>OZ023273.1:13182406-13906137 GCA_964007475.1 Hybos culiciformis
GCATTAGTATTGAATGCAGACGGAGAAATTTATTGTATTTGCCCTCTCTCGTCGCTTAATTGCGGTGATTAGGGCTCTTTGGTTTAACACTTGAATTGTTGCTTCTTTGGTTCTGATTAATTGAAAGTGAAATAATTTGTAAATTGATGGTGAAATCCCTTTCAAAAATGATTTAATGATATTCTGCGACAACATTCAAATGATTTTTGTTTATTTTGTAATATTTTACTTCTTATTGAAATTATTTAAATTTACGTTGCAATTATTTTTTTAACACAAAACGGCGTTTTTAATATTTGCTTGGTTCAAGTAAAACTCTTATGTTGTTAATATTCATCATTATTATTTTTTTTATTATCAGGTAGATTGGATCAGCAAATCTATAATACCTGAAAAATATAAACTAAATTAATAAAAAATATGTATAAACCTTTTGAAATTTATATAAATGGGAAATAAAACTATTTCGATAATAAACATGAAAAACTGGAACGTCGAAAGGCACTCTCTTTGAGGTTGCTAAAGACAAATAACAGGGGTACTTTATTAATACTAATTTTATTATACTTTATATTCATTTTATCCAGAATTTAAATAGATTTATATTATTTTGGAGATATTTTATTATAAATTTATTGAATAAAATTAATAAATAAATTAATCATAAATTATTATTAATAGTATCTTTAAGCTCTTTGCACTTAATTTGAAAAAGTCCAAAACTAACTATTTAAAGTATCTTTTGTATTTTTGAGATGCAGACACTAGTTCTTCAAATTTATGGCAGAAAGGACCTGTATCATAAACTCAGTAAACAATAAAAATAACAAAATTTAAATTCCATCATAAAAAAGAAATAAGTAAAAATAATAAGTAAAATTACATTAGAAGTATAAATTAAATTAAAAATGAAGTGATCAAATTGTACATACTATATATCGCCTGCTCAGAAATGAAACAACGTATAATGAAAAGTATAGTTTCGAGTAATTTAAATTTAAAGATTTGAAAATTAAAAAAAACGTATGAAAAAATATCAAGTAGCGTACAATTTTCATCTAAAAAACACATTTTAATCAACATTAAGAATATTGCAAAGTAGTTGTACTTATAAAATCGAGTACGAGGAATCGAATGGTGCTATTGTCAAATAATGACGTATAAATGTCATACGTTGTTTCATTTCTCAGCAGACGATATATTGTAGAATATATAGTAAAATTTACTACATTCTACAGTACAGAAACATCACTGGAAAATGGTCTCTAATTTATTTCAATATGAATATAATTATATTTCTTCATTTAATTAATTTAATAAAAATAATACATTAATTTTTATTTAAGTGGAAAAAAAAGTTTAAGCATAATATTATATATAATATTATAACTTATATATTTTATAACTAACTTATACACTAGAATGTAAGTTGGCAATCTATAGTCACAACAACAATTATAATAGATAAAAAAAAACTCATTCATTATTAAAATATTAAACTTTTATGAAGACTTTAATATTATATTATATTAGACAATATAAAATAATAATATAAAATTATAGAATATGAGTAAATTAAAAGGAATATTTTTAAGTGCAAAAACCCTCATCAATAAATTTAATATTCTTAGAAATAAAGTACTTATTTTCTTGATGAAAATAAATTGATAAATAAGGATTTCTTTGATAAAATTGGTAATATTATTAACGCAATCATAAGTATATATAATTATTATAATTATTAGTATATTTTTGAGTCTGATATTCAGACATGGAAAAATATTTTCAAGCTCTTGCAAATTTTTTAAATTACTCGTAATATTCAATCAACATTTAAAAATTATTGTTTATAACTTTATCAATATTATAATAGGAAGCGAAGATCTCTAAATATTTATTAAATATACAAAACAAATGAAGTATTTTTAAGTTTCACTTTTTTATAATTTTTTATCTTTTGTTATACACTTAAATGTCATGTTTTATAACATTGTATACGTTCTAGAAGTTATTTAACTTTTAGTAGAATGAGTTAATTAATTTATATAAAGACATATATAATAACATGTGAATTGATATGTATATACATACATATACATTATATAACACAAAACAAAATTCCAGATGTTAACTCTTTAATTTATCAAAAGGTCTCTTTATAAACAATAAATTTCATATTTTGATTATGACAAATCGGTCGTTATTATTGTAAATAATAATTGTAAATTTAATACAATAATGTCATCAGCATTATTAAACTTTAAACTGAATACCAAAATTTAACATGAATTGATTTGAAGTATTTTCAAAGATTATTAAAGTTCTATCAAATGAAGGGTGTGGAATAATCATTTGACTAGTATGTTAATGTATGTACTATACATAAAAGTAATAATATCATTGGTATTGCTAGCGAAACCTCTCCAATACGTATACATGTATATGTATATGTATGTGACTAAAAGAAATAAACTACTGACAACATACGCCGCTGACGAAATTTGTTTAACAATTTGTAATTTTCAATTAGACGTGATGTGACTTGCCCACGGGTAGTTAAACACCCCCAGCTGAAAGCTTTACTAAATGTGAGCCATCGATGGTACATGCCGGGTTGAAAGTGTTAATTTTTGATGCGGATTTAGAATTACGATTTCTCTTTACCGAAACAATTGCGAAATAGTACTGGTTCAAAAGTTTTGCAAAAGCAATAATTAATAAGTATGTAGCAGTTAGACGAAGTAGGAAAAAATAGCTTATCAATAATTTAATTTTTTTTATAATAAGAGGTTTTACCGAAAAGCAAGTGATCATCAAATTTAACTAAATAATAAAAGCATGTTATGTCTCACCAACCAACCATTTATCAATTTTTTATTTTATTTTTTTTTTGTTGGTTGTGATTATTATTATTAAATTTGGGGGACATGTTGTAAATGTCATTGCCAAAAATACTCTTATTATTTGCCAGTACTCTCCATGTACATGAATAGAATATACAATTATTTTTGACTAATATTTCATATAATAATATCGATATACAAAGATATATAATACATACAATACACAGTGAAAGCAATTATAATATTTGATTTATGTGTGCCATAAATATTTTTTTTTTTGAATAAAGGATTCTATTTAAAAAAAAAAACCTAAAATTAACATTAGACTTGCCAATTAAACTCATACCATAATATTGTATTACTTTCAGTTAGCATTCTGTTTAGTCGTTCTATTTTTTTTTCCTTCTTTAATCTAGTTCCAGTATCTACATTTATTATACAATTTTTAAGATTAAACAATTTTTAATAACTTCTTAATTTAAAATGAAATTGAAGCTGTACTACTTGTCAGTTATTTTATAGGAATAGGACAAATCTTATCGGAATGATGAACAAAATTTAAAATTGTCGTTGAAATGATTTTTTTTTGTATTTTCAAAAAACTCTTAGATTAGAATTAAAATTCTTTCAATACAGATAAAAAGTCAAATTCACCATATTAAAAAAAATTAATCACAATCATACATGAGCATTAAATTAAAATTAAAGAAAATATTATGTCTAAGCTTTTTCTTTTATTTTTTTAGACACATGAAATCTTTTTTTTTATGAAAGAAAATAAAAAGAAATTAGAGCAAGGTTTTATCCTTCGAGGTGTATACTTTTGCATAAAAATTTGCAATTGAATATCTAGAGATATATTAAAAATTTTCATACTGATTATTTCAAAAATAAAATAAAAAGCAGAATATCATTCCATAACTATATATAACTATACAAAAAAACAATAGAAAAATGTTTGCAATTTACATAACATTTTTTATATATATATACATTACACAACTTATAATGTAGATATTCTGTAGTGGATTAAAAAGTAATTACGAATATATGTTAATAATGCTGAATAAAATCAAAGTGGGTATTGTATACAATTTCTTTCTTATTCAAAATTAATTATTATTACTAAACATTATACTTGATACACATATAAAAATTTCCATTTTAACCGACGACCCTAAAAAAAAATCTTTTTTTATGGTAAAAATAAAAAAAATCCTAATACCGTGGACAGACACAAAAGTTATCAGTAACCAATCCTGTTCGCACAACTTTTTATTTTTAATTTCCATAACTATTTTAGAAAAGTTTTTTGTGTTGTTCAAACAACAACCCACCATTCAGTATTCAGAAACAATTAGCTGCTTTATGTTTGTTTTTTGTTGACATCTTCTGATTATAAATTTGCTAAAGTTTAAACCCTAACAGGCCGTATTTATGATGATAACAGGCCGTATTTATATTGATTAATATGTTTTGTCATCAAATAATTTTATTATAAATTTGCTAAAGTTTAAACCCTAACAGGCCGTATTTATGATGATAACAGGCCGTATTTATATTGATTAATATGTTTTGTCATCAAATAATTTTTTCCAGTTTTAAACAACAAATATATTATGATTCATTAAAATCGAAATCGAATAAAAATATATTTACTGGATTTCAAGTATAGGGTATTAAAACCATTATAATATATGGCTGAAAGTGGATTTCAACCAAAATTGGTACATAATTATTTTGAATAAAATCGTAAAAATCTGTTATTCAAAAATAACCATTCTGGCCAAAGTTTGAAAATAAAAATTAAGTCTGACGAATATATACTTTATGACATAACATTTATATATTAAATATTTTGACACTGTGTTGTTTTTGACAGTGATTTATGTCAAAATAAGTTTATTCAAAAACTTTTGCCTGTATCAATTTGTTCTTTTTATATTAGAAATTTTCTAAAGTACATACAGTGCCTACATATTCATTTTTTAATCTTTTATCTATTAAAAAAAAAAAAAAAAACCTTCTCTTTTTACAATAAAATATATATGCTTTTCAAATTGTACACGAAAAAGATTAAAAAAAATTAATTTTATTTATTTTTCTTTGAAAGAAAAATGAAATAACAAGGATAGATTTAAAACTTGCGAATTTCATTGTGTTTTAATATAAATTTAGATAAAAGCATAAAGACCTGAACAAAACGTTTTTTTATTTATTTTTTTTTTATGAAAAAACAAGAAGTATTTTCACATTAGCATAAAAAATTTAATTTAATTTTTTCGTTCTTAAAGAAATTTCTTATCTTTTTCTGTTTGGTCCTTTAGTAAGAAAAGAAAAAAAACTGTTTTTTAATTTTTTTTTTATGTTTTTTACCACATTAGGGCATTCATAAGATACAAGGTGTTTTCATTATTTTTATTGGAATTTAATTAAACATTTTATGGGATGAACGACGTTTAGTCCAATTTTAAAGCCAACGATGATTCTCTGTTAAATGTAAAATTAAAGGAGATTGAAAAATTATTTAAAATAAAATATGTTCTGCAAGATATTGCTTCCGAATGTTTGCACTTTGCAAATGTAAATTCTTGGTAATGCCTTGGACAAACTACAACGTTTAACATGGTTTGATTCAAAAACATGTTCCGTTCAAGTTTTGAAGTAGATTTTTCTTGAACATGTTTCTCGGTTGTATTTTGTAAAAGGCATAATTTATATAAAATTATAAAAAGAATTCCCACAAATTAACGTGTCGCTTTATTTCACCCCAATTTTATGTTACATGATCCAGATAAATCTAATTACACCGAGGGTTGTGGGGTATATAAGCAGTCTTTTAATAATAATTAAATAGTACTTATATCTTTTTAAATTGACACTACTTATATCATTATATTTAATCTAACAAGCGGCATACTTTTTTTTTAAAAAAAGAATTAAGTTTTATGACATTTATCATGATTTAAATAATTGAGATAAATCTTAAAAGTATATTGTACCCATTCTGTAATATTGCATAACAACCTTACATTGTGGGATACTAAATTGATAAAAAAAAATTACAAACCAGATTTCATAAAAAGCCAAAGTAGTTACTTATAAACTATAAGACAGATGAAAAAGCTAAACACAATAACTTAGCTGTGAAATAAAGTGAAGTTGCTTTCAACAAATTGTAAAAGAAAAATAATTACAAAAACTTCTTTTTCCAAGCTTTTATTATACCATCGTTTCAATACTAAATTATTATGCTTTATGTTGATACCGGACTATTAAAAGCTTAATATCAAAGAATTTTATTTTATTTAATTGATTTCAAAAAACTTTTTGTACAACCAGCAATCTTATTAATCTATCTTTCCCTAGAAAATATTTCATATATACAAACAGAATTTTTACACATAATTTTCTATCAAAGCACCAACAATTATTTTTATTATGACCTATATTTTATTCACCCTATATTAAATTTCACATTGTGTATTGTGCCATTTTATGAATAAAAAAAATATTCACTATTTAATTTCAAATTTTTAGAATGTTTGACACAATTTCTTTTAATTTTTTATTTTTTATTTTTTTCTTATAATAAATACATTCATACATATGTTTGTTGACTACTTTTTTTTTGCATTTTTAACAAATAAAAAGAGAGCATTCCATTTTATAATCCTGAAAAAACGGATGAAAAAAAAAAGATTATGAAAATAATCAATTACAATTTGCCTAAAAGATTCATTAAAAATATTTTTTCAGCTATGAAAGAAATAAGATAATAATAAAAATGAGAGTTTTAAAGGTGATGAGGACCACAGAAAATTACTCAGTTGTGAAAATAATCACAGAGTATATAGACTAATGATATAATTTACTAAAATAATTATTATGATATATAAAAACTTAAATTTAGTCTTTATTCGTTGTAGGAAAATTGTTTTGATGAAATAATTGTAGTTATTGCCAAATTTCAATCGAAATTATGATAATAATGTCATCTATTGATTAAATGTAAAGCTATGTAGTATTTATTACGAATATTCTATTATCCTCAATTTGTCCGATATAAAAATAAGCAAACCATTATGGTTTCAATTACATGTTGAGTAAAAGCCCCAAAAATTATTATTAAATTATGAGACAATACTTAGAGCAATCTCTTTCACGGTTCATTAGAACTTATTGACAATTCCTGGAGTTTTTGATTCGAATGCGGTATGTATATGTAGTTATTTGAAATTGTATTTAACGTATGTATGACCGATTAAATTTTAAATTAACCCAACTGTGAGCATTTCAGTACAATTTTCTTAAGCCTGACGTTTCTTCCGTATTATATGGGCAGCACACCAGATTTCTTTTTTCAGCTCTCAGTGATTGTGAATAGAAGTAAATAATAACATAAATATAAAAAGTTTTTTTTCTATTTTAATGACTCATCATTCTACATGCACTATTTTTTTTACATAAATGCATAATTTTTTTTCTCTGATTTGACAACAACATTGCAGTTTTCTGTTTTGGCAAAGAACGTTAGTTATATTTAAGAATTTTACAAAATGAAAATAAATTTATATAGATCATGAAACAAAAATTGTTCTTTTCTGCACAAATATTGGGGTATTGAACTGATATGAACCAAATAATTTCTAGGATAAAAAGAAAAGAAAAAAACAAATTTTATTTTTTTTAAATCATAACATTTGCTTCTTTTTGACTGTATACAAATAAAAAATTCAGCAGTATATAAAAAATAATAATTTTAAATATTTTAATAATAAAATATTAATTTTATTACATTTAATAATTATCAGTAAAATGTTTGTATCTTTTACACGAATTTCAAGTAATTAGTTTACTTCAACATTTAATTTACTTAAATTTGTAGCGATGCGATTTTTTAAAGCGTAAAAAGTGACAATTTTTAGATGTTTGCAAATGTCTCGAAAAGGTTTCGTTATCACCCGACCTAAGCTTGTCACAGGTCCGAATTATAATTACCTATTACAATCTTGAAGAACTATCATAGGATTGAAGCTAGTGATTTGAAAACTTCAATAACTCAATATAGTCCTTTGGAAGTACTATTTAATACGTATTTAAATCTTTGACGCCGGGAAATACTCAAAAATCTTCTTTTTACATAATTGCGAACCACTAAAAATTGTCACTTCTTCATTGGAAAATATTTTTTAAATTTGTTTTTAACTTTCACTTTGCTTATACAATCAAAACTTATAAAATTGCTTATTATAATATAGTATCTAAATACAACAATGTATTTATAATGACATAACATAGGATATTATAATAACTGACTAAAATTTCTTGCGAATTTTGTCAATTTATCTGACCTTTGGTTATATATTAAGATAATTACTAATTATTTCGATTTTCTGATTTTTCCATGCATGAAAATCAGTTAAGATGGTAATCACTATAATAATATATTGAATAGAAGAAGTTAATATTATTTATTCATAATTTTTATTATACTGAAATATTCAAAATAATCACTTACAAAAGTTTAGACAGAAAATTATTTATCTGAGTTTATAGAATTGGGTCAGAATGTTATTGTGGGATTTGTTATCGATGGTTTGGGATTTTCTTTCAAGCATGATTTTTGGTAAATTAACAAAACAAAAGCCGGACAAACTTTTGCACAAAAAAAATTAATCTTTGATTGTCATAATAAAAAAATAAAATGAATTATTATTATGAAATTATTTAATTATTTTATTACATATAATTCAAATTTATAGTTAAAATCTATATTATGAAAACATATCTTCACTTTAGATATTTTTTTCGTATTATTTATCTATTGTTGGTTTTTATATTTTTAAATAATATTTATAGTAATATTTTTTATGGACAGGTGGAGATGAAGAAGAAGGTTCCGATCCAGATTCCGGTGAAGCCACTACAACTACTCTTGCACCAACAGAAGCAGAATCATAAATAATATCTTTATATATAATTCAAACTAAAAATATATAAAAAATTTATTTAATTAAGTTAAAATTAGAAAAACAATTATTGTATACAAAATACCATTTCTATATAACAAACCCTCAATTCAAAAGTTTATCAATTATGGACCTCTAGACACCAGAAAATTGTGTCGTGCAGAGAGTGGCAATCTCCAAAAGTCTAGTGAATACATCATGAACATTTATACACAGTCAAAATAAAATTGTTGTTAGTAGATTTTAAAAAAAAACTTTTCTTTTTACATTTATAAGAAATAATATAGAACAGTACATCATAATCAAATCAAGTATTGATGGATACAGTTTTGAACATTTCGAATTAATTTTTTTACTGATTTTTTTTTTTTAATGTCGGTCTATATATTAATTTTTCGAGAGACTTAGTTATAGCATTTGGCCCCTGAAAATTACTTAAAATGACCGAAAGTTTTTGAAATAAAACAATAACAAAATTTTCAACTATTTAGTAGTGTGACGTGACGCTTTTTTCTTTCTAATACTATATATAAAAATGAAAATTCTCTGTTTCTCTGTTTCTCTGTCCTCAATCACGCCTAAACCGCTGAACCGATTTTGAACTTAAGTACCATTGGGGTCCGAGATGGTTATAGGGTACTAGAAATTTTGATCCAAGGCCCTGGCGGGCGGACTACCTTAGAAGCCGATTTTGTAGTTTAGGTATATTCCGATAAAATGTTGTAGCGTTGGACCCGAAAAGCCTATTTAAAAACTGGATGTTGAAAGGCCCCCAACCGTTGTCCCGCGGTTCAATTGGTTCAATTGGAGATGCTTATAGAGCACTAGAAATTTTGATTCGAAATAACGACGTGCGGATATGTACCAAATATTGAAAGTCCGATTTTTTTTACTGCCCAAAATCTGGATAAAAGTGTTTTGATATTAATGTAAGTTCGGTACTACCGAGCGAAGCCGGGTATTTCGTCTAGTTATTCTATAAAAATTACTAGATTTGCTACTGATTACTTTTTTGTCGGTACACACAAAATATAAGTTGAAAATAATTTTTTTTTTTTTTTTAATTGTGATTTATAATATTTACATCACAAATTGACGTCAAAACAATATGTAAATCCCAATATCATAATTTATACTTAATATTTCGGTTTTTTTTTATTTCTAATTAAGTCACAATCAAATAAAATCGAATTTTTCATGCTTAATGAAATAGAATTTTTATTTTTTTTCATTGAAGAATCCTTATTAAAAAAATAAATATAATAAAATAATTTTTTTTTCTTGCAATTCATGTTCATATAAAGATAACGTTTATGACATACAACCTACATTGCCATACAAAACAAATTTAGATTACAGCCATTTACGTAATTAATTCAACCATAAATAATATCACTTATCATTGAAGAATTAAAAAAAAAAAAAAAAAATTCTTTCATCAATATTTTGATTTGAGAAAAATGATTAGAAAATTTTTCGTCATTTATATATCTACCAGTATAAATAATTTTTCCCTAATTATTTTCCCCTCAGGTTAAATTCGCTTCATAAATGCCATTGTCCTTTATTTTTACTCGCAACAACAACAACATGAATATTAAAGAAATTAGAAAAATAAAAATTATACGAAAGCTTTACAAATCACACAAATAATACACATTCGCGTATTTGTTACAATTTTATTCTCCCCTATTTAAATTTTCTCAATTAAAAGAAAAGTTATACTTACTTTTTTTTTTTCTTTTTTTATACAAATTTTCGTAAACATTCGTAAAAATCAAAAAAAAAAAAAAAAAAAAACTGAAAATAAAGAAAATTATCGATCGATTTTTCTGAAATAACGGTACATAAATATGAAATATAACAACAAAAATAAATGGCAAAATAAACATAATATACATAATTTTCTTTCTACATACCCAGTTCTATGTATTTATTAAAGATAAAAAAAAAAAATATGTAATATATTATATGTATAGTATATATTATATATGTACAAATTTATATATAAATTTAGCATACATTCACGAGAACATAAATTATTTCCTTTTTTGATAAACTAAATTAGATATTTTTGGCTAAAATCAAGATAATAAAATAACTTTTTTTTCCCTATATATATATATATATATATATATATATATATATATATATATATATATATAAGAGCTTCATATAATTTTTCGAAAAAATTTTAGTTATAAATTGTATGAAGTTAAAGATTTGTTATGAATTGAATTTTGTACTCGACACTTTAATTTCAATTTTATTTTTATTTGTTTTATTACACACTACTTATGTAGAGTAAATAATGTATTATAATATTTATATATTATATTTTATGTTTTCTGATCTAGTTTATAGATTACAGAATAAAGTAAAATAATTATTTATACAGAATTCTTTATTTATAAAATGAATTATTCTAATTATTCGGGAAAATTCAAATTTAAGCTTAAACCCGCTTAATCAAATCTTTGATCTTCTCTATACTCTAGTAGATTTGATGGTATTGATTAGAAAATATAATTCTATAACAATCATTCAAACATTATTTCAAAAATTCGAATCATGAATTTCAGAGTCTGTATTATATTCTTTGCATACATTAAACATTAATGGTTAAAATCTATTTTTATGTATTTTATTCATTTTTTTTTTCTTAAATTCAACTTCAAATATAATCATTGGAAGTAATATATACTTTTAAGTCACAAAACTTTTCTTGAGTTTGAGCGAACGCGTGGCGACAAAAGGTTAATCTGATAAATAAAAAAAAATAACGGACAAAAACATTTAGCATCTTAAACATCCCTATTATAATACCAAAGTAATTGCCATTTTTATCACCACAAAAAATTTGCACAAAAAAATATTTGAAATTACTTTTTCCTAATGCCTAAATTATTGCATATTTTCAGGTCTTTGCATTAAAAAACATTCTACAATCCGCCGTAGTAAAACAAACAAGCGTATATTTTTTATAGTATATGCGAATACATGTATATATAAGTATACATATATTATAATAAAATTCCTAAAAGTAAATGTCATTACGAAAAAAAAAGTCAAATTTTAATTTAATTCTATATTTTTTAATTAAATTAATTTTTTTAAATTTATGCATTCTATTTTTTTTTTTTTAATATATAAAGTAAGTCATACTCTAAAAAGCCTCAAGGCAATTGACTTCTTCTACTTGTAAAAACAATTTTATTTAAAAAAAAATATAGAATAAAAAAAAAAACGAAAATTAAAGAAAAATCAAATATACACATTTTTTTTTTCTTTTTAAGGAAAATAAAACTATACATACTTTTTTTTTTTTTTTTTTTTTTTTCCTTACATTTTTGTGTAGATTTTTTCCAAAAAAAAAAAAAAAAATTTTAATTTTTATTAACTTTTTTATAATTTTTATCAAAATTTAGAACACTTTGGTCCCAAAAAGATGTACAAATTTTGAGATTAAATTTATCTTCTTGTTGTCAAAATATATGTATAGAAAGTTTTTCAGGGTATATATAGAAAAAAAAAACATTATTTTTTTGACTTTTTATCTAAATTATTATTTTATTTCTTTTTTATTTTTCGTTATTTCGGTGGTCATTTTTAATAATTATTATTATCTTTTTTTTTTTTTTTTTTTTGAATTTAGAAAAAAGTTTTTTATTATGTTAAAATAATTAATATTTAAATTATTTTTTTTTTATTATTATTTTATTTCAGAGCACTATAAATAATTTCGTAAAAAATTTTTTCATTTTGGAATTATAAAAATTTATACAGACTTTTTTTCGTTTCGATAAAATGAAAAAAGACATTTTTTTCTTAAAAAAAAAAAAAAAAAAAAAAATTATATTTCTTCTTTTTTTTTTTCCTTTTTTCTTCCCTTGAAGAATTTTCCACCAAATTTCTTAACTTTTTGGATTTCCCGTGTTTTTTTTCTTTTGCTTTCTTCTTTTATTTTTATGTTATAGAATAATAAATTTTAGTTTTTTGTTTTTATTGAGAATATTTATTATTTTCATTTTTTTTTTTAATTAATTAATTTTTTTAAATATTAAAAATTTTGGAAATTTTTGGAAATAAATAAAATAACAAATATGGGGCTTCGTATGCGCTGGTATGTCATTTAAGTGGAAAATTTTAATTCTTACTATACAGAATTTTTTTTTTGGCGGCGAAGTGAAATTTTAATTTTCCACTTTTTTTTTCTACTTCTTTTTATAACTGTTATGCGAAATGACGAAAATTTGAGGGGAAAATCTTTTTGCACGTACAAGTAAAATGGAAAATAATATCGATTTTATGGGTAAATAAACTGATTAAAAGCTTTTTAAGTCTATTTTATTTTAATCAAAAGTTATGATCTTAAGTCTAATTTAATAACAAACATTTATATTGAGAACATTTAAGTTATTTTGAGTTCGGTTTTTTGTGTTGAAAAATTTTATACAAAAATCATATTAAAAATGATGGTGGAGGATCCCTTTAATATTTTTTAAATTAAAATTAAAGTTTCTTATCTGACCTCTGAATTATGTTTATGTTGTAAAAAACTCTTAAGAATTTAAAAAATGCCTAATTAAAGGTCAGCAATTATTTAAATCAGCTTAATTTATATGTGACAAGATTGTTAGAAGCAATAGGGTCGGCCAAAATAGTTTCAATAGTATTTATTTCTGGATAACTATACTGTTGCTATTATAAACTTTTAAAACGATATGATTTATAACTATCTTCAATATTTTAGGGCGAATTTTTTTGCGCATGATTTTATTCCAGTGGGATTATTGGGATAATGTTTTTTTTCTTCCTTAAGGAAAATATGTAACTAGTTCCAAAAAGAAAAATAAAAAATAAAAAATGAAAAAGTGAATTTTTCTGAAGCTTTTTTAAGGAATATTATATTATATAAAAGTTTTTATTTTTCTTGTACCCAATCGCAATATTCGTAAATGACAGATTACGAATATTGAGTAAATTTTTTATATAGATTTATTCATATACTTATTATCGATTGAATCTATTTCTTACTTCCAAAATCCTTTTATCCAAAGTATTAAAATAAATAACTGGGAATAATTGTTAAGTACATACTACATATTAGGGGCTGCTCACAAATTACGTAACGGCCTAGGGGGGGGGGGAGTGGTTTGAAAATTTGTTACGGTTTGTTACGGGGGGGGGGGTGTTTATAAAAATGTTATGTAACCAAATTTCCTCCTTTTTATAAAAAAAATTAAAAAGTGTTTAACTTTTGTTATGTTATTGTTCTGGGAGGGGGGGGGGGGTTTCGGAATTTGTTACGATCTGTTACTATGTGGGTTCAAAAACGGCAAAAAAAGCGTTACGTAATATGTGAACAGTCCCTTATATTTTAAGTTTCAATATAGGGGGATATCTTCATCGGCAAAAAAAAAAAAATTTTTATATATTTATTCAATTTTGGAATTTTTAAAACTGATTTTATGTATATTTCTGATGAAGATTGAATCCTTAATAAAATACATTTGATGGCTTTTCTCTCAGTTCAACGAAATTAATTCAAGGATATATTATAAAGAATAAAATTTGCTAATTTCATAAAAAAACTTCACCTTACTATAATTTATAATCAAATTTTTTTTAAACATAAGAACACTTCAAACGTTTTTAAAAATGTACTAAAACTACAAATTATCAAATTATAGAAGTTTGTTCCAATAGTGTAAAAATTAAAAAAAAGAAGAAAAATCGATGTTTTCAAAAGTGATTTGGGTGTTTTCTATTTCAATCAATCGTCAGCGGCGATGTCATTTTTGGTTTCATAAAAATTATCTGAAAGATGACGTCAGGTATTCCGCCAGATATTTCGTAGAAAATTAAAATATTTTCGATATCGATTTCTTTCTGAAAATAACCTTCAAAAATGCCTGAGATATCTTTATAATATAGACAGACTCTCTCTATTTACTATAGCTTAAAAAACATATCAATTAATTTAAATCAACATTGTACGGTTAACGGAAAAAAGCGTTTTAATTTGAACAAGAAAACATATCTTATGGTAAATATGTTGAAATTAAAGCTTTTATAATGGAAAAGCATAAGTATATGATGAAAAAGAATAAAAGTAACCCCAGTTAACTAAATTATTATATAATGTATCTGCAAGTTTTTTTTCTGTAATAATTCCACACAAAACAAAAAAAGGTTGCATAGTTGCATTGCTTAAAAATCTTTTTCATGGTTTTAATTGAAGGGTTTTATATGTTTCTTACACAGCGACGATGAGTGGGGAGTTCTGAAAAAACACAGCATTTATTAATTTAATATAATTTTTCTTTCAATTTAAGTATAATTATTGATTTAAAAATTAGATCATAATTGAAAAAATATTTCTTCATATATTTATATTCAGCTACAACAAACTCAAAACAGTATCACTTAAGATTACTAATGCTATCTTGTACATAAATATGCTTAAAATTAATAACACTATATAAATTATATAAATTATTATTCTAGACGTAATTTTAATTTCTAACATTGTGTTTTTTTTTATAATTATGCAGAAACTTCATCGAGGGGTTTCCAATGAACAATTGCTCGTTGCGAATCTGGTGCTTGTGAAAACGGTCTAGTACCATCAGAATGTAGATATTGGTTTACCTGATAATCCAATAATGTTGTATAACCGTAAACATCTCCACCCAATTGCTAGAATAAATAAATAAATAACAAAAATTTGCCTGAAAATTATATTGTTTTATACTTAATTTGAGTCAAGAAAATCAATAATAACTTTCTTATGAACGAAATAGGAAACGATTTTTTTCCTAGTACAGTATGATTGTAATGTAATAACTCAAATTCGGGTTAATAGTGAAATTTAATCATAAATTTGTTTTAAAAAACTCGAAAAAAAACTTTTTCATTCAATGGCAACTAAATGACTCTCTTACGCTCTCGATTTTCATTCAATCAAAGTGTGAATGAAATATTGCCTTACTCCAAAATGATATCATAATGTGTTGTGTAATCAAAGAACCTATTAAAAACAACAAACCTGAGTTAGTGGGCTAGTATTTGTTGTGAAAATGCCTGCAAAATTTCTTGATTTAGCTATTTTCAAAACTTCACTCTCCATAAAATACATGCATGCAATATTTTCTTGAGCATTTAATTTTTCATCAGTACCCATCATAAATGAATGCAATATTTTATTCAATCCTTTTGGTAAATCATGATCCCTAAAAAGAAAATATTACCTTTCATAATTTCGCTCATGGGTAAAACGTATAATTATATACATTGTTATACAATATTCATTAAAACCATAAAATTACCTAATTGGACCTTCTAACGTTTCCAAAAAGTCAAAAACTATTGCCATTTTGTTATTAATTTGTACTTCTGGTTCATTTCTTGCATCAAAATTTAATGCAGCTGCAATAGTTTCATCGGTATTATCATTTTTAACTATAAAACTTAAATTTTTTTCCACTAATGGATCCCAAACAGCCTACCAATAAAATAAAAGGTGAGTGTCTCGTTTTAAAGAATATAAGTAAAATTTTCAAAACGAACCTCTATAATGTCAACGTAATCTTGTGGGAAAATATCTGGTTTCAACCATTTTTCTAAATCAGCCTTTTCGTAAAAACTATCAGTTATAATTCTGAAAAAAAAAATAATAAACATATATGTTATATGAGTTAATTTTAAGGCTTCAGCTGTATTATTTCGCAGGAAATATAAATTCATTCTAAAAAATATTTTACCTAATCACAGTGTCTTTATCTTCAGTTTTCAGTGGATATGCTTTTAAATTTAAATGTGGGCATGCACCAAACGATTGATCTGATGAAATAATGTCATTCTTTGATATAACAGCCAGTATTTCGCCCAGATTTTTAGCTCCAATGAACTCTGAAATTCCAATAAAATAACCTTTTTCACGTAATTTTGTTACTGTGAAAATTGAATTTAATGAATTTCCGCCTAATTCGTAAAAATTACTCCTAACTGACAATGTTTCCCGAGTAGAACGTCCGATTACACTACCAATTGTTTCAAATAAATCTTGAGCAATTGATTTTTGATCTGCAGGAATTAACCTGTAGTCATAATCTATTTCAACTTCGGTGTCTTCATCGTTATTATTGGTATTTTCGTATGATTTAAGCAATGCTTGTCGATCCACCTTGCCATTTACTAATAATGGAACTTTTTCAATTAAAATTACTTGAGGTATCATATAATCAGCTAGCTTATCTTTAAGTGCAGATTCAATTTGTAATCCCGTTATTAGTTTTGAATTATCATTCAATTTGATAAAAGCCAAAATAGCTTGATCAATTTCTCCACAATGATAACATAAGACAAGGGCTTTTTCAACATACTTCAATGTTAAGACGTTTTTTTCAATTTCACTCAAATCAACTCGATGACCTCTGATTTTGATTTGTGAATCGGTTCGGCCTTCATACATTATATGCCCCTTAAGAAGTGATCCGAAATCTCCGGTATTGTACATTTTTGAATATTCTAGAAAAAACAACAAATTACATAATTATAATAAGAAATTTTTTTATATACGTAGGAGTATAAAAAAAAATAAAAGAAAAAAAAAACAGAAAATTAAAACATCAGACATTATCAACATATTGCATATCTGAATATGCAATATGTTGATAATATCTACTTATTTACTTACTTGACTCAGTAGCAAGTTGATTATCAACGAATCTATGCGAATCTCTGCCATTTACGTAGCCATTTGCTAAATTTAAGCCAGATACGAATATTTCTCCAATTTCTCCATTTTTCACTGGTCTGAAGTCCCGATCAAGCAAATAAATAATAGTGTTGGTAATTGGAATTCCTATCGAAAACATGTTGCATAAGAATTAATTAAATTTAAACATTTCAAACATATAATTAAACCTACCAATTGGAACTTTTTCAAAATTGTCCAATTGTTTTTTGCTTTCACAAACAAAATATGTAACATCACCCATAACTTCGGTTGATCCATAAAAATTGTACAAAGTGTGAACACCCTCAATAAAATAATCGTAGAAACTTTTAGCTAATTGAATTGCCAACGGTTCACCAGAACATACCCAGATCTTTAAATTATGTAATAGTTTTTCGTGTTTATTCATACCCAAATACATCAGAAGTGATCGCAATAACGTTGGTACCAAAACAAGACGTTCAATTTTATGTTGCTCCAAAACATTAACGAGTCGTTCGGGATCTTTCGTTACATCTTTTGGTACAATTATTATTGTCATTCCTAAAAATTAATTATAAGTAGTGATTTTAAATAGTGAACAAAATTACTGAAAGTAAATAACACGAAAAAATTTTTATTAAACATTTGAATAAACTTTCTTAAATTATGATTTTCCCGAAACATTTGAATTGAATTCAGTATTTAGTAATAAGTTACATGACAAGGTGGTTATAAATAATTAATTCCTTGGGTGAGTAAAACAATATTTTTAAAAATGTTTTAAAAGTTAAATTTTCCTTTAAAGATAAGATGGTCAAGCTTAGACCACTTTAGTAAATATAGCGCCATTGATGATACTTTGAACTTAAATTATGGTCTGCGAAATATTATCAATACCAAATAAACAAGATATTAAATAAAATTCATAAAATTCATAAAATTCAATAAAAGTTTTCCAAACGTTATATTTTTCATTCTATTGGAAATATTGTTACAAAATTGATTGAGGAAAAACAAAAAATTAAAAATAAATAAATTTAATAAAAATTAAAATATTATTTACCATTTAACAAAGGTCCCCATATTTCCGATACCGAATCAACAAATGTTAATGCAGTTTTGAAAACACTAGTTTTTTCTGTTGACGAATA
Organism: Hybos culiciformis; assembly: GCA_964007475.1. NCBI lineage: Eukaryota > Metazoa > Arthropoda > Insecta > Diptera > Hybotidae > Hybos > Hybos culiciformis. The sequence goes on from OZ023273.1 coordinate 13,201,098, forward strand.
TGGAAATCGTTCCCATTGCCATTGCAAACGATTCAAAACAATTGAATGTGGTACTCGGACACCTGCAAGCGTTAAAATTAAAAATTTTAAATATTTAAAAAATGTTTGTCTTGCCGCACATCATGTGAATATGAATTTTATTCAATTTAATAGTTTTTTTTAATTTAATAGTTTTAATTCACTGAGCATAATATCTACAATTTTATACACTAAGTATTGTAAAATAACTAGCGGATATAGCACTCCTCTTTTAGAGTTCAAAATAAATTTGTGAATTATATATTTTGAAATTTGCTTCTAACTACAAATAAGTACAAAAATTCATGTTTAATTATTATTTTATATTCTTTTTTTTAAATATATAAGAATAGGTAAGTTGCATTATTTTGAAATTGTAAATTAACTATAATTATGTATATCTTTAATTAATATTATGCCATAATGTATTCATACTTAAATTTTATTATATTTAACTGGTAATCAGCAAAACTCTTACCTTTGGGTACACCCGTGCTGCCTGATGTATAAAGAACCAATCCAAGGTCACGATTAGCTGATGGTAGTGTTTTAATATCAGATAAATTTGAACCTTCCATATGCTCAGCTTTATCCATCAAATCTGATAAGCGTGCAGAATGTGATTTATCAAACATAGTCAGATCGATGTTATCATCAGCAATAATCATCATTGGTTTTGATTCATTTAAAATATGTCGAATTCGATTCAATGGAAAACTCTTATCTAGAGGAAGATATGCAGCACCAGATTTCCATATTGCTAAAAGAACAATTATTAATTTGTCTGACGGTTCCATGCAAACTGCAATTATTGAATCTCCATCCTGGTTGGGATTTAAAAAATTCTGTGAACTTTCTCGCACAATAACCTTGGCCAATTTGTTTGAACTTGTATTTAGCTGAGAGTAACTTATTTTCTCTAATTTATTTTTTTGAATCGAATCATAAAATAATAATGCAGTATTTTTAGAATATTCTTCCAATTTTAACTCAAATATTCTGTGCAATTTTTGTGGAATAAATTCTCGCTGTGGACCCTTTATAATAGAAAGCTGGGGTATTGAACCCATTGTCTGAAAATAGAGAAGCAAAAGAAATAAATTAAGAGCTTTCACAGGGAAAATTTAGTCTTGGGTTTGCTTTGATTGTAGGGTTAATAAAATCTCGATTGAACTGGTTTTTGATAAGTATATAATTGGGTCCAGGATGTTTTTTTTGGCACAAATTGGCCTTCGAAAAATTTGAACATGTTTGCTGATATTGTGAAGTAAAAGAATCGGATAATAAAAAAAATCAAACGCAGAAATAAACTAAAATATAACTCTCCAGGGTTGGTGGCGAGGAATTTTGAATTTCTTAATTTTCTAAACAATTTTTAATTAATTTGATTTAATTTAAAACTATTTTTGATAAATTGCAATTCCTGCTTAGAAATAAAATTAAAATATAGTTTTGATAAATTCTGCTCGAGGTGTTTTACATATAATTTTTCTCGAATTTTTCACGGCCGTTCATTTTCTATGTAATAAAACAAAAAAAACAGCGAGGGTCCTATTAAAAAAAAAAATTTACTTTGTTTCTTGTTTCATAAAAATGTACATTTAATGAATTTATAAAACGAATATAAATTTAATTTAAATCTTTTATAATAATAGATATTTTAAAAAATTATGGGTTTTCTAACTGAGTAATTTCCTTTAGGATTTTTGAAGTTTATACTTCTTTAGCGGCGTTGGAAGAAATTTGGTAGAGGGTAAAAATCCATTTTCATATAGAATTTTTCTGAGAATCGTCATCATTTTTCTGAGAATCGTCCGTCATCATTTTTCAAATATTAAAAAAAAAACAAATCATAATTGGGTTCGAAACAGGCACCTTCAGACTTATTTTTTTATCAAAACAATTATTTTCGATGAAATAAAGGTTAGTTGGCTTAAAATTTTGGGTAATAGTAGAAGGAGTAGGGTCCACCCGACCCAAAAAAAATTTTTTTTTTTTGTTTTTAATTGTAAAAGTTACCTGTCGTTAAATGAACGTGGCCGGCATGAAAATTTTGGATCGGAGCAGGAGGCGAGGGGGTCTCCTACCCAAAAAAGACCAAAATTTTTTTTTTAACAAAAAAATTATTTTCGATGAAATAAAGGTTAGTTGGCTTAAAATTTTGGGTAGTAGAAGGAGGAGTAGGGTCGACCCGGCCCAAAAAAAAATTTTTTTTTTGTTTTTAATTGTAAAAGTTACCTGTCGTTAAATGAACGTGGCCGGCATGAAAATTTTGGATCGGAGCAGGAGGCGAGGGGGTCTCCTACCTAGGGTTTCTAAATATCCGACCTATTTGATTATTCGGATATCGAATACATAAAAAATAAATTATCCGGATAATCCGGATATCCGGATAATTAAAATAAATAATAAGAAATATCTTTTAATTTGTGGTATTTAATTCAAAATAACAAAAATAGTAACAAATAATAGAATAATAGTAAAAGTAGAATTATTAATAAAATTAATTAATGAATAAATGAAATTATTAAATGAAATAAAGTAATAAATTAAATTATTGTTTCATTTTTAAAAATGCATAAAATTTTGCGTTTAAAGTGACGAAAATGAGTCGAGTTCTAATTTTTGGTGAGAAAACACGTGCTCCGTTGCACTAGATGTAGGTTTTATTGTTAACAATGCGCGATATACAATATTTAAATTGTCTGTCTTTTAGCAATGTTTTTTCAGCAATGTTGTACTTTCTTCATTTTGCTTCTCAACATGGGTAATTGAAGAAATCGCATCGTCAAGTTGTTTCTGTAGTGACGATTTGTTACAAACTGCACTATTTAGACTTCCATTATCTTCACTTTCAATAGTAGTTTCTTCTATGATTGCCTCAAAGGTTACTATGTGAACAAATTTGAATGTTCTTTAAAAAAATGTATTCTTTTTTATTAAAAAAAATAAGCTTATTTACAAAATAAAGGGTATTATAATATCCGAATAATTGCAAAAAAATATTCGGATAATCGAATAGTTAAAATGTGTCGAATAATCCGGATAGTTCGATATCCGGATATCCGGATTAGAAACCCTACTCCTACCCAAAAAAGACCAAAATTTTTTTTTTATCAAAAAAATTATTTTCGATGAAATAAAGGTTAGTTGGCTTAAAATTTTGGGTAGTAGAAGGAGGAGTAGGGTCGACCCGGCCCAAAAAAAATTTTATTTTATTTTTTTAATTGTAAAAGTTACCTGTCGTTAAATGAACGTGGCCGGCATGAAAATTTTGGATCGGAGCAGGAGGCGAGTGGGTCTACCCGGCCCAAAAATTTTTTTTTTTTTATTTTTTTAATTGTAATTAATTTTTTAGTTGGCTTAAAATTTTGGGTAGTAGTAGAAGGAGTAGGGTCGACCCGGCCAAAAAAAATTTTTTATTTTATTTTTGAAGTTTATACTTCTTTAGCGGCGTTTGATGAATTTTGGTAGAGGGTAAAAATCCATTTTCATGTAGAATTTTTCTCAGAATCGTCATCATTTTTCTCAGAAGAATACTTATTTTTTTATTATATTTAAGAAACCCAAAATCATATGGACAGTATGGCTTAGTGGCCACAACATCAAACTGTAAGTCTGAAGGTGCCTGGTTCGATTCCCAATGCCAAGATTTTTTAATTTCAAATATATGTCTATATAGGGCCCAATATTACAAGCAAAAAAAGCTACGGTTAGGTCGTGCCGGAGCAAAATATACGAAAATTTTTTTTTTTAAATAGGTAGCTCCGGTGAAATTAAGATTATCTGAAAAAAAAATTTTGGGTGGGGAGCTACGGTTAGGTCGTGCCGGAGCAAAATATACGAAATTTTTATTTTTTTTTTCAAAATAGGAAGCTCCGGTGAAATTAATATTACCTGAAAAAAAATTTTGGGTGGGGAGCTACGGTTAGGTCGTGCCGGAGCAAAATATACGAAAAATTTTTTTTTTTTTAAATAGGGAGCTCCGGTGAAATTAAGATTACCAGCCGAAAAATTTTGGGTTGGGAGCTACGGTTAGGTCGTGCCGGAGCAAAATAAACGAAATTTTTTTTTTTTTTTTAATTGGTAGCTCCGGTGAAATTACTATTAACTGAAAAAAAATTTTTGGGTGGGGAGCTACGGTTAGATCGTGCCGGAGCAAAATACACGAAAAAATTTTTTTTTTCAAAATAGGTAGCTCCGGTGAAATTAATATTAACTGAAAAAAATTTTTTGGGTGGGGAGCTACGGTTAGGTCGTGCCGGAGAAAAATATACGAAAAATTTTTTTTTTTTAAATAGGTAGCTCCGGTGAAATGAATATTATTTGAAAAAAATTTTTTGGGTGGGGAGCTACGGTTAGGTCGTGCCGGAGCAAAATATACGAAATTTTTTTTTAAATAGGTAGCTCCGGTGAAATTAATATTAACCGAAAAAAAATGTTTGGGTGGGGAGCTACGGTTAGGTCGTGCCGGAGCAAAATATACGAAATTTTTGTTTTTTTCAAAATAGGTACATAGCTCCGGTGAAATTAATATTAACTGAAAAAAATGTTTTGGGTGGGGAGCTGCGGTTAGGTCGTGCCGGAGCAAAATATACGAATAATTTTTTTTTTCAAAATAGGTAGCTCCGGCGAAATTAATATAACTGAAAAAAAATTTTTGGGTTTGGAGCTACGGTTAGGTCGTGCGGGAGCAAAATATACGAACATTTTTTTTTTTTTAATAGGTAGCTCCGGTGAAATTAATATTATTTGAAAAAAAATTTTTGGGTGGGGAGCTACGGTTAAGTTGTGCCGGAGCAAAATATACGAAAATTTTTTTTTTTAAATAAGTAGCTCCGGTGAAATTAAGATTACCAGCCGAAAAATTTTGGGTGGGGAGCTACGGTTAGGTCGAGCCGGAGCAAAATAAACGAAAAAAAATTTTTTTTTTAATAGGTAGCTCCGGTGAAATTAATATTAACTGAAAAAAAATTTTTGGGTGGGGAGCTACGGTTAAGTCGTGCAGGAGCAAAACATACGAAAATATTTTTTTTTAAATAGGTAGCTCCGGTGAAATGAATATTAACTGAAAAAAATTTTTTGGGTGGGGTTAGGTCGTGCTGGAGCAAAATATACGAAACATTTTTTTTTTTTTCAAAATAGGTAGCTCCGGTGAAATTAATATTGCCTGAAAAAAAATTTTGGGTGGAGAGCTACGGTTAGGTCGTGCCGGAGCAAAATATACGAATTTTATTTTTTTTTCAAAATAGGTAGCTCCGGTGAAATTAATATTACCTGAAAAAAAATTTTTGTGTGGGGAGCTACGGTTAGGTCGTGCCGGAGTAAAATATACGAAAAATAATTTTTTCAAAATAGGTAGCTCCGGTGAAATTAATATTACCTGAAAAAAAATTTTTGGTTAGGGAGCTACGGTTAGGTCGTGCCGGAGCAAAATATACGAAAAAAATTTTTTTTTAATAGGTAGCTCCGGTGAAATTAAGATTACCTGAAAAAAAATTTTGGATGGGGAGCTACGGTTAGGTCGTGCTGGAGCAAAATATACTAAATTTTTTTTGAAGTTTATACTTCTAGCCGCGTTGTGCGTTTTTTTGGTAGAGGGTAAAATATTTTAATTTACATTTTGTACTCAGCAGCCCATCATTTGTAGCCACTGTTATTGCATATTTTAAATCTTTAAGTATAAACTTCTGTAGGCAGTTCTATGACTGCTTCGTGTGTTTTTTATTATTATTAGCTACTAAAATGAATAGATGAAAAAACTGATTTTAATTAGCCCATCTACACTGAAAAAAACTCGTTAAAAAATTAGCTATTAGAACCAGATATAAAGTTATAACTAAAACTGCAATATTTTCTGATTTTGAGCACATATAAATCTTGCATTTATTATTTAATCCATAATTTCCCGTCCATAATTACTCGTTCTGAAATGTTTGTGACTATTTTTCTTTGCTACGACAAAAAAAACTAAATTTTGCTAACGTCATCCACTATTTCGATTTGAACTATATGCATAGCACAAAATATACAAAATATACAGAAAATACAACTAGCTAGCTGTCTATTTTTTCAGTGTAATGAACATAAAGACCAACCTAACTATCTATAACTATACAATAATATGAAAGGAATAAAAATAATGAAATTAAATCTAATTTTTAATTGAACCATGCATCAAATCAATCAATGAATATAAATTACTGTATTAATGTTAATTATATACTCAGGGGTGGACTGTTGCAATAATTCTCTGGTAAGTTCCGTGATTGACGTGTTCTATAGACATATATACCACAATATTTGCAAATGTATCATTTTTATTTCTCGAATTCATAAATATTTTTAAATAATTTTACGTTTAAAAATTTATGAAAAATTTTGTTTATTGCATTATGTACCAATACATACAAATACACATAAAAATTTTAATTTAAAACAACGAAAATTAGTTAATTTAACGGGCTTGAATTAATTCCTGAGCTAAAAGTCATTTTTGGATGTATATTATTTACTCTAATCTTGGCATATAATCAAAATAATTGTATATTAAATATTATCAATATTTTCGGATTAAGTGTACAATATTCATTATAATATAATTATTTCAATAAATTTATTTATATTTTATTTTAATGTATATAATTATGTATACATTTATAGTCTACAATGTAGTACACAAACAATGAATTATTGATTTTTTTATATAAAGTAAATTTAATTGTATTTTATTAATAAAAGTTTCTAAAAGTAATAACAAATTAGTGAATATTTTTTAATCGGAACACATGAGCCCCTAGGCGGAAAATACTTTTTACAGTTTGCATGCACAAATACGTATTTTATTAAACAAGGAAGAGAATTGAAAAATAAATTATCGTTATTGGTAACACAACTGATGAGTTAAATGACAGTGAAACCAAAAGAGAACTTCCATATTTCTAAATCATTATAAATTTAAAAAATCTAAGATTAGAACTTAATTTTATGGTATTCGTATAGTATGTGTGTCTTACAAGTTTTATTTATAGATAATCTAAACATCGTTTATTATTTAAAAAAGTCTTGTACAAGCATATGTTTAAAAAATTCTCAAATAAACAATTCGATAGTTGTGTAAGAAATTTTATTCCAACTAGTTTATATTGATTAAAGAAACTAGTTAACTTTTAAATTTTTTTTGTAATTTTTTTTAATAAAAGTTACGACAATTTTAATTTTTCTAAAAAAAACTTCCAAATTCTAGTCAAAAATAAAACACTTAACACTTTATTGGTATTCTAAAGTAAATATATATAATACAATTAGCAATTACAAATACCTTCTTGTGGCTAAAAATTTATTAATAAGTGATTTATTAATAAGTAATTGTAACAAGCATTATTCATTCATTCAACTAACATAATGTTATGCAATTATGATTTATTGATTTTTTTTTTTCATTAAATATAATGATAGAGGAAAAATCAGATAGAGGGTTATTATCATAAATGTATGAAATTTGTAGACACATTTTTGTTTAAATTGGTCCAAGATATTGATTGCATTAATGAATACTTAAACGAAAATAAATATAAATAGCAAAAAATTTACTAATCCCAGAAATATATTGGACCAATTTAAACAAAAATTTTTGTGTACAAATTTTATATGTAAAAATAACTCTCTATATCAAGAGTCGGCAACATACGGCCCATTCGGTGTACTTTTTTGGCCCTCCAAGATTTTTATTGCCGCCTTGTTATTCGGCCTGATTTATTCTTCTAGGCCTTTTTATAATTTTTTAACTTTTTTACAGTAAAAAAAATTAAAACTATCAAAAATTCCACTCAGAACCTCATATTTATATAATTCAGCTTTTAAAAAAATTCTATTACTACAACTTTTTGCATTATTCAATAAATGTTGCATTAAAAATATTGTTTTCTGCTAAATATTGATCGCCAAATTTTCTGAAGGGCTGCTATTGTTGTAGCATTACGAATTGTAAATTAAGTAAATGAAAGAATTAATCCCACAAAAAAATTTAAAAATCTGCATCTGGCCCAGTTGATGAAAGTCTTGCCGACGCTTGCTCTATATGATTTTTCCTCTATGATATATTAATCTATTCACATTTTCTTATACAAAGTGTAATAAATATGATAAACACCAATTAAAATTAAACATTATTTTATAATTTACGATGACAGAATGAAAATAACATCAATTATGCTTAATCAAGTAAATTGTAGTTGCTGTTGTTGATACATGATCAATTTACTTTTTCCTTTTTTTTTGACTAATTTGATTTACAATTATGTGAATTTATATGCTTTTATTAATAACATAAAAAAAATAAGAAGAAAAAAAATTTAATATTCACAACGTACAAGCACTTCATGATTATTTAATAGCCTATTAGTTTATTCTCACAAGCTATCAAATTAATTTTACATAAAAGATTTTTAAAATTTAGTCACACTTCAATTAAATTTACACCTCAACTAATCATTGTGTTATTATCAATTTAATTCTATTATGTTGTAATTCACTTAACTAGGATTATACTTAAAATACATTACAATTAATTTAATTTTATTATAAAAATCGTTTATTCCATCTAAATTTTGAATTGCATTCTAGTCTAATATCATTAAAATTGACAAAAAATAATATTTTAAGATTGAATAAAAATAATTTATAACTTGAGTGGAAAACGAAGGGGGTAAAATGTTGACGTTAAATTTTTTTACATCATTTTATGTACAACTGTCATAAGTCATTCGGGTCATCAATTGTTTCACATTTAAATATTTAGCCACTTTAATATACAGATATTTGATTAATTTCTCAAAAAAATTAATTTTTTTTCAAAATAATTTAAATATAATTTCTACTTGAAACTTATAAATATTCTTGATATTTAAAAATTAAAATACAGTATGTGTTTAAAATGTTTCACAAAATATATTTTCTTTTACAATAACTTCTATTTAATCGATTAAGTTTGTTTGTAGTATTGACAATAATTCAATTTATAAACAGAACTATTACTACTGCACTGAATAATTTTTTTTGATTGTTATTTCTTACGTTCATATACATATTCAAATAATAGGCAAATGCAAATTTGCTAAACTACAAAATGTTAAAATTAAATAATATGATAACCAACTGTCCATAATAAGCTATATCTATAAAACAAAACAAAAAATCATGGCTGATAGCTGCGGAAAATAAATAATTTTATTTAATTTTTCAATAAGCATATTAAATGCACTTTATTACCAACCATCACATTATGCAAATAATTTAAAAAATTTCAATATCCACTGTAATTTTTTTTATTTTATTATTATTATTATTTTTTTTTTTTACATTTTTTTATTCTTAACCCCATCAAAATTTATTGCAATAATGATCATTAAAATCAATTCCCATAAGACCTTGGGCTGCAATACTATTTTTAAAATTATTTATACAAAAATTTTAATTGGTTTTACGGGAAGAATGATTTTATAATAAGAAATTAAGTTTTTTTTTTGAATTTCAGGGTTTTGTTAACTTAGTTAAATAAATCAATATAATCAATATTAATGTCCAAATTTGATTAGTTTTGTAGACAAATATAGTCAAATTGATAGTTAAATTTTAGCTTTCGTTAATTTATTGTAAAAATAGATTTCTTTAATTCATTGCAAATTATAATTTTATGTAATTGCTTGAAAATCTTAAGCGATATTAGGTGTTTTACATGTGAGCCGTTGCGAAAAATTTTTAAATTTGTGTACAATTTTCGTTAATAAAATCATTTCTTGTTTTAAATAGTATTTTTTTGTAATTGTCAATTGTCATTATTTTGTAATTATTTTAAATTTAGAATTTTTGGAATTTGAAATCGAATTACTTAAAAATTATTAATAAAACTTAATATTTTTTGATTGTATCTAAAAATACATTTTTTGTCCATTACTGGTTGATAAATATAAGTACCTAATAGCATATAATTTAATTCTTTTTTTTTTATTAGTATTACATAAAAATTATGTTGTAATTTACCTAATGCAAAAAAAAAAAAAAAACAAACCAAAACTACGAATATGCGAAGTGAAATTTTTAACCTTCAATTATAATTTTTTTAGAAGTATTTGTTGATTGTTAGAGGTAGCTACAAAAAAAATTATTTTAAAGAACTTATTTTGCATCGGTATATTATTTCTATTTTATTTAAAGTTTTACCGCTAAAATAAAATTTAAAAATTTTCAAGGTAAATCAAAATATAAGAAAATTATATTCCACATTATAACAAAAGAACAATAATTTATAATAAAAAAAAATTATTAGTTATTTTAATGAATAACTAATAACATTTATATTTTGAAAATATAAATAATTATTTTAACTTCTGTGTGTTGTTTAATTCAAAATTATAAAGTGAAATGGAAAAATCAGAATAAGTTCTCATTTTAAATAAATATTTTATTTCATCTCATTTGTTTTATAATTTTGTTTAGTTGAGAGATAATAAACTGTATATGTGCTATTTACGCACATTGAAAGATATGTGTAATAAATTTTTTTTTTTTAATTTCCTCGAAAATTTCCAAGTTTTCATTAATTTTTATAACTTATTTTATACCTAATAATAACAAATTATCATTTTGTAAAAATTAAATTATTATTAGATTTATCTTGTCTTTATTAAATTTATTCATCTAATTATTGATTCGAAGTAAATAAAAAGCTTATTAATAATTAATCAAAACAAGCTATAGTGTATTGTTTATGTAATATTCATTGTTAAATATACTAAAGAAAATAATAATTTAATTTTATAGAGAACATTTTCCAGATTACTCAATTCCAGTTCAAAAGAATATTCATTTAAGAATAAAATAAAATTCATATATTTACGTAAGAATTTCCGCTCTCGCAACGTATATTCTTATCTATTATTGAATGAATATTCTAAACTTCCAAATAAGTTTTACTGTCAATTCATAAAAAGAAATAGAATCAATTAGCACTTTCTTTGTAAAAAATAAAATCAAATTTTGGGAAATTCTAAAAATCACATTAAATTATTATTATTGTTTACATTTTTTTACAATAATAATGTTTGCTGATTCACTATATTGTCAATATATATTAAAACTCGCAACACAACTTTATTGTTACAAAAAAAAAAAAAACTTGAAAATAAAAAGTGAAAGTATAAATTGAATTTTTTATTATTATTACACTAAGTGTATGTAATTATTTCAGAACATAACAATAAATATAGGTATTAAAAAAAAAAAAAAAAAACGAAAAAGCTACACAATTCATAATATGTACCTACTTATAATAATATATATAATTCATAATATGTATATGAAAATATGAATTTAATTGAAATTGTGATGCAACTGAAGGTTATCAAGTTTTAAAATTTTTAAAATTTCTTTTATTTTTGTCAATTTTGATTTTAAAAATCCTCACTTATGCAAATTACTTTCAACTAATTAAATTCACTTGATTTTAGTATGTTAATTTAATTATTTTATTAAGTTTAAAAATTGTAATTATATGTACATTTCATTATCTGATCAGAATTCTGTATATAATATTGAGTAGATTCCTTTCCTATTCGATTTAGAAAATAAAAAATATTACGAGAATTCAGAAAAAAATTAATAATAACAATATAATATATAAAATAAACTGTTTCCTAAAGATATAGGCCCTCTTATCAACTCTTTTGTTATGCAAAAAAATATTTGTTTTTTATTTTAAAATTCAACTTTAAACACCACATCGCAGAAACTTAAAATATGGTCACTACACTAAGAAGGCAATTGGATAAAGAATGAAAATAAATTTAAAAGTTGAAAGAAAATAGGTAAAAAAAACACCAAAATTATACCACAGTAATTATCTTATCGTTTTTAGTTCACAATAAGTTCAATTCTATTATAAGCATTATTTTTTTCTTATATATAGCAAAGTGCCAAAAATTTGCCTTGAACTTTGCTATACATGAGAAAAAGATAATGTTTAATATAATTGAACTTATTGTGAACTAAAAACGATAAGATAATTACTATAATAACATTATGCACAACACTTTATATAAAATTAGAAATTAATTCAAAATTAATTTTAGAAAAAATAATGATTTAGTTGATTACGAAAATTTTTTTCTTCTTATTTATATAACAAAATATTCTATTTATTTTAAAATATGTTTCAATGCAATGATATTAGTTATTTCCTTTAACATAATAGTACAATTACTTAAACCAGACTCGCGCAAAGTAAGGCAGAAAAAAATTGTGCGGGCCACTTAATTAAGAATTTGAAAGTTGGATTTGAGAAAAAAAATACAACGAATTTCTTGCCAAAGAAAACAAATACATATTTTTATCTCTCCATTCACATTTAATATTGTTGAAACTGTATACCAAATGAATTACAAATGGAAATTATGGACTTGCAATCTAACACTGATTTAAAAGAAAATTTTGAAAAAAGTTATGTGTCGTATTTAAAAAATTCGTCGGGATTAACTCTTATAAATAAAGTACCAAATATTACAGAAAAAATTAGTAAGCACCAATTGCACAAATGAATAAAATTAACTATTTTGCACGGGACTATTTTAAACGAACAATTTCTAGAAAGAAAACAAACAAGTGCTCATCTGTCTTCCGCGTACCATAAACTGCACTTTTGAAACATAAATTTAAATGTATTAATTATGTAACAATAATTAATGCATTTAAAATCAAATGAACGTTTAATGTTTCAATTAATTAGCGAAAAAAATGTGAATGAATAAACATAATTAAAATGGAAATAATTTTTACAATAATCACATCTTTTTAATATTATGTAGACATGTAGCTAAAATATAGTGTACATACGATACGAACATATATTATATATACACACCTTTATGTTTATTGTATATATATGAATATAATTTTATTTTTGCAAATTATTTAACATTGATGAAATGCTTAATAGGATTATTTCTATTGAATTTTGAAATAAACAATTAATTTTCCAATTCTTATAATGTTACGTATCTTTTTATCATAAATTTACTAATTTTAACATATGCGTCGGCAGCTTTTTTTTTGACTAAATATTCTAAATCACTTTATGATTCTAGGGACGACTCAACTTATATTTTCTCAATAAATAGAAAAAAAGTAGTATTAAAGTTTATGCTTTTATGATTTCGCTTCCCACGTATATTTTTCTTATTGAAATTTATGTGTTAAATATGTTGTTATCAATATTTTTTTTTATATTGAAATTTTACTTTTAATACTAAAACTACATTTAATATTTATTATATATATATATTTTTTTATTGACTTTCTTAAGCTTGGTGTATAAAATTTTTATTTCAAAATAAAAAAAAACCTGCAATATAAATTTAAAAATAATTTTTTTTTTGATAGTATTTCAGGTCAAAATGCATATTTTGGTACATACTTTGTGTTTGCGTTTATTAGTTTATATCTAAGTTATTTCATTGCATAAGTTGAATGTACGAGTTAATGTAATTTATTTAAATATGATATTTTAGTATTCAATTAATAAAAGTATTATAAAATTTTATTAACGTTTAACCGAAAAAATTTCTTGTAATTTATATTATTTAAGATGTATTTAAATTTAAAAAAAATAAAAAATTATAGTAATTTTATGTTTTTTACGTTAAATAAAATAATTATTTTCAATCATACTAGGATTTAATTGCCATTCTATAACTGCCGCTACTATGATATTGAATTATCCAATCAAATCAAACACTATTAATAAAATTAATTAATGCATAAATAATGCAAGTTTTTCTTAAATTGATTGATTATTGCATTTTTATTTAGAGAGAAATCTTTAAGAATAGATAAATTAGCAATATAAAAATTTGTAAATGAATGATTTGATTTTATTAAAATTCATTATCTATAACATACTTAGCCAAACTGCGGCTCGCGAGCCGCATGCGGCTCTCATTCTTCTTCACTGCGGCTCTAGCCACGTTAAAAATTGATTTTAAAAAATACGATTTAAAAAAAACCATTTTCTCATGTAATGTATTGATTGTCATATAATTTTTCTTTATAAATAAACATGCATGCGAATTTTTTTAAAATAAATTATGAATGAAAATAAAGATAAATGAAAATGACAATAAAGACAGTTTACATATCCTCGGTCTCGTTTGTCCTAATATTGTAGAAAAATTATAAAAAACTAAAAATTTAATAAGTTCAAAGTTAGAAGTCGAAAGCTCATAAATTATCCGCAAAATTATTTCTATTTTTTCGAAAGTACTAAAACGTACTAAAAAAAAGAAAAAAAATTCAAATACAATTTTCTCAAAACTATGTTTTGCAGTTTCGTGATTTTTGCATGAGACCGACGATATTTAAAACAATTTCTAATTGCGGCTCTCGACAATTCTGATTTTTGTAATTTCGGCTCCTGTCGGGATAAAGTCTGGACACCCCTGATCTATAATGTACTATTTTAGTGTTAGTAAAACTAATTTTAAATTTCATGTTTCAAAAATAAAATAATTAGTCATATTTTGAATAATTATTAGTTTTATATCAATTATTTATGTACAGTAGCATATAGTTTCTCTAAACATTAATTAATAATTAGTTTTAAATTAATGGTTGTTTGCAAAAATTAACAGTTTAATTATAAAGGATTGTTCAATTCTAACAACAGTTTTCCTTATTTAAAACATTAAAAACTGGGAATTGAATAGAAAATCATTGCGTAGTAAAAACAAAACATACAAATTATGGTATAGCTATAATTATTAATTCCTACCAGAACGAAATACTCTATAAAACTACGATTTTGTTTATGATTTATAAAACCACTTTCGCTAAATTTGAATTCTTTTAAAATATTCCACATTCTAAAATAAAGTTGTAGTAGTAACCAAGCCATGATGGTTTCTTGTTCATAAACGATATAACGATAATCAAGAAAAAAGAATATACGATATTTATAATGAATCTTTCAATAAATCCTTTCACAATAAAGACATTTCAAATTTATTAAACTGATGACTTGATTACTTATGTTTACCTTGATAGTCTCTTTTTATATTTTTTCATTAAGTTTTTTAATACCTGATATTATGCAATTTTGGGCAATTTTGCACGATTTTAATTTATTCATTAATATCTACGAATATTTTTTTTTTTATTTAATAAAAAAAAATCAAAAAAATTTAACACATTTGGTACAATTTTTGACCAATTTAAGTTATAAATAATTTTTAAAAAAAAATGTATATTTCAATTTAAATTTTTTGTCACAGTGAGATAAAAAAAAAGTAACTTTAAGCAGCAGCCAAAAATACTATCAAACTATGAAAATTGAATTTTAAATTTTATTATCTATATATTATTTTTCATGAAATTACGTCTTCGTGCAGTATTTGTTAAGATCCGAGACGAGACGAAGTTAGAAAAAATCTTGAATTCGTCTTGAATTTTTAATTAGTGTCTAGTCTCGTCTCGGTCTCGGCACATGTCTGGCACCAACGTTAGTATTATCGCACTATCTTCGTGTGACTTTTATTATGCTTGATTAAAGCTGCAATATGTCACATAGCAATTTATTTTATCGCAATAGCAAATGAAAATCTTATTAATTATTAATTTATTGAAAATCAGATATGAATCGTATAGCCGTCGTACTAAATTTTTAAATTTTCTTCATAACATTGTTACTAAATCTTCTTATATACTTAAATCTTCGTATAAACTTACTTTTTTGATTTATTTTCAAAAAAATCCAAATAAATAATTTAAGTTTTAATGATAATAATTAATTTTTTAATTTTATATAATTATGTTTAAAATGAATATTAAAAATTATGTTTAATTTTTATATGTGAACTCAATAATTTATTAACAGAAATTATTATTCAACTTTTTAAAATATTGATTAAATTATAAATCAATTTTATTTCAATTAAATCAATTATAGTATTAATTTAATTAATTTTCATTAAAAAAATTTTTGTTTTTTATATTTTAACTTCAGTTCTCGATTTTAAATAAAATTAACTTGGTAGTAACATAAAATTTTATTTAATTTTTTTTTTTTTTTTTTTTCAAACAATTATTATTTTCAATTTTTAATCAATTAATGAACAAAAATTAAATTATTCAAATTATTTTTTTCAATTTTATTTTATTAATTTAATATTCTTAATAATAAATTAGTAATATCTTTTCTTTTTTTAACTGTAACATTAAAATTTTATCTGTTAAAATTTTATAAAAAAAGCAAGATGTAAACAACAGAAATGATAAAATTTTATTAACAGCTTCGCTGCAAAATTTAAAGCTTTTATACTGTGTGCAATCAAAAAAAAAAAAAGAAAAAAAACCAATAACGTACACTAAGAAAAAAAAATCACTACCCCGTATCTTTTTTTTTTATGTTGAAAAAAAAAATTCTCAAAGAATACTAAATAGTACAAACAAAAAAAATTTTTATTTTTTTAAGTTTTTTTTTTTTAAATTAACGACAATAAACTTAAGTGAATAATAAACAAATCACCGAAGTACACTACTACCGTTTTTTTTATACTGACTACTGTCTGATATGATAAAAAAATGGGTATTTAAAAAAAATAAAATGTTTTTTTTATATATATGTAGATACTAGATACATACATATATTCTATGGATAATGTTTACGAATATTGGAATTATTATGGTATAGAGACAGTAATCTTTTAAATAGATAGAATCTAATCTATTAATAAAACACTGATTCAAAAATAGATTTAAATAGATATAAAATTAAAAAAAAAAAAAAATGTATAAGAGAGTAGACCGTCGCCTTGTTTATATCAAAGCAAACCACCAACACAATTTCACATAATGGAGTTTATGGCTTTGATTACTTTTTTTTGACTCGATATTATTTTCATCATTAACATTTAAATAACACATTCTAAATTATAACTAAAACTGTGCGATTTTCTGGTAAAATATGTGCAGCTTACTCTTTATGTCAGTAAGTATTAATTAATTTTCCCTTCATTTCGCAGGGGTGCCTTAACCTAACAATTGACATTACGTTATGTCACTTTTCGCAAAACGGCATAAACTAACATCAGGTTAAGTCACTTTTAATTTAATATTTAATTTTAATATTAAACATAAATATTCATATTCCACATACTGGTGATTTTAATAAGTTAAAAAAAATTATTCAAAAATTTTGTACATTAGGTAAATTAAAATCAAATTAATTAAACTCTTCAATTCACTCCGACATAAAATCAAAATGTTTATTTTACTAGAAGCAAACAAAAAACGAGCTCATCATAAACAATTGAATATATATTTTTTTAATTCCTCATTATGTTCATTAAATTGTGATTTTATTTTAAGCTGAAAATATACATTAAATTTTTTGTATAAAATATGTGTATAGGTACATAAGAATTTTCATATATTATATATATATATCTAATATATCTATTTAATAATTGCACTGTTATATAATAAAAATTATAAAATTATTATTGAAGTTTTCAGAATAATATCGAAATAAATAGATCTTTTATTTACATCATATTGATTTTGTTTTTCTAGTTATTTCACATTATTCAGATACAGTTCCAGTGTGAAAAATTATATCGTCGATAAACCTTGAAACCCTTTATCATCTGTAAAAAAAAGATTTAAACATAAAAACTTGAGAAGAAATTATTTTACGATTACAAGTATTACCATTTGGAAGGCAATGAAATAGAGCTATAATTTTAATATTTTGCCAAGATAAGGAAATGTGAAAAAAGTGCACTGTTCCATATCTATTCTGATGTTCTGTTCGGCACTTCTTTTCACATCACGCATCACAGCGACAAAAATCAAAGTATTAACAATGGATAAAATCCCAGCAAACTCGCCATTAGAAATCTGAAAAGTCTAACTTCGAACAATTTTTTTTTTTAAATTATTATAAAATATTAAACAACGAGTCTATAATTTTTCACACTACTATGTGTGTACATTTGAACATATAAGATGATGATATAAATATGTTTTAATGATGTATATTTTTGTAACAAAATATAATTGAATGTTGTAGTTTTTTTTTTTCATAATTTAAATCAGATTGTCAATTAAAATTAAGTTAGTGAAATTTACAAAAAAAATTCAATTATTCGCCTTTTATGAAAAGGTTAATTGAAATTATTCAATATTGTCTATGACAATTCAAGACCGCCAGAAAAAGATGGGTTAGTCTACTATCATTTCCCCATTATTTAAATGTTGCATTATGAAATTGTTTTATAGAGCTTCTTAGAACGTACTTATGATAAATTGTATACAATTCAGAAAACAAATATTGATTGGAGCCCACATTTCTATTCGAAATGCAAAATTTTTTGGTCTAGTTTAAATTAAATTGAAAAATACATTAATAGGCAATTTACAGGTAGTACTACAGATAGGAAAAAATTAGTTTTTTCATATAAAAGTTTTTCTAAGAAAATGCTGGAAAAATATTTTTTTCAATTTTTGCTGATTGGTGCAGAATTACGTACACAGGTCTGAAAGAAAACAAAATTTTTTCGAGTAAAAAACAGAAA
Source organism: Hybos culiciformis (assembly GCA_964007475.1). Classification (NCBI taxonomy): domain Eukaryota; kingdom Metazoa; phylum Arthropoda; class Insecta; order Diptera; family Hybotidae; genus Hybos; species Hybos culiciformis. Next base: position 13,219,739 of record OZ023273.1, read on the forward strand.
TCAAAATAGCTGTTTACAGATATTTCGCAAATAATTTTTCCCAATTTGTTAGTAAAATCAAATTAAAAATTCAAAAATATGTATGTATATTAATATGGGAAGAAAATTCCATAATACATTTCTTCAGGTTCCCGTTATTACGACCATCCCTCCATCATATTCGATCGCGACTAACTCGCAAAAACAGCTTTCTTTACATATTTGGTACGACATGGAGAATGTTTTAATTTTTTTTATGTAATTTATGTAACCATAAAGAGATATAGACTGCTTTAATTAGTCTCAGTTTAAATTTGAATGTAATTGCAATCTACTTTTTTGAATAATCGTTAGATTCGTAAATAAAAATATTTTATGTATATCAATGTTGTATAAACATATGTAGGTATACAGTAACGTAAGAAATAATTAATGTCGAGCCTAAAGGAAGGAAATAAAAATTTTCTATTCATATAGTTTTTTTAAATTAAAAAATTTTCTGTGATGATATTTATGGCAGATACATTTTTATTTCTCTTAACATATTTGATTGTATCTACAAACTGATATATGTATTTGCATTTGACATCAAAATATATACTCATATAAAATATTACTCTTAAAAATCATAATACTACATTTTCATTTATTAATAATTTAAATTTAATTTAGAACTTATTAATAATCTTAAGCATATCGCTACTTTGTAACCTACCTAAATTTACATTAAACACTATTAATCCTAGAAGATAATAATTTTTAACCCGTTCAAATTATTTAGTTGGATTTCTTACACAAAAATATAAAATTTAAAAAAATACATGTTTATGAAATTTAAGAATTTAAAATATTATTGACAGAGTTCTTAGCATCGAAATATAATATACACGTTAATTCAATAATTATTACTATAATAATTACATAATATTCAATTAATATAATTACATAATATTAATTGAACTTAATAGAATTTTCTTAAAACGCTCGTTGCACCACATTTATCTAAAAAAAATGTGATTATTACTTATGAACTTAGATCTTTTCCAATTGTGTATAAATTTTCTAACAAAGATTCAAAGAAAGATTCTAGATAGTAGATTCCTCAATTCATAATAAAATAATGTATCGATTAATTCACTTTAACATCGATCATTTCAATATCAAGTCCATTTACAAAAATGTATTAAAAATAAAGAAAATAATAAAATACTAATTGGAAATAGGGTTGCCAGATTTTTTTTCAAAAAAAGGGGTAGATAGAATATTGAGAAAAAAAAATGAATTAATTTAATTTGTTTTTTCACATTTCTACATTTCTATCACAGTGACTTACAATTACCTGAAAATCTATTCACATATGATTCACATATGATAAATAAAACATTCTTTTACAAAAGTTCTATTATTAGTATTTTAAAAATAAATTGCAAATAATAATTAACACAAACATAAAATAACAAAAAAGGCCAAATTTCAAAGCTTTAGGTAGATAAACATTAATATTAATAAAAAATAATTCAAATATATTTTTCGTTGCCTCGAATTGTTTTTTAATAATTCGCAATTTTCAGTTTTTCTAAAAAAATACACTTCATTAACCATCATTGACAAATCAGTAACAGTATTTTAGTAGAGTTCGCATTTCGTTGTAATGTTGTAGTAAGTTTTACATTTCTTGTGGAATTTGGTATCATAAATTAACAGAAATCTGTTCGCATATTAAAGACACTTATCATATTTTTAAAAAAGGGTATTTTTGTCTACCGCTTTAGCGATTTTCGTAAAGGGGTATATCTATGTAAATAATGACGAAAAGGGGTAGTCTACCCCTCAAAGGGGTAGAAATGGCAACCCTAATTGGAAACATTAAGAAAAGTTAAAATTATAGAAAATAGTGTAATAGTCTCCAGACTCTGAAGAGTCTAGCTCTAGAGATTTCGAAGTTACAACCTATATTTTATAATATATTAAAAAATATACTTATTATTTTCTCTTCTGTTCAAATTATTAATGTATAGGCACAACTGTTTGTGTTAATTAATAATATGAACATAACCAATAATTAAAAACATAAATTAAAATAATTAAAAACTTATTTTTTCTTCGTTATATTTTAAATTAATAATAATAATAATCGATAATAGGTATAACGCACACCAAAAAATGTTCGCAGAACATTAAGGGTTAATAATATTTTAATTGCGTGATTAGTGATCGTTTATATATTTAACATTATATTTAATGAATTTTTTAATTATTATTTGTGTAACATAATTTTTTTTAAATAAATTTATTTATATATTTTCCATAATTTAATTTTTTTTTTCTCATACTTATTTTAATAAATTATATAATTTCGAAAAAAAAAAAAAAAAAATTACTCTAACTAATGTGGCTTGTCCATTCAAATTTTATTGCAAAATAATAAACAAGATTTATTATGGAAATCATTCAGTAAGTATTGCTTGCAATTTCATAAAAATTATACTTGAAAAGAATTTATTAGTATTTTAAACAATGAAATTATTTTTTACACTCTCAACATTATGTATTTTATCGTAAAGTTTTAAACTTTGTATTTATACTACATTTTTCATTTTAATTTAGAACCTATTTTTTTTTTGTTAAGAACTTAGTACTATTTTGATTGATAATTTTATTATTTCAATATATATATATATTAAAAATTAAGAGTAAATTAAACTATAAAATATTTAAAATCAAAAGCAAAGTTTTAATATAGTGAAATACAAGAACTCATAACGTTAAACGGAAGATTAATTTAAAGCATCAACTTCCAGTATATTAATTTTTTTTTTTTTTTACTTTAAATCAATAAATAATTCTAATTTATGAGAGGAATAAGATATACAACTTTTTTATTATGAAAATAATTGGAATATTTTTACAAATATGTAGTATCAAATGCAGATAATTATTTCTCATAACGAAAACGTTGAATGAACTTAGTTATTTCAAATAATAATATAAATAATAACTGAAATAGTGCAAAATAGAAACAGAAGAAATTTGACCAAAAGTGAACACTTAAAAAAACCACAAATCTGCAAACTCCAATTTTAGTCAATACATTGATATTTTCTCATCTACTGATTCATTTCGTTGATTTAATATTGAAAGAAATTTTATATAACAAATTATAATAATTGATTTTTATTGTTTAAAAGAATAATACTAATTACCTACAAAGGTTCACCCAAAAAAAAATTATCATAGATAATATAAAAAGAAAAACTGAACGGACGTGATTGATCCGACGTAAAAACCTAATAACATCATTAATTTACATTTTCAATCGATTTTAAACCATAACAAATTTCGTTCGTTTTTATTTTATTTTTTTTGTTTATTACATTTATTTCATTTAATTTTTAATAAATTCTAGTTTTATTTTAAAATTCTATCTTCTTCTTCTTGTAATCTGCCAACACTAGACCGTTCAGCTAGAGCAAGGGTCGGCAACATACGGCCCGCGGGCCAGGGCCAGATACGGCCCATTCGGTGTTCTTTTTTGGCCCTCCAAGATTTTTATTGCCGCCTTGTTATTCGGCCTGATTTATTCTTCTAGGCCTTTTTATAATTTTTTAACTTTTTTACAGTAAAAAAAATTAAAACTATCAAAAATTCCACTCAGAACCTCATATTTATATAATTCAGCTTTTAAAAAAATTACTACAACTTTTTGCATTATTCAATAAATGTTGCATTAAAAATATTGTTTTCTGCTAAATATTGATCGCCAAATTTTCTGAAGGGCTGCTATTGTTGTAGCATTACGAATTGTAAATTAAGTAAATGAAAGAATTAATCCCACAAAAAAATTTAAAAATCTGCATCTGGCCCAGTTGATGAAAGTCTTGTCGACGCTTGAGCTAGAGCATTTTGAATTTGAAAAGCGTATAATTTTTGAATTTGAAAAGTGTATGAAAAACGTATTTTCTGCGTGGAAATTTTAACACGAATTTTATAAGAAATGAAGCTTCCCTGAATTTGAATAATATGCGTAAAGTATGTACCTACATTTATATAGAAAGTGAATCACGAAAGTTATTGTTAAATTTTCGTCGTAACTTTTATTTTGAGTGTTTATACATAATTAGCGCGTACAATGCAATTCACCACAGTCTTGATGATTTATTAAAAAAATCATTCAACTGATTAAACTATGATTTATTAATTAATTAAAAAAAAATAATTACATAACTTGAATAAATTATCAAATAACTGTATAATTAATTAAATCGAATAATTTTGATTATCAATTTTTTTTAATTCATAAATAAAATCATTAGACTTATATACATTCTGATAATATATGGTGTATCCTGTAACAAAAATTTGTTAAAATACGTCACACAGTTGAATAAGTTATAATAATTTATTATAAGGTCGAGAATTAAACTGATTTAAAAATCAAGAACGAAGTACTAGGAGTACTTAATATTCAATTACAAATATTACAGAGCTCAGATAGACTAATTATATTGTGGACTAGAATTATCAAAAAATATGACTAATTCGAAAATAAGTAACATGAATGTTATCGAAAAATATGCAAAATACAACTCTTTATAAAACTTTTAGAAAGAAATATTGTTACTTTATGATTGATTGTATTTGCTATAATAGCTTCCTATTATAGCATGTACATGTTTCCTGTATTTAAAAAAAAAATTAACATTTAGCTTTAAGTTTAACCATATTTTTGCATTAAATAATATTAATAATTAACACAATTTTAAAATTTTGTTATATAAAAAAAAAATTTTGTAAAATAATAATAATTATAGTTGAGTTTACAATAACTTAAAAAATCCGGAATTTATTAATAACATATATTTTATTCAAAATTGAACTGTAGAACAGTGTAAAATGGCATTAATTTTGTGAAAAAAAAATAGTATTTTTCCACTGTCCAAAGTAGAGTTTAATAAAGAATAACCTTCCCAACAATTCTTTGCCAATAATTGTTGCAGCCGGTCGCATCCGGTTTTATAAAACTGGTTGTTAAATTTTGTCGGACCAGTTAAATTTGATCGAATCATTTTCATTTCGCAATGGGTTAATTTTGAAACACCTACATACTTAAAATAAAATATAACTTTTCTGTTACGATGAATTTACCATTAATATGATATTCATTATTTTCAATAGCTTTTAATAAGTTTTATTTTTTTACCGAAAAATTATAAAATTCTGTTTGTTTCACTAAATTGATCTATTAATATTTACTAAGGATTCAATTCAAAATTCTTAGTTCGCAAAAATTAGTTATAGTTAACATCTAAAAATGTATTTTTTTTAATTTTTAATTAATTTTATTTATTTTTTATTATATTATTTTTTAATACAATACATATTTATTATTATTAGGTATAACTTAAAAGTTTTTCTACTTTTTTTGTTTGCTGATAATAAAATACTGATTTCGGTTTTCAAAAGTTTCATATTTCTGAAAATTGTGCTGCTCATCTTGCGCTTTCATTTTGCAATACGACATCCCATCAGCAATTTTTTCAAATTGTTCCTAAACGGTGGAATGATTTATTTTGTCGACAAAGTAATAACATCTCGCTGAACTTAAAATTTCCATTGTTATGACGAGTATAAAAAATAAAAAAGCGAGAAAAACTAAACCTTAATATTCTTTGATCTTTTTTATTTCTAGGAGAACAACGTCAACCAGTACAGTTGTGTTCGAAAAGAAAAAATTATAAATTTTTTTCTGTAATAGATGGTAGTTATCATAAAAAAACTGAAAATAAAATTGAGGTTTTTATAATAAAACTATATACGAGCACAAATTTTATTCACCTCAGGGCACTCAAACTTGTTAATACGGCCGTGCCTAAACGAAAAAAAAGGAAATACAGGTATTAGAACCTTATTTTTCACAACTTAATCTTTGAGTAGAAAGGAAAGGTTTTTCAGGTGTCACTCTGGGTCTAGGGCTTCAGGTATTTAAATCTTTTGACAACTTAACGTAAAGGCCTTTTCGCGAATCCTTGCGGGTCTTTAGGGATTAAATCCTCCTTTTCACAACTTAACCTATGACCACGCGAGCAACGGCAAAACGACAAAAAAAATGTATGGGTGGTAGACATTACGTCGTTTTTTAGTTTCTTAGTATACATTTGTGCCGCCGACATTTGATGTTTCTAAAACTCAAGAATCCACGGACCACTGGACACCATATTTGGACCATAGGTTAGTTTCGTCTGCAGGAAGATTTCTCTTAAGTTTGGCCCAGGTAAGTGGCGTTGATGGTGAGATTACTCGAAAAAAATATGTTTTTAAGAGATATCTCTCCACTAACGTCATCTATCAGGTTCAAACTTAGTATAGAAACATTCCTGCCAAACCAACATGGTCCCAATATGGTGTCGATTGGTCCAGGTTCTTGAGTTTTAGATAAAAAATTAATTAAAATTAGATCTTTTTTCACATGGTATTGCAATACCATCTATTGAAAATTGTTCAAAGTACTTACTACACCATCTCAGTAATATGTTAAAAATAAACCAAAAAGTTTAAGTTCAATAGTTGTTACAGTTTCGGAATAAATAAGTTACACACAGACGAACATTTTTATATACATAGATTGTACATATGTTGTGATTTATTCAGTTTCAGAAATTTTTGTTATTTGAATTTTTCATATATTTTTAATATTAATAACATTATTACGTTTTATATATTATTCATAAAATATAGGTACCTACACTGAAAAAGTTGTAAATAAGCTATAATAACCATCTATAAAGTTATGGTTTAAACTGCAATATTTTTTGGTGCTCAAAATAGTGCATTTATTATTAAATACATAAAAACCAGTCCAAAAATATATAGCAAATGAAGTAAATTTTAATTTTTATTGTTTTTTATAGCGAAAAATACCTAAATATCAAAAAATATTTTTTTTTGCAATATGAGTTTCTGAAATTTTAATGACAAATATTGATATAATCATATGAACAGATATATCAAAAAAAGAAACTATTAGATATTTTTCCTTGCTACAGACAAATATCAAATTCATTCACTAATTCCATTTGAACTATATGCGTAGCAAAAAACATACTAATTACTTCCAAACTAAAAATCGTACACTGCTAAAACAAAAGCTATATTTTATGTGTATTTTTTGCTGTGTCTAGGACCTAGGTCAAAAACAACTGCAATGTTTTATAGCTGATTCTCCAACGATTTTTTTTTTCAGCGTAGAATTTCATCTTTTATTCGAGGTGACTTTTTATTATAATAAATTTTGTTAAAATTGTTTGTTGAACATTATTAAAATCGTAATGCACTTATTAATTAAAATTTAAAAGTGTAAGCTATTTTATTTTGCAATAAAAAATAGCTAATATTATACTGAAGTCATCCGAAAGGATCGATTTAATATTCTTTAAATAGAAAGGAATATTAATAATTTATAGATGCAGCAGCTATAAATTTTCTTATATACATAAATTTAATGCCTAATTTGTTTTTAATAAAATCAGTTACATTTTTCCAAGAGTATTTGAATATCTCAAATCGACAAGGATAAATTAAAAAAAATTCAAAACTGTTCACTATTAACTTGTGTATTCTTCTTAAAAAGGGTAAATCAAAATTAATTTTATTTAATTAAAATTTTTTTTTTTCAACCCATTTCATAAAGCAAAGAAACAAATTCCTGCAATTTATGTTCTTATAACACAAAAAAAAAACCAAAAAAAAAGCTTTATGATTCATGGCATAAAGAATATTTTTTGTATAGATAAACAAGTCAACGTAAATAAAAAATTTAATATACATATATGTACATAAATATAACAAGAATACATTTTTCTATATAATCAAGTTTTCACCAATGATTAATAGAAATTTGTAATTTCAAATTTTAAACTATATTTGCTGAAATTTTTCTTCAAAACAATTTAAATATTCAAATAACAAAAAGTAAAAGTTATAATATAAAAAATGTTAAAAATTACTTTATAATAAAAATAAAATATATTAATTGCCAACTTATTTTTATCTTAATTCAACTGGTTTTCATATTATGATTTTTTTTTTTATCTTTTCTGCATTTTCATTCCAAAAGTTTAATCATCCAATAACCCACAAATTCAATGACATTGAAAAACAATTTCATTGAAGAATATGAAACTGCGCGTACAATGATAAAGTAACAAAATATAATTACAATTTTAAGAATTGAAATAATTTTGGTATAATTTATCCGCATAAAAAATCTTTTACAAATCCTATAGTCCAAAAAAAAAAAAAAATATAGTCAAAGACATATAACCCATTATAGCCACAAAATAACCTTAAAGTAAATTCACGGTACTTAACTGTTTATTTACATTTTTGCTTTTTAACTCTTATTTACATACAATGAAATATTTACAACACTCTAAATTTTATTTTAAGAATGTTTCTATGATTGGTTTGGGAACATTATAAGACACTGCAATAGGTTGGATACTATTGAATGATATATCTTTCGTAATACGGCTGAGAGATATTTAAAAAAAAATATTGTTAAACTTTAGGATTCCTTAATTTAAAATAACTTCTTTTTTTTTATTGCTTCATAGCTCATACATAGTTCCAAAAGGCATGTAATTTATACAAACATAATTCATTTTTTAACTGTGAAATGAAATAAATATTATAAGTACATATTATAAGTTTAATATTTTTTCAATAAAATTGTATAAAATATATAAAATTATTAAATAATTAATTTCATACTTTAAGACAAAATAATCTTTGAGTTCGTTTACACTTTTATTTTTAATTTTTTGTTTCCATAATTTTCAACATTTTTTACATTATACAACCGCAACCGTTCTTTTATATTATATGTATATTAAATATGTATAGTAAAAAAAATATATATATGAAAATTGCAATGAATGAAAAAAGCTCGGTTATTTGAAAATTTATTTTAAGACAGTAATTATACTACTGCATTATTTTTCAAAAAAAAAAAAATTTCCATCATCGTAGTTAATTAACTGAATAGCATTTCTTAGTTTATCCAATCAATTTAATTTGTCAGTGAGTTAATTTTTAAATAAATTAAATAAAGTAAAATAAAAATAAAAAAAAACTATTTAAGCTCAAGCTAAAATCAATAAGCAATTAAGCAAAATAGTAGCTATGTTTTTAACATTTGATTTCACATTTGTAATTATCAGTGCATTTTTAAGATATTCTTTCTGACACAAGCTTACACCTTTAAAGCTTATATTCGAAACATATAATTTAATATGTCAATTTTTAAAAGCATTAAAAACACACAAAGAAAATAAAAACATTTTGAATAAAAATTAAATGCTGGTAAAAATCAAAATTCATACAACACCTGAAAACTAAAATTCTGATACAAATGGCAATTAAATTAGATTCAATGATTTTTAAAATTAATACTGTGTTAGCTATGATTTAAAGAAAATTGTAAATATAGGAATTGTATTTATTAATGCATAATTAACGTTAATTGCCATCGACATGTTGTCTAGTAGGCAATTGCATATACATATTCAGCCTACCTACTCTAGCTTAATTACAGAGTACATTGAATATCAAAAAAGGCAAACTATATTATTACGACTATTATGAACACTTTTGACAAATAATGTAAATAAAATAAAATTAATTGTTTTATTGATATTTAACAATTTTTGGAAAAACAATTTTTTTTTTTAGTCACATTTAAGTGACAAAATTTGGATCAAATGCAATTTAAAAGATGACTACTAATCATTATTTATGATATAATGTTGATTCTCGTAAACACGAAAATAAAAGATTCTTAAAAGTGCTTATTTTAATTACAATTCATATTATATTATAACTTTACCACCAATAAATTTTTGAATAATGGGAAAAAAAATTTTTTTTTAGAGCTGATAAAAAATCAGTTAAATTTTTTTTTGAAGGAATAGGTTTTTTTGAAGTTTATACTTCTTTTAACGCGGTGTATGATATAAATGAGTAATTCTGTAGGGGGTAAAAATTTTTTTACTCATTCGAATTTGAGTTAAAAAAAAAAACGACATGCTGTACCGTTTGAATACTCAAAAAAAATGAGTCAACTCAATAATCATTTGTTATTTATAAAAACAAAATAATTTGGCGCGAAAAATTTAAATTCAAATTATTTTTAAAAATCTTTCGTTTACAAATTTTTTAAAATTTAAATTTTTTTTCAAATTAGGTAGTTCAATAATCATTTGTCATTTATAAAAACAAAATAATTTAGCACGGAAAATTTAAATTCAAATTATTTTTTAAAAATCTTTCGTTTACAAATTATCTAACAACTAAAATTTATTTTTCAAAATAGGTAGGTCCGGTGAAATAAAGATTACCTGCCGAAAATTTTTTGGGCAGTGACCTACGGTTAGGTCGTGCCGGCTCAAAATATGTTAAAAAAAATTTTTTCCTCCGATCAAATAATTAGATTACCTGACCAAAAATTTTGGATACGGAGCTACAGTTAGAGTCTTCCCGCCTCAAAATATACCAAAATAATTTTTTTTTTTTAAATAGGTAGCTCGGGTGAGAAATAAAGATTACCTGCCCAAAAAAAAGGAAGGAAGTGAGGGCGGCAGTAAGGGCTGAAGAGAGGGCGGCAGTAAGGGCTGAAGAGAGGTCGGAAGGGAGGGCGGAAGGGAGGGCGGAAGGGAGGGCGGAACGGAGTACAGAAGTTAGGGCGGAAGTTAGGGCGGAAGTTAGGGCGGAAGTGAGGGCGGAAGTTAGGGCGGAAGTGAGGGCGGAAGTGAGGGAGGAAGTGAGGGTGGAAGTGAGGGCGGAAGTGAGGGCGGAAGTGAGGGCGGAAGTGAGGGCGGAAGTGAGGGCGGAAGTGAGGGCAGAAGTGAGGGCGGAAGTGAGGGCGGAAGTGAGGGCGGAAGTGCGGGCGGAAGTGAGGGCGGAAGTGAGGGCGGAAGTGAGGGCGTAAGTGAGGGCAGAAATGAGGGCAGAAGTGAGGGCGGAAGTGAGGGCGGAAGTGAGGGCGGAAGTGAGGACGGAAGTGAGGACGGAAGTGAGGGCGGAAGTGAGGTTGGAAGTGAGGACGGAAGGGCGGGCGGAAGGGAGGGCGGAACGGAGGACAGAAGTTAGGGCGGAAGTTAGGGCGGAAGTAAGGGCGGAAGTTAGGGCGGAAGTGAGGGCGGAAGTGAGGGAGGAAGTGAGGGTGGAAGTGCGGGCGGAAGTGAGGGCGGAAGTGAGGGCGGAAGTGAGGGTGGAAGTGAGGGCGGAAGTGAGGGCGGAAGTGAGGGCGGAAGTGAGGGCGGAAGTGAGGGCGGAAGTGAGGCGGAAGTGAGGGCGGAAGTGAGGGCGGAAGTGAGAGAGGAAGTGAGGGCGGAAGCGAGGGTGGTAGTGAGGGCGGAAATCAGGGTGGAAATCAGGACGGAAGTGAGGGCGGAAGAGAGGTTGGTAGTTAGGGCAGAAGTGAGGACGGAAGTGAGGGCGGAAGTGAGGGCGGAAGTGAGGGCGGAAGTGAGGGCGGAAGTGAGGGCGGAAGTGAGGGCAGAAGTGAGGGCAGAAGTGAGAGCGGAAGTGAGGGCGGAAGTGAGGGCGGAAGTGAGGGCGGAAGTGAGGGCGGAAGTGAGGGCGGAAGTGAGGGCAGAAGTGAGGGCAGAAGTGAGGGCAGAAGTGAGGGCAGAAGTGAGGGCGGAAGTGAGGGCCGAAATGAGGGCAGAAGTGAGGGCGGAAGTGAGGGCGGAAGTGAGGCGGAAGTGAGGGCGGAAGTGAGGGCGGAAGTGAGAGAGGAAGTGAGGGCGGAAGCGAGGGTGGTAGTGAGGGCGGAAATCAGGGTGGAAATCAGGACGGAAGTGAGGGCGGAAGAGAGGTTGGTAGTTAGGGCAGAAGTGAGGACGGAAGTGAGGGCGGAAGTGAGGGCGGAAGTGAGGGCGGAAGTGAGGGCGGAAGTGAGGGCGGAAGTGAGGGCAGAAGTGAGGGCAGAAGTGAGAGCGGAAGTGAGGGCGGAAGTGAGGGCGGAAGTGAGGGCGGAAGTGAGGGCGGAAGTGAGGGCGGAAGTGAGGGCAGAAGTGAGGGCAGAAGTGAGGGCAGAAGTGAGGGCGGAAGTGAGGGCCGAAATGAGGGCAGAAGTGAGGGCGGAAGTGAGGGCGGAAGTGAGGGCGGAAGTGAGGGCGGAAGTGAGGGCAGAAGTGAGGGCAGAAGTGAGGGCGGAAGCGAGGGTGGTAGTGAGGGCGGAAATCAGGGTGGAAATCAGGACGGAAGTGAGGGCGGAAGAGAGGTTGGTAGTTAGGGCGGAAGTGAGGGCGGAAGTGAGGGCGGAAGTGAGGGTGGAAGTGAGGGCGGAAGTGAGGGCGGAAGTGAGGGCGGAAGTGAGGGCGGAAGTGAGGGCGGAAGTGAGGCGGAAGTGAGGGCGGAAGTGAGGGCGGAAGTGAGAGAGGAAGTGAGGGCGGAAGCGAGGGTGGTAGTGAGGGCGGAAATCAGGGTGGAAATCAGGACGGAAGTGAGGGCGGAAGAGAGGTTGGTAGTTAGGGCAGAAGTGAGGACGGAAGTGAGGGCGGAAGTGAGGGCGGAAGTGAGGGCGGAAGTGAGGGCGGAAGTGAGGGCGGAAGTGAGGGCAGAAGTGAGGGCAGAAGTGAGAGCGGAAGTGAGGGCGGAAGTGAGGGCGGAAGTGAGGGCGGAAGTGAGGGCGGAAGTGAGGGCGGAAGTGAGGGCAGAAGTGAGGGCAGAAGTGAGGGCAGAAGTGAGGGCGGAAGTGAGGGCCGAAATGAGGGCAGAAGTGAGGGCGGAAGTGAGGGCGGAAGTGAGGGCGGAAGTGAGGGCGGAAGTGAGGGCGGAAGTGAGGGCGGAAGTGAGGGCGGAAGTGAGGGCGGAAGTGTGGGCGGAAGTGAGGGCGGAAGTGAGGGCGGAAGTGAGGGCGGAAGTTTGGGCGGAAGTGAGGGCGGAAGTGAGGTCGGAAGTGAGGGCGGAAGTGAGGGCGGAAGTGAGGGCGGAAGTGAGGGCGGAAGTGAGGGCGGAAGTGAGGGCGGAAGTGAGGGCGGAAGTGAGGGCAGAAGTGAGGGCAGAAGTGAGGGCGGAAGTGAGGGCGGAAATGAGGGCAGAAGTGAGGGCGGAAGTGAGGGCAGAAGTGAGGGCAGAAGTGAGGGCAGAAGTGAGGGCGGAAGTGAGGGCGGAAATGAGGGCAGAAGTGAGGGCGGAAGTGAGGGCGGAAGTGAGGGCGGAAGTGAGGGCGGAAGTGAGGGCGGAAGTGAGGGCGGAAGTGAGGGCGGAAGTGAGGGCGGAAGTGAGGACGGAAGTGAGGACGGAAGTGAGGACGGAAGTGAGGGCGGAAGTGAGGTTGGAAGTGAGGACGGAAGGGCAGGCGGAAGGGAGGGCGGAACGGAGGACAGAAGTTAGGGCGGAAGTTAGGGCGGAAGTAAGGGCGGAAGTTAGGGCGGAAGTGAGGGCGGAAGTGAGGGAGGAAGTGAGGTCGGAAGTGAGGGCGGAAGTGAGGGCGGAAGTGAGGGCGGAAGTGAGGGCGGAAGTGAGGGCGGAAGTGAGGGCGGAAGTGAGGGCGGAAGTGAGGGCAGAAGTGAGGGCAGAAGTGAGGGCAGAAGTGAGGGCGGAAGTGAGGGCGGAAATGAGGGCAGAAGTGAGGGCGGAAGTGAGGGCGGAAGTGAGGGCGGAAGTGAGGGCGGAAGTGAGGGCGGAAGTGGGGGCGGAAGTGGGGGCGGAAGTGAGGGCGGAAGTGAGGGCGGAAGTGAGGGCGGAAGTGAGGGCGGAAGTGAGGGCAGAAGTGAGGGCAGAAGTGAGGGCAGAAGTGAGGGCGGAAGTGAGGGCGGAAATGAGGGCAGAAGTGAGGGCGGAAGTGAGGGCGGAAGTGAGGGCGGAAGTGAGGGCGGAAGTGAGGTCGGAAGTGAGGGCGGAAGTGAGGGCGGAAGTGAGGGCGGAAGTGAGGGCGGAAGTGAGGGCGGAAGTGAGGTCGGAAGTGAGGGCGGAAGTGAGGGCGGAAGTGAGGGCGGAAGTGAGGGCGGAAGTGAGGGCGGAAGTGAGGGCGGAAGTGAGGGCGGAAGTGAGGGCAGAAGTGAGGGCAGAAGTGAGGGCAGAAGTGAGGGCGGAAGTGAGGGCGGAAATGAGGGCAGAAGTGAGGGCGGATGTGAGGGCGGAAGTGAGGGCGGAAGTGAGGGCGGAAGTGAGGGCGGAATTGAGGACGGAAGTGAGGACGGAAGTGAGGACGGAAGTGAGGGCGGAAGTGAGGTTGGAAGTGAGGACGGAAGGGCGGGCGGAAGGGAGGGCGGAACGGAGGACAGAAGTTAGGGCGGAAGTTAGGGCGGAAGTAAGGGCAGAAGTTAGGGCGGAAGTGAGGGCGGAAGTGAGGGAGGAAGTGAGGGTGGAAGTGCGGGCGGAAGTGAGGGCGGAAGTGAGGGCGGAAGTGAGGGTGGAAGTGAGGGCGGAAGTGAGGGCGGAAGTGAGGGCGGAAGTGAGGTCGGAAGTGAGGGCGGAAGTGAGGGCGGAAGTGAGGGCGGAAGTGAGGGCGGAAGTGAGGGCGGAAGTGAGGGCGGAAGTGAGGGCGGAAGTGAGGGCAGAAGTGAGGGCAGAAGTGAGGGCAGAAGTGAGGGCGGAAGTGAGGGCGGAAATGAGGGCAGAAGTGAGGGCGGAAGTGAGGGCGGAAGTGAGGGCGGAAGTGAGGGCGGAAGTGAGGGCGGAAGTGAGGGCGGAAGTGAGGGCGGAAGTGAGGGCGGAAGTGAGGGCGGAAGTGAGGACGGAAGTGAGGACGGAAGTGAGGACGGAAGTGAGGGCGGAAGTGAGGTTGGAAGTGAGGACGGAAGGGCGGGCGGAAGGGAGGGCGGAACGGAGGACAGAAGTTAGGGCGGAAGTTAGGGCAGAAGTGAGGACGGAAGTGAGGGCGGAAGTGAGGGCGGAAGTGAGGGCGGAAGTGAGGGCGGAAGTGAGGTCGGAAGTGAGGGCGGAAGTGAGGGCGGAAGTGAGGGCGGAAGTGAGGGCGGAAGTGAGGGCGGAAGTGAGGGCAGAAGTGAGGGCAGAAGTGAGGGCAGAAGTGAGGGCGGAAGTGAGGGCGGAAATGAGGGCAGAAGTGAGGGCGGAAGTGAGGGCGGAAGTGAGGGCGGAAGTGAGGGCGGAAGTGAGGGCGGAAGTGAGGGCGGAAGTGAGGACGGAAGTGAGGACGGAAGTGAGGACGGAAGTGAGGGCGGAAGTGAGGTTGGAAGTGAGGACGGAAGGGCGGGCGGAAGGGAGGGCGGAACGGAGGACAGAAGTTAGGGCGGAAGTTAGGGCGGAAGTAAGGGCGGAAGTTAGGGCGGAAGTGAGGGCGGAAGTGAGGGAGGAAGTGAGGGTGGAAGTGCGGGCGGAAGTGAGGGCGGAAGTGAGGGCGGAAGTGAGGGTGGAAGTGAGGGCGGAAGTGAGGGCGGAAGTGAGGGCGGAAGTGAGGGCGGAAGTGAGGGCGGAAGTGAGGCGGAAGTGAGGGCGGAAGTGAGGGCGGAAGTGAGAGAGGAAGTGAGGGCGGAAGCGAGGGTGGTAGTGAGGGCGGAAGAGAGGTTGGTAGTTAGGGCAGAAGTGAGGACGGAAGTGAGGGCGGAAGTGAGGGCGGAAGTGAGGGCGGAAGTGAGGGCGGAAGTGAGGGCGGAAGTGAGGGCAGAAGTGAGGGCAGAAGTGAGAGCGGAAGTGAGGGCGGAAGTGAGGGCGGAAGTGAGGGCGAAAGTGAGGGCGGAAGTGAGGGCGGAAGTGAGTGCGGAAGTGAGGGCGGAAGTGAGAGTGGAAGTGAGGGCGGAAGTGCGGGCAGAAGTGAGTGCGGAAGTGAGGGCGGAAGTGAGGGCGGAATTAAGGCGGAAGTGAGGGTGGAAGTGAGGGCGGAAGTGAGGGCGGAAGTGAGGGCGGAAGTGAGGTCGGAAGTGAGGGCGGAAGTGAGGGCGGAAGTGAGGGCGGAAGTGAGGGTGGAAGTGAGGGCGGAAGTGAGGGCGGAGGTGAAGGCGGAAGTGAGGGCGGAAGTGAGGGCGGAAGTGAGGGCGGAAGTAAGGGCGGAAGTGAGGGCGGAAGTGAGGGCGGAAGTGAGAGCGGAAGTGATGGCGGAAGTGAGGGCGGAAGTGAGGGCGGAAGTGAGGGCGGAAGTGTGGGCGGAAGTGAGGGCGGAAGTGAGGGCGGAAGTGAGGGCGGAAGTTTGGGCGGAAGTGAGGGCGGAAGTGAGGGCGGAAGTGAGGGCGGAAGTGAGGGCGGAAGTGAGGGCGGAAGTGAGGGCGGAAGTGAGGGCGGAAGTGAGTGCGGAAGTGAGGGCGGAAGCGAGGGTGGTAGTGAGGGCGGAAATCAGGTTGGTAGGGCGGAATCAGGTTGGTAGTTAGGGCAGAAGTGAGGGCGGAAGTGAGGGCGGAAGTGAGGGTGGAATTACCTGACCAAAAATTTTGGAGAGGGAGCTATGGTTAGGGTCTTCCCTGCTTAAAATATGCAAAAAAAAATGTTTTTTAAATAGGTAGCGCCGGTGAAATAAAGATTACCTGCCCAAAAGTTTTGGGTAGTTAGCTACTTTTAGAGTCGTCCTGGCTCAAAATATAAAAAAAAACACACGAAGCAGTCATAGGAACTGCCGAAAGAAGTTTATACTTAAAGCTTTAAACTATGAAATAACAGTGGCTATAAATGATGGGCTGCTCAGTACAAAATGTAAATTAAAATAAAAATCAGTCCAGCAGTCCAAAAGCAGTCCATTATTTGTAGTCATTGTTATTTCATAGTTTAAAGCTTTAAGTATAAACTTCTTTCGGCAGTTCCTATGACTGCTTCGTGTGTTTTTTTTTTTTTGTAAGTGTATAATAAAAATTAGATGCAAATAATTTGGTCTGTAAGAAGGAGGCGTCTCATATCATATGTTCTTGATGTGTTTATTGTTAGATCAAAGTGAAGAAGAAAAACTATATTTAAACTTATTTGTTATTTTCATTTATTTTAAATGTGTCTTTATTATTATCTTGCATATTTAATGATAAAATTGTTATTTTCATTTTTCCATTTAGTACATCTTTCCAAATACACTCTAAAATTATTAAGTTGAATAAAAGTTCTTAGGATATAGAACAAAAATTACAAACAGTTTTTAATTTGACATTTAATAGAGAGATTGATTAAACCAGTTCCGAATAAAATAGATTTTATTTGCATTTTGGAATTTCCGCATGAGCCTGGTTTATTCATTATTCGAATCATTTATACTAAGAGTTATCCAAAATTTCGAATTCCATTTACTTTGAATAAAAATAAGTTCTATAATTTTTGTATGGAAATCGAATCATATAATCACAAATCATTGGTGGGATATAAAATTATTCGTATTGAGAATTTGATATTGGTTGATGGTTATAAAGATGTAAAAACCTGAATATATATAGTATAAAAAATTCACATAAAATTCGGTTCGTGTGTGTACATAAATAGGGGAATAAAAAAACTATATATTGAAGATAGTTGTGTTTATATTGCAGCAATTCAAAACAAATTTTACACGCATTTAAACCATAAACTTGTTTTGTAAAATGTTCTGTTTAAAATTACCAAAGATAAGAAAAATAAAAATGATTTTTATTGTATTTTTAAAAATCATTAGGCCAGAAAGATTTTTGTTTTTGCCAATGAAGCAAAATATTTTGTTAAAAAAAGATCTTTGATGCTAAAGAAGAAAAGGAAAAATTGTTATCAGAAGCTATTAAAATACAACTTAGAAAAAGATTTAAGTTGAAATTATTATAAAAGATCATCAAAATCTATATATATTAACGAAACCAATTTCAATTTAATTTTTAGTTTTTTTTTGGATAAAAAGAATTTAATTTAAATTTATTTTTGAAAGTTTAAAGAACGCACGCTATTATCGCAACATTTATATAACGAAAATTGTGATACGATTCATATATAATATTCATATATAATATTCATATAAAATTGATATATAAAATTCATGTAACGAAAATGGCACGAAAGAAATTTTATTTTATCAAAATAATGGATGAAAAAAGATCATAAAAATAAAATTGTAAATGCCACATTTGGACGAAAGCTATGAAAGGAAACATTTTTTTTACCTTTTAATTTAAAAAAGAAAACCAATTCAAAATACATGATAAAAATTTTCCGCAGAAAATTGCCTCTTAAAAATACATTCACCCAGGCTCATTTGAATAAATTTATTCAAAAGTTGTAAATGTTCTCATCTTTTTCCAAATTAAATACAAAAAAAAAAAAAAAAATAGGAAATTGATGTAATTATTAAATTTCTAAATTAAAAAAAAAAAAAAAGAAAAGAAAAAATAAAGTAATTATTCACCTACTGCTGTTTTTTCGGTAATTATGAAAAACATTTTATTGCGTTAGAATCTTAATTTGCTTATATTCCTTTTTTTTTTATTAGGTACTCAAAGTATTTATGACTTAATTTAAATATCTGTATGTTACATGCGGCATTTGTATATATATGACTTATTTTCTACATTTTTAAGAACTTCAACGAACTTTAAATATATTATTGGTAAAGATTTTTGGATTTTAAAACGCTCTAAGCTTTACATAATGAGTAAAACTTTAGCAGAACAATAAACTTGTGTAAAACTTCAATATTTAAAATCTCCAGTTTACTGAGTAGTTAATAAATAAAGTATCTTTTAAGGAAAGCATATCGTGTTGTGTTTACTGTTATAATTTCTATGTATCACATGCAAAATAAATTATTTTTCATATATCTATAGCAACTTTTGCTTCATTTGCCGTACATTTTTCGACTAGTTATTATATATTTCATAATAAATGCAAGATTTTCAGCACATACTGCCAGAAATTAGAGCAGATTTAGTTTTAATCATTTTGCTATATTTTATATATGACTTTCTTCCCGAGTTTTTTTTTCCAGTATTAATTACAAACATTAAATTTAGTCAAAATTTAACAAAATATAAGTAAAAAGTATAAATACTTGAATTAGTTTTCCCAAATTTTTTTTTCTTAAGAACAATCAATTTGGAATTTATGTATAATTGCATATGTTCCCTACGCATTTTAAGTTTCAATGAAATTTTGTAAACAAAGCGCGTACGCAATTAAAAATGTTTATAATTATACATATAATAATATTCTATTTTTTTTTTTTTTTGAAAAGAAATTTTCTTTTAATAATTTTTAATGAAACAATTCAAATGGAAATTTTATTAGTTTGAATTTTCAACCAAAAAGAAAATTGATTATTTAATTTCTTAATAAATATTTTTTTTTTTAATATTATATGTTTGGCACAAAATAAAATAAATTGTCTATGGTCAATGAACCTTTTATTTTACATAAATTGACTTAAAAAAAAGGTGAATTCCATTTCCCATTGTTGAATAATAAAATTTTCATTTAATCTTTTGTAAAACGTGATAATGTGTTGACAAAAAAAAAAAAAAGAAGCTTTTAATCTTTTCAATTTTCAAAAGAACAATTATTTGAATATAAAATTACACAATTTGTCAATCAAACTCCGTGGTGAAGCATTCAAATGATAAATTACCTGTCAGGTGTCGTTAATTTTATTACTGTAGATAATATTCCTTCCTCCCTCGCTTTGTGAATTGTGATTATGATTTGTCAAGTTTAAAAATAATTTTATGTCCTTAATTTAGAACATTTTTGCCTGACCTTTTTTTTTTTGTTTAGATAGAAATTAATGAAGTGAAAGTTATTGGTTGAATAATCTTTAAGAATGCGGAACATATAATTTATTTAATTTTTATATAAAAAAAAAAAATTACGTAAATTTATATCTTCAACCCTTTTGGAGTTGAATTTTTGAATGCAAAATTTTAGTTTATCCATCAAAAAGTGTGAAAAAAGAGCTGTCGACAAAATTAAAGATTCAGGTATTACTTCCGAAGAATAATTAAATAGATAACCTTCTGAAAAATAAAACAAGTCGAAAAAAATAATGATTCTAAAACTAATTGGTGTTAAACAGGATAACACCATAAGTCATTGAAATTGGAGGAGTCAGAAAAAAGTCTTCATCTGTTTGTTGAACAGTGATGACAGACCGGAGAACATTTTTTCTTTATTTTTTTTCTATAAATACGGGTGAATTTATTGCGCGGGCTCAGTCTCCATCTGACTGATGAACTGTAATGACCGAAAATTAAGATGAAGACTGAGCGCGCATTCCTATATATAAAAAAAAAGGCTGATAAATATTTTTTCTCTATTTTATTTTTATAAATAAGTGAATTTATCGGCGAAGTGCAATAACTCATCGGTACTTAACTCATCGGTCGATTTTGGATAAGTTATATCCATTTTAACTCATCCGAAAATTGGCCGATGAGTTATATCCTTTGGAATGACATAACTCATCCACCTCAATGCTTATTTGTGACAAACACTACGGTACTTATTCCTTGGCCGATCATTGGTCCCATTTGCGGCTGGCGCAGCCCTCACCTTCCGCCCCTTTCTCGCGTTCTGGGACACTCCCAATACTGCTAACACAAAAATGGGGCCAATCAGGTCGGTAAATGCAATGTATTTATCTTATCGGCCAATGAGTAAATACCCAAGTTTTTGTCACAAATCACAAATAAGCATTGAGTTGGATGAGTTATGTCATTCCAAAGGATATAACTCATCGGCCAATTTTCGGATGAGTTAAAATGGATATAACTTATCCAAAATCGACCGATGAGTTAAGTACCGATGAGTTATTGCGCGGACCCGAATTTATCGCGCGGGCTCAGTCTTCATCTGACTCTTGAACTGTAATGACAGAAAATTAACGTTTAACAGTTCAAGAGTCGTAACAAATAGCAGTTAACGATCTTTTAGAACAGTCAACAAGAAAAAATTTGTTAGTTTCTATAAGAAACCAAAATAAAAACATGTAATTTATTTTTTGGTAGTATGTAGTTCAAAACTGAACAGAACATATTGATTTTAAATATTTAAGAGGGTTAAAAAATCTATGTACTGAGTTATATTGATGCAAGGACAAATGTGCCTATAAT
Organism: Hybos culiciformis; assembly: GCA_964007475.1. Taxonomy (NCBI): domain Eukaryota; kingdom Metazoa; phylum Arthropoda; class Insecta; order Diptera; family Hybotidae; genus Hybos; species Hybos culiciformis. The sequence goes on from OZ023273.1 coordinate 13,240,717, forward strand.
ATATAAGTTATTGATTGATAATATTGTAGTCGTCTTCTTTTTGCTGTAATTTGATTTAAATTGTATTTATTATAATTATAAATACATAGTCATACATATTTCACTTCTCTGAATAATTATAATTAATTAGATTAATATTTGAGTTTTTCAGTATTTTAAAATTTCATAATTATATTTAAATCTCATTTCAAAAAAAACTTCAAATATAACAAAATAAATTGAAGAGCATTATTTAAATAACAAAGTTATAGAAGGATATTGAACATAATTAAAATCAAATATAATGTAAGTTTCCGTACATTCTTATATATATTACTAAATATTATATACCTTGAATGGATGTACAAAAATGAATCTACGGAATTGAAAACATTTTTGTTGCCAGAAAGTCAATTAAAATTATTTATACAATATTGAATATGTTTACAATATGAAATATGTTTAGTCTCATTTGAATTTAAAAAAATAGCTTTTTATACTTTTAGTATTCAAGTTTTCCGTCAGACTGATTTTTTATTCGAATATCTATTTTTCTATGTATTTGAAAATAAATTCTCAAATGATATTCGGATTGCGAATATTTTCTTTTTTTAATGTGTTCTATTAACTGGATATTAAAACAAAAGTCTTTTTAAAATTATGATATTATAACAAATTACAATAATATTCTGCCACCGTTAATAAAGAAAAAAAAACACACGAAGCAGTCATAGGAACTGCCGAAAGAAGTTTATACTTAAAGCTTTAAACTATGAAATAACAATGACTACAAATAATGGACTGCTTTTGGACTGCTGGACTGATTTTTATTTTAATTTACATTTTGTACTGAGCAGCCCATCATTTATAGCCACTGTTATTTCATAGTTTAAAGCTTTAAGTATAAACTTCTTTCGGCAGTTCCTATGACTGCTTCGTGTGTTTTTTTTTATATTTTGAGCCAGGACGACTCTAAAAGTAGCTAACTACCCAAAACTTTTGGGCAGGTAATCTTTATTTCACCGGCGCTACCTATTTAAAAAACATTTTTTTTTGCATATTTTAAGCAGGGAAGACCCTAACCATAGCTCCCTCTCCAAAATTTTTGGTCAGGTAATTCCACCCTCACTTCCGCCCTCACTTCCGCCCTCACTTCTGCCCTAACTACCAACCTGATTCCGCCCTACCAACCTGATTTCCGCCCTCACTACCACCCTCGCTTCCGCCCTCACTTCCGCACTCACTTCCGCCCTCACTTCCGCCCTCACTTCCGCCCTCACTTCCGCCCTCACTTCCGCCCTCACTTCCGCCCAAACTTCCGCCCTCACTTCCGCCCTCACTTCCGCCCTCACTTCCGCCCACACTTCCGCCCTCACTTCCGCCCTCACTTCCGCCCTCACTTCCGCCCTCACTTCCGCCCTCACTTCCGCCCTCACTTCCGCCCTCACTTCTGCCCTCATTTCGGCCCTCACTTCCGCCCTCACTTCTGCCCTCACTTCTGCCCTCACTTCTGCCCTCACTTCCGCCCTCACTTCCGCCCTCACTTCCGCCCTCACTTCCGCCCTCACTTCCGCCCTCACTTCCGCTCTCACTTCTGCCCTCACTTCTGCCCTCACTTCCGCCCTCACTTCCGCCCTCACTTCCGCCCTCACTTCCGCCCTCACTTCCGCCCTCACTTCCGTCCTCACTTCTGCCCTAACTACCAACCTCTCTTCCGCCCTCACTTCCGTCCTGATTTCCACCCTGATTTCCGCCCTCACTACCACCCTCGCTTCCGCCCTCACTTCCTCTCTCACTTCCGCCCTCACTTCCGCCCTCACTTCCGCCTCACTTCCGCCCTCACTTCCGCCCTCACTTCCGCCCTCACTTCCGCCCTCACTTCCGCCCTCACTTCCACCCTCACTTCCGCCCTCACTTCCGCCCTCACTTCCGCCCGCACTTCCACCCTCACTTCCTCCCTCACTTCCGCCCTCACTTCCGCCCTAACTTCCGCCCTTACTTCCGCCCTAACTTCCGCCCTAACTTCTGTCCTCCGTTCCGCCCTCCCTTCCGCCCGCCCTTCCGTCCTCACTTCCAACCTCACTTCCGCCCTCACTTCCGTCCTCACTTCCGTCCTCACTTCCGCCCTCACTTCCGCCCTCACTTCCGCCCTCACTTCTGCCCTCATTTCTGCCCTCACTTACGCCCTCACTTCCGCCCTCACTTCCGCCCTCACTTCCGCCCGCACTTCCGCCCTCACTTCCGCCCTCACTTCCGCCCTCACTTCTGCCCTCACTTCCGCCCTCACTTCCGCCCTCACTTCCGCCCTCACTTCCGCCCTCACTTCCGCCCTCACTTCCACCCTCACTTCCTCCCTCACTTCCGCCCTCACTTCCGCCCTAACTTCCGCCCTCACTTCCGCCCTAACTTCCGCCCTAACTTCCGCCCTAACTTCTGTACTCCGTTCCGCCCTCCCTTCCGCCCTCCCTTCCGCCCTCCCTTCCGACCTCTCTTCAGCCCTTACTGCCGCCCTCTCTTCAGCCCTTACTGCCGCCCTCACTTCCTTCCTTTTTTTTGGGCAGGTAATCTTTATTTCTCACCCGAGCTACCTATTTAAAAAAAAAAAATTATTTTGGTATATTTTGAGGCGGGAAGACTCTAACTGTAGCTCCGTATCCAAAATTTTTGGTCAGGTAATCTAATTATTTGATCGGAGGAAAAAATTTTTTTTAACATATTTTGAGCCGGCACGACCTAACCGTAGGTCACTGCCCAAAAAATTTTCGGCAGGTAATCTTTATTTCACCGGACCTACCTATTTTGAAAAATAAATTTTAGTTGTTAGATAATTTGTAAACGAAAGATTTTTAAAAAATAATTTGAATTTAAATTTTCCGTGCTAAATTATTTTGTTTTTATAAATGACAAATGATTATTGAACTACCTAATTTGAAAAAAAATTTAAATTTTAAAAAATTTGTAAACGAAAGATTTTTAAAAATAATTTGAATTTAAATTTTTCGCGCCAAATTATTTTGTTTTTATAAATAACAAATGATTATTGAGTTGACTCATTTTTTTTTTTTATTCAAACGGTACAGCATGTCGTTTTTTTTTTTAACTCAAATTCGAATGAGTAAAAAAATTTTTACCCCCTACAGAATTACTCATTTATATCATACACCGCGTTAAAAGAAGTATAAACTTCAAAAAAATTTCAAGAAGTGCAAAAAATGTTTATCGAAGGTAATTTTCACAATCAATTTATCACTTAATTTTATACGGGGGAAAATTACAATAATGGAAATTTTTTGTTTCTTTTGGAAAAAAGAATTTCTTATGTAAATTACTTTGTTGGGAAGAAGAAGTAGCTTACAGTGACTAAAGAAAGATTTGCAATATTAAAGATATAAAAAATTATTTAGTAAAAAAATATAATTTATACTTAAATTCCGATGAATTCCAGTTTATATTAAAATATTTTTGCAACAATTGATTATTCTAGTTTTTTTTAATAATAATGTTAGTTTTTCCTATCAATATATGTTTGTATGTAAAATGACTTATTTATTGTCTTTATATTTAATTTCACATAAATAGATAAAAATAATGCAAATATGCTAAAATTCAATAGCCCAATTATTTATCAGGTCATAAGTAACACCCAAAAAATAAACAAAAGTTTTATAACATATTCCGATTATAATATTTTGTTAATCTTGGCATGAAAATAATAAATAACTTGTACAATATTCATTATCTACACTAATAAAACTTTCAATTTTGCTTTAATTTTAGTTTTTGTTTTTCAAACTTTTAATGTAAGTATATACATAACATACATAAATGTAAAACCTAATTTTCATTATCAAAAAAAGTTAATAGATCCAAATAAATTATTCTATTTTTCCTTCGAATAAAACTACGAGGTTAACTCTACCTAAAAGGTTTATTAATCGAAACGATGATAGTGTAAATGATAGAATTGAACTGATTGAAAATTGCCATCATAAAAGGTATATCTAATTCTATATTAAGTCTTTATATTTGTCTAACTTTTCGTACGAACCTTTGTCCTAATTTTCTTTTTTCTACAGTCGTCGAAATAATTTTCTAACTGAATATTTTATATTTTTAATAATTCAATTCTGGATTTGTTTTGATATTATATCTTTGTTTTATTATTTTTCAAAGACAAAGGGATCAATTTAACAATTTAACAGCAAAATTTCAAAAAAATTCTAATTTCCCGGACTGTATATTTTGTATCACAAACTAAGTATTTGGAATTTGAATATTTTTTATAATCAGTTTTGATAATAAATACTTCAATGGTTCCTAACAATGAAAATGGTTGTTAAACTAAAATTTTTATCTGACACTTTTCCAACTATTTTTCGCCAACATAATAAAAATAATATTATTTATTAACAAAAAATTCGCTACAAGTTTAGCAACATTATTTTACTTAGAAACATCAAACAAATAAATAGAAAAAAAATTTTCCGGCCGGCATTTTTTACTTTCACTTTTGTAGACTTTGTTTGTAAACATTTCATAAAGTTTATTTTTTTTGTTTTTGATTATTCATTCATGGATTTTTTGTTTTTTTTTTTTTTTATGAAAACAAATTGATACACAAATAAATACGCAAAGTTTTTTGTTTTTTTTTTTTTATCTAAAAAATGAAAAATTCTTTTTCGTGTATAAATTTTAATAGAATTTCACATTTTCTTTCAGTCTTATTGATATTGCTAAATTGCTCGGTTCTTCTTATAGTTGAAAAATAAAAGTATTTTTTTAATATAGTAAATATAAATACCGAAAAAAAAAGAAATAATTATTAAAGAGGATAAAATTTTTTATTTTTTTTTTTAAATTTCTTTTGAAGATATTATTAGTGAAAAAAAAAATTTATCTTGTGGAAAATATAAAGATTGTAATTTTTTATGTGACAAAATCAAAAAAAAAAATACAAAAAACAAAAAATCATAAGAAAAGTGGAAAATAATCGCATCTGGTTCAAAACGCGTGGAAAATTAATTTTGTAATTTTTTTTACATTATTCTCCTACATTTTTTTTTTTTGTTTTGCTACATTTTCTTAATATGTAAAGCTAGATAACTGAAAATTATTATATGCTTGAAATGAGTTTTCTTTGAAAATTAAAAAAAAAAAAAAAAAACGAAAAAGTTTTCATTGGAAAACATTAAAAAAAATTTTGATGACTTTTAAGCATTTTAATAAATAAATAGAACAAAAAAAAAATTGTAATTTAATTTTGAAAAAAAAAAAGGCGCAACAATAAAAATAATAATTGGGTCTGAAGAAATTCACAATATATATATAATTTGGATGCTGATTTGAATTTGATCTGGAAAATAACGAATTAATTACACTTTGGTGTACTTAAAATTGTCTATTGGTTATATTATTTTATATTTAGATGTTTTTGGTATTTGACGGTAATGTTCTCAACCAACTGATTAATAAATTAATGTGTTGAAAATAATAAAAATATGTCTATTAGTGCTATTTAATGCAAATTTTTATAAAATTTTATTCCAAAAATTGTTTTGTTTAAATTAGTTTGTTCCAAATAAAAGAAATTTTGGTGTTATTTGGCAGTTCTTTTAAAAAATTGTCAAATATTATATTTTTTTTTAAACCTTTCTGACTGAAGATAGAATTAGAAATAAATTTTTGAGTTTCAATTGGAAAATAAAATTATGTATTAAATTATATTATTTTAATCGCCTGCCTTTAAATAAAACGTAAACAGGGCATAACTTTCAAATTTAACTTGAAATTCAGATATAGATATATTTAAAAGAAAATCCTGTTTTGGGTCAAGTCTGAAATAAAAAATTTTTAAACTATAAGTGTTATGTACAAGAACTTTTTCCCAATGTACATTGGCCATTGGCATTACAGTCAAACCTGTTTTTGTGCGGTGAAAAGGGACCGCATAAAAAAAATCGCACAAAACTTCATGAGTAGCTATGAAAAATAGTTTTCGGAATAAATATTAAAATTGAAAAAACCTATTATCAAACCTACTACTTTGTTTTATTAATACTTTCGTGAATTATGTAAATGTTCCAATTTGATTGATTTTTTCATATACCGCACAAAAAAATCCCAAAAAAAAGATCGCACAAAAACAGGTTTGAGTGCATTTTGCAACTGTATCCTTTTTCTTTGCCATAACACAAATTTCAATAAATTGTAATAATCCTATAATCTGTTTTAAGCCGGTATACATCTTTATTTATATTCCAAAACAAAATTAAAAAAAAAAAATATGTACATTTTTAATTTCCTGCAAAAATTATTTATTAAATAAAATAGTTGATAGGTTTTTGCAAACAGTGTTTCAGTAAATAAAATGTTTTGAAGTGATATTTTGAAAAATTACTATTATTGTGAAGCCTCCCATATTAGAGGTGAATGTACATTTACGTAAATGCATTCTTTCCATTTGAATTTATAAAATATGAAATTTTGATAAACAGTATTTTGCCAAATATTATTTTGTGATATGGATTTTTCCGGCCGTTCCCTAAAATTCTGTGGTTCTTAATTTTATTTATTTTTAAACTTTGATTTTATAATAATGTTAATAAAAAATAGATCAAAAATAAATAAAAAATAAAAAAAAAGTTAAACCACTTAATAAAACTTTGAAAAATTCTTAAGAAAAATATTTAACTAATAACGAGATAAACATCAGTTTTTTTTTTTTAATATACTTAGTTTCATCATTGCAAAAATATTTCAAATTTTCAGCACTTTAATTAATTTTCCTCTGGAAAATTTTTTAAGTAATAAATTTATAATAAAAAGTAATAATAATAATAATAAAAATTGCAATTAAAATAAAACGTTTTCAGTTGGAAAAAAAGAAAAGCGAAATATTCTTATACCAATATACATAATAATGTATATAATATACATAAGATAAAAAGGAATTTCCGTTTTTAAACTTCTTTTAAAAACATTCATTATAAAGTATAAATTTTGAAATTAATTCCAATTTATGTCATCATAAATATTATGAATTATTAATAAGATAATCATAAATATATTGAACATTATCTTCAATAATAATATTCTCTATTACAGAATCAAATATCCCTGCTACTCTTTGTTTCCTTGAAAAAAATATTACAATCTTGATAAAAAAAAATAAAAAAAGAGCATAATAATTTTATTCATATCTTAAGAAAATCTTGAAAGTGTATTTTTAAAACAATTATTGTCACAAATATTGATTTTCTCAAAAAAAAAACTGTATGGTCAATGTCTAAATAGGGTAAATATTCATAATATTCATTATTAAGTTAGGCACACTTTTGATGCCACTAATGCTCATCGTTTTTAATTTGGGTGTATTTCATAATGAGTATATTTTTTTCGGGTTCTATTACTAGTATAATATTTATCTTTTTTTATATAAAATATTATTTTAATAGAAATGTTTATATAATCAAAACTTTTTTTCATAAAGACTTGTATGTATTAAATTACCAAATATTTATATTAATAAACATAAAATTGCTAATTCCAACTGAACGGAAAATATTGTATTAAGTAATTTTAAATATAAAAACTTTTTTTTTCTTCTTTTTTTATATCCATTAAAAGTAATATTTTCTACCACCTACCTACGTCATCTAATACGTGTTTTCATTGATAAAATTATATAAATCAATAATAAGTGTTGGATGATGCTTCTATTATAATTTAAATTTTAGAAAAGATTTTTAGTACACATACATGTTCCTGTATAATTTTGTGCTCTATAGAATATTTCCCACGTATTAATCAAGTCATTTGAACCATATATTAACAAGTTTAAATCCTTAAGTTTTGAGAAGATAAAACAAGTTAAATGTTAATCAACATACAAAATGTAAAAAATTTTAATAATATCGTACAAAGATACAATATTATAATGATTATTATTACTATTTTATGGAACTAGTTTATATTGAGAAATATTTTGAATATTTAGAATATAGAATAGAATGGAAAGAGTGAAACGATTTTTAAACGTCGTTATTTTATTTGAGACTTTTTGAGATGATTGAAAAATACAGGGCTGTCATATGGTTTTTCTAAGTCTGTTAACTGAATATAAGACGTTTGACAGAAAAATCTGATTGTATAATATTATTTCATATGGCTATACAGATTTTTAAAAATCTCTGAGAAACATTCTTATTGCTTTTCCATTCTATTCTTAACTCGTTATGAATGAATATGATACAAAATCCTATAACTATAATGATTATGATGTCATATTAAATTATCATTCGAAGTCCTTTCAATTAAAATTATGAATTTTAATATTCTCGCAAATTTAGCAAAACATGCAAATTTTTTTTTTTTTATTTGTTTTCATTTTCATATTACAATGACATTACTACGTACGCACAATAAATTAAGGAAATAAAAATGTCATGTCAAGAACATTATTATTATTATTATTCGTACAATTTGCTAAGTATAATAAAAAAAAAAACTCATTCATAAATGTTGCAAAAAAATGTTTACAGTTTTTATAGCTTAGCAAAAAAAAGTTTTTTAATTTTGAGCAAAAAATTAAATAAAAATATTGCGGTTGAATTTATTTTTTTGTTACCTGAATGAAAAAAAAAAATTTAACATAATGAATACCAATGCCTGGAAAAAGGCAAATATTTAAATGAGATTAGGAGAATTATTGTTTTTTTTTATTTCTGATTTTTACCATTACACAACAATAACCACATCAGAATTTCAATATTTTTAGACAGCTAAAAGAACTGATCAAATCTTAAAGTTTAGTTAAATTGTGAAAACAGGCTTGTTTGACGAAACAAAGCGATTAACTAAAAAAAATGTATATTAGTTGTGGCTAGAAGTTCCTGAAATTTATATCAATTATAATTAATAAAAATTTATGTTACGAATTCTCTCTTATAAGCTTTCATAGCCTCGTAGCATCATTAATTTATATTTTGGCAACTAACTATTTTCACTTTCAGCACTTTAGTTAATTCAGAATATTTTATATAAAATTCGGCAAATACTGTTTTAACAAAAAAAAATTCTAAATGACATTACGATATTATTGAACTTAATCAGATAAGTGTTCAACGTTTTCCTAATACCAATAATTCTCAAAGAGAAGAATATTTATAGGTTATTTATTTTCATTTAAAAAAGAAATCAAAATATATTTTTCCTAGCTGACCGCAGTTGGTAAGGCAGATGTTATACAAAAACATTATACTTAAAACAACTGATTCACTATTTTAACAAAAAATTAATTCTAAATTGCAATGCAATAACAAATTCAAATTTATGAGCTGTTAATCTATTCCATTATGGAGAGAAAATGTTATTAATCGAAATACCATCAATAACCTAAAATTTTCTACAAACAAAAACAAACTAATTTAATTTTCATATATTTTGTACATTTATATAAACATTAATAATGTACAAAAGATTCAACATTTTCATAATTTATTTTCTATTCAATATGTCAGAAATATGTCAAGAAGTCTTATGATGAAGAAAAAGCATATATATTCTCTTCCGAAATAAATAAAATGCGATAAAACAAAAATTCCTATAATATTTTATATTTCATAAAATTATATAATAAATTCGATGTTGAATGAAAATTATCACCATCACAATGAACGTTCACTTAATTTCATTTCATTTTTATTCCCCAATCAAATAAGGATTTCTATTTTTATTTATTTTATTCAATGTTATAAACATAAAATTTAACCTATATTACCTGACCAATTTATAAATTTAGTAAAAATGGTTCAATAACATCCATAAATATTATTAAAAGAGATTATCAATAAAAATATATATATTTTTTCTTTCCAACACAATATTATGTAGAATAATATTAAATTTTGTTACAAAAAAAATTGTTCTCTTTAATTTTTTTTGTTCTAGTTTAATATTGAAAGAAAATTTTCATTTTTTTATAACAAAAATATGTAAGTCCATAAATTTTTGTTATTGATGAAATAAAATGAAATATAGACGTAAGATATACATAATTTATATTATTTATTATTTAAATCGGGTGTAAACCCAGTTGCTATTTTCTCATTTATAGAGAACTATGCTTACCATTTCTTAAGATGAGAAGACTTTCTTTTTTTTGCTATAAATTTACATCAATGCATTTATAAATTGAATTAAATCTGTTAAATTTCCTTTTAATGCCAATGATTCTTTCTCGTATATAAACTCAAAATTTAATTTAAAATGTAACAGATTCCTAATAACGTTATATCAATCTTTCGATATTTAAAAAGATATACAAAAAAGTATATCATTTACATCAAATAAGAACGATTTAAGAAAATAAATAATTGAATCAAATTTTTCCTTTTTACAATATCCAATTTAGAATTTTTATTTATTAGCAGTGTACATTTACTTAATAAAACATATATAATTAAAATTTGAACTGAACTCAGAAAAAATAATATATAATATATGTACATTATGTATACTAAAAATATATTGTATATGTATGTATAGTAAGATATAAACCTATATATATTCACAAAATATATTATTTATTCACAAAATAAAAATTACTACAAATTTTATAAAGTTTTTTAATAGAATTGTGGCTTCTGTGGTCCTTTATTTGTGATTTTTATAATTCCAATAAAGAAATTTTCAAATTCTTTCATTAAAAATTAGTTTTTTTTCCTGAACCCTTCCATTTACGCTCAGTCAAAAAATTGAATAAACACCCTCAAAATATACCTTAAAATTTAAAAATAATAAATTCGACAAAAGTTTTTGACCTAAATTTTTTGTGGTTAAATAGTATATATAGTAAAGAAGAAAAAATATATTACAAAGAACAGAAAATGAACATTTAGTTTATTATTAAAAAATGTATTATATACATTTGTAAATTACGGTCCGTATTTAAATTGAGCTTAACCAATGATGAAGAAAAAGGATTTGAATCTCTAAAATCGTTGTCGATAATCGTTAAATGAAACCATGGATAAAAAAAATCTGTCACTAAAGAAACAAAGCAGAAAAATTAACTCAATTCTGTAAAGCAGTTTAATATGTACAAATTCTTAAATAATTGAAAAAGACATAACTACTGAATTTTACATTTAAAAGAAATTACATAATATGTTAAATCGTATTTTAAAAATGACATTAATGAATTTTTATTTTAAATTGAAATTTATTTTCATTATGATAAAATTTATTTGCAAAATCTTAACTTAACATCGAATTATGTAATTCTTGAAGGAAAAAAAAAAATTACAAAGTTTATGAATCTGTTTTTATGTTTTGTCCAACTGCAATATAGACAAAATCTTTTTTAAATTAAATATTCAAAGCACGTTCAAAAGTTTATTTATTCCTTTTTTTTTTTTTTTGCCGAAAAAATAAAGCTTTTTATATCACCCATCTTTCCATAAATTCAATTCTAAAACACAATATTTTCTTATAAGAAAATCCAGATGTTAAATTTCCACATACTGTACATCCTAAAAAAAATTTTTTTTGATTCCCTCTTATAATAAATATTGTATCATAAAAATTAAATATATAAAAAATTCATAGAACAAAAATGTTTAAAAGTATCGATTATGTTATTTTGTATCTTTAACTTAACGCTTCAATTTTCTTTTCCAAATTTGCTACTCTTGATGCCCTCATATTCGAATAAATTAAGTAAACCAATTCTTATTCGATTTCATATATTTAAATGGGAATTCGAACAAACTTTGATTAATATATAAAGTGCGAGAGCAACAAATTGTATTTAAATTTAATTTAAAAAAATAATTTTAGTTATTTTAGTAATTATGAAAAATTTAATTTGTTTTATTTCGCGAAATTTTTCATGATCATATATCATAAAATTATTAAGAAAATCCTTTTCAAATATATTTATAACACGTATACAATTCATTTTCAGATTATTTTATTTTTCTTTACCCAACAAAAAAAAAGGAAAACTTTAGTTAAACGAAAATAAAATTACTTATGTAAGTAGTTATATATACGGCACTATATACTATAATGTGTTTAGTTTTAAGATAATACTATCTCATCTAAAGCAAAGTTGTAAACATAAAATATTATTATTATTTTTGTCCCAATAAAATCCTTTGATTGAGGATAAACGAAGAAAGTTATCTTACACGTCATAAAAATAATATAACTTTTTCCATTAGATTAAATTTTTTTTTTTTTTGTTCTTTCCCAAGTACAAACAAATAATCTAAAAATGAGCACACAGCCAAGAAAAAATTAAGCAAAAAAAAAAGGACCAAAAAAAATTTTTACTTGCAGACTCCTTTAAACATTTCTACATTTTCCTCTTAAATTTTTTTTTTATTATTAAAAAATTTCTTAATTTTCCATGAAATGCAAATGGTAATTTAATATTGTTTTTTTAATTTTAAACGAAAATAGAAAGTGTTAAATTTCATTTAAAATTTGCATATTATTTATATATACATTTTATTGTAATGGAAAATAAACATAGCATAAGAAAATTCATTGCCAAATAAATGAATTTGTAATTATTTTCATCTTGGAATCAAAGTAAAAATTTTTAAATTAATATTTTGAATTACATCATTATAATGTTTAATTGAGCATAATGCTGTAGATTACTGTCTGTAAACTGTCTATATTCATTTTTATATAAAAACATTTAAATTAAATAAAATTATTTTCTATATATTTCAACAAGTGAAAGTTAATTGAATAACTTGTTAGATTTTATTTCATTAAATAAAGTTCGTATAAAAAAATTAAGTGAGAATAAAATTATATTTATATTAACCTCCAAATACAAGATTCAAAGGAAATTGAGTCGCTGACTCTTGTTCTACGACAAGGTAAAATACAACTCTATTTTTTATTGTTTTTAAACCTGGCTTATTTTACGGCTTTAAAAAAATATTAGGTAAAAAAGAGAGCTAATTCTATAATAAACTAAAATTATTATAAAAATTTCACTAAAAAATGTTGGGAAATTTTTTTTTTGATTTATAAGTTGTATAACGAAAGGACAACAAATTAAAAAAGTTATATCCTTTTCAATCAATATTTGTTAACTATTTTTTTTTCTAAAAATTTTTGATTGAGATAAAATTAATTATTTTTCAGAAAAAAGAATATTTTGTCTCAGCTTTAATAATATAGGTTCAAAAAAGACTTCTGTATTACTTATATACCTATGAATTATAAATAACTTTCTCATGGAATGTCAAAATTTTTAAAACATCCAAAGTTTATGTTTTGAAAAAAATAAAAATAAAAAATTTATAAAGGATTATCTCAAATCAATTAATTGTATATAAACATAATATACTCCAAATTTAAAAAGTTGGAAAAACAAATAATAATAACAGTTGATTAACCTGCTGAAACGAACATTGAACTCTAGATCTAGTATTTATAAAATTTTACAACTAGTTTATATTTTTTTTTTTTTCCAGTAAATTAAAGCAAATTTTAATTTTCACACGAAATAATCTATGTAATACTAAAAGCATCTCAAGAGTCCTTTTAAATTAAATTTCGTACATAAATAAAAGCACAAAAAAAAAACAAAATTCTTGAAATCAAGACATTTCAATTAAGGCAATAACAACATCTTGAAAGCTTTTAATTATTGGAAGGAAAACTAATATTATTATTATAAAAGAAAGAAAACTTTATATTTTTCTAACATGTTTGTACGGCCACATATTGTGAATTGTTATAGTTAAATATCAAATGATACTAAAACAAACATAACATAACATAAGAGAATACTACATTTCATATAAAAAGAGAACCAAACATAAATGTATATACATTCTTAAAGGTCTTTTAACAAAAATAACTAATTAAAATAAAATCAAGAAAATTTTATCTCAATTGTAAATAAGTGTCATCATAATACCAAATTTTATATATTTTTACACAAATAATAATTCTGTTCAGACAACATAATCTCATCTTTATACTAAAGTACTAATTCTTTTTAAGATATTGAATTAAATAACATAATTCCTTGTATAAATAGTTGAACAAGTCTGTAAGTTCAATACTTCAATTCAGTTAAATATTTAAATTAAAAAACACTTCATAAAAAATTTTATTTTATTCATTATTAAAATTATTTTAAAACACTGTACTGAAAAAAAAATTCAAAATACTTGCTATTAACTTTCGGAAACTAGAAATAATTCACGACATCTCAACTTATGTTAGAAACCATTTCCTTCATGATATTTTCGCAAAAAAAAAAACAATCCTCAGCTTAGTTTACTTCGACCTCATTATCATTTATCAAGGAATAAAATTTTATAAAAATTAACGCCATCTTCATTAGTTAAAATATCCTACTACGAAACATAAATATTAAAAAATAAATAAATTATATAATCAGATTGGCTAATTAAAAACGGATACAAATAAATAATAATACGTTGAAGTTCAATTCAAGAGATAATAGTGATTTTATAGTAGTGGATAAACTACTACAGAATAATGCGACAACAGCAACTATAGCAAATTTTCTCATTGTCACGACCTTAATCAATGTAAGTTCAAGTAATATTTTAAATCAATTAAATGTGGCCGGATATAATCGTAAAGAAAATGATGTCATCAGTCCAACAAATAAAAAGGATACATTTTTTTCTGATGACATTCATAATTCAATCGATACAAATTTTTACTATGATGTTGATAAAAATTATACCGCAAATATTCTTGATGAAGGTAGTGGCAATGGAAAAAACAATAATTTTATTGAGAAACAAACAGCAGGAAATATTTCATCATCATTCCGAAATAACTATAATATTAGCTATGAAATTCCAGAAATTCCATCGTACATTAGAACAACATCTATGGTTATTTGTATAACTATTATGATATTAGGAGTAATTGGTAATATTATGGTAAGTTTATAGGTAAAAAAAAAATTTTAATTTTATTAAAACTTGGTTTTATATTAACTTTAGTAGTTTCCTAATTTCTTCAAATAAAAAATTTTAATTTTTCCATTACCATTGTCAGAGAATGAACATTAAATTTTTAAATATGAATGTACTATTTATGAATACTTAATTACGCTTATTTAACATTTCTAGGTTCCAATTGTAATCCTCAAAACGAAAGACATGAGAAACTCTACAAATATATTTTTAACAAATTTAAGTATTGCTGATCTTTTGGTGTTGCTCATTTGTACCCCAACAGTTTTAGTTGAAGTAAACACTCGGCCAGACACATGGGTTCTAGGAAGAGAATTGTGTAAGTATGATATCTTCATAAAAACTTGTTATATGTTTCAAAAACACTTAATATAAGAAAAATTCAATATTAAAGACATTCTAAAATGTTTATTGAACAAATCGGCAATATTAGCGCACATTAAATTTCAGCTCTGAATGTATGTTATATCATTTCACCTGATTGCGATATCAATGTAATTTAAACGTAAGAAGAAATTTCAATGAACAATAAAACTTAAATGCGAAATAAAAGATTTTATTTCTCTGACCTACAATCGAAATTAATTGGCAAATTTTGTACTTAAATGAAAGTTAATAGAATTCAAATTAAATTATAGCTTTTAAATTGAAAATCAATAAATTTTTTGTTTAATTTAATTTATGAATTAATATATGTGGCCTAAAAATAAACATAATATTTAGCATATGCCTTAAATTTACATACATAATGTAATTAAATATATGAAGACGTTTATACAAACTTTAGGAAAAAAAAAAGTGATTAGAAAAAAACATCGGAAAATTTTAGTGAAACAACAATTTCATTAAAATAATATTGTTTTTTATCTAAAATACAATGTATCTTAATAACTCTCAACATACATAGAAAACGTACATTCATCGAATCATTAAGTTATGAAAGCATCTTAAATAAAAATGATCTAACGATTCAAGGTGGAAGAAGGCCAAAAACCTTATGACCACACAATATTTTACGAAAATCAGAAGATTTGTTTAAATTCCCATGCACATGATAGAGACAAATTAAGATGCTACTTATAATTAAAATACTTGAACAAAATATATGAACTGATATAAATAAACTAATACAGTAATGGAAGCTTTTATCGAAATCTGTGATCAGTAATATAGTAAATATGTCAATATTACTTATCTGTGGAAATAACACGCAATCGTCATTAAATTACAAGCACAAAGTTCGTTCAATTCTCAACAAGAAAGTCAAAAATATTACATATATAATCTGTAGATATTTTATAGTTAAATATTGTAATGCAAATATATAAAATATGTACTATGAATGTATATATATGTATAAATAATATGGTATATACAGCATTGGACGAGGAAAAATAAGAATTTCCATTCTTTTTTCTTTTATTTTTTTCATTTTTCCTAAAATTTATTTTACTTTTAATGGGATAAATAAATTTCCCGAAACAATACACGCTGTTTTCTTCTTTTTTTTTTCTTTCTTTTTGACAATTTCAACCTCAAAATAATGCGTGTGGTCTTCTTGATTTGATTTATTTGGTTATTTTTTTTAATTTATTGCAATTATCTTTAAGTAATGAATTTAAATTTGTTTTTTTTTTTTTTTTTTGAAATTTGGGTTTCTTTCAAAAATAAAAATTATTCAAAAAAAGAAAATTCCAAGGATTCTTTTAAATAATTAATTTTTTTTTTTTTTTTCCTTTTCTTTACATTTTACAATATTAATTTCTTTAAATATTGCCCCTAAATATTAAATTTTTATCGGCCATGATTTCATCATAAGTATAGTAAATTATTGGAATGGTGAATGATGGAAATGAAAACTTTTCCTATTTGAAATAATTACACGATAATCATTTTATTTTTGTTTGGCATGTTGACAGTTATGATGAACAAACCAGGAAAAGTCAACTGTTTCAAACACATATATATTTAATTTATTTCTCCTAAGTTATGTATAATTAATTACTACCATGAAGTTTTATTTAATATAAGTTCATATCCAAAGTTAATGATGAGGACACGAGGTTAATTTTAAATTGTCTTAATTTTAGAGCGTCAGTTGAAACATTTAAAGACAATCATTTATTTATTTGCTAATTTATCTGCAGTTAAGAAAACTAAAAGTTATATCAATGTCTTAATATAAATCTAAACTAAATGTCGACAATCATAGTCAATCAGCTCAATTAGATTTCAAATTTGTAAAAAACCAGAATTAATATTACATTCTCGGCAACTTATTTAGGCACCCATTTTCAAAAAAAATTTATTTATTGGTCGTCAAATTAAAAAATAATAAATTTATTTTTTGTCTGATTTAATTTAATGAAAAATCAAATAGTACAACATAAAATAAACAATAAATTTGTGCCAAAAACAATTTAACTGAACGTAATAATGTTCAAATGTTCATAAAGATCACAAAGTGAATCATTATTATATTCTTCGGAATTATATAAATAAAATTAAAATAGTTTCTCTCGTTATAAATAAATCAAAATTGTATTAATAAATCAAAAAGCTTTCCACTATATATTTTTTAATTGTAATTTTATAGCACTTAAATATTTTAGCAGGTGTCATTTTGATAAAAAAAAAATATATATATCTATCATACAACCTATAACATATGTATATATAGCGTACATATTAACATATACGTACATGTATTTTCTGGGTACATATATAATGTATGATTTTTAAATAAAATTTTAAACGACGGGGGTACATAGAATTGTTTGAGAATAATGTTTGATTTTAAATTCCTAAGTTCTGAAGACTTTAATCTCTTAAAATTTATTTTATTATAATTTTGTAATAGTAATTTAAGATGATAATGTCTATTTTTTACAGGCAAAGCTGTTCCATTTATAGAATTAACTGTTGCCCATGCCAGCGTTTTAACAATATTAGCAATATCCTTTGAACGTTATTATGCAATCTGTGAGCCATTAAAAGCAGGCTATGTTTGCACCAAAGCCAGAGCATTATTAATTTGTTTGATTGCTTGGGCGATAGCAGCACTTTTTACAAGGTAAATTATAATTATTAATTTTGAATTCTATATTTTATAAAGTTTTGGAAATTTATATTATATATATTTTATTTTTTTTAAATTTTCAAACATTTCATTCATTAATTTTTCATTCATTTCCCAAGCATTTGCATTAATAGCTGTTAAAATTTTTTTGCATGTGAAATCGAATTTGAAAACTTTATAATTTCTGTAATTTAGAAATTATAAGGGCATAATCTTTTTCTTTAATTTGATACAAGTTTTATGTATTAACTTAAAAACATTTGGATAAACTATCTGTCAGAACCTAAGACAAAAATAACGAAAAAAAATAATAATAAATATAATAGTAATATACCTATTGTATGGAAGCATAAATTTTATTAATTACATATAAACTTTTTTCATCAGATTTTGGAAACTATTATCACGTTAAGTCTTCGGCAATAGAATTAAGTTCAATACATTTTAATATTTTATAAAATAAAAAATTTATTGTAATAAACTTTTTTTTAATATTATGTGCTAAATCAAAATAATAAAACTTTCATATCATATTATTATTAAATTTTTTTTTATGAAAATCGTTATTTCAATTAAAAGAACTTTGAACTTTTTACGATTTAAATATGAAATAAAATTTTTATAACCATCAGCAAGCATAAAAAAAATAAAAAGAAAAGGAAAATGTAATTATTATTATTATTTAATTTAATATCTCGAATGCGTATATATAACGCTTACAGCTTCTTAATAATTATTAATAAATTTAATTGATAAAATAATTTATCAACTAAAATGTATAATAAAAATATATTATTAAATTTATTAATTATGTATTGCTTTTGTTTCTTTCGCATGAGCATGTTCAATAAAAATAAAATTTTAATAAAAATATTATTAACTCATTAAAAGTGCGTTAAAAAAACTTTTTTTTGAATTGAATAAATTGCGCTAAAATGTTTTTCTTTAATAAAGAAAATTGTATTTTTTTTTCAATATATGCTTATTACTACTTAGTAGTAAGCCACAAAAACTATTAATTTATTATTATTCTCAAAATTTTTTAACATTTTTCTCTATCTCTTGTAAAAAATTGCTAAAAACTTTTATCGATTTAGGTTTATTAACATTCTGGCTCAAGCTATTATTATTTTCAATATATATTGTACTAGTCGAAATACCCGGCTTCGCACGTAGTCCCGAACTTATTTTAATATCAAAACACTTTAATCCAGATTTTGTGCACTAAAAAAAACAGAATTTCAAAATTTGTTAAATAGCCACTTCCCCGGTGCCTTAACACATCCAGTCTTCTTAATAGTCGATTCGGGTCCAACGCTATAATATTTTATCGGAATATACCTAAATTGCCAAACAGCCTTCCAAGGTAGCCCCCCGTCGGTGCCTCGGATCAAAAATTTGTAGTACCCTATAACCATCTCGGGTTTCTAGGCTCCATATTTTCAAAATTTTAAAATTTCGAAATTTGTTTTATATCCCCCCAATTGAGCCCTGGAACGGTTGGGGGCCTGTCAACATCCAGTTTTTTAAATAGGCTTTTCGGGTTCAACGCTACAACATTTTATCGGAATATACCTAAATTGCAAAACCGGCTTCTAAGGTAGCCCCCCCGTCGGGGCTTTGGATCAAAATTTCTAGTACCCTATAACCATCTCGGGTCCTAATGCTAATTAACTTCAAAATTTCAAAATTTCGAAATTTGTTGTATAGCCCGCCCAATTGAGCCCTGGGACAACGGTTGGGGGCTTCTCAACATCCAGTTTTTTTAAATAGGGTTTTCGGGTCCAGCGCTACTATATTTTATTGGAATATACCTAAATTTCAAAACCGGCTTCTAAGATACCCCCCCCCCCGCCGGGGCCTCAGATCATAATTTCTAGTACCCTATAACCATCTCGGGCCCCAATGATACTTAAGTTCAAAATTTCAGCCAAATCGGTCCAGCGGTTTAGGCGTGATAGAGGACAGAGGGCAGAGAAACAGAGAAACAGATAATTTTCATTTTTATATATTATATGTATATGTATATGTATAGATATATAGCAAAACTTATAAAAATAAAATCTTGAAATCTAAAACAATTGTTTTTAGAATTTGTTATACAAAAGTTTTAAAAGCCTATTTTTAAAGCACTAAAATTTTTTACAACTTCTTATCAAAAAAAGAATTTTTTCCTGTGTTTTTTTTTCCTTCCGTTTAATATTAAGATAAACGAAACGAATGTTACGTTATAATTAAGAGCAAGTGTTATCAAATTATATCCATCCCAAAATTTGAAGTAATTTTTACGTCATCATATTATATATTTGTCTGTTAAATATGTACACTTAAAAACTTTTTGAAAAAAGAGATCATTGACTTCAAAGAAATAATTTTTTTAATAGACAAGTCGATAATACATAAAAAATATACTTACGGTATACAGTAGTGTACATATATATTAGATTAGTTCACAAAATATATTTCGTGACTGCACAAACGCAAATTCTGTACGATTATTATATACTTAAATCAATTTAACTAGATTTTTACAATATTTAGTTTTTAAGTTCATATATATTATTTGATTTTAATACTGGATATGTGTTTTATGACACTATATGTTGATAATAAAGTAGAAGGAGTTTCATATATACTCATGGTTATAAAATAAAAGTTTTATTTTATTATCTATCTCCTTGAAATAAGTCTTTTATATAGAGCAAGAGAGTTATAGTTATAAATAAAATTTTAAAGGAAAATCCATAAATACTTGAATAAAGATGAAAAAAAAAGTTTTTATTATACTGAAGACGTTCTCCAACCGCCATCGCACTTAGGACGACTAACTCGTAGCATTAAATTGTTTTTTTTTGTTATAATACGCCTAAAAATTTTATGTCATGTATGTATAAATTTTTATCGAATAAAATCGAGAAAACAGAAAAAAAATGTTTTCAGTACTCATCTTCTTCTAATAATTATTTCCACAATATAAAAAGTACAAATCATATAATTAGTTTGACTAAACATTTTGTTTTTTAGAAATTCAATCTCTTTGATTTAAAAACAAAATTTTAACTTAAAATGTTTTGAAAAACTTTTTGGTACCCATCCAAAAAAGAAAAATATTATTTTATAAAAATTTTCCAATTTTTCATATCCATATTAATGCTACTCATGTACATAAATATTATGATAGAAAGACCTTATTTTTAAAGAAATTCAGCTACTAAATTTATACACATTTCAATGAATAATAGACCTTATTGAATTTGTGTTTTTTTTTTTTCAAATATTTATATGTTTGTTCACATATATAATCAAGAATAAAAAAAAAGTGTGTTTAGATACACAAAAGCATAACATTGATTGATGATTAATATATAATATAATATTCAATCAATTTTTCTTTAATGTGTTGGAAAAGTTTCTTCTTTTTATTATTATTATTCAATAATCATATAAATTAAATCTTCATATTAAATAAATAATATAATTAAATCTAATATGATGATAATGTGACATTTACAAGCTTTTTATATTGCCTTTAAGAACATGTTTAATTTTAAGTATATAACTATAATTCCCAATCTTGAGCTATTTTAGTTTTGATAAGAATAGTGATGAAAAAAAAAATCTATATTTATTTTGTCGAAAGCTATATATAAATATAAATTTTATTTTTGTTCTTCTATCTATGTAATTCTAGACTTCCTACTCGAATCAAATATTATCTTATGAATTTTAAAGTTTTTGAACTAAATCGATTTCAAACAAATTCCATGTAATACTATTTTCTTAATTTCAAAACGTTGAATGAAATCTTAATTTTTCTTCGACCTTATATAATATATAATATTTTTTTTAATTAATGTTGGTTTGATAAAAATAACATATCATCAAATTAGAACATTAATTTTGCATATCTCAAATGAATAAAAACCCGTAAAAAATATTATTGAAGTTTTAAAATAAAACTATTTTAAATTTGATATTTTGTATTATATGATTGAACGATTTTAATATTTTGTGATAATTTCAGAGTTTTTTATATTTTATTTCTAAAATTGAATAAAATCAGTTTTATAAAATAGTCGTAAGTAACATCATCATTAAGAAAAAAATAATAATATTATATAAAATCGTAAAATTGGAAATTATTTTATATCCTTGTACAAAGTCAGTGAACTATATGTATAGAGATTCAATCATTCAAAAATAATTTAAAAGACAATTAACATGACGCACTCTTAAACTCAAAAAAAAATTAAATTTTATTCTAAGTTACTTAGTTCCAAGATAGAAGCCAGATATATTGATAGAATTTCAATTATCTCTGTTGTTGTCTGCAGTCTTCATGTGCAAAAGATTTGAAAAACTTTTGCTTGCAAACTAAATTTAAATCTAATTTCCTGTTGTTTTTTTTTCCTATGAAATTTCAATCTGATAAAATTCAAATAAGGATTAACCTTTAAAAGGATTTTCTTTCAATTAAATTTACAAATAGAATTTTTTTTTTATTCTTTTAATGGAATTCAATAAAGTTAAGTAACCTTGAAGTCAAATAAAAATATTAAGGTTCTTTTCATAAAAGATTTTAAATTATACTATTTTAAACCCAACATATTAACAAAAAATTTCAAATTTGAAAAATTCAAATTGGAATTTTTATACATTTGTTTTGCACAGAAACATTTTATATTCATTCCAACTAAAAAAGCAATACGGCAAGAATATTAAATGTAATTTATATAAAGAGAGGATATTAAAGTTAGAACCAGGTCGAGAACTATGGTTGCAGATCATGATTCAGAGAAAGCATAGATGATAATATCTTGAAGATTATTTAAAAAAAAAAGTTAATAATCATATCATCTTAATCTGATTTATAATTTTTTTAAAAACTTTAAATTTTAAGGTTTTTTTTTATATATGATAAAATGTTTGCCAATTCTATAATATATAATATTAACAAATAATATATATAAAAATAATATATAATATTAACAAATATTTATTAGATAATAATTATGTATATACATGTATAAATATTAATATCATTTAACTCAAATAAACTAACAATATATAAATATAAATATAATCCTATGTTGCGTATAAACATCAATAAGAACATAAAAATAATCATAAAGTTAAATTTTTAGAATAAAAAATATAAAAAAAAAAATAAAAATATTTTATACATATAATGTCGTATCAAATTTAATCATATAAATTAGAATATTTTCTTTGAAGCTATGCCAAAATAAAATTTAATTTTTAAACATTTGTTTACATCCACTATTAGAGACATAGTGGACATTAAAGTATTATTTCCATGTATCTCATACGAGTATCAGGAAATCTTCTCATTTCATTATAAAACATACCATTTTGTACAAAACATTAGAATGATTCGAATAATTTATCGGAATTTGAAAATACTGAAAAATAAGAATTTTAAAATAGGCAATAAATTTTTTTAATTTTCCTTGTAAAATATAACTTATTGTGTCAACATTTTTTCAAAAACTAGATTTTTATGTACAACTAGAGCTTTTAAACTGGATTTAAACTGGTCGAAAAAAGAAACCAGTATGATTAGAAAATGTTTTTTCTATTTTTTTGGAATTAGCAATGTTTTCATTTTAATATAATACTTACACAAAATAGGAAAATAAATAAAAATTTCAGTTATCCCTTACTAAAAATAGTAAATTAAATTACACAAAAACTAAGCTTTAATATGGTTCTTAATATCAGTTCAGTTAAAAAATTTACTTAAAAACATTTCAAATTTCGAAAAATATTATCATCATTTCACCTAAAATTTTCTTATCCTGTCATTAAATTTCATAAACTCAACTATATCATTTTACAATATATTCTTTTTTGTTTTTTTTTTTATTCTTCCTTTTTTTAGTTCATATACATAAAAACTGTGAAAATCCTTAAAAGTAGAACACAAGTTTTTCTTTAAAGTTATTAAATAAAATAAAATTCATCTCATTTCAATTTAATAACCTAATAATGGAATAAAAATTCCTTAATTTTTATTATTAAAGGCTTAAGGGGATAATCATTATTTTTTTTTCAAAATTTCGCTTAAAAAAATATTTAAATTTTTTTTCCAAAAGAAATCGATATTGAAAATATTTTTATGTAGAAATTATTCAAAAGGAATCAAAAGCATAAAAAACGCGATTTTAAGTCTGTTGATTAAAGTATAAATAAGAAATGGACAAGTGGAATTTTTGTAATAATATGCCTTTTATTGTATTATTGAAAAATTAAAAAAATGTTCGTAATTTTTGCTTTGGGTTTAAATATGAATTTAATTTTGTAAAACAGAAGCACTCAAAAAGAATATTAACTGCAGAGTGAAGTTTTCTATACAATTTTAAAACATATTACACCAAAGCAAAGACTATCGGTGTAAATATTGAATCTTAAAGTGTCAAAATTAGTATTTGAAAAGGCTTACTAATTATTGTGTCAAATGTCATAAGTTCCGATATAATATACTGCTAATTTGATGTAAATAGATAATACGGTTATCCTCTTAAGTTTTCATTCTACCAATTTTTGAATGCATGATGGGAAACGATTTTAATAAGCACCCACTTTTGAGCATTTATCTAGTACCAAAATGTACATGCAAAGGTGTAAATCATACATGATACACGATATTATCTACTATATACTTAACATCACACATATAAATTCATGCAAAGCAAAGCTAATATAATATAAATTAAATGCATACTGCCAGACTAATAGAAGAACAAAATACTTCCGTTAAGATGATTTAAAATAATTCTTTCAATTACTTGAACAGCTCGAATGCAGATCTTATTCAAGTAGAAAAAAAATCGTACAAAACGAATTATTTTTATGTGATGTTTGATTGAGAGTTATATGCTATTTTCTTCTTGATTTAAGCTTCATATTCCAATATGTATTCAAGTTTATTACTTTAATTAAAATTTAAAAAATCACGAAGAGTTGACGCATAGCACTTTAAAATACACCTAAAATAAATTACTTTTAATGTCTTTGTTTAACTTTCGACTGCGACAAATTATATGATTATATTTTCTTTTATAATCGAAATTAGTTTCATTTTATTTTCTTACGTCGATATAAACATTATAAACCAAATATATATGACTAAAAAAATAGTTGCAATAATGTGATTAAAATTCGTATTCCATCTTGTAGTTCGCTCAGCTGAAAAAAGGTTTCTAATCCCTTTCATTTATTATCATTTGTAATTGGTCTAACTTTTATCATTGGGTTGGTAATGTTGAACTCAAAAATTATGAAATTTTTATTTTGAAAACTCAACTCATTTAGCCCAATATTGTTAATGGCTGAATATAAAGATACTGAATATATTGATGGAACAATTGTTGCTGTATGTTTGACACAAGCTCTCACCGCATTAACTACAGGATTTTTCCTAATGACAATATCAATTTTTTTCATCATTCCATTAGTGGTATTGATAATTCTGTATGGAATAATTGCTAGAAATTTAATATCTAAAAATGGAGCTATGATGAAAATACGGCCAACAAAGCCAGAATATAGTTTTAAGGCTCGGAAACAAGTTGTACTTATGCTGGGTGCTGTTGTATTATCTTTTTTTGTATGCTTGCTTCCATTTCGAGTCTTAACAATACTAATAATTTTAAGCTCTGATCAATCGTTACAGGATATTGGTATTGAAAAATATTACAGTCTTTTATATTTTTGTAGAATAATGATTTATTTAAATTCGGCAATAAATCCAATTTTATATAATCTTATGTCAACGAAATTTCGAAAAGGATTCCTTAAACTGAGTTTATGCTGTCAAACATATCAGAAGAACTTGAAGAATCGTCCAAGAGCTGGAGCATTTAATACTACTATTACATCAAGCAGCTATTTATCAGGCAGCGGTTCAAATCGAAGAACAAGTGACAAAATAACTTGTTCACTAGATGATCTCTCATTAAAAGTAAATTCCAGTTTATTAAAAACACATCGAAGTTCTTCTGATGCTATACCGATTCGAAATAACGAAATTAATAAATTAAGTGAAATAAATCATGACAAAGGATTAAAAAAACTTTCTAGCAAATCAATTTTAAATGAATTAAATGGCCACAAAAAGAATAATAATATTAATTCTGATTTTGAAGTGGAGCATGAAATTGAAGTGGAACAGGATATTGATCAGGAATTACAAGTTCTTAATTGTCGTATTAAATGCAAACGTCAAATAAGCTTCGATGAAACATTCATAATGAAAAATGATAAAATTGTTGTCTTACGCACTAGTTTTGACGAGTATCCGAACCTCAATAAAAACAAGACATCATTTAGTTTTAAAAAAAGGAAAACCAATTCAAAAAAAATATTAAACAAAAGCAGAAATAGACTTTTAACAAATTAAAAATGGGATAGATAGTCAAAAATAATCTGTTCTCTACTTATGACAGCCATATAAGTCTATATGAACTTATGCTTATATTATATTATAGATACATTATGTACGATATATAATGACAAATTAACAAAACTTAAAAAAAGTTTCTCTAAGTGTTAAAACATTAAATTGTTAATTGTGAGATTTTTATATTTCCGAAAATATTCAACAAAAAATAAATTAAACACTTTTCATATATTATTTTCTTTTAGAATCTTTTTTTGTTTATATTTTTATTTTTCTGTAAGATTGATTTGTTTAGGATGTGCTTTTAAAAAAGATTTCTTTTTAAAAAAATGTTTAACTTTTCACCTTCCTTAGAAGAGTTTTCAGAATTTTTTTTAGAAAGATCTTCCGAGATTTTCTTTATTGTAATGTTAAAGTTAAACTTAATTAAAAAATTTCTAAAATATAATAAAAGATAAATAATATATCTTATACATTAAATATTACATATAAATAAAACACCATTTAAATTAATTTAAATTAATATTTCATTTTATTCACCGACCTAATTGAATATTCAGCATGAATTTTCGAGAGGCCGCTATATATTTTAATTTTAATAAAATTGGCACAAATCTGTTGGAAAATTTTGATTTCAAACTTCAGGGTTTTTATCCTCCGCCAAAAAATATCTTAAACTATGATCCTATTACACTACTTCCGGACTAACAGTTGTTGTTGAAAATAGATTCTTTTAAATTACAAGAATAAATTATACCATTTTCTTGTTTTTCACATGATTTTCAGCTATCCATCAAATTCTTTGTTGAAGACTAAAACAATAATAAAAAAAAATCATTTTTCTTCTTAAACTACTGTAAAAAAAACAATTTCTTGGTATATTTGACATAAATATTTTTAAGTAATATCTCCGGAATAATAAAATTGGCCAGTTGTTATATCCTTAAACAGTTCCACCTCTAAAGAAAATAAAGTCTAGATATTTTCTATTATTTTTATACAAAAAACTGACTCCTAATTTAAGATAAATAATATAAAATCTGAATTTAAGGCCGAATAGTATAATTTATTAAATTCATTTTTGAACGATTCTTAAATATTTTCCTGTTATTTGTTATCTATTCATTCAATATAATTATCCCTAAATGCTATTATGATTAACTTACTTTGTTATATACAAGAATTGCTTCATTAAAACTTCTTAAAATATATGATTGGATTAAAAATACTATATAAATGCTAAGAAATTTGGTTGATTATTTTTTCATAATATGAAATAATATTTCAATAAAATTAATTTTAACTATACCACCATAAAAAATGCGGTGACAGTTTTTTCATTATATAATCCTGTAATCTATCATTTTGTCATATTCAATTTAATTCAAAATGTGTTGATATCATTTTATTAATCAAAATTATTTTTTAAACATAATTCAAAAAAAATAGAAAATTATCCTCAGTTCTATTGAACCCTCAAGATTTTCTTTAATATGGCATTTAGAAAGAATTACATAAATATTGAAAAAAAAAATTTGGAAAACAAAACTTTTCCCATAATATATTAAGTTCAATATAACCGCAATGTAATAGGTTCAAAGACCTTTCTTGATACTGTCAAGGACGAATGAAATTTAAAATCGGGAATATTGATTATTAATCAAAAAAATTAAAATAATAATATTCATTAGTTATGCAGTATTAATTTCGGGATTATATTTTGGGGATATTTCAGGAAACATTATAATATTAAAACAATTATTTTTTTAATATTTTTCTAAATACGATATTCCAAACAAACTTCTTATCCAATTTCTTTTAATACATTTTAATATTGGTGTACACTGTACATTATTATGATGTATATTTATTTAGTAAATAAAATAAACTCAAAACTTCAGAAATATGAATTTTAAGTATAATACTCTGCCAATGAGTAATCAATCATTTTGGTTTCAACAATCATTTAAATTTTTTACAGATTTATGTAACTTATGTTATTTATGAGCAGGCCTTTGGAGCGGAGCTCGGAGCTGGAGCTCGGAGCAGCGGAGCTGCAATCTTTTGGTTGGAGCGTGAGTAGAGACGGAGCACAAAAAATAACACTAAAAATTGGTTGCTCCGCGCTCCACTGTTTAATAACGCCAAATAATAATAATTTTTAAAAAAAGTGTATCTCCACTATTTAAATAAATTTATGAGTTTAATTTTTTTTACAAAACTATTAAAAATTTTAATGTAAAACTTGTGGTGGAGCTAGAAGCGGAGGCAAGAGCGGAGCGTGAGCAACTATTAGGAGCTGGAGCGGAGCTAGAGCGGAGCAACCAAAAAATATTGCCGCTCCAAAGGCCTGTTTATGAAGATTTATGGTTGCATACGACAAAACTAGGCTACAACGCCGAATGTAAGCTTAAAACTGAAATTTATCAACATTTCTGCTTATTCACACATTAAAATTTAACAGAATGTAAATCCATTTCAAAGTATAATAAATATGTTGACTTCTATCAATGCTTGAATTGCCATCATATCAAATATTACAATATTTCTTTGAATTGGTTGTTAAAACATTCTAAAAACTTAAAATAAATTGTAGTTAATAACAATTTAAGTATCAAAATTTTATGTACTCTATTTTTTTCCGCAAAATTCTATTAGAATTTCCTCTAACTTTATCATTTTAAGCTTAAAATGATTCTTTTATTTGACAACAACGCTATTAATTTTAATAACAAAAAAAAATAACGATATAATTTATTAGAAACAAACACAATATTTTCATTTTTATGAATTCTAAAGGATAATAAATGTATTATATTTTTTTATAGATATCTAAAAAAAAAAAAAATAAAGTCTAAAATAATTATTTTTATTTTGATTAGAAAACGGAAGACCTTTATAAGAAAGGGAAAAGCCACTAAAATTTCCATTTCTCTTTTTATTAGCTATTACATATACAAAAAAAAAATTATTTCAACTTTCGCAATTCATCTCCTCAATAAATTAAATGTCAAAAAGGATTTAATAAAATTTTTTTTTTTTTAACTATAGTTTTTCATTTAGAGATTTTTTATTTGTACCGGAATATTTCGTAAATAAAATTACAAATGAATTTGAACATTTTTGGGTATACCTAATAAATATGCCAAAATTATTTTTTTTTATTTATGTGTATGGAAGAAATTCGTTTGTGTACAGAAAATGAGCAGTCCATACTGTATACAAACTTAGTTCCGTATATTATATTATATACAATACAAATACTATAAGCAACAAAACTTGCCCATGGCAAACTGAAAATTCTTAAATTCCCGACTTGTTTATTTTCCCTGCTTAATATTTTTTATTCAATTAGGAATTTTTATTTTTATTTTTATAACGAGGATGAAAAGCAACAAAATAAACACATAATTTAAGTTATTATTCAAAGAAAAAATATACCAATATCCTGAAAAAAAAAATAAACATAAATTTATTCATAAAAACTAAAAATTTTAAGCAAAAAAAAATGTAAGTGGAAGGCTTTAAAAATATTAAACACAAAAAAAAACATTAATCATATATAAAAATTATGTATTTAGTAAGTAATTTTGTAGCTTCCTTAATATTGATAAGTCATAAATTATTTGTTTGACAACTCGAATGTTTGTTTCGAACTGCTATATAAATTGTGTAAACAACATAATAAGGATATAAGCTCTTTTAGATATTAAATCATTTTTAATTTTTATGTAAAAAGATTAAATCATAATACAATATGATAAAAAGTTTTGATGGAACCTAGAAACGGTAGCGATAAACTAAGTTTTAACATACATAAATTTAAGTTCGTTCTGGACATCAAAAGTATAAATCAAAAAAGACTTTGATTTTAATTCTAGACTTTAGAAAAAAAAATTTACAAGCAAGATTTTCTTTAAAAGCTCGTTGCAGAAAAATTTAAAGCATGTAGCATTTTTGATTAGCAACTATTTATTAAATTCATCAAATTTTCCCTTCAAAACTTCAGATCGAAGCGAATTATGTTTTGTACAATAAAATATACATATATTATAATACACTGTAATAATAAGCTGAAAATTTTTATAATTTTATAAGAATTATTTGATAATTTAAATAAAAATAACAAATTTTTACTAGTCAATTGTTTGGGATTATTTTATTGATTTTTCTTTAAGATTCTGAATTAGTAAATGTTCATAATATAATATAGTGTTCAGTCATTATTTACGAGTTTTTTTATTACAAATATGTGATTAGAGACTATACATACTTTTCCAGTTACAACAATAACGCTAATATTAACTTTATTTTGCATTTAAAAGACGTAACCTCTCTCTTCGTGAAAGGTATATTGAATTAAACATACTTGATTTCCCTTATTCTTCAAAATGATTTTTGTGTTTGTTCCACTTAGACAATTACACAATTAATTCATAATTATTTGACAATGTGAGTATACTTAGAATTAAAATAAGAATTAAATATGATTTTATTTTATATTTCTTACTTTTGCACAAAAATTTGCTATAATTTTAGTGATAAAAGCATGAATTTTTCTATAAGGTATCCACATTTTCCTCATCAGCAAGGTATGTAAAAATAAATTAATATTGTTATTTTATTTTATTTTTTTTAATTTAAGATAATTTTAAAATTTTTAATTTCTTATTTTTGGTTTAATTTTTGCACAAGTTTGAAATGAGTGCACATTTAGATTTCAATTTTAAAAATAATAGAAATTATATATTAAAAAAATTGCCAAGTAGAATTCATAAATAACATAATATACTAAAAGGAATTTTAAGTGTTTAAAGTCTAATTTAACTTAATCTGACAGCTGTAATATTAGCTAAATTCAAAAAATAAAACTATTTCAAATTCCACAAATTTTCACTAGCATTGTCTATTAAAAGACAATAATTGTATCATAATTTTTTTAACCGCAGAATGCGAAAAATTATCCTATCGTTAACAATATCAAATTTACAAAATTGATAAAGAAAAAATTTTCCAGCAGCTTCATTTTATTTTCAACATATCTTGAATGTTATTTTGTTAGAATTAAAGATTTTTCTAATATATATTTATATATATAAATTTCCTTTTAGTAGAAAGAAGTCTCACAAGACAAAACAAAAAAGAAGTACATATTTTTAAAATTCATCTATTTTGTTTCCACAAAAAAAAATTACTTTATATAGAATAGTAGAAAACAAATTTAATATACTACATTTCTTAAAGCAATTTTGAGTTTAAGGGTATAAAAATAATTAATATAGTTTTCCATAATTTTTAATAGACATCAACACATTTATTTAAGTATGTATAAGAAATTGAAGAAAGCTATTTAGTTTGTAGTTAAAGGAAAAAAATTCTTGTCCCTTTTGAAATATCACACCATTCATTTACTTCAGTTATCTATATGTATTTATTTTGAACATTTGAATTTTATGATAATTTCAAACGTATATAAATACTTCGCATTTATTTCGCTACGCCGCACTTTTTTTCGTAATAAAAATAAAAGGACTATCATTATCATTCATTACAAATGAATATTACAAACTCGTAATTTTATTCTCTATGTACTTCTTTATACAAAATCAATAAAGCTACATTATACATATTTTTAAGGTCAACGTGAATTATTATTTTGAAGTTTAATAGCTTAAAAGTAAATGATTAGCTGCAGTTAGATCTGGACTTCTAAAGTTCATAAATATTTTAAGAATCAAAGAGCTAAAATATTCAAAATAACTAATTTAATTTGGCCTTAAATAAATTAAAGTTAATTAATATTAGTGATGTTATATACATATGTTTTATAGAATACCTTATATTTCAGTCCAATTTTATCAATTGCTCAATATGAAATTGAAATCGATGTTGATGGTTCTGAGGTAGCTTTTTGCTTGACGTCTGTTGATTCAATTTGGTCAAGCGCTTATTTTATTGGCAGTATTTCTTTATTTTTCCTGATACCATTCCTTGTATTGTTAATTTTATATACCATCATAGCCAAGCAATTAATGTCTAATCCTCGTCTGTTATCTCATCATAATGGCAACAATGGTGGTAATACAGTATTAAAATATCGAAAGCAAGCTATTTTTATGTTAGGAACAGTGGTCATTAGTTTCTTTATATGTCTTTTACCTTTTCGTGCGTTAACATTATGGATAATAATTGTACCACCGGAGGATATTATTTCATTAGGAGTTGAAGGATATTATAATTTATTGTATTTTTGTCGAATAATGTTTTATTTAAATTCAGCCATGAATCCAATTTTATACAATTTAATGTCAACAAAATTTCGTGATGGATTTTTAACACTATTGGGTTGCAGTTCGTTTGCTAAATCAAAGAGACATTTTGCCATGTCTGATCGAAAAGGTACCTTCCACACAACATCAACAAATATGAGCTCAAGTTCTGGTAGTCGTAAAGAAAATGCACGTGCCAACAGCAATAGTTTAAGAACTATTCGTAATGACAGTATTACCAGTGTTGAGGATTCAAATCATGAACTATCTTCTGGTTTTATTTCTGGCCATCTGTCCGAAGAAGAAATTATAGCAGAATCTGCGTCAGCAATGAAAAAAGATTTGGGAAGCATTTTACGTAATTTACCTCAAAATTTTGATGATATTCAAGAAATTGATGAACCAGAAAATGAAATTGATCAATCAAACAATGAACTAATGATGGTCAGACGTGCATATTTAACACCCTACTATATTCATAGTACAATATCAAAATATTGTGGTGAAAATGAAATTGCCAACGGGAATATTAATAATTGTAATAATAGTAGTGTTATTATTAAAACTTGTGATGAACTACCAAAAAAAATTAATCTTCTGGGATTTACAATTGAAAATGAAAATGACACACCAAAGCATAAGAAACAAATTGATAATCAAATTCAATTATCAGAAACAGAATGCTCGTTGAAATCATCATTGACCACAACGACAAGCACAGAATGTTGTAATAATAAAATTTTATTAGCATCTTTAAAAAATCATAAAATAGATAATTCAACTGCTTCCAAAGATTCTTTATTTAGTAAAGATATTTTAATATCAAAAGAAAGTTTTGTTTGAAAATGCATTTTTTTATATTTATTTTCAAAGATTTGATTTTATGTTTTTGTTTTTTCAGAACCAATTTTGTTGTGAATAAAGATGCAAGAGAAATAGGGTGTTTAAAACACATTTGTTTATTTAAGCATAATAATAAGAATAATAAAAGAAAAATTATTAATTTTTCTAAGGAGTAGATCTAATCTATAACTAATCAGATAGTTAAGCTTCTAAAATTAGTAATGAAGCAAAGTATTATGACTAACATACATATTATGCACAATTTGTCATTATATTCCTTCACTAAATATATGTTATATTTGTCATTATACGGGATAACATCGGCATTGTATGTAGAAAATATTGTATGTCTAAAATATAGGACAAAAATTTAACATGTCTCAAGTTAATAAAAAAAATGCAATCAGATTTATATATGAATGGTCTCTCTCTTCCATTTTTTATTGAAGCTCACCTAAAGTTACATAACAATGTTTCCACATTAAAAACCAAATAGGTATCTAACCTATAATCATAACCAAAAAAACAAATTTGTTGAATCCTTAACTTTTTTATTATCCTTACAGATATAGATTTTTATTATTAATATATTTTCTTTTAAAGAAGAAAAAAATTTTGGAAAAATACTTTTGAAACATATTGTTGAAAAAATTTTTATTAAATAAAAAATTGTTGGAAGCTGTTAAAGAAATAGGAAAAGGAACGCACAAAAAAATGTATGATAATGCAAATATTTCGATATACGAATATTATAGAAAAATTCAAATTATTTATAATATGTAGTAGATATACACTATATACATATATAAAAGTCCTATGTAAATATTTTTCCCATTTGTATACGTTGAGTAAAAAAAAAATTTGATTAATTTTTTGTTGGATTAAGGATGATTTTTAAAATAATGCCAAAAATAAATGCCATTTTATAATATATACATATAATTATATTATAATAAAAAAAATTAAGTATAAAAGGGAAAAATTTCAGATTATTTCTTATTTATAGATGGAAACTTACAAATGAAATCAAATAATAAATAAAATAAGTTAAGTTCAATAAATTATGCGGTGCGTAAAGTTTTAGTATTAAACGAAAACCTTAAAATTTATTTCCTCTTAATTGTGTCCAAATATGATAATTAACTACTTGAAGTTTTTGAATAACAGAGGCATTAAATTTTTTTTTTTAACCATAATTTAATTTTTATCTGACCGCTATAAAAATATCAGAAAAATAACTAAAACCAAAAATAATCTTCCTTATATACATTTATATACTCTATTAACACTTTGAAATTATTACAAAAAAATAATATAAATTTATCCTTTGAAGTATTACAACTTTGGGCTTGAAATGGTTTCTTTTTTTTTTTGTAAAATGTGAACTCATTTATTAAGCTTAATTACGAGTTTTCCCAAAAAATTCTTTTGGGAATAGTCAATGTTTTTTATACTAATTTCATAAAATTTTTTATAAAATATAAATAACCAATGTATAATAATAATATAATATTGCTCAGTAGATGCTTATAGAATATAAAAATTCTTACTTTAATTAATTTATAGATTTATACAAGATAATAATATTATAATAAGATAAACATAAATAAAATTTTTATATATGTAGTATAATAAAGAAAAATTATGTCAATTTTAAATAAAATAAAGTAAATAAAATTCTTTTACAAAATAATCATCTGCTAATTATTTATTAACTAATTTGTTTATATACAGAGTCTGATTATCAAAGAAATTAATTTACACATACTACTTGAATCAAACTGGCTGAGTTATATGAATGTGACAGTGACAGTGTTATATAGCTTTCTATAAAATATTTGATAAAACCATTGTGAAACCCTTATAATACTTAAGGTATCTAAACTTCTGAGTTGAAAGAGTTGGTTTTTCACGTAAAAAATTTTAATTTATGATTTAACAGGTTAAAATGAAAAACAAATATTCAATTGCCTTTACTAAGAAATTTTCTTTTAAATACAGAATGTACCACTTCCTATACTCGTAATATTATTTATAACGTTCATATATAGAGCAAATTCTAACCACGTCTTAGTAAAGAAAAAGTAATTTAAAACATTTTCTTAGAAATTTTAAAAATGCACATACACCCATATACTATGTTATGTATATAATGTTATCTTTTCTAATTGGTTATTATGTTTTATAGGATATTTTAAAACTTTTAAGCACTCTACTTCGTACACATTTTTACATATGTTCAGTCAAGAAAACTTTTAATTCTTATAGAAAATTTTTTCTTAAACCAGACGATGTAACTGTTGCTATAAAATAAATTACGTCAAGAGTTCACCTATTTAAAAAAATGAAACCATTAATAATCATATCTAAAATTTTCATCCTTTATACTTTTTAGCTTTATTTTGAACAAAAATTAAATTATTTAAAAAAAAAGTATGTACATTTACAATGTAGCAGGCTTACAGTACATTGCAAATACACATTGGGTGAAAAATGTTCCATTTAAATAAATTTAAATCAGTGGTTCGCAAAAACTTGATAATTGTAAAAGAAGTTTACATCTAACATACCTATTATAGGTGAAAAAATATTCTATTAGTATTTAAAGAAAATAAAATTTTTTTTGATCAAGGGAAATCTAATTGCAAGCTTTGACAACTTTTTGAATTTACATAGACAAATTAAGAATTAAAAATGAAGTTGGAATATTTCGTCGTTAGATGGATGCAAATATTGTCTGACTGACTGAACTTTAAAGATTTTTAGCATGATTTTAATAAAACATTATAAAAACGTTTTAAAAGCTTTTTGCGCCTAAATTTTATACAAGTTCTAAATTTATTTATGAAAAGTATTCGAATATTAAATTAATATTTAAAATAATTTTTTGTGCCGCTATCTATGAATAAAATGTTCAGTTCATCATTGTTGTACTATAATATTAAATATACAAGTATAAAAGTCAAATAGCTTGAATATACTTTTTAATGTATGTACATTGTATACATTATGGAAACAAATGTCGTAATAATCGACATAAATATTTTATAATGTACATATAATAATACTTTAGTAAAGAAATTTATTATTTTTGAAAAAAAAAATTATTAAAATAAATCAACAAATTTATGATGATAACATTTTCTCGTATTTCCGACGTTGAATATAATATGTGTGGAATTTTCCGGGAAGTATATATAAAATTTTACTTAAAAAGTCTTTAAAATGAACAAAAAAGAACAATAATACGAAATTTTTTTAATAAATATTCACGAAATCTTTTAGATTTCTTTTTTATATATTTAAGCGGCAAATGTTTTTAAATGCTTCCCAGGTGGATCTAATCATTTGAAAATTTATTATTATTATTTTTTTTTTCTATTTAATAAATAGCACTGTCAATATTGAACTTGTGTCTGGAAGGCAAACAATTATTTTTAAGGGAAATTTTAATTTAATACATAATTTATCTTAAGGTGGTCTTTTTTCTTATTTCTACATACATTAAATAAGAGTAATTTTTCAACGAGGAATGACAACACATAGACCTTGCTAAAAAATATATATATATATAAATTAATATTAGATTATTGGATATGTAAACTAAATTTGTTATTAATTAAGAGTTCTGTATACACAAAAATACATTGACACGAGTCAATACTTATATCTCGAGACCGAAGGTCGAGTGATATAAATTGACAAGTGTCAATGTATTTTTCTGTAAATACAGAACGAGTTGTATAACAAATTTTGTTTACATATCCAATATACTGTTTTAATGCGTAGGGGAGAGGTAGTTGCAAAGAGAGAATATTTTTTCTTCTCATTTTTTCTCATTTTTTTTTTTTGTATTTGGCTGTATTGAAATATTGTGAGAGATATTATGTTTGTTTAGGTATTACGTAATATTCAATACGAAACATCTAAATGATTTCATTATTTACGCTGATGCATCTAAATTTTTTCATTATATACGCTGATGCATCTAAATGTTTTCATTATTTACGCAGATGCATCTAAATGATTGCGTGTGTATTGACGCATATAATACTCCATTTAGTGATCTAAATTCTATAGCACTAAATACAACATAACGATCCCCAACGCATTAAAATAACTTAAATACTTTTAATTTATTGTGAAATTCAATAAAATACAAACATATATTAAAATTTCTGAAAATTAAACTAAAATTAAAAACAAAAATAGAAATTTTATTCTTAGCGTTTAGCTAGCTAATTTATCAATTAACAAAAAAACGTTCTTTTTTCAAATTTTAGCGTAATAAAAATTCTTGAATTTGATGAAAAAAAAATTTTAGGTCGGTTTGATACAAGAACAAAATAAATTAATAATGGGTATAAGATTGTTATAATGATGTTGTAAAAGCACTCTGTGTTTATATAACTAAGCTTAAATCGCATAAAAAGTTAAAAAAACCAAAATATTTATTTGACCACAAAAGAATAGCAACAAATGGCTGTGATATCAAATAAAATTCTTGTTCCTTATTATTATTTAACTAGTGACATAATGTCCTACAAACTTATAACTTTTTAATGAAAATGTATTTTATGAGTCTAGGGAATGCATGTAAATTATTGAAGTTAGTTTGGGGTAATTAAAATTCTGTTCTAATACTTCTAGATTTATGTCTATGAGGTATCAGTTTTTTCCAATTTTTTTTTTAAATAATATGCATACATACAATACCCACATGTTACGTTATAATATGCTTAGTTTAAGTATTTTATAATTCCATGAAACATTTTTTAAGGATAAGGATGTTGAAAAAATAGAAGGCTTATTTTAAAAGATTTAATTTAGGTTAGGACTGTTTAAGGTTAATATTACAGGAAGCTTACATACATCCTTCAAATTTTGTGGAAAAGAAATTGGAACTGAATAAAAATTGTATACAAGCAAACTCATGAAATGAAAAATCAATGTTAATGATTCGGATGTTCGGAAATTACTTGGATAGCATCCTTAAAAAACAGTTTTTTTTTATATGAAGGTATATAATATAAGTAAATACATCACATTATACAAAAACAGAATTTAATTGGAAGCTTAAAAATATAATATACATTTCAATAAATTAAACAAATTTATCGACTTAATTTTTTATTAACTATTTCCAAATTAATGAATTATTAAAAATATTTTTCATTTCATATTTATAAGATTGATTAAATAACAAATAGCGAATTAAAATCTTGTTTATGTACAAATATACTATACCCCCAAATCATAAAAAGATTTATTTATTATCTATACCATAATTAATGTTCTTTTATAATTTTTATCATATTTTTCGCAAATAATGAGAATATAATTTACTATCAAGAGTTAACTTCTTTGACTATTATGGACATACATTATATGTATGCTTTATTGTATGTTATGTTATGTATGTGAGTATGTTATGTGTTTACAGAAAAATTACAATTTTTTATTAATATTGTTTTAGCAAAAATAGATTATGTATTTTCGAAATGTTTGATGTTATCGAAAAAGAATAGATAGCCTTTTAAACATATAATACTTAAAATCTAAGAATCAGAAATAATTTCATAGTATAAATTATAATGTACATTGAACAAATTAAGTTAAAAATTTGTTATGAATATCAGTTTTTTTAATGTTTTCTTATAAATAAAAGATTTTTAACTTAAATGGAAAATTTTGCAAGGTTTGATTTTGTTTTATTATTTTCATCTGAAATATTGAAAACCAATATTCACTGATATTAAAAATCGGAAGATTTACCACACTTCATATTTCAGTAGCCATTTCATCAAAATTAAATTCTATTTCTAAATTAAACATAAATTCTAATATTCTTCAGCTTTTAAAATTATTAAAAAAAAAAAAAATCATAAACTGACATAATAAAAAATATTTTACGATTCTGAGTTCTATTTTTTTTTTGCCAATTTCATCTCATTTTATTAATCAATAAATTATTATTTGTTAAGGAAAATACAATAAGATAAAATAAATAAATAGCTATAATAACTTCTAAAATTACACCCAAATCGTTTAAATTTTGCCACAAAATCTTTATATATATTTTTTTTTGTTGTTATGAATATAATATGAATACAATTCATTTTCATCAGAAAAGGATATGAAAATCTAACAAAAATTTGCAAAAATTAAAATGATGTTGAATAAATTGACAATATAATTAATTATACTTTTTATATAAATATATATAGATTATGTGTACATGTAATTTTAATGTAAGATAAGTAATCAAAATCTTCATCTTATTAAAATATAAACAAATTTGTGATTGAATAAATGAAATCAGTATATTAAACTGTCCCTAAAGTTAATGTTATTCCTTTTTATTTAAAAATTTTTTATATGCAATTAATACATACACTATGATGTTGTCTTAATTAGTTATTCAAAATATTGTTATTACTATCATTATAATAATGCATATAATACTCAAAAATAACAAGATTACGAATGTGCTATATGATGTACTAAACTAAAAGCTTGAGAGCACGGGCGCCGGCAGTATGGTGCAAGGTGGTGCAACTGCACCACCTTTGTTTGATAAAAATGTTATTAAAATTTTGATAAAATTGTTAATTTTAACAAAAGGATTCAAAATTAAAACAATATAATTTTTTTTTATTTAGAATTTTTATTAAATAATAATTGTAACCTACACTGAGATAAAAAACGTGCTAAAATCGTGTAAAAATGCATAAAATCATATATTTTCCGCAACAAAAACCGTCCAATGACGGTTTTACTAAAATGCCTTTTGGGATTAAAATTTTTTTAAAAGAGAAAAAAAATTTTTTTTATTTTTATTTTTTTATTTTATTTATTTCTATTTTTTTTTATTTCTAATTTGTTATTTTATTTCTCTTATGCCCTCTTCGGGATTTGAACCTCGGTCTTTAGCATTTCAACCGACCACTCTACCATTAGGCCATAGTACAGTGAAACCTGCCTAAGACGGAACCGCAACGGACCGGAAAATAGTTCCGTCTTAGGCAGTTTTCCGTCTTACACGGGTTGATTTGAAAGAAAAAATCAAAAATCAAAAAAAAAAAAGTTCCGTCTTATACAGTTTCCGTCTTAGACAGGTTTCACTGTAATAAAATTATTCATGAGCACAAAATAGAAAATATAAATATCGTATACATTTTTCTTATGCTTTCGTCGGGATTCGAACCTCGGTCTTTAGCATTTCATTCAACCACTCTACCATTCGGCCATAGTATTAAAATGCATTTATTCAAATATTTTAATTTAAGAATTTTTGGAATAACATTAATTCTCTTGGTACTAAAAATTATGCCTCTGGGAATTTTTAGTGCAGTTTGTACTTGATTTTAGAGCAGTTTGTACTTGATTTTAGAGCAGTTTGTACTTGATATGATACCGAAAGAACTTAAATATTGTTTTTTTTTATAAAAAAAATGCATTTGTTGTTGTTTTGTGTATAAAAATACCAGAACTTGATTTAATGCCAAAAGTTCTAAAATTTAGTACGCCTTTTTTGGCTCAGTGTACGTGGCTTCTCTGCGAACTTTGAAATAACTTCGGTTATAAAATCTTCGTTATTAAAAGTTATTTTTTTTATGAAGACTCATCATACATAAGCCCGAAAATCGGTGTTCGCACATAGTTGAACTTGTCCAAACTGAGGAAATTTTTAATTTCGGGACAAAAAAAAAAGTAAAAAAAAACGTGGGGGAAAATTTGAGGAAAATATTTTTTTCTGAGGGAAATGTGAAGAAATTCATAAATATTGTGCTAACGTTGGCAGTCAACAATATTTAAAATTTCAGACTCGTAAATTTTTTTTACCCTATTGATTTTAAGAAATTGATATCATTACGATATTCTTCTACGTACGTTGAACTCAAAATCCATTGTTGAAACTAAACTTTTTGATTTACAACATATAAGTACCACATAAAATCTGAACACATTAAAAATTTGAGGAAATCTTGCAAAAATAAGCTGTTTTTGGGGAAAAACTGCAGTGAGTAAAACCGTTAAACAATTTTTTTTTCTAATTTAGGGCAAAAAAAAATTTTAGTGCAGAAAAATATAAAAAAAATAATTTGAGGAGTTTTTTTAAAAAAGTGTCTGGTTTGGGGAAATTTCTTAAAAATTTGAGGAAATTTCATTTATTCCATCTGGCAGCCCTGCGGTGAGAGATAATCTTAAAAAGTTCTCAGCATCGTATCAGCATACTGAGATGAATTTTGTCGTGAATTCAAAATATTGTTTTGCAACTGATTTTTCCTAAAATCAAAATTTAATTTAAATTAAGGTTGTTGGAAATTGTAACTTAGAGATGAGCCCGCAATATGTCAAAGATTTGGTAAAATCAAAATAATAATTTTCACATGCACCACCTTATAAAAAATCCTGGCGGCGCCCATGCTTGAGAGACATTTGAGAAAAATTAAATTCGTTTGAATTAAGTCGATATTAGTTACAATGTAAGTTCTGGATTAGTAAACACAGAAACATAATTTTGCTCTCAATTTTTTCATTTTCTAAATTATATATGTTAATTTTAAGGGCTTGAGAATGATGGAATGAATGGTTTATTAAAATCAATTAATAAATATTTATTGTAAAATTTATTATTATTATTTTTTATTTTTTTTTTTAAGATAAGGGATTCGTAAACATTTCAAGAAAAGGATATTTTTTTTTATTGGGTTATAATGGTGGACAAAAAGCGATAAAAAATATATGAATAAAAATAAATCTTGGAAAATAACAATTTTATTGCTGAGTAAAGATTTTAAGTTATTTCAAAGATGAGAAAGAAAGAAAAAAATATATAAAAAAAAATCGATGAATTCTAAAGTTTTTCAATTTCAATAAACTTAATAACAAAAATATTTTTTATGTTAGAAAATTAATAGAAATCGTTTTTTCGTATTTAATTTCATTAACTAAAAGGATGATGCTATTCCTGCCAATAAAAAATTAAATTAATTTTTGCTTTTTAGGCATTATAATTGAATTGAACTAATACGCTAGTCTGTACAAAACTATTAAGTAAATATTTCTATATTTTGACATTATGAGATCAATATTTGACTGATTTCAGATCCATCCAAGGAAAACCTATGGAAAAATTATTATTATTATATAATAAATAATAAAAAATTATATTAAAAATTTTGATAATTTGGAAGTCGTTTAATAATAAGATGTCTCTGTTATTAATACAAATAGCACTTTCTGATATTACTAAAACTCAAATACGTACTTGATTAATATAACTTTTTCTTTTCACACTGAAAATATAGAAATTGGTGATATCATTTCATATATTATTATTAGGAAGGATACTTGGAGCTTAATGTGATTATAAATTATATCAATATTCTACGGATAATTTTTTTCATATAACTATTTTGATCCTATGCTTTTATGCTATCTTGCTAAAAAAAAAAACATATATAGGGTAAAAGCACCAGTAACCGCCCACTTAAGGAATTTTCAGACTTTGAAAATACGTTAAAATTCCTGTATAAGAGATATTGAATACATCTTTGCATCAATGGATAGCTAGACCAATTGTCTATAATTACTAGTACCTGCTTACTTCATTTGAATAACGGTTTAGGAGAAAATTAGGTTTTTGTGAAAAAAGTCAATTTTTTCAGTAACCGCCCACTAAAATCTAGTATGCGCCCATACAAGTTCCAGTATCCGCCCATACAAATTTTTAAGGGAAATTGAAGTAGATTTTCCTTAAAAAAAAAAAATTTCAATTAATTTTCAGTTTTTTTGAAAACAAACATAATTATATTTACATAATTCATTAAAAAAATATATAAAATTAAAATAAAATAAAATAATTCACTTTGTTTCTCCTTAAATTAATCTAATTTTAAGGTTTGCTTAAACACTTAGTTCATTAAATAAAAATAATAAAATATATTGCTTTATTAGCATCACAAATTTTTATTTATGTCTTATAGACAAAAAAAATTAAATTCTTGAAAAATAAAATAAAAAAATAACATATAATAAAAAGGCTTTTTGTACTCTTGTCCTATCACATTAAGTTTCGATCAGACTATAGGAAAAATTATCAATCCTTGAATTCATTGCAATATGTGCAGACGAAATTTATTGATTTAGCTTTCTCGTAGTTAAAACTGCTAAGAATTGTGCATTTTTTATGGTATCAATTGATACATGCATCGCACCCAATGCACTTCATGTCTTCATCATCTTCGTCGCTGTAAGCATTTTCGAAGCATTCTTGACACTTCAGTTTAGAATTTTTTTTACGCCGTTTTTTCTTTGGCACTTTTATTTTAATTTTTTTCTTTTCTTCTTTTCGCTTTCGAATTTCCTCAATTTTTCTGTCTTTTTCAGCCTTTTTGTCATCAATTATTTTTCTCCATTGAGGAGACGATATAGCCATGGGAGAAATGTTGGTTGTTCGTCTTTTCCGTTGGAAAAATGATTTTTTGGGATATTTTAAAAAAGGAGATAGTGCTGACTTTGGTGTGCTGATAACAGAAAGCGATGGTGACATGTTTGTTAACGGAGAGTGTGTGGGACTTGGGATGATTAAGGAGGTTTCATCATTCTGTTGGTCGCTGATTGAACTTGTTTTTTCAGGAGATTTTGTCGTAGTTATGGCTTGAGCTGAAGTTGATGGCTCTTGGTCTTCAAACATTTCAAAATTAAAAAATTGAGTTGATGGTGAAATATTTTGATATAAATCTAGGTCGAGGTCAGAAATACCAATTATTTTTCCAATTGAAATGTTTTCTATAGAAAGCGATTTGGAAACATTTACTTGATTAGGTGAAATGTGATCTTCAATAACTTTAATAATTATGCTTGCATCAATTCCTTTCTCTTCTAATTTATCTGAAAGTTCTTTAATGACTTCGATTCCGATTTCATACTTTTTCTTATTCGAATCTTCAGTATTATCTTTTTCCAAATTTTCCACTGCATTCAAAACTCATTTGGAATAATCCACCGCATTAATATCGAAGGGATACAGGCCACATTTTCTAAATGAATTTTTTATTATTGTTGGCAAATTTGTTTTTCTTTCAAATGTGAAATTTAACAAATTTCCAAAATTTGCTCTTGTGACTGTTGATCCCAGGTTTTCTCTAGTCCAATCTCTTACTACATCTTTCCACTCAGACTTAATGGGCTTGAACAGACCTACATCGCATGGTTGCAGCATATGAGTGGTGTTCGGAGGAAGAGAATATAAAATGATTTGATTTTTGTGACAGAATTCACTTAATTCAAGATTTAAATGTGATCTATGTCCATCC
Source organism: Hybos culiciformis (assembly GCA_964007475.1). NCBI lineage: Eukaryota > Metazoa > Arthropoda > Insecta > Diptera > Hybotidae > Hybos > Hybos culiciformis. The sequence continues at coordinate 13,285,623 of OZ023273.1, forward strand.
ACAAACAAAATCACTGGCCGCTTAACATTCCCATTCTCTAACCAAATATGAAAATGATTAACCATAAATTCAAAAAAAGCATCACCTCTCATCCAACCCGATTCGGTGGATCCCAAAAACCATCCCTGTGGCATATTGTCCTTAATAACTTTAGGGACACGAACGTATGGAAATACTATCATGGGTGGTACCATCATACCATTGGCGCAAATAGTTACCAAGACGGTAATTGTGTCTTTATCCTTACGTAATTGAACGGAATAGACATTTCTGTATCCTTTAGGTGCAATTACTTTTCCCGTCTTTGGACAAGTTTGGAATCCGCTTTCGTCAGCATTGAAGATTCTGCTGGCATCATCCAATATTTCTTGTTGGTCAATTTCTGTTAAATAGTCTTTTAGGTCGCTAAACCACTTTTTAACTGACTCCTCTGTCACAACCGCTCTGCCTTTGCTAATCCCTTCAGCTTCTCTTATTGCGAGATTAGGATGTCGTCCAAAAAATCCTTTCAACCAGCTACGCCCTGGCCTGCCATTTTTGAAAGGATTTTTTCTCTTTTGCTCTTTAATAATGGTTTCAACTGTACTCAATAATTCTCGTTTTTTTATTGGAAAGCCACATTTACACAGTTCCACGCACCATTTTTCAATTTCAATTTCTTCGTCCTTTTTTAAAACAGGGTCAGGTCCTTTTTTATAGGAGTCCTCCTTCACCTTCCCATCCAGGCGATCACGAATTGTTGAACGCGCAATTCCGTACTTTTGGGCAGCTTTTCGGGTGCTGATATTATTTTCCCGTATATCCTTTAATGCATTTGCCATTTTTTCCAAATTAGGAGGACGGGGTGATCTTATGGAACTTTTCACTAAAGTTTTTCCTTTCGCAGGTGCTAAAATAAAGGAAAAATTATTCTGGGCGGATTCAGAAACAACAATCTTTTCTACTGATTTAGTAACCACCCATAGTGGGCGGTTACTAAAATAGTTGTAAAAAATTGTTTCAGAAGCTGCCCACCTTATTTTTTATTATTAAAAATAAAAAAAAATATTTTTTTATTTCAAATTCATTTAAATAATATTATTTACTATTAATAAAATATTATTGTAATTAAATATTTTTTTTTTCATAATAACTTACCCATCTTTTCGTTTTGAATTTCTTAAGCAAAATGACACTTTTTTCACCGTTTTTAAATTTTTGCATTTCACCAGAAACTTAAACCGACTTTTTTTTAATTCCAATTGGACTCAAGCAACCAAAATTTGCACGGGTGTGCGTGACAACCCAACGAACAAATTAATGCTTTGCAATAAGCAAAAGACTCTATACTTTCATTAATATTTAAATTTAAAGTGGAAAGTGGGCGGTTACTAGTACCGGGCGGGCTACTGGTGCATCTACCCTACCAACAAAAAAACCTTAATTTCTTTGCAAAAAAAATTTCTCAAATGTGTTCTTTCTTACAAAATGAAAAATCGGAAATAATACCAGTCAAAATTAAAGCTTGTTATTACCGCTTAAATGTCATGTTATTCAATGTAATACAATATTTTCCCTAAATTAATAAATTTTCAAGGACGTTTACATGAAAATGTGCAAAATTTATATCGTGTTAATACTATATAATAACAGGAAGATATGATATGAATAAACATCATTTTAGACATTTTTCCCTTTTAGAGATATCTTATAAATATATATCTTATAAATAGGACTAAGTTTCAACAAAAAATAAAAATGTGTATAAATTTTATTTTGCCGCAAAAAAATATCCAAAAATCTTTTTTAATGAAGTGTTTATAGAATACGCACATGTGAGAGTTTGAATAAATTAAATTGCGGAACATGTATAAAAAATATATAAAATAATTTTTAAACACATTTAATGACATTATGTGCCTGATAAAAGATAAAATTTTACGCCTGATATCAATTAAAATATCATTTAAATGGTTGTAAATAATTTATCTCTCATTTTCAAACAAATTAATATCTTCACGAGTATTTTTTTGAGAATTTAGAATTTATTTTTTTGAGATTTTTGAAGTTTTAAACACGTTTTTTAGAGTGAAATAATCAAAAAAAGTATATAACATATAAAAGTTCATGGGGTTGCGATTTAAGATTTTTTTTTAATTTGTATTTTTTGTATGGGACCGGAACCTCTATGAGTCTACGATACACACACTCTTTGGCATCATAATATGAATATTATACATTATTGACTAATATTACTCATCTCCAGAAAAATTATTAAGATAGATACTAAATATCTTTAGAAAATAAAATAATCAAATAAGTCAAAATATTTCATTCTATTTCGCTCAATAAACATTATATTTTTGTAACAATATTTCAATTTATCAAAAAAATATTAAATTTGAATTTAACATTTAAGCTACATGTGTTCGAATAGCATTACTTGAATATAAATTATAAATTTTTTAATATTGTTGAAAGCTCTATCTATAAACATAAACATGTTGTTTATTGCTAAACAATTTATATTTCTTATATACAAAAGCTCTGTATTCCCCAACATTTTGTTTACTTCTGAATGCAGTTATTTCAAATTTCTAAAACTTTAACAATTTTGGCCAATGTAACCAATTCGAAAAAAATTCCGTAAACTGTATATTCATGGAAATTCTTAGAGCCAATTATAAATAAAAATAAATACTGATCAAGAGAGAAGCAAGCAATGATCGAATTGGATTGTTGCGCTCTTGAAAAAGAAATTACTTACATAAATAATCCCAAATTTATATCTTCAACTTCTCTAGATTAGATACGCGAATTAAAAATTCACCATGAATTCATTTCTATTAACGAAAAATTTCAACATAGAAACAAGAAAAAAAAAACTTTATGGACAAAATTTTCTAATATTTTTGCACAATTGACCAAAAGAAAAATGTTCTTATCTTCTTTCTTTTTATATTCTATTTTAATATGTATTTATTGACTATATTAAAAATTATATGAAAATTTTCATAACAAAAAAAACTTTAATTCCACAATAGAATCAATGAAAAATAACTTTCATCATTTTAAAAAAAAATTTGGGAATAAAAGGGAATAGTAATAATTTTTAATAGCAGCAATCAAAAAAATAAAACCAAAAAATGAATATTCCCATAAGTATTGACATTAAGTTTATTATGACAAAAACGTAAAACATCAAAACGAAAAAATGTAAATTACATAAGTTCAATGACTTGTAAAAATTGGGTCTAAATATTAAAATTCTTATTTTTGTTTTAGAATTATTTCAATGTTTATTTTTTTAACTTTTTCTGACAAACTCAAGACAAAATTTTAGAAATATGGAGAATCTACATCTCTCAAGGAATAAGAAATAAAATATTTAAAAACAAAAATAGACTTTTCGAATTTTGAATCAAATTATAGTAAGTATCTTATATTCTGGTTATTTACAGCTCTTTAATGTATTCATTTTCAGCATCTAATCAAATTATTAATTTTTGTGTTTATAAGTACGTCGACTAAAAACTATATTCTCAAAAAAGAAGTCAATAAGTATAAAAACACATGTAGAGGTAATTTCAATAACATTTTAGTTATTTTGTTTATTTTTTAAACTGTCAATTTTTACATTAAGTAGTTTATTTTAATGAATTATAATAAATTTTACAGGGTTTTTAAGGCACATGGTGATATGGTTGATTTTAATGAGTTTTCGATATTTTTATTCTTCTTCTAACATTAGGTATATAAATATTATTCAATGATCCAAATATCAAATTCAAAAGAATACACTAAAAGTTTCTGTTAAGAACCATAAGTCTCTTTGAAACGTCTTTGGATTAATTGATAAGCATTAAAAACTCTAAAAATAAAAAAAAATATAAAAACACATTTTGAGATTTGCTTAGTTAAAAAAATTTTCATACTTTTCTTTGGCTGCTTTAAATGATTTTTTTCGCGGTTTTTTACTACCTGTATTACAACAATCAGGCTGTGCTTCTGGCAATGGCAAATCAGCAGGTGATATCATTGTCAAATTATCTAAAGTTAAAAAGAATAATTATTTGATGTATGTAGATAAACATAAAGAATTTGAACACGTTATAAATAATCAATAATATAATATATAATTCCTGGATACTGTGAAATCAAATTGAAAACTATTCAAAATGAATATTTTTTGAACGAACATTTTAAAAATAATCAAAACCAGGAACAATAAGTTATTTTGAAGAAAATCTAAAGACAGAAAAATATTTTTTTTTTAATCTTACCTGGATGACAAAAATAGCCAATGGAATGTCGACCTCGACTTCTTATGTGTTCCTGTTCTGGTATCACAACTCTATGACTCTACAATTCATAACAAAATTATATATGATTTTCTTCATTATTTTTAAATTATAATTATATTACTAATGCTGGATATTTATCATCGGTCCATAAAGATAAAATTTCGCCACAATTGATCAAAATAGCCCCCGGCAAATGACCAACACGTTGCCATTTATCACTACCAGCTAATTTAACTTCTAATCCTCCTTCTGAGTCTTGTGATAATAAAGTAAAAGTTCCATAATCGGTATGTTCTCCAGCTCTAATAAAACCATTTAAAGGTTTCGAAGTACAACCGTTTGTATGTAATTCTTCATCACTATTAACTCTTAAACGTTCGAACGCTTTTTTCTGATCTTCTGCTTCTAAATAAGCTTCGTCGATTTCCTCATCTTTAGTTTTTCGACGTCTTGGAGGATCGAAATTAGGTCGAAAATCTGGATCACCCATCATTGCGCAGCGTTGATAAGTGTACTTACAGCGCCCCTTAAAAAACTCTGAATGGATGTCATCTTCAATAACAGGAGGATAATAAAGCAAACGCAAAGTTGTTTCATTATCGTGATCACCGGATAACATATGAGAATGCTTTTCAACAAAAAAATGTTGTGGAATATCTGGAAGAATTGGTATATTGAATAAATATTTACAAAAATTTTTTTTTCAATAACTCAAATTTAACAAAGCTTTTTTAACCATTTATGCGTACATTTTATTGGTGGTTACAGAATGGTTTAGAATTTCAAATTAGGACCGTTGTTGAAAGTAAAAATCAATGGAGATTTTAAGAAGGAAGATTTAGATCTAAAACTTTAGTATCTTAAAAAGGTAAAGATAGAATCTTCGTAATAAGTTAACTGTTTATATAAATTTAAGGTATTGACCTCACATCATTTCCGACTATATAAGTGTTATAAAATTTAAAATCAGTTTTAAAAAAAAAAAAATTTCCAAAATTACCTAATGCAATTGCTAATGCATTAAGTAAAAAACTGGCCAGTGACTTGAATTCTGTTGCTAAGCTGGCAACATGATCTGCAAATCCTGGTAATGGCTCCTCAGGTAAATTTTTAGCATTTAATGTGCAAATATTGAACGCATGACGTAATTCAGCACGTTTACCATCGAATGAATCTTGACCTGGTCTAACATAACCATGGTTATCATCTCCTTTTCTTATATAATGTTCTTTAATTTCTGTTGGCAACTCACAAAAATCATCTAAATGTTTCCAAGCTATTTTAAGCTAATTGGAATAATGAAAAGAAAAAAAATGTTTAAGAATATAAATTTTTTAACATTAAGTTTTAGTTATTTCAACCTTTTCATCTGATATTCCATGATTTACAAGTAATGCTAATCCCTTCTCTGATAAAGCCTTATTAAGCTGATTGGCTACACGAGTCAATACTGAACGCACTGGGATTTCTTCAGTTCCTGTAAAAATTAAAGGTAAAGTTTCATTATTTTAATATTTAGATACCTAAACATAATTAATTTTTAATATAATACGTTTATAATAATATATTTATGGCACTATGTACAGTATGTTGTACGTATAATATACCTAATAGTTTATTTTATGTCAACCATTGAATGTTCCATATACTACATGTATAACATAAAATAAGAAAGACCTAAATATCGATAATATTTGAATGGCTTTTCTTAAATTTCGAAATTTTTATACATAGACAATATATAATATTTTTTTGCTTTCATGGGGTTACATTACTGCTTTTCATTCTAAAAATTATAGATGACGAACTATAAATGAAGTACGGGGGGGGGGGGGGGGGGGGTTTTAACATTTTGGATTTAAAACCATATCGAATAAATAGTTTTTCACGTAATTATATGAAAATGTAAACAAAAACTGAAAATAACTTCTGCTATACTATTCAGAATATTGAAAATATTGAATTTTATTTTGGTACGAAAATGTGAGTAATGCAATGGTCGGTTAATTCCAAAATTAAAAGATAAAAATTGGTTATAAAAGATTCCATGGTAAACCACATACATTACGTTTTTTTTTTTTTTTGGGGATTTCCAATATTACATGTGGCAGTTTTTGTTCATAAAATATGCATAATTTTTAAAACATAATATATAGTCTTCAATACAAATTAATTCTTAATATAGAATCTCAACGAGAAGTTTTAAATGATATTACGCTCAGCCACGATTTTAAAAATAATCCCCGTTTTATATGTAACAAATCAATAAACTTTATTATTATTTTTAAAGCCTAATCAAATCTTTATTATTTTTTATTATCCAAATATATTCGTACGAAAAACAATTCGACCTTGTGTACTGTGTAGTATCAAAATAATTAAAACTTTTTATCAATAAATTACCTAATGTTAAAAAATCTATTATAAAAAATTTATGTTCTTGAATTATGTACGATAAAAAAAATATTTTTAGAATTATCACTAAATTTATAATAATTCTATATCGATTTATATCATAACGAATCGTACACCTTAATAAGCCTGAAGAAAGTTTCCACGGCATATCAAGTTTGTGTTGTTAAGAATTATTTTACTAATGGGATTTCCATATCAATATTAATATTTCGCAGATTTTTTCTTAAGCTTTTAAATTTATAAAATCGAAAATATTTCAAATGTACACCCTTTTTTATGTCAAGCCTCTTATTTTTTATTGTGAATCTCAATAATTATAAAGGACCTACAGTGAAAATGTGAGGCCTTAAAAAAGAGCTAAAATGATTAGATAAATCAATAAATAATTTATATACATAATTATGAAGATTACTCAATTAATCGAAAAAATGAATAAAGAACATAAGTTTTTGATTTAATAACGAAAAAAATATTCAAAATAAATTCTAAAAAATATAGATGACGAACTATAAATGAAGTACGAGGCCAGTTTTTAACATTTTCCATATCGAATAAATAGTTTTTCACGTAATTATATGAAAATGTAAACAAAAATTGAAAATTTTTCTTATAAAAGCTTGGTGCGCAGAAAATTAAAAAATAAAAACCGTACTTAATTGAATTTTATTATATGGCAAGTTCATATCTCAGATAAATAAAATAAATGTTTAATTATGTAACTTCAAATTTTAATTTATTATCCAATAAATTTCTTATTGAAATCCAAAAAAAGAAAACTATAAATTTTATTTTGTTTAAATTTCATACTTGACATTTTACACACAAAAAATTAAATTTTATTGAAATTTTTTTTTTTTAAATTGGAATTTCCTTTTCAAATATCTAATCAAATAAATATTATTATTTTATTACAAACAAAAAAAGCGATCAAAAATTCGAAAGATTAATTTAAAATCAATAATTAAGTGCCTGTAAAAGTATATAATACGGTAGTAGGTACTTAATTATTGACTTTACTACCTACCGAAATTAAAAAAAAAAATGGAATTTGTAACAAAGTAATATTGAGATTGAGAGTATATATTATATATGTATGTATTGTAAAATTTTACACTTTTGAAAAGAGATATATTTTTTTTTCGAATAATAAATAATAAATAATAATTATAGAAAATATTTATGATTTTGAACTTGTGCAAATAGATTTTCTTAAAATGATTATAAATGATTTTGCATTGCAGGAATTTTTTTTTTAATTATAATTTTTTTTTTTTTTTTTAATTCATTTCCGTTTATTAGAAAATATTTATTTATTTTTTTTTTTAAATGCCTTTATGATAAGAGCACAATTACCCACAATCAAAATAAAAAAAAATAAAAAATTTTAGTTAGTCAGAAATGTGAAAATTAAGTAAGTAAGTAAAGTACATCTACCTGTCACTCACATCGCAAGTCTTGTGTTTTTTTTTTTTTTATTTGTTTGTGAGAACAGAATATGCGGCTAATTTTTTAGTCAAAACAACCTTGTTGATAAACAAAATAAAATTTTATTTTTAAGAATTTAGAAATAATAAAACAAAAAAAAAAAATTAATTTTTATGGAAAAATTTAAACAAAATATGCATATATTTTTTTAAAAGCAAATAAATAAAGATACTGCGAAGAATAAAATAGCTATTTTAAAGTCAAACTTCGCCTTTAATTATTATGTATGTAATATCAAATTTTTAAACATAATGTTCATGCGGATGCCTAGTGTTCAATATAAATAACAGGAAGAAAAATAATTTCCATTTTTAAAATCTGAATATTTTCAAAACTTTTGTTTTCAAGATGTTCAGGAAATTTGATTACAAAAAAACCTATAAAAAAATCTGGAATCTATTTGTTGTATATTATTATTTGTTATTAAAAAAAAACATTTACTTAGATGTTACCTATATGTACATTGTTAACAACTGAATAGTGTAGCAACACTATTGCCATAATTTTAGCGATTTGTTGAATGATATATATTTTTCATTTATACCTTTACACCTAATTAGACTGTATGTTAAAAACAGATATAGAAGAATAGAAGTTTCTTAACATTATAGATATTTTGTAAATCTAAACCATGGAATATTTTTAAAATAATATTACTAAACGATTAATTTCTGGAAATATTTTTTTTTTAAATCTTTTTCTAAATTTTTAAATACAAATTGTAGTGTATAATCAATAAAGTTAAAAAATTCCATTTAAGTTCTTCGCCACAAAATCATTTCTAGAACTCGTGATTGCAATAATATGAATTTTTAAGTTAAAGTAAAAAGCGATGACCTCACAGCGACAAAAAAAAACACCTGTATTGCGTAGATATAAAATCAAATTAAACATTTAAGACTAAAAGCTTGAAAAATCTCATTTGGCGTCATATCATGTCAAATATTTGTTCGTCACATATTTTTTCTCATTCCATTTTTTTATTTTAAATGCAAATAATCAAGATTAATAAAGCGAATATTTATGTGAATTAAATATAAAAATAAAATAATAATGTTTTTTTTTCGAAAAGTACGAAAAATAATATGTATATAAATATTACAGTATATGTATGTATGTATGTATAAGCACATGTATGTATAAATATAATTTGCACATTTTTTGATGAAATTTTTTCTTATTATTCACTGAAGTGTTAATTAAGAAAAGAATACACCTGATATACGTGCATAACATAAGTTCCACAAATATATTCCATTTTAATATATATTAATTAAATTAAATGAATTATGATAATTATTTATTAATTTAATTTTGCGCTTATAATTTTTTGGCATATTTTTATTTTCTTTTTTAAACAAAAATATATATGAATTACCTTAATTTTTTTTTCATTTAGTGTTTTTCTTGATAATTGTGTAGTAAACTATATGGGCAATAAAACTATCTACCTCTGATAATAAACAAAGGAAATTCGCTTGCACTATCTTTAGATCATGATATAATTACGTACTTATAAAAAAAAATGTAAATCAAAAATTTAGCAAGTCAACAATAATTTATATACTTAATGAGGACTTAACAAAGATTATTATAATATACTTATAGTTTAATAAAGAATTGTAAACAGAATTGTAAAAGGAATAAAAGCAACACATTGATTTCTCTTTTGACGAGAAACCAATATTATTAATTCATAGGTTAAGGTTAAGTTTGATCAGCGCAGGCGTAAGTGTTTCAATAATCACTACATTATAAATTGTATAGCTACTAAAAAATTCCAATAAACCTTAATCCAAATGACGATTAAAAATATTGACAGTCCGCTAAATAATTATTTCATAATTGATAATAATTTACAATACTCAATAAAAATTAATATAATATTTAAATACATAGTATGTAATTACAAAATGAAAAAGATTAGCCAATTTTAATTGAAATAACAATATTTTAAAACTTATATAGGTACTTAAAATACTTGAAAAAAAAAACGGTTTTATTATCAATTAGAATTTAAAATTACACAAAATTATTGATATCATCGTTTTCAATGTGATACTTTATATATGTATGTACTGAGTTATTGTTTTTTATACTATTTTGGGAAACCGAACGAGTGCGTACATAATTATGACTAAGAAAAGCACATTTCAAAAATATTATTAATAAAAATTTCTTATCTACATATTTTTTAAATGAAAGTCACTATGTAGAACTATATATGAATTATAATCACACCAGAAATTTTTACACTAAATTTCTGTTATCACTATAATGTTTTAAGAATGAATACTATCATAAGTGACAGATGAATAGTAAAGAATTAAGTGTTCATTCCAAAATGGAAAATTAATCTAAAAATTATGGAAAATTAATCTAGAAATTGTAAATATTTTCAATAATTCAAATGAAAAGTTATTACTTTAAAAAAAATTGTGGAAAATTTTTTGCAATAATAATAACTTGGAAATGCATGTATAAGAAGCATTTTGTTTTGCACCTGTCAAAAATTCGATACACCACAAAATATTTTTTGTTTCTTTTTCACTGCGTTTCTTTTGCACCGAAATTAAATTCACTTCATTCTCATCATCAAAATAATCTATTGTAAATAAATAATCGAATTGAAAAGAAAAACTATGTACCTATTTGTATATTATACATATACAATATTAAAACATGTAACTAAAATACTTAAAAAAAAATAAATATTTTTTTAATTCTTAAAACATTGTAATTTAATGATGATTTTAAAGTTTTTAACACAAAATGCGAACACCATATTTTCGAGTTTTCAATGCATGGATATAAATAATCATCATAAAACAAGTCGCATCGTCTAATATGCACTATAAGCTAAATTTGTATATTTCAAAAGTGTAAAACATTTTTTTTTTTTGAGAGGAATGCTGACAGCACCAAATAAATTACGCAATATAGTATTTAACCACACGTACGTTTGCCATGATCAAATAAATATTCTAAAAAAGAAAATGATAACTTAAACAATTTCAGTGTTAAATAACATAAAAAGCTAATTTTAATAATGAATGAAAACTGAAATTGTAATAATTTTTTTTTTTGATAAATTTTCTCGTGTGTCTACCTTCTACATTTGAAACTTTCAAACCATTTTTGTTATTTAGTTTACATTTCTCTGTTCTAAATATATATTTTTTTTATTCAAATATGTTTGTGATTGTCTGAGCAAATCATAACATTGTCATAATTTTAATAATGTTAGATTAAAAAATTGAAAAAAATCAAGTAATTAACATTATGATAAAAAAAAATTAAAAATAAATATTATTTCTATAAACTTAAAAGAGTTAGGAAATCAAATTACCAACAAACTCTGCTGTCTGGCAACTAAAATTAAAGTAACAAGTAAAATAATATTCCGCTTTAAGGCAAATAAATAGAGAAAAAAATGTTGGTTAAAGTTAGGTATACAATTTAAAAATATAATTATTATACTAAATAGTGGGGTTTTCATTTTATATCTTATAGTTGTAATTTAACGTGTGAAAAAGTTAAATTTGTAGGTTATTTTGCAAATGCATATATATGGTTTAAAATTACATCGAGAAATTGAAAATGTGGCATTGAATGTTCATTTAAATTTTAAATTGAAAAGAGAGTACATCAACAAATGTGATTAATTGTTTAGAAATGTGTTACTTTTTAGCGTCTAATCCATTTTTGAACTTATTTTTATGAGTCTAATAATATATAGTTTTCAAAATTTATATAAGTAATGTAAATAGTTACTATAGTTAAAAACGATGCGTTTTAAATTAAGATCCACAAAAATGTAATTTTTATTTGTAATATAACATAAACGAAATAGTTGTCGTAAAATATATGTAATTCCAATGAAAAAAAAAATTTAAAAATAGTGTTATGAGAAAAATTAGATAATATTAAAAACATTCCAGAACACATCAGTTGTTTACTATCACAATCCATATTTTTATTTTTTTTAAATCAATATCTTTCAGTTCTGTCATCTATTCCAATTTTAAATCACTTTGAAGATAGAACTATTTTTATTGTATTTTAAAGCTACAAAGAATTTAAAAAAATTTATTTAAAAAGATAGCGAAAGTTGCAATTTTTGGTAGATTGTGTATAATATTTTCACGTACTAAAAAATGTATATACTATTTTTAAATAAAAAAAGAATAAGCAAAAAAAAAGTTGTGATAAAATATTGAATTAAAACAGTATTGATAAACTCTTAAATTTAAACCAAAATTGTACACATGTATATTTAAAAAATATTTAAACTTGCTCTAATTTACTTCTAAGAATTTAGTTGTAGTGAATATGCTATCGGTATCTCATATATTTGTAGGTCATTTACGAAAAAAAAGTTACAAAAGTTTAAATAAAATACAATGAACGAGTTGAGTTATAATATTATGTTTATTGTGAAAAATATCTAATATAATTTTAAAAAGAAGAAACCAAACTAAATGCACTAAAATTTTAAATTTTAAAATAAATATGTGTTATATTTCAAGAAATATGATAAAATTTTCTTTTGTAAAACATGTCATACATATGTATGTATATAAAGTATAAGAGCATAATGCATTTAAATTTACTTTAATGCATTAAAACAAATATATATATATAGTTTTTCTTAGTTGATTAATAATCTTGAAGAATTATTTTAAGTGGTTGCGGCACAGGTGGCTTAATATTCTATCATTTCCTATCATTTTGTCATTATCCATTATTACTCAAAAGACTATAATTTTCAAAATTTACATTTAGAAAAACCCAAACACTATCATTGGAATAAGGGAAATAAATTTAAATCGCTGTCGAGCAAATCGCGACATCTTACAAAACCTAAAAAAATCTATATAACAGCTGCTTCAAAGTTAAACACCTACTGTTTAAATTAAATTAATTTTGTTGTTTAACGGTGTGATTTCAATTATTTTATATGTACATTTTTTTGAATGCACGTTTCATTTATGATTCTTAAATTATAAGAAATAATAATGATTCTGCTTACAACACAGATTAAAATGATTAATATTAATAAATTCTATATTGAAGAAAAAAAAACTAGATATAATTAGTTTCATATATTTTATAATAATATACATATGTATGTATCGGATAAAAATATAATAAACATAAGTTAGTAATAATTCATAAAGTCTTAGTTTTTTTTTAAAGAACTTTGAGTATCATGTGTATCTCATGTGTCTAAAGTTAATTATTCTAAAAATGCACGGCACTAAAAGTTATATATTTATACCTATACATTTTTTCAATTTAACACTTGATTTATATTAGTTTTTATTTTCAGCGCCAAACGATATAAGAATACGAAGTTCTTCTAAATGGATCCAAGAAAAAAAAATTAGTTCAATTTAATTCAAAAACGAAGTCCTGCTATTGTTTTTTCCTAATATTATTAACGGGACCGTTTACATAAAATAAACTTAAATATTAAAGTTTTGGTTAAATATAAAAATCACTTGAATTTCTTTTCGGGAAGGCGTCGTGGAGGCACTTATTAATCGATCAAACAATAAGGTCCCATAACCACTAGAAATTGACCAAAAAAAGAATCAATTTAGTTCTAATATACAAATAATATATACATCATTCTGCATAACTTCTACAATGCACAAGCACATTTAGTATATCTAGTATTCAATTTACCAGTAAATTAATGAATTTTAAATACTTTTGCGGGAAAAACTTGAAAAAATTATAATAAAAGAACACAAATGTGCATAATTCTTTTGAAATAAATCAATTTTTCAATATTACGTGATGTAGTCGTAAATAATGAAAGAAAAATAAAATTGAGGGGGCAATACTTAATTTTTTCCGAGAAGAAATAAAATGAATTATTAATTATTAATCATGTATATTTATATATATTTATATATATTAATAAATATATATTAATATATATATTAATATATATTAATATATATAAATATTTATATATATTAATAAAATCATTGTATATTAAATTTTGTTTATGTAATGAGATTCTTATAAATAAGTTAAGTACCTACATAAAATTTTTAAATCGACTGATCTGTGGTTAGTCTTAATCGTAAATCTTAATGAAATATTTTAATGAATTTTTAAGATGATAAAGATACAGATAAAAACATTTATGGGTATTTAAGATATGTTGATGTTGTTACAATTTAAAAAATAATAAATTAAGAAAATTGTTATTTTTTTATATTTATTATTATATATCTTAATTTATAACATAATTAAAAAAATGTATTTCTTATTTTAACTTTATTTCTCACGTTTATTTTGGTAATTAACTATAATAAATTGTTGTTGTTCATGTGCAATAAGTTTAATTAATCGTCTCGAATTCCATAGAAAGGTTTATCAAATAGGCCGGATTTATTTATTTTTAATGTATACCTACTCGATTTTATTTAACAAACAAGCAGGAAATTTAAATTAAGAAATAAGTAAATTAAATAAATTGTAAGTTATAAATTTTTATTAGGATTCAGGCTTTGATTAAATTAAGAAAAGTGTTAAGTTGAACTTTGCATTCTTGCAGAGTAATAATCCTGTTGTTGACTTCTCAATTCATTAAAAACAAAGTTTCTTTCTAAAACTTGCTAAGCGATATTTTTTTTAAGATAGGTACAATATTAAGTTCAATTTACTAAAAAATTAAGCATAATTTAATTAGCTTCCTGAAAGAAGAGGACTAGTTATAACTTTTTTTTTTAATACAATAATTAAATGTTCATATGGTTACTTCTATTTTTAATGTTATTGTGAAAAACAAATTCAAATTTTTTAATACAACAAAAGAAAATGTTTTTATAAAACTTATGTAGGGGTTTTGTTATGTAGATTTGTATATTTGATTATATTTTTTAATGTTAGTTTTTTATTATTATTATTTTTTTTAAAATTCAAGTAAATATTGATATTAAATTAACAATCGCGTGTCAGGTATAAAGCTAAAGTGTACAAATACGATTATTAATAATAATTGATAAATTATATTTGAAAAATTCAAAACATTAATTTTCTAATGAGAACTAAACATATAAAATATTCAAATATTTGTATTTAATTGTTAATTGGAAATTAAGATTAGGATCTTATTTTTTCGGGTAAGGGTAAGTTTCCCTTTACTAAAATTTCTCGAATTTGAAAAAAATTCCTACAATTACAAATAATTATGATTTTTGTACAATCTGAATATGCTTTCAATAGAATAGATTTCTATTTAAAAATTACGAGGTTTTGTATTAAAAAAAGAAATAAAATGGAAACAATAATTTATACAATAGCCTGTAAAAACTTAACTAGCACACATACTAAATGTCAGAAAATATTTACATTTTATCAATTTTATAACTTTATAACTTCTTATAACTTCTTCTCATTTAATTTTATCAACTGTTTTACCATTTTTAAGAAATTTCATATAATTATCAGTATCAATAATCATTATATATCAATAATCAATACCTAACTAAAACGTATTAATTCCTAAAGTGACTGATTCACATTTTATAAATTTTATTAAAATACTGAATATATACTACATGTACTCTTAAGTGGTTGATAAAAAAATTTCGTGAAACCGTCATTCGTAAAACATCTAATTCACTTAAAAATAATTCCTGGTATTAATTTAATTATAATCATAGATAATTTAAGTTTTTTCTAATGCTATTATGTTATTATGTACATCTATGAAATGATTAACGTACACATAAAGTGAAATAAAAATTCAATCAATTAATCAAACTCTGCTGGTGGTATACCTATACAATTATTAACTTAAATATCGCAACTATGATGCGATCATAACAAAACTCACTTTATAGCAAATATTTCTTTTTTTTTAAATGTATACTCGTTTTTAATTATGCAATCCGCATTTTTTCAAAAAAAAAATATGTTGTAAAAATTTAAAAAAAAATATCAATGAAATATCTATAAAAAAAATAAACTAATTGCATACATGCCATGGCAATGATATTATTTGATTTTGCTTTTATCACTATTTTTAAGCTAAATTTTTATTTAAAGGGAGTAATGTTGTTCATGTGTATCAAAATTATAACCAAATTCAATTGCTTTGTAGTATTATCATTAAAAATTTATTTTTTTCTATTATCATAGCATAATAACTTTTATTTTTGTGAATTAATAATATCTTTCCCAAACACGCAAAATTGGGGACAAATGATAGAGTTTAGATTATTTTGAGATTACCTTGAAAACTGTATATTGTTTGTACCTGAGTTTGTAGCTGAGTAAACTTGAAACATTATTATAAGCTCTCTGGTTGTATACTGATAGGATACGAATGTACAGTGTAAAAGAAAGGCTGCCGAATCCACAAACAGTAAAAAATCCAGTTCAAATATATAAAATAAATATCTGCAAATTTTATTTCAGACAAAACAAAGTTCAGAATTTTGGCTGAGAGCAAAAACCTTAAAATAATTAGAATTTTAATATTTTTTAAATATTCTAGGTAGATACTTATTTATTTCTTAAATTTATGATTCAAAAAACAATTTCTAAGTAACATGGAAAGATAATATTATAAGAGTCTGCAACATGACCCTGATATAAGAAGGTTGTTGATCATATTTTTTTTGTATTAATTTTTTTGTTTTTTTTTTCTTTGCACAAAAAAAAAAACATATGAGCTATGAATTTTAAAATTCGCAATAAAATCATTAATCATTTATTTATACAAAATAAATATACTTAGATGACTTTTTAATTTATAAACTTAAATACAGCGCAGCTATATATACGACAATACTAAAAGATAAAAAGTCATCGAGCTAAATATCAATAAAACTAGTTTCTGATATGATATATAAATAATTAATTTCTACACATCAGAAAAGATTTAATTACTTAATGTAGGAAAAATAATAAAATGTAATTGTATATTTTAAATTTTTCATAAAATTCTTATTATCTTTTTTTCCTTAATTTAAGTGTTTTTTTTTTTTCGATTAATAACTCTTGATGTAAAACTATTATTCTTCATGTATTTATAATAACTTGGTTAATATATTTTTTCTATTAAGTACTATAAAACTTGTGTATTTTAATAACTAGCAGTATGGACCGGCTTGGCCTCGACTGTTTTTAATTATTATTTTTTATTTTTTTGAAATATTCTTTCTTCTTGTTAAGAAATTTTGTCTAGAATGTTTCTGGGCTTTCTTTGGTATAACAACTTACCACAGTTGATCTTGGCACTGTATAGTTATTGTTTAAAAATTTTTAAATCATTAGTAACTTAATTAACTACTTAAAAAAATTAAATTTCAAATATCTTGTTTCGTAATTACTTATTCAAAGTTGCAAACAAGAAAGTTTGCGTAATTAAAAAAAAATATCAAATTTAACAATTAATTAAAACAACATTTTAACGAAAGTTTTAAATTTAAAATTGTTTTATTTATTTTATTTGTTAAAAATATATTATAATTCAATCAATTTATTCATTAACGATTATTAGTAAAGCGGTTCAAATCGGTTTCAATTTTAAAAATGGCTTTAATGTCAATTAGTTTCAATCGGTATATTATTGTATTAAAAAATATTATCTTTCACCTTTTACATTTATTTAAATTTTATTTAAATCTTTCTTGGATTATTTTATGAAATAGAGGAAAACATAATTTATCCATGATAAAATGTAAAAATTCCCTTCATTTACTTACTCTAAAAATCATTGAATTGATTAACAAACATTATATGAAATTAGAACGTAAACCCTTAACTGCGTATCTTTTGGAAAGTTTTTTATAGTTTTCTTTTGTTTTGAGCATATTAATTGATAATATTATTGAGAAATTATATTAAGTTCATTTTCGTTTTAATATTAAATCTTCGTTTAGTAAATCTAATATACATAAGTATAGTATATATTTAATTAAAAACAAAACAACAATCTTTAAAATAGTATGTGTAGTAAAATAATAAATTCCAGCATAAAAGTTATTGGCCAATAAAAAAACTAATTTTTGGCATGAAAATAAGTTAAAACATTAATCATATTTCGTTATCTTGATAATTGAATAAAAAACTTAATGAAAATGTATTGTTTTTCAAGTGATTTTTATTTCAACAGAAAAAAGATTAGGCAAAATATAAATAACTATAAAGTACAAAAATATCTGAATTTTCTACTTAAATGACAACCTTAAATGATTATAATATGGAGCTACTTCATATCTTTTAACTGAAAGTTGCTTACGGAAATTCTCAAAAAAATTCTTACTACTTATTTCTTACGTAAACAATATACTTATTATATAAGTTAAAACATATTTATATTCATAACAAATAAATTAATTGAATTTTTTTATAATGTTAAACAATGTCAGAGTTGCAATTGCACTACAGCTTATTAAAATGTACAACCTAAATTTAATGAAAATTATTGATGTCATTGAAAAAAAAATAAATATTTTTTTTTATTATTGATAAGCTAAGACGCTAATAACAGAAATTTTATTGCAAGAAATGAACAAAACCAGAGAAAAAACTATGACGTACTATATTCTGCATACCAAATATGTTGAGATTCAAACTTAGAAATGGTGAATGCATAATAATGCATTATGATGGCATATTTTTTTTTTTTTTTTAAATAAAAATCAATACTTGAATAATTTCTTTAATTTAAAATCAATTTATTTCTAATAAGTGTTTCTACACTATAAGTACTATTAATAACATAACCATTATTTTTTTTTTATTTTTTTTTTAATTAAGTTTGCAACATTATTGACACAATTGAGAAACCTCTAACTATAATTTAAACCAAATTTCCTCAATTTTTTTGGTACCAATAGTAGTTAAAACTAGATTTTATTATGTATATACCTTCAAGGTGTTTATTTTAACAAAGCTTTTGGGAAAAAATATTTAAAAAAAAAATTTTTACATCTCAATTTATTTATTCTTTTTTTTTTTTTTTGTTAAAACCGCTTACGCCACATTTAAAATACATTGTAGTTTCAACTATATAATATGCAATTAAATTGAAACAAAAAAGATGATTTACCAAATCATTTAATAAAAATCATCAAGATAAAAAAAACTCGCATAATTAAATTTTTTTTTTTGCTATTACTACTTTTTTGTACATAATTGTAAGTACCTACAATGTATAATAAAGTTAACTTCATTTTCCTTGTGCCAAAAAAAAAACAATAATTATAAATGCACCTTACCTGCATGCTTTATAAATTATAACCAGGTAACTTACCTGGTTATAATTTATAAAGCATGCAGGTATTTTTGCAATGACATATGTAAGGCGCTTTTTAATTTTTGAGTCTTATAATTAAATAATTAAATAAGCACGAATTGAGCTTATGATTATATGATTACAACATAATAATCAATTAATTCTTACGGCTTGAGAATAATTCAGAAAATGTAATAATATGTAATTTTTATATTGAAGAGTTTTTTACATTTGGCTTAAAAAAGAAATATTTATCTTTTGTAGTGTAAAAATCTCAGTTTTGAACTCGGTTCTGTATCACTTTTCTCCCTTTCTATAGATATTACGGTAAGATCTTTAGAATATAATAACATGAAGTATATACAAATTAAAAAAAAAATGCCTAGCAATTCATTATTTTCTTATTGTAATGAATAATGACAGGAAGCAAAACATTGTGAACTTGGTAACTCGGCAAAATCTTATAATATTTTTTAGACGCAACTTTTTGGAACCTAAATTAAATATTAAAACTTTTTTGTATTGAATTAATTTTCTATTTTTCAACTTAATATTTCTTCGAGATTGAATTAACTAAGTATAAGTTTTTATATTTTATTTATATGCCTTACTTAGATATGATAAACATTATCTTTATATTTTAAAGCATAAAAGCGATAATGAAATTTATTGCTAAATTCAACTTCTAAGTATGTATTTATTAATTACATTTATCATATGTATAAGTATATTGCAGATTTGAGATTATGATTAAAAAAAATAAATAAAATATAAAACTAAAATAGTAGTAAGCATAATGCAAAAGGGTTATTTTCAGCTCAAATATACTCTTTTCATCGGATAAATTATGTGGGTTTGATCATATTTTTTAACAAGTAAATAATTGAAATACTCCAGTTTATTGTAAATGGACTCCTTTAGTATTAATAATTAACCAAATAACGATATAATATATTAGAAATCGAATGTATTGATAGCATAAAGTTAAGTCAACTTTACTTTTAAAAATATTGTAAATTTAATTTTAATTTTTTTGAGTCATGCTTTTTTTTAAAGAAATTATAATATTTATTTTTATTTATCTTTCTTAAAATAAACGCAGAGCTTTACATACAGTCAAAATGTTAAAAATGAACTATGCACTTATTTATATGTATATTTTCTTTTTCCATCAATTACTTAGTCCGTCTTCCGTTTAACCGTCCGTCCCATATTAAAAGATTATAAATGTAAAAATAAGTACCTAATAAAAAAAATAATCTTTCGGCTGAACGATTTGAAACCCAAGGTAAGTGAGAACCCAAAAAAATTATTATTAAACAAGAAACTATTATAATTCGAGATGTTCGAAACAATCTCAAATACTTTAAATATTTTTTTTTTAGCAATTAACTCACCACAATGAGCCAAATCGATTATTGGAATTTGGCTTTTAGATAAAAGTGTATCCAATTTATCATCTGTTGGTTTTTTCAACATTTTGTTTGTTTGGTTTATTTTTATGTGTGTGTCAATTAGAAATGTTTATGAAATATTTATGATAATATTTTTTTTAATTTTAACAAAATTTTACGTTTGAAAATTTTAAAACATAAATATATAATATTTTATTAAAATAATATTTTTCACGCAATTATTTATTTCAATTTAAATATGATTTTTAATTATATAAATTCTTAATAAACTGAGAATATTATTAACTGATATTTTTATTATTTGTATATATATATTTTTTGTGAATTTATTTGTATATACATTCATAGGA
This sequence comes from Hybos culiciformis, assembly GCA_964007475.1. Classification (NCBI taxonomy): domain Eukaryota; kingdom Metazoa; phylum Arthropoda; class Insecta; order Diptera; family Hybotidae; genus Hybos; species Hybos culiciformis. The sequence continues at coordinate 13,306,840 of OZ023273.1, forward strand.
ATTTTATTAAAAGCACAATAAAATAAAAAATTTTTGCGTCATTATTTTTTTATATACAAATTTATCTAACGTTTTCTTTACAATAATGTTCATTTAATTTTTCAAAAAAAAATTATAATTTATTACATATACAAATTTCTTCTTTTTTTTTTTATATTTATTTATTTATTTATTCACTTTCTTCAGTAACATAAAAAATGTCTCTGAAATTTTGACATTTTTAGAATATTGAAAATTTTAATATTTTAAATCTGCTTGTGTCAATTTTTAGTTCAATTCAGACGTAATTATATCAGATTTTTTAAATTTATTTGAACAACTTTTGTGAGCAAAGCCGATAAGATCACAAATTTACATACCATCATAGAATAACAATTTAACCGAAAGATGATCAATTTAATAAATATTAGCATTGGAGGAATTATAGTAGAGGCACATTATACTTGTTGTAAATTTTAATAATTTAATGAAAAGTTGAAAATTTTTTTAAATGGTGTATATAAATTTAAAATAGAAAGGTAAACAAAACTTTATATATTATCAAAAAGAATGTATATAAAGAGGAATCAGTCCCATACAAAAAAAAAGAATTAAAATTGTGAAACAAAAAATCCATATCACAACCCCATGAGCGTTTTTTTTTTATTTTTTGAGAATTCCACTCTTACAGAAGCTTTTAAAACTTCAAAAATAAGAACAGTTCTATACAATTTTTAAAGTTTTAAAAACTTTTGTGAGAGTGGAATTCTCAAAAAAAAATAAAATAAAAGCTCATGGGGTTGCGATATGGATTTTTTGTTTCACAATTTTTTTTTTTTTTTTTTTGTATGGGACTGATTCCTCTTTATATACATGCTTTTTGATATTATGTACCTACATGAAATTTATTTCTTTTTTATCAAATTTTTATGTAATATGATGAGATAAATTTTTATAATTTATTGTAAAGTTTTCAAAAGCATCATATTTTTCGTAGGTTCATTGGGTCTGTCTCTACGTATATATTATATACATACATATATTTTCTGTATATTTAAATTATATTTATAATCATTTTTAATTTTTATACAAAATTTGCTGAGATTAAAAGAATAAACAAACGAATTTATGGAAGGAAAAAAAAAATAAAATAAACATCAAATAAATGTAAACTTCTGTTGATTTTTATAAAATTCTATGAATAAAATTAATAAAAAAATATGATAAGTTGCTTAGTGTTTATTTGCATAAGTTTCTGGTTTCAAGATTCAAATAGAATATTTTTTTTTATTTTTGTATTCCAAACGTAGATTGAGCTTAAAATGATGAAAAATATTTTATTCAAAATACTACAAAACTATTAGAAACTCAGTTAGAAATAAAAACGTAAAAAGATAATAATAATTGACTGTTTATTTGAAATGTAAATTTTATCAAGGACTAAAATTAGCAAACGAAAAATATTTTCGAAAACTATTAATTTTATAATAGTGCGTACACTATTTCCGGTCTATGAATCATTTTGTACATATTGTTCAAATTTGCTTAAAACCTACGTTAGAAACATAATTAAAAATTGGGTATATATGTGAATTTTAAATGTATTACCTAAATTTTATCAAGGACTAAAATTAACGGGCCAGAAATATTTTTAACAAGTTCATAATTAAGTTTTAACGATTCAGTTTTTATGGTTTCACAATTTCCGGACCATGATCTTTTTATTATTTTCGAAACCAATTAAAAATTTATAAATTTAAGTTATTTGCATAAAATGAAATATTAACTTTGAACTTATCAGTTGTTAAGTAATTATATACTATATGTTATACATTTAATATGTAATGTATATTACATGAGAGATCAATAAAGTCGACTCTTGCCACCAAATATTATTATGGCACTCCCATTCAATTTTTTCAGTACATTGAAAAAAAAATTATTACAATGAAAACAAAAGTATACGATTGAGACAAACTTTATATAAAACATTAGTCATTTTATAATATTTATTTGCTTATTAGGAGAATGATAAGAAACTTCAAATAGTGATTTTTTTTTTATAAACTTTCATTTACTTTTTAAAGCTGACTAACTCAAACTCTGATGATGTCTCAAAGTCCCTGACAGTTTTATGTATATTGTAGTAGTAAATCTCATTTTTAATTTCTTTTTTTTTAAATACAAATAAAAAATAACAAATTTAAATAAATTTGTTTTTTTTTTCCGCAAATCCTCGTCTACCAAAAATTTCTTAAATTCTATTTTTAATTTTTTTTTTTTTTAAATTATAATTTTCTTTTTTTATCTTATCATCAAAAATAAAATGTAAAAAGTATTTTTATAAATTTTTAAATTTCACTCAATTAGAAATTAAAATAAAAATTTATGTTAAAAATAAAAAAAAAAATGTATTTAAGAATTTAATTACGTGTAAAATTGGCACAAGCAAAGTAAAAATAATTTATTGTTTTTTTTTTAATTTGAATTCCTAATTAAAAAAATTTTAACTTATTAAATAATTACTTTTTAGTATAAAAAAATTTTAATAAATTTTTATATTTTGTTTTTTTACAACACAACTTGGAGGAGGAATTAAAATAAAAAATTATTAAAAACACGAAAAAAAAATTATTTTCTTTTTTTTTTTGTAGGTAACTTTTCTTCAACTTTTCCAACAAAGACTTCTTTTTTTTTTTTTTTTAAGAAAAATCGCGAAGAAAAATACTATATAAAAAAAAATAACACCAAGAAATTGAACCTCCTAGCACCGAATTTAATGTTAAAATGTCTCTTCAAAAACTGATCGTAAAAAAATTAAGTATAGAAAAAAAAAAAATAATAATAATAAATTAAAGTGGTAGTGATGTTGGTTTTAATATTTTTTTTTTTTTTGTATTTTGAAAAAGTTGCATGCACTCAGTAACAAATCCGGATATTTTCTTTTTCTGTATTTTAAATATAAGTATATAGTTTAGTTTTTGTTTTTTTTTTTTTACATTTATGAGATGAGGATTATTTCATTTGATTATTATTTTGTATTTTTTTTTTCTTTTAACAAATACATTCTACAAAATAAAAAAAAAAAAGAGTGTATCTGAGTAATTTGTTTTGTTTTTTTTTTCTACATTTTTTAAAGTATTTATTTTCAAATGTTGAAAACTATGTACGGTGATTATAGAAAAGTTCATTAATATATATTGAGTTTAGCTGTGAAAAAAAAATAATAAATTTATATTAAAAAATCATACTTGCTCTCGAAAATCACTGAAATTCTATTTCCAAGAAATTCAAAAATTATGAACTTATATTTTAATTTTAGTATGAATTCAGGTAATAGGCCTATTTAAAATTATTCTAACTTTCGACATATCGTCCCCTCAGATCAGAACTATTCTAAGTCCATTTTTTTCAAAAACGGTTTTATTTACTTATTAGCTAGTCAGTACGGTTTCTGATGTGTGTGCAAAAACACGTTTTTGTTTAAAATTGTTTTTCGTGTTCAAAACATAGGTAAGTACAAAATAATCCTATGCCCAAAATATTTTTTTTTTTACCGGAAAAATCATTGTATGTCCACTTATTTGAAATTTAATTAGTTCTGAAACAGGGTATTTCACCCATTGCCCCTCTCAAAATGATTGAAAAATGATATAATTGTAGAATAAACTTTTTGGCATACATCACTTTCTTAAACAAAGAAACAGTTTTTAATCTTAAAATAGCTCTCCTGTAAAATTTTAAATTTTGGACTTAGAATAGTTCTGATCTGAGGGGACGATATAATCACGAAATTGTTACAGCCCTCTATAGATAGCAGAAAACATTAAAAAATATAAATTGGAAATTAACATTCAACCTTATTAAATTTATGGAAATTTTCATGCTCGATTGGTCTAACTATATATCATAATTAAATAAATTGTGTAGCAATATTAAAAATAGAATAAAATAATGAGTTTTTTGTTTGTTTCTAGGACGGTACATACAATTGCAGTAATTTAGCATTTTTATTATTATTAATTAGTTTACTATTTTAAAAAATTTAACAAAAATTCAACTAAACTTCTGATTAAAAATTGATATATAGTATAATATATAGTGAATTTTTTCTGCTATACATTCAACGTTTTTTTTTTTTTTACTTCTTGTTACTCATTTTTTCTTTATATTTTACAATTATAATATACAATATATATGTATAGAAAAAAAAATTGCAAATTTTTGATAATGAATTAGGCATAAGGGCGACAAGAAACACACAACAACAAAAACTGAATTCAAAGGAAAATTAATAAATTTTAGCGTGCAACTAGCTTAAAATAAATCAATTTTAATTATTAGAGCCATATATAAAAATATTAACAAAAAAAGAAAGATTTTTTTTCAACAATTTAAAAATTAAAAATAAAATTACATTTGAATAAAATATTCATTTAAAAATGAGAAGCTATATAATTTGTATGTTTTGTTTTATTATTTTGTATTTTTTAATTAAGCTTTGCACGCAACTTTACCACGTCGATATTAAAGTACAAAAGTTTTCTCAGGTTCTTTGTACTTAACACAGGTATAACACAGATATAGTATATGGTAGTAAACCTGAATTCAAACAGCTGATTTTTTTTTTTTTAATATTATTATAGATATACATAGTTTTAAATATGATTAAAATAAAATAAAGCATTTTTGACTTTGAGCAATATTTTCTCACTGATATTTTTAAAAACCCTATTAATAATATATTAATTTTTATTAGTACGACATTCATAGTAACATTTTTTTTTTTTGAGCAAATAATTATAAATTTTAAAACTCTTTTTTTTTTCTTTCTTACATAAAAAAAAAAATATAATAAAAAATTTAAAATGTATTTGTGTACAAAATTTAGATAAAAAAATGTATTAGAATTTTTTTTTTTTAAATAAATAAGTTTCTCTTTATATTTTAATTTCTAATTAAATCTCCTTTAAAATGAGTAATTATTTTTAATTGAATTTCAATCTAAATATATATAGAGAGTTCAACCGTGATTCACATTCTACATAGAAATGAAACAATAATAATTTTTATGATAATTATTTTATAACCGAATTTATATCAACAATTTTGTGGCCGCAATAAGATTGTTATACCATATATACATATAATTTTTCTAATATTTCTTTTTTAGATAGGTACTTAGGTTTGAAATCTATAATTTCCTATCTCAAATGTTCAAAGGAGAGTATCTTTTAAAATCAATTTATATATTGCTTAAATGTAATTAATTTTTTTAGTTTCCAAGAGGGTCAAATATATTGCTTAGATAGGTTGAGGAATTAAATGATAATATTTGTCATGTTTAATTAATTTTGAGACAATGAATTTTATGATACAATTCATTATATTAACTATTAAAAAAAAATATTGTTAGTGTCATTTCAAGCAAAATCTTCAAATAATAGCTTTGGAGGTTATTAATAAAAATCAACTTTTTATTATTTTTTAGAAATTAATACTAAATGGTGTTTAATTGTTCAAATTTTTTTTCCCAATTTAGGTGACCACAGCATAAACAAATTTGAGATTAAAAATTATTGTTTTCAATTCGTTTCTTAAACAAAAAAAAAAACAAAAACTAGGAACAGGAAAAATGAAATAGCATTTTATTTATTGTAATTGAAGAAAAAATAATTTGTTTATCCTATTATTTATTATTATTGATTAAAATAATTGTAATAGTTGAATTCATCAAACTTAATTGAGTGATTAACTTTTATCTTGTCAAATTTTTTAGATGAAACAGCTGATACTCCATGGATCTTTTAAGTGAAAGTAAAATTATCCGAATATCAAAATCAAAAAAAATTAGATTTTAGAAAATAATGTACTAAAAGAATTCGATCAAGATTGAAATTATCATGTTTTAAATATGATTGAATATAGTTGTAGGTACCAGTATAAAATTATTTTTTATAAAGGATTACATCAGAATGCTATATTTTATTTTAATACTATATTTTCAACTAGCTAATGGGCTTCTACCTGATTATAGTTGATTGAATGTAATAAATAAATACATTAAAAAATAAAAATAAATCTAGTAATTTAAAAATCTATAGAAAAACATAAGCACAAATTAAATCTGCATAATTTTGGTAGAAAAACTTGACAATTTTCTCCTTTTTGTCTCTAAAAAAAAATACAAATTATGTTGTTTTCAGGGGAAATTTTCATATTTAATTTAAAAATTACAATCAAATAATTTTAAATTTTGTGACTCTAAATGTTCCACATTATTCAAATATCAATAACACCAAATCAAATATTTTTCATATCATCGTTGCACTATGAGACAGCGAAAGCTTTCCTTTTCGAACCCGTTTTTTTAAACGCTGGAAATAAAAATTAAAATATTAAATAATAATAAAACTGAAAATCTGAAATAAATAATAAAATAATGTTGAAAAATTGTTTGCAAAGAAATTGAGGAAAAAAAATCAAAAGTTAGAAGAAATTTTTATTGAACCCAATAGAAACAAAAATTAATAAAATAAAAAAAAACTTCATACAAAGTAATCCAACCAATCCAGTAACTAATGATTTTTATTTTAGATATTATTTATTAAAACTGGTCAATAATTAATTATTTACTAGTTTTTTTTGTTTTTGATAATTTTGCTTTATTTACTGGCGGTTCCGCTTTTAATGGTTTTAATTTTTGCCGCAAGAATATGAGAAGCTCTACTTCAGAAGAGAATTATAAAATAAAATTAAACCAAATTAATACCTCATTAAATACATCTCTCAGAATTTTGTTTCCTTTTTTATGCCTCTCATTGTTTTCGTTTTCCGCTTTTTGTATGATTTCTGGAAATTTTTCTTGCTGACGTTTAGTAATGGCTTTCATTTCCTTTGTTGTAAAAACTCTACATTGCTCTGAAAAAAGTTATCGTATTAATAAGCTGAATACTCTTGTGCAAGAGAAATTGTGATTCTAATAAATAAGCACAATATAAGGTAAAAGGCATTATCTACTAACAAGATTAAACCTTTACATAAAGCAACAAGAAAGAAATAAATTACCATATGTATATATATATTTTAAAATTAACAATAAAACTTCATCTTTAATCATACTTACTTGTTGCTGGTGGAGGCAGTTCATTTAATTTTTTCGTTAATGAATTAAAACTTGTATTTTCAACTATATCTCGAATTTTTTTCAAACGCTCCTGACGTATTTTTCGAATTTTATTTAAAATTTTTTGTCTTTTAATTGATTTTAACAAAAATTCTGGACGATCACGCTCATAACGTTCATTTAGAGATAAACTCTCATTGCCAGCAGATAGTTCTTCGCAATTGTTTGCCAATTCGTCAAATTTTATGACATATGCAACTGATTTCGGCTTAACTTGAACAGTACGACTTTTACCACCTGGATAATAAACACGTTCAGTTTTACAAGTGCATTCTTCTTTACAAAATAGACATTTAGTTCCGAAAATTGGAGTTGTTTTTAGGATTGAATCCGTAGTTTGTACAGCAATACCACACCGAGAATCATACTGATGAGTTGTTGTTGTAGTTGACGAAGATCCACCTGGAATTGACATGGATGGTGATGCTATAAATGATGATGTCGCTGTATAGACATCATTTTTTACGGAAGTAGCATTTTCAATTCTTGGCTCAGAATAATGAGCAGATTCAACATTAGGACGATCGTAATGAGTTTTTGTATAATTTTCAATAAATTCGCGGCGTTTTTGTTGAGCGAAAGAACATATACTTTCAGAAGATGGCCGCGATGCATTATAATTCGATGAGCTTGGAGTTTCTAATTTTGAGCGTGATTGTTTATAGTTTTCTTTTGGAAATTTTTTCTCATCAACAATAGTTTTGGTTTCTATTTCAATAGATGGTGCCACTTCGTCATAGATAACATTCTCTTTTATTCGTTGAATTGAACGTTGGTACCCCTGTTTAAAATTTATTAAATCTGTTTCAGACATTTCTCGATGTATTTTCAATTTTTCTGAAGACATTGATGAAGAATCAACAACTGATGGACTTTTTTCTTCGTGATGAAATAGTTCTACAAAATCAGATTTGAAAACCTGTAAAAAAAAATTAGGTTTTTTATAAAAAAAAAAAAAAAATTTAAATTTAAGAACCTTGTTATCGTTTGAATTATGCATGGCTTGAACGCTTACTTCCCTAACATTTGACAAAATTTTCTCTTCAAATTTTTTTTCAGCGATCAACAATTTTTTTAGGTTTTCCAAACGTTGAATTTCTAATTCAATCCAATTTAAATGTTTGTTTTTTTCAGTATCAATACTTTTTAAAAATTGTTTACTTGGTGTGAGAAAATCACCACCACCATCATGTTGTTTTTGTTTTATATCATGAATAAACTCTGATTTAGTTAAAGGATCCAGCCATTCACGCATTGTAACGAGTTGATCTTCTTGGGATGTCTCGCTTGTTTCTGCAGCTACATTAACCCCACGTTTCTTCTTACTATAATCTTTCTTCATAGACAAAGCTTTAATTGATTGTTCAAGAGAATCTATCATTTCATCTTGATCAGTTTTTTGCACTAAATTTTCACTTTTAGAAATTTTTTTATTGTTAGCTAATCGTAATTTTGATTGTGCATTAATTTCACTTTGTCCTGCTGATTTTTTTGATGTTTTTTCTTTTACAAATTTGTCATCCAATACGTTTGAATTTTCAATTGCAATTGACGAAGTGCTACTACTTTTAGCCATAGCACTGCTACTACTATATGTTTGTGATGTTTGATTTATTCCACTAATATTTATTTTTTGTTTACTATCAAGAGAAAAATTTTCATTAACAGCTTTTTTTTTTTTTGATACAGCAACACTAATTGAATTCGATTTAGTGCTATCACCTGTTGTTGTTGTTACTAATGAACTTGATTCAGTTTTTGTTATTTTCGTCATAATTTTCTTAGCCAAATGTCTCTTCTGGCGATCATTTAAATTTTTTGCTTGAATTAATGAACATAATAATTGTATCCCTAGTTCAACTTCCTTATATTTAGTTAATTGGCTTGCATTTTCTTGCATCTGGAGTAATTTCGTTACTGTTGTATGCAAATCATCTTTATCATTGAATTTTTTTTTGAATTGTTTTTCCATAGACTCTTTAGGTAAAATATTTTCTTTATTCGATAAATCCGAAATTCTTTCAATTGAAGTTTTCGAGACCTGAAATAAAATTTAAACAATATATCAAAAAAAAAATTTTCAACTCACAAAAAAAAGCAAATTAATATTCACATATTTTTTTTTTTTTTTTTTACTAAAGGTGAATTCATTATTTTAAAATATAAATTTACGTTCTCATATCGGAAATATTACTAAGTGTGAATTCGATTCAACAAATTAAGTTTTTTGCGAATATTTAAAAAAGACAAAACGAAATTATCAGGAATTGAATTAACTTATTTTTTGTGCTGACTTTAGAACTCCAAATTCAATCAAAAAATTTCCCTTAAGTTCTCAATGGGTCTTTTTCTTAACATTAGTAAAAATTCACAAATAAAAAATTTTGGAAAAAAAAGGAATTCAAGAAGTAGATATTCGTTATTTTTCCTTATCTTCTAAAATATTTGAATTATTAAATTAATTAATTTTTTTTGCCAAAATAAAAAGAATGAATGTTAAGTAATGAAAAGGAAGTTATTTCTAATAGCATTGTTTTTTTTTTAAATAAAATAATTCTTACATTTGTAGGACAATATTCAAAACTTGATTGAGAAGTTACGCTACCAGCATCAAATGCACTTCTAATACTTCCACCGTTAGAGAAATCACATTGAATTTCCTTACAATAAGTACCAACTAAACTGGTTTGACAACATTTTTCCAAATTATCTGTGCTCTTAGGAGTACTATGGCTTTTATTATTCACATTGAAGCGTGAAAAATCAGTAGTTTCAGATTTTCCATCATCTGTAACAGCGTTTTGTCGAATTAATAGAGCCGGAGAACTGTTATATTTTTGTTTAACACTTTCAAGAGTTTTACGCCATTTTTCTTTTGGTTTTGTCAATTTGGGTACAGCACCTTGAGATGTGCTTGGCACTTGCTTTAATGATATTTCACTTTTTGTCTGAACAGGAGATGGAAAACAAATTTCAATACCACGGTCTGAAAAAAAATTTTTCAATACCGATCTCTCTATAGTTGACATCGATAATGATTTTTGATTTACTTTTGTTGAAGTTTTATTGTAGCCAACATCTCCCAATGAATCCCATTCCAAACGTTTGTGACACGATGATTTGTTATGGGAGTCTGGTGATTTTGATTGTAAAATTTTGTTAGCGTTGTTCTTCGGTGTTTGTAGATATTCTTCATCGACTTCAACTAGTGTTGAAAGATTTTCTTCAACTAATTGTGGGTTAATCTAAAAAAATAAAAAAAATTAAAGATTATGGTAGATAGGTTCCTACCTAGATAAAGTTTATAAAATTACTTCTTCAAAATCTGTTTGACATCCTTCGGTTATAGCTGATGAACTAAAATGACCAGTTGCTAAATTTGGCATTGACACGGCATTTTTTGGTATGCAAATCTGAATATTTGACTCGCAATTGAATGAGTAAGATTTTTGTTTTTCCAATTCACTAGTTTGGCCCGATTTGATATGAATTACTTGCGGATTTTCATCAGAAAAATTTTCTACTGTAACACGACCGGTAGTTTTTTTTGTTGGATCAATATTTTTGCCTGAGGATGATAAGTTTTCGTTGCTATCAGCAGAACAACTATCGGAATTTCTTCTATTGGAATGATGTTCTTCATTAGAATTAATTAATGGTTTCTCATTTGGTTGATTTTTAAGTTGCAAAAAATGACAATCTTGTGAAGTTGATGTTGAACTAAATAAACTAGATTCAGATGATGAATGTTTATTGTAATTACGTCGAAATCGAAAATATTTTTCTAAATCACGATTTTCACCAAATTTATTGTAATAATTAATTATCATCTCATTTAAACTTTCTGATTTTTTTGACAGCCGTTTGGGCTTAGAAGAGTTATCCATTTCAATTCTAGCTTTGTGTGTTTAAGAACGAGTCTTAATGTAACCAACGATTTACTAGAATTTTGAATAAAGAATTTAAAAAAAAAGTAGTTAACCGAAATCAAATATTGTTTTTTTTTTTTAAATAAAAAAGAACTTAAGCATTCAAATAGAAACAAAAAATTTGAGAATTTTCATTAAAATGAGTAAAAAAAAAAGACAAGCGCACTAGGATGAGGACTGATGATGATATGATACTTTGTTTGATTTGATAAAAGTTTAAAAGAAGTTTCATCATAACATAACAATAACAAACAATTTTCTTCTGTACTTGTTTTATTTTGGCATCATTCTGTTAAAACTAAAATATTATTTCTGTTAAAATTCTGTTAATTTTTTTTCTAAGCAAAATATACTAAGCTTTGGTAAGATAAAGCTACCATTATTTTTGCCTGAAGTCAATTCCCGGAGATTCTAGAGAAGGCTTTTTTGAAATTTATTTTAAGTCCAGCATAGTCACAGAATTCAATATATATATAGTTAGTTGGTATTAAAATTATACATATTTCAGTACATCTACAGCATTTCTTTAATGTGTGTGCGCAACCCATAATTTTTCTCTTTTTTTTCGTCTAATCAGGACACATTTTATTTGACCAACCGAATCTAAATAAACAATGCTGCATTTTATCAACTGAACCTGATTTAACTCACATTTAACTCAAGTTTAAGACACTTAAATAATTTCTAACATTCATTTAAGGTGAAAACACAATTGGGGCGACAGCGACGGCGACAGCGATAGCGACTGTCAAAAACCATATATTTGTATGAGAATGAAACAATTGAGGCGACTTTTTTATATGAAAAATCGCTGTAGCCGTCGTTGTCGCCCCAATTGTGTTTTCACCATTAAACTGTAAAACTTATAACATACGATAAAATTGCATAGAAATAATAGTAAAAGAAAGGTGATTGACGGTGTGGTAAGAAGTGCGTGTTGAAAATTGACTCACTTATTGTTTTCCTTTCCTTAAGGAAAAAAAAATTTAATTGCCAGGCTGTGTAAAATTGTAATAGATTATCTTGCTAATTTGACCTAACTTAAAATTTTTTTGCGTTAAAAACTAAACTGTTTTCTTTCTATAGATGTCAGTATTTTCCCCTGGTGTTCATCGCAAGAGACTAAACAGATTTTGGGCAACGAAAAGTATACCATGAACATAGTCTCCATCAATTTTTCTAATACATACATCTGTCTCTTTTGCTAGGGGAGCTCTACTGAGAAAGTGTGATTTTATTGAAGAACCTTGTATTATTTTAATAAAAATTAAAAAATAAATTTAAATTAGAAAATAATAGTTTTTTGGTTCAAAAATATAAAATTATTGGTTTATTCAAATAGCAGAGCTTGTTAAGCTTGAAGTAAAATTAATATAAGAAATTTAAAAAAAAACTAAAGAAATTCTTAAAATTTTTTCGTGAAATCGTGAAAAAAAAAAATTGCGATTAGAATTCTCTCCGGTCTCAAATCTAAAAAATATGAATGCCTAAAATTTGAGAATTGAGATTTTTTTGATATTTGAGAAATTTATAGAAAGTGATAGTTACACAAAACTATAAAGCTACCTTTTTCATGATTTAATGTCAGACAGATAGAGATACCAATATTGATTAAAACTTTGTACTAAAAACTGGGGGCTGATTTTTTTTTACGTTGTCTTATGAAATTGAAATCCTTTATTAGGAAACAAAGAAAATAGAGTTTGATCTTGATGGTTGTACGTTGTAATTCTTAAGTTTTAAAATCTTTTTTACAAAATCTATAATTTCAAAAATCTTAAATAAAAAATCCTTGAATACAAAAATCTTAGCATTTAGTGTGATTGGCATCGCCTCTAGCCCCCTCCAAGTTTCAGTCCATTCTGAGTGGATCAAGGAAACGGCAGTATCGCCCAATTTTCGTCTATCTGTTACATTGTATCGGATTAGGTATCTTGAATATTTTTTTTTCGATTTTATAATCTCTAAAAGTAATAATTTTGCTGCATAAAGATTTTGAAATTAAGGATTTTGTAATAAAAGATTTTGTAAATAAGGAAAAAAAATAAGTATTTTGGTTCCTAAAGATTTTGATAATAAAGTTTTGTCGTCATACAATCGGGACGGGATCAATTCATTCTTTGTTCACTTTAAAACAAATTCTTATATATTTTAGCTAAATTATATTTGGTTATAACAGCCGGATAATCTTAAGAAAATAAAGCTCATAATTAGGTAGATATTATTTTTATCAAATCAATGATTTGTTATTTATATTTTTAAATCTTCGGAAACATCAAAAATATTTGTAGATAGAAATTATACAGAAAAATGTTGAATAATACTAGTTCTAATACAAAAGAAATCAAAAATCGGAATACTGTCAAATGATGATTAAATACTACTATATCACTAACCTCAAGTGAGATTCAACCATAGGATATAGAACTCCTATTGTTCTATATCCTACACCTATTGATTCAATAAATCCGCAAATAGAATACAACATTTTTTCCTTTTTAAAATATTTTTATCTTAAAATCAACGTTTAATATTTAGGGAGCTTAAAAATTTTAGCAATTTTCAAAATAATACCAGTTTGAACTAATCCTTTATGATATTTTATAATTCATAATTTTGTCATATATTTAATTGTCAATTTATTAAATTAACAAATAATGTCACAAAAAAACAAAACAAAATTCTTGTGAAAAGTATGAAAGTTATTACGACTAGTGATTTGCTAATTTCAAATTAAAAAGAACAAACATGTTTTGCTCAACTTAAATTTTTCATACGGCGCCCAGTTTTAGTACAACGAACAAATAAGAAAAAAAATAATTTTTTATTTAGTACTGACAGAATTGTGAGTTTTTGAATTGAAAGAAGAAAATTGTACAAAAAAAATCTCAAATTTCACATAAAAAAAAAAAAACTGAAAAAAAAAAATTAAAATAAAAATTTTAGAATTTCTTTTTTTTTTATGGTTTTTCTGTTTTCAATAAAAATTTTTTAAAATTAAAAATAAAACGAAAGTTAAATTAAGTAAAAGCAGAAGGAAAAAAACTTAATTTAGGTTTTTTTTTTAACCTTTTTTTTTTTAATCATAGAAAAATTCAATATAAAAAGATTTTTCTTTATAGAAGGAAAAAAAATTTTATAAAAAAAAATTTTTTTAATCAAAAAACAATCATAAAATGGCGTTAAAAAGAATCAACAAGGTAAGTTTTATTTATTTAAAAAAAAATAAAATAAAATAAAATAAAAAATTAAATGTAAATAAAAAAAAATGATTTTAATTGAAAAAATAATCTCATCGGATTTAATTTAAAAAAAAAAATTTTCAAAAAAATTGTCTTATTAAATTTTTCTGCTCCTCATGAAAAAAAAAATGTGTGAATTTCAAAACGAACAAAAAAAGAAAAAAAAAAGTTCAAATTGGGAAAAAAAAATGTCCGATGACTGGCTGCCTGGTGGTGGTGACGACAATGATGACGGCGGCGCGATTAAATGGTGTGGTTGAAAATTTCATTTAATTAAATGTGTATTTTATTTTATTTTTTATTTTTTTTCCTCATTTTATTTCTAAGTTTTTTTTTTTTTTTTTTTTTTGTTAATTAGAAGGCCAACCAAAATTAAATAAAATAAAAAAATAAAAAAAAAAATTATTTTTATAAGTTTTTTTTTTTTTTTCATTAAAAAAAAAATAAAATAAAAATAATTCTTTTTGTAGGTAATTTTTTTTTTATAAAATGAGGAAGGAAAAGTTCAAAGTCAAAGGAAAATTCTTGAGATTTTGCATTTTCATTTTCGTATTTTTTTTTTTTTTAACCTTAATTTTTTATTAATATTTTAAATATCACGATAAAATATTTAAAAATTTTGCCTGTTTATTTGAATTTTTTTTTTGTTTTTTTTGTTTTTCATAAACAAAAAACAAAATTTATGGATATTTCAGTTTTATTTCACAATTTACCGCAGTCTGAACACCACAGTGCGTCATCTATCGAAACATCTTTTTTTATTTTTATTGCCGAGTCCTTGTGGATTGTCCTTGGTGTGACTAAGTTTTTTTTTTCAGTTTTCTATTGTCCATTTTTTTTTTCTTTTATTTAGGTAGGTAGGTACCCTTATTCCCAAAATGTAAAATAAACCCGAAAGTCTATGTCAATAATATGGTAGGTACTAACTATCTAACTTACAAGTTCCTAATAATTAAGCTAAACCTGTCGTTAGTATTCTATCATTACCAGTATCATTACAGTAGAAAAATTAGGTAAGCATTGTTCGATGTTTTATTAGTTAATTTTTTGCTCAAGTACCTAGGTAATATCATTGATTAAAAATAATACATAAAGATAATCAGCTGCATACAACATTTTTTTGCACTTTTTTGGTACTTTTATTTGAAGGAATTTAGTAAAAAGAAATAAAATAATTATCATTGAATTTATTGTACATACTTTATTTTGTTTTACACCTTCAAATAAAAATTCAAAAAAAAAGCTGTATGAAACTGTTAATCTTTTAGTATTTTTAATCAATCGCTTTCTTAAAGTTAATGGGGGAAAATAAATCCACATTTCTTTTTCATTAATTTTTGATAATATTTGAGAAATAACTAGTTACCTACCTTCTTAATTGGGTACATTCTCAATTGAGAAAGCGAGAATGCACTTAACTGTGTATAATGCCTATACACTATATCTAAGTACGTAGGTACCTACCTACTTGCTGAGATAATATAATATGAGATTGATAGGTATTAGAATTTTTTTTTTGTAATTGACTTACTAATATGCCCATCAACATGCCAAACATATTGTTGAATGCTGTTTTTAACAATGTATTTTCATAATTGCATAATAGTGTATTTTCAATAATCCATTCATGACATTTATGAACGGGTTAAAAACATTTCTTAAATGACTCACGATGCATTTTTTTTTCAGTTTTAATTGTAACTTTGAATTTTAATATTACCTACCTAAATAAATTAAAATTTTCTTTGTCATAAGAATTCAGAATTATATATAAAAAAAAAACAACAATAATTCATTCCATTGAAAATTTTTTTATTTCACCTCGATCGTTCACAGTGGTAAATATAATTATTAGGTATTATTAGAAAATACCTGTACAACAAAAAAAAATTGTACTTTTATTAACCTTTGTAATACATAAACTAATCGTACCTATCTAATGTAGTGAACACCACGAAATGCCAACAATAAATTCAAATTCAACGTTGTTCAGATTATTTCCTTTTAAGTGTCTTCTCTTAATATATGATTGAATTGGTCTTCAAACACAATATCAAACGATTGAAGGAGTGTAAAATATTACATTCAATTCATCTGTATTATCCATTTTACACAATTGCATTTATGGTTGCGTTAAGGTGCATCAGATTCTTTGAGCTCGTCTTCCATCATGTTGAAAGCTTCGCTAATCGCTACAAATATACTTAAAAATTAAATTGAAAAATTTGTCTTTTAAAATTCTTTCAACATTATTACACACTATACTCAACTTGTATGTCTATCAACTTCTGTACACTCCCACTAAAAATCAATGTGATTTGATGTTTTTCAATCAGATTTTAAAAGACTTGTTGAAAAACACTGTCAATAATACCACACACCAAAATTAATATTATGAGTTGGTCAACTCAAGTTGAATAAACTTGAAACAGTATCTGCTTAACAATATACTTCCGTCTGTCTACTACTCTACGTAGCATCGAATAATCTCGAAGATTCCAAAATAAAATATGGTACAAATTCTATAGAAAAAAATTATTTTTTTTTATCTTTATCAATGATTCAATTTTTTTTTTTATAAAGGAATAATTATGATTCATTTTTGATATAAATAATCACTAAAGATAAAAACCTCTCATCAACAATGAAATATTGTACCTAAATTAAAAAAAAAAAAAAAAACTAGTTTGTATATAAATTTTTATTTTCTAAGTAGTTGTTAGATGTGTGAAGTATATATATAAAAATGTCATGTTATTTGTATTTGCCGTAATTGCAATATATATATTAAAAGTCAAAAACCTTTTGGCAGAAGTTAAAAAAGAGGAAGAAAAAAAAAAAAAAAGTTATTTTTGATGAATTTATTTATTTTTTTTTCTTTTTTGTTGTTTTTCTAAAAAAAATTTTAAGAATATTAACATTTTGAAAATGATAAATTTTATGATTGAAAGAATTTCAAGCGCTTGAAATCAGATTTATTTTTAATTTACATTTTTATTTTTTTCTTCTTCTTTTTATTTTTAATTATGTCCACAATTGTAGTTGTGATACCGGCATAATTACAAAAAAAAAATAATTTGGTTGCATTTACTTAGAAACATTCTAAATGAATCACCACATCATAAACTTTGAAAAATTTATTAGTTAGAGTTGAAATTATAAATAAATAAATGAGAATTTAAAGTCAAATTTTGACACTTTAAGTAATTAACTTATGAATAAGTGTTGACAAATATTAGGCTATTAAAAGAGGTTAATGTAATAATTAGACTTGATTTGTAAGGGAATACAAATAGGTTAAAAATTAGAATCACAAAAAATTTCTATATTTTTCTAAATTCTAAATAATTTAGTTTAAATGTTTCATTTTTGCATTTGTTCTGATTATAATTTGTTAATTAATTTATTTATTTAACCTTTTAGTATATTCAACAGATAAAATAGTGAACAATTGTCTGCTGCTAAGCTGATGTTTTATTAACATTAATACATTAACTGCAGGTCATATTTATGTGTCGTTGTGGTATTGTCATTATCGTACGGCGTATTCAGGCCTTGCTTCGATTTCCAACTCAGGCAGTTGTCTATTTGATCCTAGTGCACCAGCACTATTACTTAATATTTAATTTGAACAAATCATTTTTAATACACTGTTGTAAAATTAAGAAAATGTTTTCGATGATATTACTTTTTAGCTTTTATCATGTTTTTTTAATTTTTTTTTACTTGAATTAGCAGGTATACCTAAAAAATAATAATTTCATTTCATTTCTTTTGGGAACAAGAAAAAAACATTAGGTACGTACCTAGGTATACACATAAATTGTTCCCATTACATTTTATATCCATTTTCTTTTCACATTATTTTTGTTTCATATGAATTCTTATTTTTTGATAAATCTACTTAGCGATTTCTCATAAAAAAAAAAAAAAAACAATCTGTAATTAATTTTCTTCTATTTTTCGTTGTTTCAAATCTAAATTTCCGAAAACATTAATGCTTTAATTTTAATTAACTTTAATTGACCCTACTTTTTATTTTTTCATTTTGAATATGGCACTGAAAATTGGAAAAAGTTACAGAAACAAAATAATTTTTTTTTTTTTTTTTTTATATAAAAATGGTTTTTTAAAACATTTTAACCAATATTTAATATTATATATCGCACGTTTATGCGTACCTATGTACTCAATGTACATATGTATTGTTTCTTTTACAACAGTTGGCTGATTTGTTTAATTTTTTACATCTTGTTATTCTTATTTGTGTACGATGATAATATTCAACTTTATTTTGTTTCTGAATAATAAAATAAAATTTTTTAATTCTTTTGTACATAATAATAAATATATAAGTAGAAAGCAAAACCCAAAAAATAAAATTATTGTGTTTAATTATTTACTACCCGGACAGACTTAAAAAAAAAAGTTAATTTATGTGAAACAAAGTTAAAAAAAAATAATTGTCACATTTGAAAAATTATGTTTGGTACTTTGGTAGTTTATTAATTACTTAGGTATCTTAAGTTTTTTGAGCTATTTGTGTTGTATGCTGAGACAAGTATTTACAAACCAACTGAAATAAAAAATCGTTTCCCATTCAAGACCCTTTATAATATCTTATTAAAATATTTTTCTTTTTCTAATTTTAAATGTTAAACAAAGAAAAATTATGATATAGGTAGTTCCAATTGGAAAATATTGGAAATTTTTTAAATTAGGATTTGATCGTAAAAATCAACGTAAATCCTATTCTCTTTACCATTCATTGAAAGAAAATTGCTTATTAAATAAATTCCGTTAAAATAAAATTTGGCAACAGAATTTTATCATAACTCTTTTTTATACCTACTTAGTTAAAAATAATAAATAATGTTGAACATCAAATTGAAATATAAATTTTAAAAAATATTTTCAAGGGTGTTGCAATAGCACTATTAAACAGAAGAAATAAATCCATCGCTACTCAATATAAAGACATCAGAAATTCTAAATTTTCAAGTTTCCTGATTACTTACTCCAAAAAAAAAAAAAAAAGAAGAACTTATAAGACCAATATCTGTTTTTTTGATGAAAAACTTCAGATGAATTCTATGTATAATGGTAATTTAATTACATTTTTTATCTACTCATCTGAAGTTTTCTGTGTAAATCATAAACTACAAAAAAAAAGAAATAAATTTAAATCATCTCAATAAATAAGTAATAACATAATAATTCCAAAACTAAAGTATTAAATTAATAAATTATCTAATAATATCCATTTTTTTTTTAAATATGTACAATATTTGATTTACATTTTAGCAAACACAACGTAGCCAGGTGAACCATTTACTATCAAAGGTATTAATCCTCCTTTTTCATATTTCAATAAAAGTTTCTTCATTTTTAAATAAAATAGGTATATTATTAAAGTTGTTCAAGTTTAATAAATTATAGTTGCACTTTTAAATGTTGACGCTAAATAAAAAATTAAATAAAAAATTTATAAATAATCGAATGAATCAAGTGGCAGTCAAATTTTATGTTTTGTGTAGCTTTGCAATATATAGTAACCATTTTCTGTTTTTTTTTTAGGGTTTAATTATATGTTGCATCAATAATACCTACAAAAAGGCAAATTTTCTTTAAGTCTCAATTTCCATTCCAGAACTATTCTTCTTTTTTATTATCTCATGAATTCGAAACATTATCCAAAATAGTCATATCATTGTGTTCATGTCATAATGTCCTAAATTGTATCAACTCAGATAATGTAATGAGGACGACATTATATATCAATTAAATGCAATTTTTTTTCTTAATAATTCATTAAAAAATATTACCACAACAAATCAAATTTATTTCATTTATCGTAAAGAAAAAAAAACCAATATACTTACGTTAATGTTAATATTTAATTTTGTTTATTGATTTTTCTTCACATTTGCGTAAATTAGTATTAAAAGAATTACTGATTTTTATAGGTAATCTAGCAAGAATGAAATAAGGTTTCAGTAATTAGAAATACGTTTTATTTCATCTTATTAAAATTCCCAACTTAAAAATATATATATATGTATAGTGTCGTATTATAAACTCATCATGGAAACTCATTGTTATTTCAAAAGCTTTCTAAACGAAACCCGGGGAGTTATTATGATTTGCGATCAAATAAATCTTGCGAAAACCCTATTTCGATTCTATTGCATTTAAATTTTAAAATTAAGAATTTAATTTGTCTTAAATTCTATAAAGAGTAAAAAAAACTAACGTTAAATACCTTATATAGTACCTACTAGTAGAACCAAAAAAGAAATCATTACTTCATGTAAAAGACAGACTTTAATATTAAAAAGTTAAGAAAAATCTTATTTTAGAAAGTAGTATGTAGTACATTACAATACAAATATGTACAAAAATGTGATATCTCTCATAGGGCTACTATTTGGACATTCAACTATAGAATGTTCATAAATTATAATTCTCAATTTGATATGTCTTTGTGCAAAGAAAAACAGTGTACACTGAAGTTAATATTGATTGTAACAAATTATTAAGAATTCTTCAAATAACATAAATTTTAAGAAATGAAATATGTACATAATAATATGTTCAGAATTTATATACATACTGGCAATATTCACTAATAATGACCTACACCTTTCGGTGGAAATATTGAAAACATACTTACATGAAATAGTATTCAAGATTAGTACTATTTCATTAGTATTTAAAAGTTTTTTTGATCACAGTAAAAAAGAAACAAAATAATAAAACTTGGGCCTTAAAAATTTCGTTCCAAGTAATAAATTTAGTTTATTTTATTTTTTGAAATACTTATCTCTTGAAGAACTACACATTTGACGGGCTTTTGGTTCTTCACTATGAGTTGGTATTTTATCTTTTATTCAAACTTGTTCATGATAATTCACTTCTTATTTTTTTTATTGTCCACTAAATGTCCACTAGTGTATTTCTATATATTTTCTATTTTTTTTTTGATTAATAAAATTGGCAAAGAAAAAATACCTTCAATACAAGATATACCTACCTGCTAAAAAAAAAAAAAGTGCGTAGGCTAAAAGTAAATAATTTTTTTTTAATAAATATAATATAGAGTATATATATAATATTTCTGATTTATTCCGAACACAAAATATAGGCAACAATTACATAAATTTTTAAAATTTAAAATATTTCAATATTATGCTCTTATAAATTGACAATTACATTAATTTATTTATTTTTTTTGGTTTTGTTTTAGGAACTTCAAGATTTAGGAAGAGATCCTCCAGCACAATGCTCAGCCGGACCAGTCGGAGATGATTGTAAGTTGATAGTTTTATCATAAAATTAAAGCTCATATATGATAGTGAACAATATAGTTATGTATGTTATTGTGTACATGATGTATGGAATAATTTATTTTTAGTTGAAATTTTCAATAAGTATTTAAAATTTAAAAATAAAGCTATTTCTAAGAAAAATAAATTCTAGAATACCAATTAAATTAGAAGTTTAACGACTATAGGCGTTAATTTAGCTTGTGTGACGAATTAAAGATAATAAATTGGAAAAATCAGTTTCCATTCTGTAAATTTCAAAAAATTGATTGCTAGAAAGATTCTAGAAAGATTGTTATTCAATAAAAAGATTGTCTTTTAAAATCTGCCAATAGGTGTGTAATTCATATGTCATAAATTTTATTACTTAGTAGAAATTAAAATTTACGTTCCACTTTATTGGAATTTTTAGTCCTAAAATTAAAACTAAATCTAGATAGATACTATGAAAAATATATTGTACATTGTATATATACATAGGTATACTAAAATATACATCGAACCCTAAGCATAAGGTCAAATTTTTGTGTCCTTATTGATAAGTGGATTATTATTATTTCTATTTCCTATCAATAGAACAACTTCGTTAAATTACAAATAATACTAATAAACATAATCATTTCAAATAGTAAAAATAGAAAATAATTTTATTTGTTTATTGTATATTAATTAAATGTATTATGTGTCTTGCAAGATTGGTGGTTAATATAATTTTCAAAATTTATAATGATGTGTCTCACTTTTAGGCCGTAATTAACCGATTATGTTTGCATTTTCAATTTTTTTTTATTTTTTATTTAATTCCATATTTTTAATAGAAAAATAAAAAGAACAAAAACATGTTTTTTTTGTATTTATGTCTTGGAAAAAATTAAAAAAAAAAAAAAAAACACTGTGGTTTCATTGCGCCTGTCCTTACAACATAGCATAAAGAAAATAGTTTACATCGCAATCAATATACGAGAAATATAATGTTTAAGATTTTTTTTTTTCATAATAGATTTTATTCTGAATTTAATTAGAATCTTAGTGAAATTCGTAGAAACTAAATTATCAGTTGTAATGAAGAGCGTTCTCAATAGAAATTTTATTAATTTGTAATTTTGAATGTATTGTTTTTCATTTAAGTAGTCGAAAAATAAATGAATTAAAGATACAATAAATCTAGTTTAATTACAAGAATTCAGTAGTGTAAGCTTATGTAGACATTCCTTTATTAATTTATTATAGTAGAAACTAATAATTTCATTATAAATTATAAATTACATTATATGTGTACAATACAAAAAAAAATTAAATATAGAATTAAATACTTTATTATAATTTTTATAATATAATAAAAAACTTAATCTTCTTCTTTTTATTATTTCAGTATTTCACTGGCAAGCTACTATAATGGGACCTGTAAGTTATAATTTTCTAATTTACCTTTAATTTTATGTATGTACTATTAAATGATTTATTATTTTTTTCTTTTTAGCCCGACAGCCCGTATCAAGGTGGTGTATTTTTCCTAACAATTCACTTTCCAACAGATTATCCATTTAAACCGCCAAAAGTGGCTTTTACAACACGTATATACCATCCAAATATAAACAGTAATGGATCGATTTGTCTCGATATATTAAGATCTCAATGGTCGCCAGCGTTAACTATATCTAAAGGTAACAACAATTTGCGAAACATTTCATTTTCGTATTTTATTATCAATTGAATTAAAATTTGGTAGTTTTGTGGTTTAAGAACAAGTTCATTAATATAATTTTTTTTTTTCAAAGTATTTTCATAAAAACTTTCTGAGCAAAAATTTATCCGGAAGGAAAGTGAACTTGCTGAACATGAAAATTCTTTGTCAAGTTTTTACTTTCATTATAATAATAAGAATATGAACTTTGACTTAAGTAGGATTGATCAAAATAAATAAAGTTCAAACTATGATACACTTTACTCACACTCGAAAAACTCAATACTTGAATTAGAAGTTATGTTTGTTATTTGTTAAAAAAGGTGTTGTATAGCTTTATCATCTACACATTTAACGTATCATACCAAGCAGTTTGTGATTTTATTAACTTTTATTATTCGATTGATTCTTTAATTATTTGCATAAAACTGTATTGTCAACCAAATTAAATCCAAAAGTGGATATGATTAAAATTAAAGCTTTACTACTCTAGAAGAAGGTGTCTGTATAATACTTTCATCAATATATTAGGCAATGCTGCAATTGAACTTAATGTTATTGTTTGTCATAGAAAATAAACAAATTTTTTCTATACTAGAAAACAAAATTCTCAATTAAAATTTATTATTTTTTCTGCTTTTATAAAATAAAATATTTCACTTATTTAATTTTAGTGAAAACAAAGGCGTATTTCTTTATAAATAATGCGATAAAAATAAAAAAAAAATTTTTTAACTTCCATAGGAACAACTAATATCATGGTTTTTTTCTTTTTTGTATATTTTTAGTTTTATTATCAATTTGCTCTCTTCTATGTGATCCAAATCCAGATGATCCATTGGTACCAGAGATTGCAAGAATATATAAAACTGATCGAGAAAAATATAATGAATTGGCCCGAGAATGGACAAGAAAATATGCTATGTGATGCGTTCCACCAGTTGTACAATCGATCCGTCATAATTATAATAATAGAAAAATGTAATAATAAAAAAAGGAAGAAACAGATTTGATGACATCTTAAAATTTTAAAATTCAAATGCAAAAGAAAATTTATTTCAATATAAATCTAAATAAATTACTGACAAAAAAAAACAAATTGAAAATAGTAATTTTTTGTCGTTTATTATTACAATTTTTGAATTACATTAATTATGATTGCAACTATATAATTAAAATAAAAAAAAAAACAAAATTTAAAAAACATATTAAAATTTAAATTAAAAAAATTATTCATAAACCAAGAAAGAACGTTAATTTGAAGCAGAATACTTTGTGAAAATAAATAAAATTTAAACAATAAAAAAAATTTAATATTTAAATAAAAATTATTTAGCCACACATCGTAATTATATTTATGAAAACAAAAAAAAAAGAATGGGATTACAATTTTTAAGAAAATATTAAAAATTTTCTTTTATCTTTTTAATGTCTTATCCTAATTTTATTTATTTTTTTATTCAATCTTACAATAAAAACAATAATGTCAGGAAAATACGCCTTTTACACATTAATTTTATTTCGTTCTAAAAGTTAAAAATCTTTATAAATTATTATAACAATGCACTAAGCTTAAAAATTTTTTGTGTAAATTAATAATATTAATGTGAAGCAACGCTTTTACATAATTTTTTTTTGTGAGTATTTATTGTTTACTTGTTTTCCAATCGTATTGAATTAAATTAAACAGTCAAAAATTGAACTTGGTATTACACTGCCGATAATTTTCTTATTTAAAAAAACTAAAAATAAAACCAGTCTTAGTATCAGTATGATGCGTTTAAGTTTTCACGTTAAATTTGTGTGTTGAAAAAGACCAAATAATATTTAATGCGTTTATAAATAAATGTATTTTGGTGGAAATATTTTCATATTCATATCGGTACGTTCAATTTCATCGGTCGTTTTTAAATTTTATTATAGTAATTAATATGTGCACAACAATCTGAAAAATTATAATAAAATACATAATTTCAGTTAAACTTAATAATTTATTGAGCCACAAAAAAATTTCAAAGAGCCGCATGCGGCTCATGAGCCGCAGTTTGGGCTTGTCTGTTATATTAATTGTCAATAGAAATTAATTAACAATACAAAATATATAATGTCTTACTCAAAAACAACAATTACTTTAAAAATCTGAACATAAAATGTTAAGCTTGGTTTTCTTATTAAATTGTTTCAATTATTTAAATTAGAAATGTTTTTTAAATAAATATCATCTGAAAATTCTTTTATTTATAAAAAATTTATTGATTTTTGGTATAATGCATATTTTTATCATAATTAACTTTAATGATTAATAAATTCAGTACGGTATAATATATTTTGAGTTTATGTAAAGTTTAGCTTAATAATCTTCATTTAGAGATCATTTTATTTAGGTTAGAAATTCATTTAAACAAAATCGACCGGAAATTTATAAAATTTATTGTGATTTATTCAAACTGATTTTAAGAAAATAGTTTATTCATGAACAAAAATCGGTATCCGAATAAATTGATCGAACTAATGATAGTTCAATTAATAATTTTAATCCCTTGGAAATATTGAAATCTTTTGTTAAAGAGTGAATGGAACTTATTTTTTATTTTTAAATGTAAAGTTGCAAAATAAAAAGAATAAAATAAAAAGTTTGTAAGTAGTAAGTATTGAACAATTAGTTTTTTCTCAAGTCATAAACATTATTTTGTTTTTTTGATTTACGACAATTTTTTAAACTCATTTAGCTTGAATTTTGTAAGATGAAATAATCGAAATGAAACAGTATAATCCTCATAAAGAAATAAAAAATCCTATTACCAATTTAGTCGACAATTTCCCCATTTTGTGTTAAACTTTTTCATTAAAAAAAGTTTTGAAAACTTGGAAATTAGCTTTCATTTTATTAATTAATAACAAATTTTCACAAAATTGATAGAAAAATTAATTTTTTTAAATTTCTGAACCTTACTCCTAATGAAACCTTAACATCATGCATTTTATTTAAAAGAAATAAAATAAAAAACTATTTATACATGTCATTTCGATTTGAATTAGGATTTTTATTGTATCTTTTTTTATATAAAATATTAAAGATTTATGTATTTAAGAATGAAGATTTTTTGGGTGATTTTATCAAATTTCGTTTAACGAAAAAAGTGTAAAAAATTCTAGGTAAAATTGCGATAAAAGTTTTATATATTCAAAATAATATCATTAACGTTTTTATTTTTAGTTTCATTAGTATCTTTTTTTTTATTTTTTATTTTATATCATGAAATATTTAATACAATTTCCTTAAATACTTTTAGTAAATATTATATTACAAAAATAGATTTTTTTTTTAATTTTTTTTTTTTTTTTTTAATTTTAATTTTTAAGAAAAAATATATTACGTTTACTTTATTAAAAATGAATTATTACCGGAGTAATAAAATAAAAACAAAAAATACTGAAAATATTATCGTTTTTTTTTTTTTTTCAATGTGATTTATATTAATTTGCATCGCGATAATGGAATAAAAATGCATAACATTATGAAGGTGGTGTTCCATTATAGTAAAAAAAAGTTCTCGGGGGGGAATTTTTATGAACTACGATCGAACGTAAGAATCTAACGAAAATCATATTCTCCTATCCATTCGAATTGAATTAGAAATGTACATTCATTGAGTTGCATCAAAAAAGAATTTGAGATTAGGATTTTCGTTAGATACTTTTTTCATAAAAATATTCAAGTTTCCCAATATTTTTTAATTAGTACTGAAAACAATTTTTAAAAAAATAACTTGTATTAGGTACCTACATACAATTTGATAATAAAAAATATTTTTCTCAACATTAGTTTAACTGCAAGTTTTAAATCGTCCTTATTTTTGTCCTTGGTAGTTGGGTACAGATAATATTTCTTATCTAATCAGGACAGCAATAAGAAAAAGTTTTAATAAGATGAAAACAATAATTTCATAAACATAAAACATATTCGAATTAACACAATAATAGAACTGTGTATATATTGATTACAATAGGTTTGACACAGTTACCAATGCTATAAAGATAAAACTGAAACACTAAAAAAAATGAAATTCTTACTTAAAGATAAAGTTTATAAATTTCTCAGCAATCCTGGTGTAACCTAATCGTAATTTATAACTAGATATAATAACAAAGATAAAGCTGAAGTTAAACGCTAATAAGAATTTTGTTTATTATTAATTAAGTAAATATGAATTGTACACCCAATGAAATGAATGTATTTCACATTTATTTTAATATGCTCTTATTTATTTTCGTAAACATTAAAACTACTACTAACCGAATTAATCCTAATCAAAAATTCAATGTGACTGAAAATCTCTAACCTGAATGAAAAGGATTTTCGGACAAAAATTATTTCACAGTTTGCAGTTCTATCATGAAACTTTGTAAAAAAAATTTTTTTTAAGAATGTTATAAGAACATTTATGTAACTTTGCCCAATGAATGACACAACAATAAAATTAAAAATTAATTCAAATAGTATGGTAAGTATAAAAAAAAGGTGAGAGAAAGGGAAGACATGACCAGCATTAAGTTTATAAATCGTATGGATTACCTCTTTTACAAGAAAAAAAAAAGATTTTGAATTGAACTTTTTTTTAGTCAGAATATGAAAGCTTATTAAGACTTCTTATGCGCGACATCGCGTCTACAAAATACCGAATTTATAATTTTATAATCAAAAGCTTTTTCGCATTCAAAAAAATTTTTTTTGTTAACATTCTATAATAGTGCCTTTATAATTTTAATGTTGTAATAAAGTTTATTTCTTGTTATTCAAGTTAAGCTTATGAAGTTTAAAAGCAAGATATATGTGTTACACTTCAAGAACAAAAAACTGAAAAGCTTCAAAACATAAAACGAAATTAATAATTTTATCGCTTTCATTTTTATAAATGAAAAATAAAACAACTCTCAAATTAATCATAATTTTTTTTATATGTACATTGAGCATATAATTTTGTTGTTAGATGAATAGCAAAAAAAAATTTAGAAATTGGTTAAGAAAATTTTAATTATTCCAAAAATGAAACTTGAAATAATTCAGTTTATTTAACAAAAAATTCTGAAGATTAAATTTTTTTTAATTTTTTTAAGCCGCAAAACGTTTTCTAAATTTATACATCCTATTCTCATAATAATTTTAACTTTATAAGGTTGGTAGGTATATATGTTATTGAGTTAGTTATTGAGTAGTATTACAAAAATTTTGGTTATTTATAAACAATTGCATTTGGAGGCAACTTATATATAAAAACTATTAAATTTCGAAATTAGGTTTGAAAGCTTCGCTAAAGAAGAGGCGAATTTTTTTTGAAGAATCTTACTTCATTCAAATACAGATTTCTTTTTTTTTTTTCTGTGGAATATCGGCCACATAAGAAGTATTAAAAACTTTAAATAATATAATTATCATAAGATATTTTTAAATATCACAAACTACGACAAAATTTTTTTTAAAGTACCTACATGCGTATGTAGGTAATTAAATTGACATGATATTCGATTATATTCTTTATCCCAGATCAATGTGACCGGAAACATTAGGTAAAATTTTAACAATATTCCACTTATATCTCGATCGAAAATTTACACTTCATATGTTTATATTTTTAACTTAAATGACATACAAATAGTATAAAATTAAAGATTTGGTTAAATTTTAGTATAGCTGTACAGGAATTTACAACAGTAATGTTTAAAATTTATTTTTTTAACGAGATACTGTTGGTATAGATACTGCACTATAATAATAATAATTCACAAACTAAACATACCCTTTGTATCACAATAATGTATAATACACATTATAACTGACTTGTTTATTTATTTCGAAATGCATTTATAGACATTAGAAAATTTATTTGGTTTTTATGTCGTCGTTGTTATTATAGTTGCGCGACAATTTTATGTTTTTAAAAACAATTTTTTTTTTGATGCATTTAATATATAAGGTAAATAGTGTTGTTTTACGGGAGAGAAGAAAAAATTCAATTTAATCAAAAATGTAATGCGGTGTGTTACAAAAAAAGAAAACTTTTTAAAAATAAAGTTTTTTTTTTATAATTTTTTTTTTAAAAACAATTCAGTTTCTCATAGTCCGTCTTATAATTCAGTTGTATTCGGATTCGGTGAATTAAAAAAAAAAATAAATAAAAATAAAATTTACAACGAACATATTTATCTAAACTTTTATTTGAGACATAACAAAAAATAACAAAAAAATTATATCAACAACAGTTCGTCATCGCACAGTCGTTAGAAGAATTTCGAAAGTGTGCAATCAATTTAAAAATTTATTTATTCAAAAAATAAAAAATAAAATAAAATTCAATTAGAGAAAATAAAATTTTAAAAGAGTTAAAATATATAAGAAAAATAATTTTTGTGTGTGTTTCATTTAAAGGTACGCAACTTTTTTTTGATAAATTTACAAAAAAGATCGTAAAATAAAATTCATTGATAATAAACTTTCATTAAATCATCTTAAAACTATTCAGCATAAGAGGTTCAAAGAGAAAACAACACTTTCCTATAATCAATAATCCCTGTCGCCATGCATATACTTAATTCAATTCAAACATATAATTACCAAATCATTTCATATTTCATATTGAATAATTTTATTATTAAATTCAAATTATAATAAAAATTTAAATAAATTTCAAAAAAAAAATAATAATAATAATAATAATAATATACCTATGAATAAATAATTAATTCATCAAAAGTTTTGAATTTAATTTAAAATGTCAAAGATCTGTAGAAAGCAGATTATATTAATTAAATAAAATAATAAATAATTAATTGATAGCTAGATATAAATTAGAATATTGAAATTACTTAAATGTTTTAATTAAAAATCTTTACGTATATGATAAGGAAAAAAAAAAACAAAAAAACTTGGCAATACATTTGACATTATTTTATATATATTTAAATTGTTATGTAACTTTCAACCAAATATATTAAAAGACTTAATTTTCCAGTTTGACAAAATTAGCAATTTTTTTCTTCGGACAGTAAAATTTAATAAATAATAATTATTTTGGGCGTACTTAATCCATCTCTTTATTTTTTGTACTTCTTTTTATTTTACTGTATGTATATATTAAATATACCCTAGTTTGTACACTTAATGTACAATTATGTTGTACTTCAACTTCTATATATATGTACACATAAAATAAATTATTTTCATTTTCTTGCTTGAAAAATTTTCAAATTTTCGAAATAATAATAATAATATTGTTTTCTTGGGTCAATTCAGTATTTTGGTCAAGTCAGTGAATTGGTAAATATAAATTTAGAAATCGATATTTACCTTGAAATTTATAATTTAGCCCTCTAACATATTTAATATAACAATGTAGACATTAGTTTAATAAATATTTTGACAAAAACTACAAAAACAAACAAAATTTTATTTTATTTTTGTTTTTCCATTTTTTTTTTTTGTATAATGTTAATATTAAAATTAAATTGTAACATAAAAAAATTTTTAAAATCAAAATAGGAAAAAAAAACGAAAAAATTATAGAGTGTACACTTTGTTCATTATATGTTTATGTATATAGTAAATTTTTATTCTTTTTAAATATAAATATAATAAATAAAATTAAAGCGGCAAAAATTGAATTATATTGATGTAAATAGAATTAAATGAATTATATCCGTTTAGCAAAATAATAACAATAATATA
This sequence comes from Hybos culiciformis, assembly GCA_964007475.1. Lineage (NCBI taxonomy): Eukaryota > Metazoa > Arthropoda > Insecta > Diptera > Hybotidae > Hybos > Hybos culiciformis. Next base: position 13,337,908 of record OZ023273.1, read on the forward strand.
ATAGAAAAGTGTAAAATTAAAAAGTAAGGAAAAAAATTTTTTTTGTAAATATTTTTTCATAAAATAATAATACCTAATTGATTCTGGAAGAATATAAAATATTAAACTCTATATAATACTGAGAAAATTAGGGGAAATTGAAGTTTTATGAATGCTTTTGATGAATGAAAATATGGAGTTAATTTGAATTATTTATGTTTTTATGGATATAAACTACATGGAATGATTTCATAACACATTTAGTATTTTCATCATTTGGGAATTTTAATTTTATGAATTTGGTTGCAGTTCTATAGAGAACGGCTAGACAAAACCAATATGATCTTTAGTTTTTAAAAATTCACTTCTAGAGCCGAAAAACATCATGGCAAGAGATTATTCCCTAGGTTTTGTCTGGCCGTCCTCTACAGAACTACAGCCAAATTTTCAATAATTTAAAGATCTAAGTGACAAAAAAAGTGAATCAAGTATAAATTCGTTCTATTCGTTCTATGATGATTTTCTGGAATAAAGTTTATTTCTTACTTAGGAATATATACATTATATTAAAAAAATATAGAAATACCTTGTTTGTGTGAAGAAAATCTTATACATAAGGTTTATTTAAATAACATAATTTATTTAAATAACATTATTTTAAGATTACAATCATTTATCAAAAAATTAAATTTAATTAGAATCATAAATAGCTATATGTTTCTTTGTATTTTTCCTTTAATTTCTTTTTAAGAAATAAAAATTTCTAATTACTTGAATGTGTGAAATATTATATTTTGTGATTTAAAACGTATCATTTTTATTCATTTAACAAGCTTTTAAATTCAATATGATTTCAAAATGTATTTGCTAAACATTTAATAAATTGAACTTATATTTTTAAGATCATAAAAAAAAAGACATTGTGTTTGCATATTATATATACATTATACATAATATGATATATCTTACTTAAATTTAAATCATTTTGCGCGAATTTCTCACTTAAAATTTTGCACAGGGACCAGACATAATAAAAAAAAATTACCTAATTTAATAAAATTTATTAAATTAATTTATAAACATATTATTGGGTTATTGCTTCATTAGATTTATTTGAATAATTTTTGAATGAAACTATCTATCATCTACTTATGTAGTGTAGTTGATATACTAATGTATGTATAAAAGATTTTATCAATAAACTTTTAAAAAAACTTAATGTTTTTAGATAAAGAGATGGTTTTTTAATTATGAAGATTCAACTTCAATTATACCTATATAATAAAGACAATATTTCAAATTCAAGAGAATGTGATAACTAAAATTTTCATTATACAAAAAGAAATAAATTGTGCCTTTTTATTTTTAACAATTATTCAGAATATTAATATATGTATAAATGTACATAAATTTGAATATATATATTTCTAAGATGAACCTAGTAATTAAAATAATCACTCGTTCATATTTTTCGAAAATTTTTACAGCGTACTAACTTCGTACTTAGTATACGGATGGATTAATGTATAATTTACATTTAGAAGTTATATATTTAAAGGTTACGATAATATTTTTCTTTTGGTATTAGAACAGATCTGAGTAGCTCTCAGCCTATAATAACGTAAATGACGGAACTAATTTATTACTGATTTGGTTCATCACACATAAAAATTTTCTTTAATTATTATTATACAAAATTTTGCAAGATTTTAAAAACTTATCTCATTTTTAAATTATATTTATAAAGATATATTTGAGATTTTTAGTATTTTATACTTCAATTCATTAAGTATAATTATTATTATTATAATATTGAAACTTTTTTTTTAGCAACATATTATTATCTACGGCTACGTGACTGACAATTTTTAATTCAGAGTTAAAACAGCTTTACTCTACATATTCAGTAAAAAAATGTATGTAAATTTTTTAATTCATCATCCTATGAACAAACGAGTAAACTTATGTAAATACTGTCGATTTATAAAAATCATTAAAATCAAATGTTAAGCAAACAAAATAAGTCCATAATTAAAAAATTGCTTCATTTTAAAAATTTATTAACAGGTGTCAAAATCTGTTGAGTTCTTTGACATACAATATTTAATTTTTAATAAAATAAAAAACCTTATAATTATGGACAAATAAAAAAAAAATTTGTAATTTATGATATTCCACTTGATAGGGAATTTAATGCAAAATTTAATTAATCAAATTTATTTCAAATTAATTTAATTTTTAAACTTTATTTTTCATGCTATATTTACAATTATATATTATGCCTATACAAATATCACACAAAACTACAATATAAATATAAATTGTCAGTATTGTTAGTACTTGAAAATGACGCAAATAAGTTTAGAATTTGCAAAATAAAAATAAAATAATTTAAAAAAAAAACTTTTCCATAAAGGTAAATGCTTAGTGATACTTTATTAAAAATTTCTATTTACATAAACATACTAAATATTTTTTTTTTATAATGTGAAAGAATTTCGGTTTTTTTTTTCAGTGTCATCAATAAGAGAATAAATATTATTAAATATGTAGTTGTTTAACAATTATAAAAATGAATTAAATTCGAGATGTAAAATAAAAATATAAACAAAATATTTTATATTTATATTATATAATAATAAATTAAAGTAAAATTCAATGATTTTTTTGTTACTATGGACAAAGACCACAGCTAAACTCGATTTAAAAAGTTAAATTATATGAAATTGTATATGAGAAGTCAGATAATCTGAAAACTGTTCAAAACGTGCCAGAAAAAAAGGAAACTTTAACATTTGCGTATGCATTTAAATTTTTTTGTTTTTCCTCTGAAACAGATATTTGTTTTTATCTACTTGTATGTTATTTCTGTAAAAGATTGAGATTGCTATTCTGGTGTGGGGTGGGATTTGAAAAAATTTAAAAATTAAGAATGATGATTAATAATTATGGAATATTTATTTGAGTTTAAAAAATAAAAATACATAAGTTTATAAACAAAATAATATAAATTTATATCAGATAAAATTAATGTTTCCATTTTTTTGTAACAAAAAAAATCAAACATAATCTCACAACAATAAAATGATTTAGAAAATTATATAAATTATAGAAATAATTTTCCTCTTTAACATCAGAGTCGAATAATAACTCAAAGTGTATAATTTTCAATTGAATTATTATCTACCTACATAAAATATTATTATTATTTTTTTAAATATATTTTCATATCAAATTGAATAGTCATCTATTTCTATGTGAAATTTTGTCATTATTATAATCAAATTATCACGATTTCCAAGAGTTAAAAGAAGTAAATATTTATTACCACTTAATTTTTTGTTTTTCTTCACATTTGCTACAAACAAAATAAGTTCTAATTACTTAATAAGTGCTAATTAATTTGAAAATTAGAGGTTTAAATATTTTTGGAGTATTCTTAAATTATTTTTATATATATAGTAGAACATGAAGTAAACTTATGCTGTAATTATGTACATATATTTTAAATTTCTCTACTGTTGGTAGACTTTGTTATTTTAAATTATCATACCTGTTGAAAGACTTTTCCAAATTTATTAATTTCATTTTTTTTCCTGTTTTTTTTTTCTTTGTTTCAGATCTAAAAATGCATTATTATTAGTTTTATTTTAAATTTTTGATTTTGTGCGAAAAATATTCGAACAAAACTTTTGACGTTTAAAACATTGCACCAAGTAACTGAAGTAATGGAAAATTATAATTGCATTGAAACAGAAGTGATAATAAAGTGTGATATAAATCAAGACAAATTAGAAAATGTCAGTCATTGCTTTAAAAGACCAAATGTCGTAAGTAGTATTTTTTTTTTGCTATTAATTTTATTTTATTTTTTATATTCAATGAATTAGCCGAAAATGTCCAATAGTATATAATTATCCAGTCGAACTTTATCAAGATGGTTTATATATAAAAGTTTCTAACATTGCAAAGTTCAGAAATTAGGCAAGTTAAAAAAATGATGTTGATGAAATTGTAGTTATTTTGCAAATTCAATAAAATGTTTTTAAGATTAATAAAAAATTGTTTGCTTCAATTTATGCTAATTAGTTTTTTTTTTTTTTTCATTTCATAAATTGCATAATAAAAGATTTAAGTTTAAATTAAATGAAAAAAAAAATAAAATTAAAATTAAATAATAATAATAATAATAATAAATGATGAGTGCAATGACGTCTCGAAAGTAGAAACTTTGCCCTTGACGATTACATTATTATAGTTAAAAAAAAAACGATTTTCTATAAAATAAAAGTTGAAAATTTGTTTTCAGATATTTGTAAAATCTAAATATTTTTTTGGGTTAATTTTTTTTTTGTAACTTTATGACGTCAACAAGGTTAATACTTATTAAAATAAAAATTTTCAAGTTTAATAATTTCCAGTTTTTTACATAATTTACAATACAATTTTTTTTTCTTTCTTTCGATGTTAAATTTATTTTATATAATATTAATATCACATATATTTGAATTTTTGTAAAATTTACATTTTTTGTCGCTCTTTAAAAATTTATTTCAAATAATCAACAACAACAACAACTGGCAACTATGTGTAATATATGTACACACTACCTATAAGTAATTTAAAATAAACTTAGCTTAATATTGAAATTTCAATTTTATTCGAGCCTTATGTACATCTTTCTGTTTTATGGATGGGTGACAAAATATTTTAGTTAATTCAATTTACCACTATATATATAATCATATTGTGGATTAACTATTTTTCAATTACAAAGAACAAAGAAATTTACTTAATTTTTAAATAACTTTATATACTTGTATACTGTTAACGGTTGAACTAAATTTTTTCAATTTTATATTTTTTATCATTTAGTGGAAAAAATAATAATTATCATTGTATCTATGTACTTATAAAGTTGAAAAACATCTTCAAAATACTTTCAAAATACGGAACGAATAATTATTCTTGTGCGTAATGGGTATATGACATTCGTCATAAATACCATTAAAATAGTTTTAACAAAAAAAATTATTAAACTAAATAGTTTTAATATTCAAATTGTAACCTTAATTTTGTCGTTCTAATTTTATTGAAAGATAATTTTTTTTGTTCGAAATTCAAGTTTTATTTCGATGAAATTGAGTTATATGCACTCCTATCATCCTTCATGGTAATTTTTATAGCCTGTTTCTAAGATCGCCTCTCCGTCGGAGCTCAGATCTGCATTTCTAGTACCGTATAAGCGTCTCGTGCTACGTTATTTCAAAATCTCATTCAAATCGGTACATCGTGATTGCGGACAGAAAAACAGAAAGAGAATTTTAATTTTTATTTATTAGATTTATAAATTTACAATACTGTCAACATAATCTCCGTAATAATGATGATGCGTGTGTATAATACTATAATGCCACTATATTATATACTTACATTTTATAAATAAAATATATCGTTAGTTAAACTGTGTTAAATTTTTTTTTTTTTACAACAAAGTAATTTTTCGTTTTAAATGCAATTTCCCTATTTACAAAATTAACATCATTAACATGCATACATTGATTTATATAAGATTTATATTAGAACGGTATATTTGAAGTAAATTCTGAAGAATATCAGATTGTTTAAAAAGAAGTGTTATTATATACCGATTATATTGATTTTTAAACTTTAAAAAAAACTATTAATGTATCTATCAATGAAAATAAATTATTCAATTATGAATAATAAGTAGCAACTTTGAAGTATGTATATCATTAACGTTCCTATCATAACCGGAAATATGTTCACACTTTATAAAAAAAAATTTGCGATACAGAATCAGAACTTTGAAACGGATTTGAATTATATACCCTTAAAAAAAAAAATAAAAATACTGTACCCACGATAACAAAATAATGAAGGCCATTACTCAAAATCAAATTTAATGCACTCGTGCATTATTAGGATGCAGAATGTTAACATTATATTAATGATGAAATATCAAATTTTCAACTAGTTTTTATCTATTTTATTTTATTTTAATTTGTTAGATATTTCATTGAGATTAAATAAAAGTTTTTATAGTTTAGTAATAAAAATTATAATAATAAAACATATAAATCTGCATAATTATGAAAATTAGGTAAAAGAGGTATTTTGTTTTTTTTTTTCTTAAATCTATCTAAGAGTGTAAATTACTGATTTTATATATACATAATTTTTGAAACATTATTGACAATAACTCCATTTTATAATTCAATTCAACTTTTCAACACATTACTATTTACCAAAATCATATTATCAAAATATTATGTGTACCCAAAATATGTAAATTTGTACATAAATATGTACGTATTATGCGTTAAAAAGTAATTTGTGCACATTTTTAAACAGAAAAAAAAAAAAAAACCAAATTAAGTTTCGAGAAAATTAATATAATTATATAGTTACGTAAGATGGAAGAAAAACCTTGAAAATTGAGAAAATGAACTTTGCTTTAAAATTATTGAATGCTTTAATATTACTAAATCGTGTGAGATGAGAATACATTTTTCATAATTGAAAGAAAAAAACCCTAATTTTTATAATATTTGAAAAACAGTCGCGAATAGATTTTTAAAACCCATTTTTTGCATGGCACTAGGGTTACGGCTCACCAAACACCAAATGGTATAAGTTACGGTACCTATAACTTTTGAATATTCATATTTTTGTTATTAATAACAATTAGACCTATGCATTAATTTTAAAAGTTTTATATCAATATTGCTCACAAAAATTTTTTAATTTTTTAGAATGATTCTCATCAAAAAGAACAAACATTTCCAGAAAATGAAATACCAAAGGTGATTGGTCACAGAAATTTATCAGATGTTAATAATTCTAGTCCAATAAAAAATGATAATAATTTTAATAATTGTAATTTAGAAAAATTTAAAAGGCTATTAAACTATGAAGAGGTAAGTTAGAATACTTATGATATGTATAATTATTCAATTTAAAAAAATTAAATTAACATTCATATTGCAATATGTATTTGTAATTATAATTTTAATGCTAAAAACTTTTTAGCTTTTAGAAAAAACTATATCAATCCACCAAATAATACAATAAATTTTAAATCCACAGAAAAATCGAAATTTCTGTTGAAAAGATAAAAGATAAACCTGTATAGAATTTGTGAAAATTATTCAATTTTTTATTACCCATTATTGTCCTTAGAAATATTATCGGATTGAAAAGTATTAAATAGTAGCATTAAAATTTTTAAATTTCAGGCACCAAAACATCTACAATTTAATCCATATATCCGTGGGGGTTATAGAACATTCCTTCCAACAAAATTCTGTTTATTATCAGTTTTTTGGTGGACGAACGAAACAGTAAGTTATAATAATATATGTTGTTTAACTAAAATTTTTAATTTAAGTGAACTAATATAAAGATCATTTTCATTTTATTTGCAGATAAATATATGGAGTCATCTTTTTGGTTATTTCTTATTTGTAGTGTTAGCAATTAATGATTTAAAATTTTTGGATTTACATGCTTCAACTAGTGATAAAATAATTTGTGGTGCTCTATTAGTCTGTTTTCAAGTAAAATAATTATACATTTTGATAGTAAAATTTTTTTTTTTAAATAAATTATGGTTTTCTTTTAGTTATGTATGCTGCTGTCAACAATGTATCATACATTTTCGTGTCGATCAGCAAAAGAGTATCATAGATTTTTGACAATTGATGTATTAGGAATAGCTTTAGTATTACTAGCAATTTATATAAGTGGAGTATATTATGCATTTTGGTGTCATGAGGTAGATAAAATTATATACATTAATACCTATTGTAATTTATATTAAAAAAAAAATTTATTTTAATTTTTTCAGAATTTACAAAAATATTATACATTTACTGTCATTTCAATATTTATTTTCGCAATGGTCATACAAATACCACAATTAAATATTTCCGATAACACTAAAATTCTAGTTTTTTTGGCATGGGCTTTATTTGGTGTTGTGCCAGTTCTTCATTGGATAATTGAAATGGGAGGCTTTCAGAATCCATTAGTTCAGGTTAGTATATTTTTAATTACATATTTTTATTAGAATTATTAATCTATATAATATTTCAAAAAACGCATCTTTGTTTTATTTATTTTTATAATCGCAAGTTGTTTTCATTTTCTAAGTATCAAATTTATCTTCAATAATTATTTTTATAAACCAAAGACTACAATAAAATAAAAAAATCTCTTTTGTTACGATTTCAATTTTTTTTTTGTAATAATGCCAAACATTAGACTCAATGCATTTTAATTTTAATGTACACAAATCATATATGTATGTTTTTGATATTATAGTACATAAAAAATATTAAAAACATTGAATTTGAAATCACATTGCATAATTTATTGAAAAAAAATAATAAACTAAAAGAAGCAAATTAAATTGCGGTCTTTGTCAAAATGTGATTAACATTTTCAATTAATTTAACACCTTGTTGCTTTTTTATATTTTCATAAAGAAAAAAAATTGTTCTATTTTTCACTAAAATTTTTTTAAATATCAATTTAGATATTTACATGTATACGTATCGATTGACATTTGAATTAATTCCAGAAGTTGTTTTTTTAAAGTTCGAAACCTTGTGCAATGCAAGAAATAGAGTTACAGTACCCTATTCCCTGTTTATTTTGGTGATTTAAGTAAGACATACGTAGGTACTTACTTATAATTTTTATTACGATTGTACTAAAAGTTTAGTTAAATATATAAATTTAAAATTAAATTAAAAAAAAATTAGATAAATTAATATTAGATTACTGAAAATTTATGGAAAATTTTATATCAATTTATATAAAATTTAAATGTGTTCTTTTTTAATATAATTATATAATGCAATTAATTAAAATAACTACTACGATTTATTGATGGTAAATTATTTTTGACCCTCAAATCATTTGCGCCTTAAAGTTAAAATAGGTTTTATTTCACATGCACTTTAAAAATTATTTTTTTTTTATTATTATTAAAATATTAGCGTGGGAAATTTGAATTGCAGAAATTAAAAAAGTTATTATAAATTCCATATAAAATGTGAGAATATTGTAGGTAGGTATATATTTTATTAATATGTATAAGAAAAGGACTATTTATATTTTTTTGAATAGTAACTACGTACAAATTGGCACTAGGCTTTAAAGTTTTTTTTCTCTTAGTATCATAAATCAAATTAAAAATGTTAAAAACAATTTATTTCAAAATATTTTTAATTAGAGTCAATTTAATTAAATTTTAAACGATACTAGCAAATGTTTAATAGAAAATATCAAATCTCTTGATAATTTTTCAACAAATTTTTATGTATTTAGTAAGGCAAACTTAGTAAATTTCAGTTTATAAAAATTATAAACAAATATATAACGTTTCTTAAAAAAAAAATACAATAAAAAATTTTGCCTATTAAAATTGCATAAATCATTTTAGTTATCTGTTATATGAAAATATTTTTATTAAAAACAATTAAAATAATTAATATTGTTGCTTTAAGTTGCACATTTTAGAAAAACAAAAGCGACAATCTACTATGAATTTATGCTATACGTATAATTTTTGTTTACTTTATAGAATAAAAATTTTTTATGGTGCCTATATTATTATATGATTATAAATATCTTTTTTTTTAATATTGTATTCAATTAAAGGAATGTATAGAAAAAAATTCAAGAAAATGCGGAAAATAAATAATATATTTATAATGTCATCACAATATGTAATAGTGTATAGTCTAGAATTTATAAATATTTTCATTTATATAAACAAAAATAAGTTTAATAAAAAAAAAAAAAATAATTAAAATAAACAAATGACGATTGAATTATATTTCTCTATAGTTTTCAAAATATTATTTACGTATATATAGTTTTATTAAAAGCTTTATGTTACATTTTTTTTTATGTTACAGTAGATTTATTATATCAGAATCACAAAATTCAATTTATAGAATTTTTTATGTCTAAAAAAATAAAATTCCCAGAAGATGTTCGAATATACTACGATTTTATAGTAAAAAGAACAACAAAGAAAATTTTTACAGATTAATCATTCAAATCGTAGTTAGCTTTTTATATTAATTAACTATATAAATAAAAATTACGCAAAAATCCTTATTTGTATTATATTAGATTATATTAGAAAACCTTTTCAAGTTTTTGGTTCAATCAATTTTTTAAGATTTACAAACATATGATATTATATTATAGTTTATATAATATAATAATTTACCTGATTGGGTATGTAATAAATAAATAATATGTTCGATTTAATTTGCGTTTAATTTGCGCACTGTAAAAACTTAAATTAAATATTTGTTTACTTTCAAACAAAAAAGACGCAAATTTTATGAATTTCATATCTAACAATCACTATAAATAATGTCATTGGAAATAGAAACTTTTGCGTTATATAAAATGCATAAAAAGTTCAAATTATTTAAATTTTATTTTAATGGTAAAGTGAAAAAATACTCATGTTTTTGATTGAAAAGCTCACGTGCCTAATTTGTTTCTTCTTTCATGAAAAACAAAATTACAATAATAAAATATAAACTTTTGAGCTTATTTTTTTTCCCTTGTTTAGAGCTTTTCTTGTGAGTTATATATGAATGAATTTATGATTATATTATAATTTTTGTTTTTAAATTTTATTTTATATAAAATATAATGTTAAATAATTGATGCTAAGATTATATCGCATCGATGAATTGGAATGAAAATGGACGTCCTTTAAAATTACTACTAGTTATTTTGACATTAAAAGAAATAAGAATTTTTGTGTTATTAATTCTACTAATAAAGATATTGTCACAAATGACTTGAACAATAAAACTGAATATGACTTGTCCAAAGCCGAGTAAACTCTGGCAAAGTTGTGTCAAATATTTTATTATGTTAGTAGAAGAAATGAATTAAATTGATACTTTTTATAATTTTGAAAATTTTTATAATTTTTGTAATTAACAACGCCTCGCATCGCATTAAGTCTTAAATATTGTAGTATGTACTTAACATTGTGCATTTAGTTATAAATTTTTTTATTTTTATTTTTTAGTTACTGTACCCTCGAGTACTAATCATGTATTTACTGTGTGCTATTGCTTTCGTAATTTATTTTACCAAAATACCAGAACGTTGGCTTGCTGGAAAAGTAGACTACATTGGACATTCTCATAATTTATGGCATTTTTTTATTCTTGGCGCTCTTTATTGGTGGCATAATACAGGTAAAGTTGAAAATACTGTTGTAAAATAATTTTTTTTTTGTATTAAATTAGTAACAGACTACATTAAAATGTAACTGCTTAATTATATTTTAACTAAATAACGTATTTTACGTATGAAATCAATAAAAGTAACACTATGACATTATATTTTCTAATTCAGAAGACAGGAAATGGAAATGCAAAAAAAAAATTAACTTTAATTTCATCAAAACAATTTTTTGTTTACAATTATCCATTATTGTTTAATATAATTTTTATTATTATATTTCAGGTTATGCTTACGCTGAATTTCGACTGACCAATAGTTGCAGCAATGTTTTACCAAAGTATTCATGAGTCGTTCCTTGTTGGTTATTAAATCAGAATCATGGTCAAGATGATTCTTATAATCTCAACTAGAAATTAAGCGTTAAAAATAAAAAAATAAATAAATAAAATATGGGATAGACAGATATTCGTTATGTTAAGGTTAAAAAAAAATTTTATAATCAAACTAGTGAAATAAATTTGTTTTTAATATGATTATGATTTATGATTGGTTGCATCAGAAATACAAATGTATAATGTATTTAGATGTAGATTAAGATATATAAAAAAATCATGTCGTTTACCAAAAAGTAATATTAATGAAATTAGTTAATTGTAAGATAGACTGGTAAGGCTCAAAATAACGAATTGCTAATGTTCATAATAAAATTACAATCAGAATTTCTAAAGTATAATAATTAGAATAAATTATTTTAAGCAATAGTATCTATTTTTTTTCATTAAAATATTAAATCCAACTTTCTGTCGTCTTTTTGCCTGTACGTATTTTCAAATAATAATATCAGAAAAATCTGAATACCATGATTCATATCATATTCACCATTCGAATGAAATTAGAAATATAATCGAGTTTCATCAGAAAAGAATTTGAGAATAGGATTTTCGCCAGATTGTTATGTTCGATCGTAATTCATAATAATCCCCCTGAGTTTTTGAAATAATTAATAGATAACAGTATTATTGTTTAAAATTAAATTGAAACAATTTATCAAAAACTTTTTTATTACTGAACCACAAAAAAAAAATACCAAAACAAAAACTTAAAACTAAGTACTGATTTTATAACCCCATGGATCAAATTTTTCATTTAATAACTCCAGTGAAGATGCTGCTATTTTTGCAAGAAGTTCCGCTAATTTATGTTTTGGATACACTTTATATAGCTGACGAGTTTCTGATGCCAATTCGTCAGCAAGCTTTACACAATCTTTATATTCGCCGGAAGAATGTAATATTTTATGAAGTAGTAAAACAATCTCTGGAATGCATAATTTTCTAAGATTTTCCAATTGAATCAATCGAAGCTCCCATTCCTCTAAATCATACTCGTTGAATTCTTTGTTTGTTTCAGGATCAATCAGCCAGCCCTTGTCAGGAAAAAGAATAACATTGAAAAGTAAATCACGAGCAACTGAAACAAAAAAATGTTACAGATTTAAATGAAGAAAATCTTCAAAAATATTCAAATATTTTCCTTCCAAATCACCTTCATGACTATAAAAGCATAAAGTAAGTATAAATAAGAGAAATTCAGTCCATACAAAAAGTTCAAATTTTAAAATGTTTAAAAAAATTAGATTGATATCCCAGTCTTATTATGCGGAGAGAACAAAGAAAAAAATTTCTCAAAAACATTCTCTTCAATGAATTTTTTGCCAGTAGTGATAATAATAAATTCTAAATTTTTATTTATTATTGATATTGTGCATTATTTATTTTTTCTATGTATTTGTATTTTGCTTTTTTTGTGAGTATACAAAAAACAAAATAGAGAAATTTTATGTTCTCTATATTTTTGGGATATCAATAATTATGAAAAAAAATAAAAAATTCAATTTGTACAATTTGTATAGGACTGAAATTTCTAGATATACATATTTTTTGATAAAAGTAATCCCTCACAAGTAATATCAAATTAAAATTTACCTTTTGATTGCTCTTTCAAATTCAAATTCCACTTATTTAATTCCGCTCGAAAAACTTGTTCTTTATGTTCCGTAGCCATTTTTTCCGTAAAAGTAGCACAGCTTTTATTTTTAATCTCTGGTTCCCTAGGACGATTATGATATAAATGAATCCATTCATTGAATCCATCTATTGCAGTCAAATAAGTTTGGTGACATAAATATTCTTTTATGCTACACTCTTCACGACAAGGTAAGTTTTCCTTAGAACCGTAAATGCTAATAATTTGTTCAATTGAGTCTGTTGGGATCATTTTAAAAGCCTTCCGAACACATTCGATTTTTCCTTCTGCTAAAAATGCTCGAATTAAAGCATTTGCCTGCCATAATAAGTCTCCTTTATGTTGTGAATAAAATGTTAAAAATTCTAGAGCTGAAATTTTTAATTCATCCACTTCAGAAATTTCTGTTCGAAGAAGATTTTTTTCACTGTCAGATTGAATATTTCTTATAGTGCGAACTACACTGGATGCTATTTTATCCAAATCTAAACCAGCAGATCGAGCTTCTTCTAGCGCCAATTTTCTGTCATTCGTATCTGTAACGTTCTCCAGAAATTTGGTATACAAACTGATTTGTAAACTCGGTGGCAAAGCAGCTGAATAAAAAGCAACTAATTGTGAATCTCCAATAGCAATTAAGCATTCAACGTAACCTTAGATAAATTTAAATAAAAATTAGATTAGAAAATGCCTAAAAATATAAATAAAATAGCAGAACAGAAATATTTTTGAAAATAAATAGCATTTGATAGCAGTTAAAAAAATACAATACACAATTTTCACTTCATTAAATTTACCTTTTATGATCTTATCGGCCAAATCTTCTTTATAAATTTTACCAATTTGATTTAAAAATAGAACAATGTGCGTCAGAAATCTCAACATGTGTGGTGATAGTTTTTCTTCGTCAATCCATTTATTAATACTCTCAAGTAATTGTTTTGTATTATCCAAAATTAAATGTTTTTGAATAATTGTAATTTTATTCTTTGCAGCTGATCGAACAGTCATATTCTTGTGCACTGAAATTTCATTAAAAATTTGTTCCAATGTCATTTTACTGTTCCAATATTTTTCGGGCATTTGTAAATAGCTTTTCGTACAGCAAGAACGCATTTCGCTTTCAACACGAATATCGATTTGAGTTTTCAAATATGCCCACAATAAGTCCCACCAGGAATCATCAACGACATTTAATAATGATTCTAAATGGCCGCAGAGAACACCACAAATAGCTCGACTGTACTTATCGTATCTCGAATCATCTGCCATACTCCAAGCACACCATTTCCATAAATCACGCCTTGGGTTTCCTTCGATTGGTAGCTTTTCGTGAGCATTTCCGAGTTCATAATTTGGATCTTCATGGAGGCGCCAACCTTCTAAAATAGCAGCCCGCCATGGTTGGCCACAATACTCACACATAGCTTGAGCTTCTTCAATTTTACCTTGTCGAATCTTGAGAAAAACATTTTTCACAAGTCGTGCATCATCTTCTGTATCCAATGGATGTAATGGCTTATTTTCACGATGCGATGCGTCGGGATCTAAACTATTTACAATGTCGTGCCCACCAGAAAATGCTACAGCTTCTGGGTTTTTTAATTGCCACAAAGTATTTTCCCATGCAACCGTTCGATCAGTATAATGCCCGATTTCAACTATGTTTTGTTCAGCAGCACAAGCTTCAAGCCAATCCACTACTAATTGATATTCACGTAAAGTAGCATTACCTAAAAATAAATTATAAATATATACATTATTTAATAATTACGTTATTTTTAGTATATTTTAGTTAGATAACTAATAAAAAAAATAGATAAAAGAATATAGTAAGGGTTTATAAAGAATCTTCAATATCTTCAATACAAAAGTACTGTGTAAGTATAAAATATGACAAAAATCAAAGGCCTACACTAAACACTACTTTACAAAATGACAAAACACATGCAATATAATGCTTACTTGAATATAATTGAGATACCACTTCTTTCTCTGAACCATAAAGAGCCAACATATCAACATCATCGTTCTCATCTTTCTGTATAATAATTCGATCTTTATACAAAGCATATAGTAAACGCCAAGTGTCACGCTCATTTTTTAGCCAATGCTCGTTTAATTTAAATTTATCTTCGGTTTGACGATCATCTTTTACAATTTCATCCAAAGTATCGGTGCAAATTTGAATTAAATCTTTGATTGTATCAAAAACTTCACAATCATTTGTTCTGCCTTGCAAAACTTCTAGAAATTGGGTAAACAACATACTAGCTTTCTCTTGACCTGTCAAATTATCTACTGATTTTTGATCTAAATCTCTGAAGGATTCTGCAAATAGGCGAGATGATTTTTCGAATAAATTTCCTGGCACTGATGAATCCATTAAAACCGAAGAATTATTATTGAAAATCCTTTGTGGTTGTTCAACACCTTCATTTTGAAATACTGAGGAATCAAGTTCAGAATAATTAAAGCTGCTCTCATTTAGGCGATTTGTACTGATTTCTCTGGCTGCTGATCGAATCAGTCCTCTTTTGGGAATCGTTGTTCCAATACAATTATTGTCTTCTTGAAATCGGTTCATTTTAGTGTTTCCTACTGATCGTCTACTTACGACGGCGGTGAAAAAGCGGCGAGAGTAAAGAAATTAACCTAAAAATTTTTACTGTAAAAATATTGTATTCATAAATATTTATAATTGAAATTACATACAGACGACACCACTACCGGCCGCAGCAATCAATTTTTTTTCTTTTCTTATTTTGTAAATAATGTTTCTTACGAGTAATAAAATATAAAAAAAATTAAAACTATAAATTTTTATTTTCCATCAAATTTTTATTTTGTTTTTTATTAACGAATTTAATTATTATTTAATTTATTTTTAGATTAGAATCATTCTTGCTGGAATTTGAAATTTGAATTGAATGATGTTTTGTTTAAATAACAGAGAGAAGAATGTAAACAAAAAACTAAAAAAACCCTGTAGGAAACAAAATTGAATTCAAGGTAAATAGTGATTATAAAGGTAGGTAATATTACTGACTGAATATAATGGACAGTCTTTCTGTTAAAGTTTTTTTTCATTTAATTTCTAATTTAACTTTGGATTTTTTTTTGAAAAACCAAAACTAGTTACTTAAATATTTGTTTTTATTGTTTTAGAAGAACTAAGTAGGGCGAAAAAAAAGCAGGGAATTTATGGTTTTTATAAGAAATGTATTGTATGGCAGCACTGTTTCATACTAATTTTTTTTAAAGACATTTTTCTGTTATAAATAAACAGAAGAACAGAATAACAGATGATGCTGTTAATATTCTAAGATTGCTGTTATTAAACATTTGTTTTCATTTTATTGTTCCTCCAGAAATTTCATTAAAATAAAAAAATATTAATAATTAAAAAAAAAAAAAAAAAACATTTTTTTAAATGTTAAAAAATAAAATTCTTAATTTCAAGTTAGAAGCTTTATTAGGCATAATTTTTTACTTCTAAAAACGTTGAAATATTATATTATTGATGGCTGATTTCAAAGTTCCATCTTTGCCAACAACTGCGACTACAAAAATTCCTCCAAATCCTTTAATTCAGAATTCGGAAGAAGTGAACGAACAACAAGCGACCGTGACTGAAAATGAAATAAACTCGCAGGAAATAGAAATTCAAAATACAATTGTTCAGATTCCTTATCGTGAACCGAAATGGTCAGTAATGCCGCCAAACGAGCATGTGTACAAATTAGAAGTTCTAAAATCTGGTCGAATTGTTGACGAATTTCCAAATTTACAATCTCGACCTTTTTGGCTTTTCGGCAGATTTCCAGGCAATCAAATTATGTTGGCACATCCAACTATATCAAGATATCATTGCGTTTTACAGTACAGAAAAAAAGAGATATCATCTTCAAATGAAGAAGAGGAGCCAAATGCCAATGATAAAATAGAAGAAGGTTGGTACATTCACGATTTGGGCTCAACTCATGGAACTTTTTTAAATAAACAACGATGTCCTGCCCGAGTCTATGTTCGTATTAGAGTTGGCCATATGTTCAAATTGGGTACTAGTACAAGAAATTTTATTTTACAAGGACCTGAATTTGATGAAGAGGCCGAATCTGAATTGACCGTAACTGAAATAAAAGAATTGCGTAAACAGCTAGAAATTGAAACAAAAACACGTGAAGAGATGCAAGAAAAAATGCGTGAGAAAGAGGGAATTAGCTGGGGTATGATGGAAGATGCAGACGAGGAGACTGATTTGAGTGTAAATCCATTTGCGACAACCAATAATGAGGAATTATTTTTGGACGATCCAAAGAAAACATTGAGAGGATTTTTTGAACGCGAAGGTCTTGATTTAGAATACAAATGTGATGAAATGTCGCCTGGGACTTTTGTTTGCCGAGTTGAGCTGCCAATAGATGATTCAAATGGCAAACCAATAATTGCGGAAGTTTGCCACAAAGGCAAAAAGAAAGAATGCGTTGTTCAATGTGCATTAGAATCTTGCAGAATTTTGGACAGACATGGTGTTCTGAGACAATCTCATCATGGTAATTATTTAGACTTAAATTACTATTATTATTAATACTTATTAACTACTTTATTGTAATGCATATAATTTATTTTTTTTTTAGAACCATTGAAACGTAAATTTAAACCTGATTCAGATGAAGAAGATGATTTCTTAGACAGAACAGGAGATATTGAAAGAAAAAAATTGAGAAAGGCGGCTTCAAGACATAATACAGCCCTAACATATGAGGATTTGGTGAGTAATTTTAATATGGTCTTATAATAATAAGCGTTAAAGAAACATTAAAAAGAAAAGCATAAGCTTTCAACTTATATAAAATGCTTATCAGTTACATTGCTACAGATTCGAATACATATATTGTCTTTTGTTTTTCAAGGCTTCAAGCATTCATAATTCGTGCAAATCGTATTAAATTTTTATAACCCAAAATAAATAAAAATAGTGAAAAAACTTTATTTTCTTTTAAGCAAAAGCAAGAAATTGATATTGAACAGAAACTGGAAAAAATTGAAGAGAAAATAGACAAATATCATGAATCGGCTAAACGTTTGAAAGAGAATAAAAAAAAACAAGATGAAGACTTAGATAATTTTATGGAAGGGTTAACTGAAGACATGACATTTGATAAAACTGAGATTCGAAAATTAATAGTAAGTTTTATTAATCGTAAATACTTAATAAATAATTTAACGAAAGATCAAACTACAAACGAAATATTTTGTTTTTGATTTTTTAGCTATTTTAATTATTTATAGAGGCTAACTTGGAAATCATTTTTAGGTTGAACTGCAACGGTTGAAAGCGGAATATCAAAATAACAAAAGATTATTGAAAATTGCAAAACCACTAGATCTTCCGAAAATTTCACCTTCCACAAGTGATAAGACAATTGAAACAAAAAAGTCCTTATCATTGCCTCTTTTCGGCAAACGGAATAAATTTAAATTTTCACCAATTACGAGAAAGGAATCTAAACCAATCAAAGAGGCAGATTTTATTGATGAAGAGGTAGAGGACGAAGAAGAAGATAAACAAAGGCAAAAAATTGATAAAGCTGGGGAAAGTGTTGAAAATATTAATGTTGTTTCAAAAAGTGGTCAAGAAAAGGAGCCAAAAGCCATGCTTGAAAAAGACATTAAAATAAAAAATACTATAGGAAAAAAGAATGAGGCTTCCGGCTCTATATCAATTCCGGTAGAGCTAAAAAAATCAGAAATTATTCAAGAAATAAATATTTTTGAAAAAGAGAATGAGGCTTCTGGCCCTATACCAATTCAAGAAGATCCGCCGATAAAGCCAAAAAAATCGGAGGTTATTCAAGAAATAAATAAAGATGAAAAAAGGGAAAATATTGAAACTAAGCAGTTTGTTGAAAAGGAAGACCACGATGGAAAAGTAGAAACAATAACTGAATGGGTTTCAATCCAATCTGGTCAAAATGAAATTAATGATGTTGATTTTTTAGAAGAAGAAACGGATAATAAAAATGTTCAAGAAGAAATAACAGATAATGATGATATAAAAAAGAAGAAACGAATTAGAATTAGAAACCGCAACAGAAGAGAAAATGTCGATATTGATGATTTTGCTGAATTAGAAGATTCTGAGAAACATTCAGAATGGTTACCGCCGAACAATCAAACTGGTGACGGATTGACTAAATTGAATGAACGATATGGTTATTAAGTTAAGTTAAATTTTTATTGAATAAAACAATTTGTTCAAATTTTTATGCGTTTTATTTCAATTAGGTTAAAAATTACAAGTTTAAAAAGTATCTAACGATAATATTAAAGTTTTTTAATTTTAACTTAAGTTGCAAATGACGCACAACAAATCAGTTAATAACTAAATGCTTTTTAGATTTTTGATTAATGTTAATTCAAATCAACATAAAATATTTTCGAGGGCATCCAAGAGTTTCAAATAGGTTTTTAAAAAAAAATTCCTCACAAAAAAAATATTTATTACTAAAAAAAATAGCTAGGATTAAAACTTAGGTAATAAGAAATGAAAAAACTTAGACCATTAAGAACTTTAAATTAAGTGTAAGTTAATGACATTACTTTACAATATATTTAGTAAAAAAAATAATTAGAATTAAATTTCGAAATAAATATACCTACTTATAATTAAAAACAAAAATTCATTCAAGGGTTTACTATGTTTTAATATAAGAACATTGTTTTTTTTTGTTCCAGAAGAAAGGTAACTATTATTATAATTTTGTGCTATAAAGATTTTGTGTTGACATTTAAGATCCCAATTAAGAATACATAATAATTATCTGTAAATGGCTATATAATAATAATAATGTTGATTAAACAGATTTTTCATTTATCAAGGTCATAATGAGTTATTAACTTTTACAATATACTTGTACAATATACATGTATGTTTGGGCAAATTTAATAACTTAAACTTTCAGATAAGATATATATTTTTTGTATTTTGGAATCCATTCATTATTAATTATTTATGTATGTTCGTATAAAATAAAAAACATAGCAGCATAAAAACATACTAAATTATTTTACATCTTTGATCAATATATGTGGTATACATAAATGTATAATGTTTATAATGTGCATAATGTGAAATAATAATAAATCATTTTTTAAATATGTATACAGAGTTTCGGAATGATTATTATTATTCACTCACTTGATGGATTTTTGATATTTATTTTCTAGTTTATTGTAAGCCGATAGGCAAAGAATTATTTTTTTTTTTACTTGGAATGAAAATTATTGCTTTTGTAAATCATTTTGCGAACCTCTAATATGCTGGCTAATATTGATGACTAACAATAAGTTATAAAAATTTTGGAAAAAATACTGAGTCAAAGAAGTTATACATAGAACATTCATATGTAGTACGTTTTTTCATTAAAGTTTTCATTAGAATTATAGTACATAATTAAATATGTACATAAGAAATTAGGTATAGATATTAAATGCATGTACATTAGGCTGGTTCACAAAAAAAAATTTTTTGCCGCCCATACAGATTCTGAAAGCTTACATCAAGAAACGAAATACGTGCTCCTTGATTTTTCGAAATTTTGTTTCCCCATCAAGCGCAACCAGTTTTTCTGATGGCTGAGGCCTAGACCTAATAAGGTGGGTTCAAAACTCTGTAACTTTTTTCTCTTTGAATTTTTTTTCCTCCTTTTTTTTTTGGTGTAACTGTCTTGATGCTCCCTTCATTTTTTGTTAACATCGTAAGGCTATACGACTTATCCTTTTTTTTTTACAACTCTCTAAAGGAGAATTTAAACTTTTGTCCCCATTTTATTTTTACTTTAAGACATCATATCTTTTCTAATTTTAAGAGAAACATTTTTTTTTTTTTGTTCATAAATTTGGCATAAATTTTCATAATTTTTTGCATTATAACTAAAAGATAAAATTCTATTAAGTTCTGGTTTTTAAGCTACAATTAATTTTACGACATTAAAAGTTTCGCTTTCGTAATGAATTGGTCATTTGATTCATTTCTTAACTGATCTATTTTTTTTAAATAGGAATCAAAAAAGGAGATTTAGAATAGAAATAAATAAGAATTTAAAAATTGTTTTAAATTTATATTTATTTATGATTAATTTTTTTCAATTAATTTTAAAAATATTTGATTTTCCAATAATCACCATGTTTGGCCGATGCTGGCTCACGATTGGGAGAATAATTTGTTTTTGAGTTTCGCCAGAAGTTATCGATGTGTTAAATTCCGTCATTAATGCTACACTCCTCTTGGCGTTGTAATTAACAACTTGTAACTTCTGAATTAATCGCAGGCCGTCTTGATATCCTACATCAGATTTCCATAGAGCTGGATTCTTGTCTAAAAATTCAGTAGATATTTTCAAGCATTGAAAAAAATTTAAAGAATTTTTAGTGACCAAATTCTGCAGTTGTATTTTAGGCAAATCAAAATTCGATGGAATTTTTGTCAATGCTTGAAAGTATCTATTGAATTTTTAGACAAGAATCCAGCTCTATGGAAATCTGATGTAGGATATCAAGACGGCCTGCGATTAGTTCAGAAGTTACAAGTTGTTAATGACAACGCCGAGAGGAGTGTTGCATTAATGACGGAATTTAACACATCGTTAACTTCTGACGAAACTCAAAAACAAATTATTCTCCCAATCGTGAGCCAGCATCGGCCAAACATGGCGATTATTGGAAAATCAAATATTTTTAAAATTAATTGAAAAAAATTAATCATAAATAAATATAAATTTAAAACAATTTTTAAATTCTTATTTATTTCTATTCTAAATCTCCTTTTTTGATTCCTATTTAAAAAAATAGATCAGTTAACAAATGAATCAAATGACCAATGCATTACGAAAGCGAAACTTTTAATGTCGTAAAATTAATTGTAGCTTAAAAACCAGAACTTAATAGAATTTTATCTTTTAGTTATAATGCTAAAAATTATGAAAATTTATGCCAAATTTCTGAAAAAAAAAAAATGTTTCTCTTAAAATTAGAAAAGATATGGTGTCTTAAAGTAAAAATAAAATGGGGACAAAAGTTTAAATTCTCCTTTAGAGATTTGTAAAAACAAAAGGATAAGTCGTATAGCCTTACGATGTTAACAAAAAATGAAGGGTGCATCAAGACAGTTCAACCAAAAAAAAAAAGGAGGAAAAAAAATTCAAAGAGAAAAAAGTTACAGAGTTTTTAACCCACCTTATTACGTCTAGGCCTCAGTCATCACAAAAACTGGTTGCGCTTGATGGGGAAACAAAATTTCGAAAAATCTAAGAGCGTTTTCTCGTTTTTTTTATTTAATTGTTCGAAATCTGCATGGGCGGCAAGAAAATCTCAACATGACCTCAAAAATGAACCAGTCTAATGTACATATATAGTTAAAATACAATTTTAATTCCAAAATATCGATTAACGATTGAAAATAGCATGAACAAGTTTTAATGTTAATTAAAACGGTTAATGACATTCACCATCACCTTATGCTTTTAGTTATATCATAAGAAATTATTATTTAAAAGATGTTTGCAGCTTTGGTAATAAGACCAGATTAAAACAAGTTAAGTTTTTTTATAACTTTTCCTTGCACTTAGGCGTGTTGGTCCATAATGCTACCCTACCCTGTGAATCTTTGTTTTTCCTCATCAGGGATTATCCAATTCCCTTTTTTGAATCTTTATTTGTTGTTGGTTCCATTCCAGCCAGGCTTTGATAGTATAAAAAGTTACCATCACTACATATTTTACAGTTTTCTTTATCTAAAAATACGTAATAAATCAGCATTTAACTTTATTTCGTCACATCTGATGATCATATGTACAAAAATATTGCATATATTATTTGTTCAAAAACTTTTAAATTATTTTGTTTCAACAAGCACAAATTGTATGTACTTATTGTATGTTCAAAATTGCAGAAAAAAATGTTTTGTTAAAAATGGATAATGGAATAACTAGATATATTTTTATTTTCAATGCAAAATTTCTTCGGATTATAATTTTGAAATAAATAAATAATAAATTTAAAAATTATTTTATTTGCAGTTACGAATTATTTATTGAATTTTTTATATACACAATATAACATAAATATATATATGAATTAAATTCATGGCATTGGTTAAGAAAAATGCCATAATAATAAAATTATACATAAAAATAAATCGAAATATGAAAGAAAAAACCTATAATGGCCTCCTAAACAGATGAAAAATCTGATTTGTTCAAATATGAAAATCGGGGGTGAAGGATACCCACAAAACTTAATGTACACATAATAATATTTTTCATGATGGTAACGAATACTACCAAATGACGTCATAAATTGTGAATATACTATAAAATATATAATACCTATCTATACACACTATAAACAAATACAAAAACAGATTTTTCCACTAAATCAAAGATTGATGTTGCTCATATTTTGAAAAATATGTATATTTTTCTTGCACATCCAATTCTTATGATGAGATTCCCCTCAGGGGAAATGTATATTTTTCTTATGCAAAATTAAACATTTTAAAAGTTAGATATTTCATATTTTATTATCATTTTTTGAATACGATTATACTAAGAATAAAATTAAGGAAAACATTTTTAAAATAGGACTTATATAAATTAAGATAAAGCTTATGACAATCATAAATAAGATACATAGCTAACATAAATTAGGTTTAGATGAAATAATAAGATAACATTTAAAACAAATAATTTTTTTATATTTGGAAATATCATAATATTTTGACTATGGATCCTGAATGAGTGATAAAAATCAGAAGAATAATAATACACTTTCGTATTTCTAATCCAAAATATTAGGTTTCAATTCAACACTATGGATTTTTATTACATTTAATGAATTACATTTTATTATTTCTTAAGATTTATTAAAAAATAAATTAGCAACAATTTTATATAATTAATTATTACAACGTACAAAAAAAAGTAGAGTACTTAAAAAAAAAATCGAAATTTCATTGTTTTATGGTAATTTTAATTATTTTACGTAACAAATTTATTCACTTGAAGGCTTGTGTATTGTCCATGAAACTCTACACTCAATTGATATCTTCAGTATATCAAAATTTTATTTTTAACAACACTTGATTAATCCCAATGATAAGAAAGTCATTTACTATAATTATGTTAAGAAAATTACGCGTAAAAATAAAAAAAAAAAATCTAATTAAAATCGATTTTTTGCGGTAAAAATAGAATTTGTTAAGGAATTCAATATTATCATTATTAATAGGTGAAATATTATACATATGTATATATAGTAATGATGCTTAAAAGTTGAAAATTTATTTAAATACCTTCAAGAACCGGTATAATACTTTTTTTCTTAACCAAGGAATAAAATTTTTCATCAATATTCGAAAAAACATTTCCTTCCCCTTTGGGAAAAAAAAAATTGGAAAAACTGCACGAAAACATTTAATATGTATTAATATTTTGTTTACTTTAAAAAGTTAATATATATGCAAAGGAACACACTCACTGGCACTGTTAAAAATAAAGGAAACTATGTATATATATATAAAATATTTAGTAAGATTATACAAGCATAAGCATAAATAAAAAATCTTTTTTGAGCTAAAATTCTTTGTGTCTGTAGCGTAGGTGCCATTTTTATTTTACACACACTTGGCCAAAAGAAAAAGGTCAATGAGACCATTGTACATTTCTTGTAATATTAAATTTTTTTTTACCGTTAAGGATTTAGTAGTATTTAGTAATTTGTTGAAGGTATGTAGAAAAATTCCATAGCATAATCATTATAATATCCTTAATTTTGTACATGTATTTTTCTTTTAAATATACGTTCTTTATTAATTTTTCATTATGATTTCCCCGCTAAAAATTTCTAAAAATATATACAATGATAAAAACAAAAACACAAAATTGATTTAATTTTCTAATAGCAATCAAACAATATTACGATACTTTCATATTTTCGAAGGTATTTTCGATTAGTCTTTCATTTACCGTTGATAACTCAAAATCGGCGGATTAAAAAAAATTTTTTTGAATTAAATATATTTTCCCACAATATATTATTAAATAATAATTGGAAGAATTTTATTTTTTATTCAGATTCTTTTCTTTTTGTTTTTTATCTACATTCAGGTGTTCGATATTTGTGGGACGGTGTTGAAGACTTTTTCTGCGATTATATTAATAGAAAAAAATTATTAATTTGTTCAAGCATAAAATTTTCGAGATACTCTTACCAACTTCAGTCTAGACTAAATAAAAAAATAAAAATTATGTTTCATTCATTTCTGTAATAAAAAATTGTTATACTGAATTTAGCTCATTAAAATTACAATTATATAGCTGACAAATGTTATGGATAAAACTTAATTAATATAAAGAAAATTAAATAAAAAGAAATTAATAAAAAAAAAAAAATTGAGCAGAAAAGAAAACAAAAATTAAAAAACTAACATAAAATAGATGAAATGAAAATTTGACTTAATTAAAAAAAAAATTAAAAAAAATTCTCCCCTTTGATATCAGCTAAAAAAAAAAGAAAATTACTTTTAGAGGAAAATCAAAAAAAAACTGAATGCATTTCAATAAATTAAAATTTTTATTTTTATTTCATATAAATGACGGTATAAATTTAATAAAATTGATTAGAGCACATGTGCGGGTTACATTTTAAGACAAGAAATAGTCCGTCTCAAAAGACGTCCTTACGTTGGGGCGATAGTTGCTTCTATCAAATTAATAATAATAATAATTATATATAAAATAAATTCAATTATAAAAATAAAAAATAAGTTATAAAAAAGCAAAATAAATTTTTTTTGTTAAATAAAATAAAAACGTAATTTCTGTTCCTATAAAATATTCGTTTATTTGATTTTTGATTTTGTGGAATATCGATGTGGTTAAAAAATAAAATATATTTAATATATATATAATAATCTGTTATTATAAAAACTATTTTTGAATAAAATTTTAGCAATAAACAAAAATGATAAA
Source organism: Hybos culiciformis (assembly GCA_964007475.1). NCBI lineage: Eukaryota > Metazoa > Arthropoda > Insecta > Diptera > Hybotidae > Hybos > Hybos culiciformis. The sequence continues at coordinate 13,364,202 of OZ023273.1, forward strand.
TTAGTAAATTTATTTTTACACACAACAAAAAAAATTATTTTATATTATTACATATCATACAACTAAGGTAAAAAAATAATATAAAAGAAAAACAAAACTAGAATATAAGATATAGATTTATTTTCTTGCTGTCACTGTTCACTGTATAGGAGGATAAGAAATTATAAATTTATTTGAGAAATCTGTCAAACTATTTATATGTAGCGCAACCTTGAAAGATATGTTTTTAAAATATTACATAGAAATAAACTCAACAAATATATAAATTTTGATTAAAATCAATGTCTTTTTGGCCTCAACGTTTAGTTTCTTTTTTTTCAACAAGCTTAGTTTGATTAATTTATTCCAACTAGGAAATAAATTATCTTTTAGGAAACTCTAATTCTGTTAGTATATTGTGTTTTAACTTTTTAATGACAATAAAATTTATTTGTTTTTGATAAATGAACAAATTATTTAAAGACACTGTATTTAATTAATTTTGACAATGATAGGTGGTTGTACTATTTTAGTTTATTTAAGCTTTGAGAGACAAACAATATGTGAATGAATTCCTTTAGGACAATATTAATTAATAGATAACGTTTCAAGGGTTATTATTGTTAAAAACGAAATGTAAGAATATTTCAAATAAATGTTACCATAGAAATAATAGCATTATCATTTATATTTATATAATTTAATATATATTTGGATCGTAAGGATTAAGGCACGACATAATTTGTGAAATATTTTTATAGGCAGAATAATATTTATAAAATCAAGAATAATAATTTTTTTTTAAATTACAGTGTGCAACATATCAATTATAATTATTATTATTGTTGTTATACCTAAAAAAGAATTATTAGAACAAACAATAATTTACTGCTTCATTATGATCTGATATTATTATATGTATAATTATTCTATTATATAGTTTATTACATTATATTGGATATTAATTATTTACGTCAAAATAAAAGCAAGTAGATATCACTTAACGAAAACCCCGCATCAATTTAAGTATTTCAAGGCTAAATGAATAATTAAGGCACTTAATGAAAACTCACTTGATATATAAAAAAGAAAAATGCTTAATAGAAAATTTTTAAAAGTATAATTTACAAATATACGAAAATAAATAGAAATTAATTAATAAGAAAAATAAGGATATATAATAATAAAAAAAATTAAAAATAAATTGTAAAATACCTAAATATAATATATAAATAAATTAAATTAAATTAATAAAATTAATAATATAAAACTAAAAGTAAAAAAAATTCAAACTAAATAGATAATAATTATAATAAATAAAATAAAAAACTATAATAATAAGTATAAAAAATAATAATATCTATATATATATATGACTGAATAAATTAAACGAAAATCAATAAATTAAAACAAATAAAGTAAAAAAAAAAAAAATATTACATAAATGTTTTGATGTAATTTTATTTTTACAAAACAAAATATATATATAAATATACACAATATACATTTATAAATATATATATAAATTTAGAATTATTTTGTTAATTAATTAATTGATTGAGTGAATAATTATTTTCAAATGTCTGTGATGTGTTTAAAAAAAAAATTGAAAAAGTTTTAAATTATTTTATTATAAATAATTATTGTAAAAAAAAAAAAAAGTTATCTAAAACATATATAAGGAATTTCTGAGGTTGGTATTATATTTTTCGTCGAAAAAATTATTTTTTCCTTTAATAAATAATTAATTTCATTTTTCACAGTGTGTATATTGTGTGTATGAAGAAATTTTTTCAAGTAACAATAATAAAATAAATTTCCTTTCAGGGGCAACGTTATACGTCATATCCTTCGTAAAGAATAATTTCGGAAAAACGTTTTCCCTTTTCCTCGATAAGGCAGGAATTGAATGAATTTTTCCCCAATTTCGAAATTGTTTTGTGTACATTAACTTAAAATAGTTTTTATTTTTACGTAATCATTGTAAATATTTATACTTATATGAATTTTTTTTTTTTTATAGTAGAACTTAATTTTTAGTTTTATTGAATATTTATTTCTATAATAATAAGTACCTACTTTAATTTTCTTTTATTTTGGTAATATTGAAACAAATGAATATAAGGAATAAACAACTACTACTTGAAATCGTATTTCTTATTATTTGAAATAAAAGTTAAGTTTATTTTCAGTGGTATAAGTAAGAAATATTCCAGACTTATAAAGTTACAAAATATTGTTAGTACCATTTAAGAAAATATTTAATGACAGGATAAGCGAATAGTTGAAATTAAGTAAGCAAGTAATATTAATCCTATGGCTTATATAACAAAAATAATAATGTAAAATTTATCATGAGTATAATAATAAGTATGTATTTAGTATTATAAGTATACAATTAAGCTTAACGAATTTAAATGTAACATTTTAAAAACTAAAAAATGTGTTTAGGCTTGCCTCGTGAAACTACATCATTAAATAATTATTTTGTTTTCTTATTTAGTTTAATATTAATGTACTGTCATTAATTTATTACGACACAGAGTTATTCTTAAGGTATATTATAGTATAAATGTTGATACTAACATATTATACTATTCTTCTTTATTATATTATTTTTACACCCCGCAATGTTTAATTTACATCAGACTGCGTGGTTTTCATTTTTTATAGAAGAAAAACTTTTTTATGAATTACGTCAATGATAAATAATTTCTTTTTAACTATTGTTTCTGAAATTTTAATTTCTGGGGAATTGAGGTGGAATAATATAGAAGATACATTATTGTTGTGTTTGGGCAAAGTTTCTCCTAGTTTAATAAAAATGGAGAAAATATTTTTCTTAGCATTCTGTACATTTATGTACGATATAAATATCTGGTTTTATTTTAAAAAGCGCATCAAATGTGAATTACAAAATGACCGTTGTACCAGTTCAATTTTTTTTTCGATTTTTTGGCACCAAAGTTTCATTTGATTTAGGTCTTAGGTTAGGTGTGTAATGTCAATGAACACTTTAAAAATGCCTCGCATTAAATCTTTTAAAAAAAATTTTTTTTTGTGTTTTAATGAAAATTTGAAAACGTGTATTCGTTTTAAGATTAAGAAATTACAAAAAATTGTTTTTCGTTCATTCAGCTTGACACATATACAGATCAATAGCTCAAAAAAAAAGACTCTGGTGATGGAATTTTGGAACCCGTCACGATATTCCAATCTTCGGTTGTATATGGCGGTACAGAAAAGTAAAAAAAAAGAAAACAAAATAAAGCGTAATAGTAGGAAAATAAATTTCAAATAATTTTTTTTTTTAGAATAAACTTTTATTTATTAATTTTTAATTGTTTAGTAGAAAATATTTCAGTAAAATAAATAATATTAGTAGGAAAAATTAGTATTGAAGGAAACTTTTTAAATACCTATATGACAAGTAATTAAATTCTGTGAAATGAGATTATGAACCTGTTGCAAATCTATACAAAAACTGAATCCAATTTTTTCACAGTTGAATTTGCGTAAAGTACTGTGATTTATAAGATAAATATAAAATATATATACAGTAATACACTAAATTTATCAAACATAAAATATTTTTACACTATAAAATCTTATACTTAATTCTTAGGTTTGTAATTTTTTTTTAAATATGTACATATATGTAGACAGTTTTATTCGTTTTTATTTCATACAATGTTTTTGATTATGTCTCCCTTGTTTAAGATTGAAAAATATTTTTGTGACACAAAAAATAATTTCATTGACAAAAATATAAAAAAAAATATTCATGAAATTTTTTAATGATACTCACTTGGGATCATGGCCATAATAATAAATTTTGCAGACTAATAATTTTTTTTTTGCAAATAACATTCAAATTTATTTGTCATTTTGCACAGCTGGAAAACTTTTCATATATGTACCTAGTTAACTATAGATTTGCAGATTTTGACAAAAAATTATAAATACATGTACATGTATCCTTCGAAAATTCTAAATAATGTGTATGTAAAGCATATTTTATTTATTCATTGAGATCACTAGTAACTGGTATTAAGTATGCAAAATTATTGTATAGAAAAATCGAGATGAAAGAAATTTATCTTCAAAATTTTATTTCATAAGAGATTTAAGCTTGATGTTATCTTTCATTTTCCTCCAAGCACTAAAATAAATAATAATTAAAATTTCTGTGTTATTTTTAAAATTAAGTTAATAATTATGATCAAAACGGGATAATGTTATAGAAATTTATTTCATAAAAAATTAAAATTCATTTTGAATAATATTTTTGTTTCAAGAAAAACTTCGTCTTTTCTTCGAAACCTTTTTAAGAAATAAATATCTTTGCTTTCAACTTCTGTTCATTAATCAAAAACATAAATATTCATAATAATTTTTTATGAAAATTTCAACTAAAGAACCTCTTTTTAAATAAAAATTATATAATTTATTCATTTATGAATAAAATTTCATGTTATAATTCCATGAAATATTTTAAAATTTTTAATGAAAATATCTTTTAAGTTAGAAATCTTAATAAAAGACAATTTTTTGGTACCATAGGTATATACCTATTCAAATATTAATCAAATTATCTCCTTGGGAAAACTTCTTTTACATAAGAAGACTAAAAAAATAAGTGTATTGTTTATTTTTTCTTCACTTTTTTTATACAGAACTAATTTTATTAATTTTTAAAAAGATGACATTAAAAGGTTAGAACAGTATTTTAAAAAATGTATATAAATAACACGCACATTATTTATTTAAAATTTGGTATGTTGAAACATTTTCAAGTTCAAATACTATCTTGAATATTTTATTTAAACTTTTCTTTTAAAATATTTGATTAATAAAAAGACGCATATTCTCTATTGGAATAATCACTGCTATGTTTAGCTGTATTTATAGGGATAAATCAAAAATTTAAAAACATATAATTATGTAACGTAACATGGAACTTTAAAATCAACTAACTATATTTTCTTTAAATTTTGAATAAGTCCTTTTGACACAACAGCTAATTAAATATTATAATTTATTTTTACATTTTTTCAAATACATATCTAATTTATTATATAAATTATAAATTAAATATTTATAATGATAATAAAATATAATGAAATAATGAATCATTCATAAATTTGAATGAATGAATTTGTAAAGGGTGGTTGTTAAATAATATACCATTGGCAAGTTTGTGATGCAAAAGGTCAAAGTTCAAACATCTGCACTAGGAACATGACATGTACATTTTATTTTTATTAATTTTTTATTTATAAATTTGAATAAAAATTGTCTTGTACAAAATTTGTCGGAAATAAAATTATAACTTTTTTGTTACATAGGTCGTTTGAATAAAATGATTTCCTAATTTTTTGCTTAAATGTTAAAAGAGTCGAACAAAAAATGTAAATTATAATATTAATAAAATTAAAATAAATGAAAGGAAGGAAGGAAGGAAGGAAGCAGAATTTATTATTTCAAAATTTAGTCCCAAATTTTTGGGTTTAGGTATTTGTGGATAATTATGTAATAATAATTTAATTAGTATATGATATATAACGTTGCATGGCAAAGTTCAATAGTTCGAATTTATATTAAAGTTTTAGCTAACCTTAATCCAGTTGAATCGTTTTTGGATTCAACTCTGTATGTACATGAAATAATTTTTTATTTTGTGTATTTGGAGTTCTGCCTGAACATGAAAAAAAACAATTCTAGATTTCTAATATCATGACATGAATCATATGATAATAGCCTTATGCCCATTTTAATGCGACATAAAGCCATAATCGCGAAGAAAATAAGAAATGCTAGATTTTGTACTGTTTTTAACCAATTTTTTTCAATAGCGAATAGTAATATAAAATTTTACTATAATCAGTGAATGCTTATAAGAGTGTAATATAATATTCAAATACCTAATAAACACGACATATTAAATTTTAGCATATTATTATTATAATTGAAGATATATTTTTATTTATTTATAGTTTAATATTCTGCTAATAATTGTTTATCAATATTTTATGTAAAGAATTCTAAATATTATATTTTCGAGAAATTCAATTTTATTGTTGTTGCACACATTATTCTACAAAAATGATTAATGTAGCTGGAGTTGTTAGCATAGTTTTATTTTACTTGTTGATTTTGGGTGTTGGTATTTGGGCTGGTCGCAAAAAAGAAGCTGGTAATGATTCGGAAGAAGAAGTTATGTTGGCCGGGCGTTCTATTGGCTTATTTGTGGGAATATTCACAATGACAGGTATGTTAAGAAAATAAAATAAAGGAAAAAAAAAATATAAATACATTTTTTTTTTGCTTTTACTATAGCGACATGGGTTGGTGGTGGTTACATAAATGGCACAGCCGAAGCTGTATACACTACTGGATTAGTGTGGTGCCAAGCTCCATTTGGATATGCTTTAAGTTTGGTGTTCGGTAAGTCAAAAAAACGTGTTCTTTAAATGCGAGACTAAGAAATGGTTTCTTGAGATACTAGAAATGTTGAACTAATCAGATTCTTTAATAAAGAGGAAAAATGGTTGAATTAATCTGATAGAATTATGAAACTTCAAAAATTTGATTCTAAAATTGATTAATACTTTTTATTCCAATTAAGGTGGAATATTCTTTGCAAATCCCATGCGACGACAAGGGTACGTCACAATGTTGGATCCGTTGCAAGATTCGTTTGGTGAAAGAATGGGTGGCTTGTTATTTCTACCAGCATTATGCGGTGAAGTATTCTGGGCCGCTGGTATATTGGCAGCTTTAGGTATTCTATTAATTTAAAATTTTAAACCATAAAAATTTATTTTTAATTTATAATTTGTTTCACACCAGGAGCAACGTTGTCAGTTATTATTGATATGGATCATAGAACTTCAGTAATCGCATCATCATGCATTGCAGTATTTTACACTTTGTTCGGTGGATTATACTCTGTGGCTTACACAGATGTAATTCAATTGTTTTGCATTTTCATTGGATTATGGATGTGTATTCCATTTGCATATTTAAATGAGCATGTAAAAGATCTATCATCGATGGAAGTTGACTGGATTGGGGAAGTAGCTCCAAATGAATATTGGTTTTACTTAGATTATGGTCTGCTGCTCGTATTTGGCGGTATTCCATGGCAGGTTGGTTTGCTATATATTAAATTCAGATAAAGTGTTGGATTATATGTTGAAATTTTTTTTTTCACACCAATAGGTATATTTTCAACGAGTATTATCTAGTAAGACTGCAGGTCGTGCACAAATTTTATCCTATGTAGCTGCATTTGGTTGTTTATTAATGGCAATCCCACCGGTTCTTATTGGAGCTATAGCAAAAGCAACTCGTAATATTTCCTTTAAAAACTATTTTATATTAAAAAAATTAAACAAAAATTTATAAATTTTAAATTACTTTTAGCATGGAACGAAACTGATTATCAAGGTCCTTGGCCATTAACAGTTGCAGAGACTAGCATGATATTACCCATGGTGCTGCAATATTTAACGCCTGATTTTGTTTCATTCTTTGGATTAGGTGCAGTAAGTGCTGCTGTAATGTCATCAGCTGATTCATCTGTTTTATCAGCCGCATCTATGTTTGCTCGAAATGTTTATAAATTGATATTTAGACAGAATGCATCAGAAATGGAAATAATATGGGTAATGAGGGTAGCTATATGTGTAGTTGGATTTTTAGCAACTGTTATGGCATTAACGATACCATCAATTTATGGACTATGGTAAGTAATAATGCATTTTGAGGATAGAGATTTCGTGTATAGTTTTCTTTTTTTTTCCCCAAGGCAAAATAAGCAAAATAAATGAAAATATTTTCATTTAATATTATATAACGGTTTTTACTAATAAGAATTAGATAATAAATATTATCATGAATTTAAGTTTAAAATAACAAAAAGAAGATGAGAAATTTTTTAATTATTTAAGCACGGGCCGCACCGAATACATTTACATTTGATATAAAAATACGGATAATTAGTTCTGTTTTCTGGACAAAAGTTAGAAAAGTTATTATTGATATTTTATGGTATTGCATAATCATATCTTTTATTTACTGTAGCAAAAATAAGATTCATCTTATTCTAATTTTTTGTCAGTCGAAGCTTTAAATAACAATTTCTTTTCCTTGTAACTTTTGCTCGAATACTAAAGTTTTTTTTAGAAAGTATAGCCTTCAAAATAGAAGATAATGTACATTTTTCTAGAGAAATATATGCAAGTTGATTAAAAAATTAACATAATAAAAATATTGAAAAAGATATATTTTCACAAAAAAGATTTAACATAGAAATTGTCCTTCTTTAATTATATTTTGTATTATGTATTATAACTATTATAGTAGTTCATAATATATTGAGAGTTGTTGTTATTCTACATGCTTCAACTAGCACTTCGATCATAAATACAAAGAATTACTATAATATTATTATTAATCCGTATTGGTAACGTACATATATGTGAAATAAATTAAAATTTTAAAGATTATTCAATTATTTATCAATCGATTTTACTTCTTCTTTATTATATCTTTGTGATGTTATAAAATTCTATTATATTTTTATTGATTTTTATTCGTATCCAACATGTCTACAAGTTACACATATATGCATAATGTACATATGAAAATTATATATTATGTGTTTATTACTTTAAAATATTTTTTTTTTAATTTTAGGTCTATGTGTTCCGATTTGGTCTATGTTATTCTTTTCCCACAGGTAAATATGAATGAAGATATATACAAGATTTTCAAGAATAGAATATTGAAGTATGTAACTACAAGCATACTAAAAATTACAACAAATTTTCCTTTGATTTATTGTTAAATTTAATTTTATGAAAAATTTGGGTCAATTAAGAGTATGTTAATAATGATAAATATATATTGTTAAATATAAGTACGCCTGTAGGAGTTGCATTATTATTCGATATTTTTATTTATTAAAAATACAGAGACTTCATTATGTAATTTCTTCATTTTAAACATTTTTATAATATTATTAGAGACACAAACTTAACAATTTCGTTAAATTTAGCCTTATTGAAGTTAACATATCTATATTCAGATAAAATATTTTCCAAATATCTTAAATTTTCAATCAAAATCATTTTTTTATACGATTACCGTCGATCCCTTAGGTGAGTAGTATTTTTTCATAATGTTTTTTGAATCAAGAATTCAAGTGAAAACCAATTATTTTTACAAATGAACATAATCTGAATTTGTTTAATACATATATAAATTTTTTTTTTATTTTAATTACTACAGCTTTTAATGGTAGTGCATTTTAAGAACTTTTGTAACACTTACGGCAGCTTAGCAGCATATATGGTTGCATTATTTGTTAGATTATCTGGCGGAGAGCCACTTTTAGGATTACCAGCACTTATTCATTTCCCAGGTTATGAAGCTGAAACTCAACGTCAATTATTTCCATTTAGAACAATGGCGATGATAATGAGTTTATTTACATTAATTTTTGTGTCTTGGTATTCCAAGTAAGTTCAATTTATTGGCTGTTACTATAATTATCTCTAATTCCTATAAAATTTAATTCTGCGCGACGAAGTAAAGTGGAAAGCTGTATATATACACTTACTTACCTTCGAAGAAACTATTTTCGAAAGATTTCCGAAATAATGTTAAAAAAAATTTTAACATTTCCATAGATTTATTATAATAATAACATAACTGATGTTAATAACTTTTAATATGTTAATAATAATTTTTAGATTTGTATTTGAAACTGGAAGACTGCATCCTAAATATGACTATTTTAAATGCGTTGTCAATATTCCGGAGGACATACAAATTGTCGGAGATCCATCTGAAGTAGGAGAACAAGTAAATTATCTACTAAAAATAAATTAAAACAAATAATTCATGAAAATTAATTTTTTTTTTAAATATAGATGTCTGTGATGGCCGGAACAATAGGTAAAACTTATGGTGCGGCTTCAACACTTGTTGGTAAAGATGAAAGAAACGGCCGAATTAATCCAGCGCTAGAACCGGATGATGATTTACCGTTTTCTGAAGCAATAAGACAACAACAGCAGCAGCAGCAGCAACAGCTACTATTGCAACAACAACAACAACAACAACAGCAACAACATCATCAGCAAACTCACACAAAGCATTTACCATCAAAACAGAGTGGTGGTGGAGGACAGGGTGTGGCTGTGCCAAGCACAGTTGACCAAGGAAATACTGCCTTCTAACAAAATGATTTATATAAAAGATAAAAGAATTTATAAATTCATATATTTTATAATTAAAACAAAAATACCTAATACGATTTCAAAACATTCATAAAAAGACTATTTTAATATAATTAAAAAAAATATTTTAAAATAAGATATTAAGCTTTTATGATTAGAAATTGAATAATTGAAAACTAATTAAATTAGTGAGGCAAATTAATTAAGTCTTACAAGTATGTAAGTCAAGAAAAACCAATTACATGCTCAGGTGAATAAAAATTGGCAAAATATTTTTTTGTTAGAATTAAAAATCTTGCTAATATATAGTTTTTATTGATTTTTATGAAATTATAAGGCAGTATATAGTAAAGCAATTTGAAATTACTTAAAATTTATGTTATTTTTATGAAAATAGACAAAATTTAAATATATATGTACGATATGATTATGATCATAATTTTAAGTTAAAAATTGTAATTAATTTTATATTAATTTACATAATATGTAACTAACTTGTAAAATGTACTTAAAAGGAACACATTACATTGCGAAAATAGCAATAGAATATAGAATTCGCATATAATTCAGTATACATAGACATGGTGTTTATTTTATATTTCGTACTTTGTTTTTTGCATAAGTATTTACTTGTTTTTTTTGCTACAAGTTCCTTTTAAAGTTGTGGACTATTATCAAAACAGGAAAAACGCCTGACTGAACTCACCTATAATAAACGGCCTTAGGCTATGTAAAGCCGTTTTGCTAAAAATTTTATTTGCTTTTTTTTTTTTTGCTTAAAGTATTTAAGTTAGTGATGGAGGCTTGAAAGATTTGGGTTTTATTTTGAAAATTATTACTATCTGCTGAAGAAAAATGTTGATGTAAAGGATTGTCAAAATTGTATAGCTTCTCAGCATTAAAAATAAAATTTCAAAATGTTAGAATTCCGATAGAAATACTAAAGACGACGTCTTTCCCACCGCTTTCCTTCAGTACTAGAAAGGAAACTATAAGTTTTTTAATTCTTATCACTCTTGTCGGCATAACTATTTACAATAAAACGTCTATCGCTTTTATTTGTTTTTGATTCTAACATAGAAATTTTACGAATATTCCTAGGGGTAAAAATTTGTATTTTAGTTCTATTAAAAAATTGAAATATATTTATAATATAACCAACTAACATTTTTAAAGCCCAAATTTTTTGACAGATTTCTGAACCTCAAAACTTTTTTATTCTTAACAGTGATGATTCTTTGAGAGAATTTATTTCGAAAATATAGATTTGATAGATACATTTTTAGAGATATAAAATGACTAAATAAAAGAACTTATTTGTATTTAAAATGTACCTGCTATATAAATTTTTATTTTTTTTTAGGCAATACATATTTATATAATAATGCAATTTATAAAAATTTTAAGTAGAAATATTGTTAAAATTAAATAATATTATTAGTTACAATTAATTTGAAAATTATTATTATTTAAAATTAGTTTATTCTGAAAGATGTAGAACAGTGTCCAATTCTTTTTTATAATTTCGTTGAAATGGAAAATTTCCCGAAACAAAGTCTAATTTTATTAATGGTAAGAAGAGCTTTTCATCATTATAATAATATTTTTAACTAAAAAGAATTTCAAGATTGTAGTAGGTAATAGTAGAGAGCTTAATAGAAGTTTTCATTAACTCACTATAAAATTTGTATCATATCTTTAACTACGATACTTGTTCTTTTATATTTAAACAGATATTTTAGTTATATTTTATTTCTTAACCTAAAAAAAGAATACATAAATTTATATATTTTATGTTATGTCACAGGTAGATGATATTATTTTTGAAGTTTTGTTTTAATTATGTTTTTTAAAAACTTAATAATAAAGCAAATGCAGAACTGAAAGCTAAAAGATTTTAATAAAAATTTATAAGTTTACTACACTAAATTACTAATTCAATTTAATAGAAATAATTTTGTGTAATATACCTACGGGTTTGAAGAAATAAATAAATTCAGTTTTTAAAATTTGATCTAAAACGTTGTCATAACGTTAAATTAACAATTAGTTTCAACTTAGCAAATTGATCCTAAAATCATTATAAATTTGAAAACTGTAATTTATATTACTGATTCAAAAGATTTATATAATTACATAAAAAATCGAATTCATTGAAAAAATAATATTTCCTTGCATTGCAGTGTTCTCTTCACTTACTTTTTTTCCTGTATAATATTCTAAACCTAATGATAATAATTTATTTTCAATAGATTTAGTTTATGATCTGTTTAAAAAATAAATTTATTTTGTTACACCAACAGCGTCGAAATTTTTTTAAAGGCTTCGCTATCAATTTATGTATTTATACTGTATAGTGTATAGGTATACATATAATAAATATAATTTTCACACTGACACTATTATGTCGTTTTAATGCGAATTTCAAAAAATGCTTTTTCACTAAGCCGCTAAGCGTTTCAATCGAATAATTTAGCAATAAACATCAAGTATCAGAACCTAATTTTCTTAAATAATTGTATATAATATTTAAGAACCCGAAATCGTTGGCTTCTCATCATCTGATTTTATAACTATTTAAATAAAATTTAGTTCTTACATGCACATTATTGATATTTTTTAATTATTTAAAATTAAATAGAAGATGCATAATATATTATAACTAAGTAATTATTGCCTGAGATGATGCGTTCTGGAAAAAGTATTATGTATTTTCTTATTCTATAATACTTAGGATTTCCAGATATCCGCATTTTCCGTAACCGAGGTTATCGGATAGTAATTCTAGAATTATTCGGCGGATATCGGATAACCGTATAAAAATAAACAAATAATATTGAATCTAATTATGAATTATATTTATTTTTTATAAATAAAATTTGAAATATATTATTACTTTTATTGATTTTTTTCATTTAAATAATATCATTTCAGGAACACTAATGCATTAAGTGATGCACAAGAAAGACGAGATCTAATTTTGGTACAAAAATTTTAAAATTTTCAAAAATTATTACAATGACTAGCCTTCTTTGCTTGAAAAATTCAACAAATTTAATTTAAAAACTTAAAATTATAATTACTAGCATATTTTTCTCGGAAAATTTAACAGATTTAATTTAAAAACTTAAAATTGCTAACCGTGAGATTTTGAACGGATATCGGATACGGTTAAGAGTATAAATAACCGCGGATACCGGATACAGATATATCCGTTTAGGAAACCCTAATAATACTAATGTTTGATATCAAAAATTATCATAATATTCTACATATTTTTTAACCTAATATTCAGCTGTTATAGTTGTAGAATATAAGACTGCCTTTAATTAAATTCGACCACCTGAATTATACATTATATTCATTCATCAATGTAGTATGTAATAATTCTGTTTTTAACGAACTACGACGAAAAATTAAAAAACAATCATTCATTGACTTCAATCACACTTAGGATCATAACAATTAAATAAGTCGTAATAATGTGTAAGTAAACTTATTAGTAAAGTTTAAAAAAGTATTAAAACAAATTTAAATAGAACATTTATCATAAATGAATATAATAATTATAAAATATTAAATAAATCAATTAAACGTACATATCAATGAATGTGTCCTTCCACAATCTTTAAAAATGCTATATTGAAAAATATAATATATATATAAAAAAAATTAATAAAATGTATGAATAAAGTATAAGTATAAAATATTTATACAAAAAATCATATGAGTACATTATCAGTAATAAAAATATAATATATATGTATTATGTAAAAATTAAATTACCATAATAAATGAATATTATATTATATTATAATATACTTAAATTAAGAAAAACCAGAAACGAATACATATCATAAATAGCATAAAAACGATGCAACCAAATACATATCAAAAAAATGCATTATTATACATTAGAGATAATTAAAAAAAAAACGTAGATATTATAAATAATATACAATACTTAAAAAAAAATATTAATGTTATTGAAGTTTAAAAGCAAAAATATATATTGTAAAAAGTTAATTATTTTATTATTATTATTATTTACTAACAATATCTAGTTATTAATAATTGTATTATAAAATTTATTCCTATATTTAATTTACAAAAATATGAAAACAAAATTAATAAATGTTAAATGATGTTTCTATGTAGTAATTTAATTTATTTTTATTTTTTTTTGAAATTACAAGAATTTTAATGATTATAAATCTCTGTTCCATTCAATTCTACCGAAAAAGCATAGAGAATTTTTAAAGAGAACTTTTAAATGGAAAATATTTTAAATTAAAAAAAAAATTATTGAAACTAAAATTTTTATTATAGAAATCAAACATTTTTTTTTTAATAGACAATTTTAATTCCTTTTTTTTCGAACTTTTTTTTAAAAATTATTTTTAATAAAATTAAACTGATGAATTTTATGATTTGTTGAAATAATAATATCGTGGATATATATATATAATACCGCCGTCATCATGATAATCCCAAATTATTGATTATGCCAGTAGTTGTATAGGCATGTAATTCTAATAGCAAAACATCAACATGCATTCAAATTGTTTGTGAGAATCTTCGACTACTTATTAGGTTTCTATTCGAAATTTTCTTTTGATTATTGTTTGCTAATTCGCATCATTAATTATTTATTAATGATGTAATTTTAACCTTACTCCAGCATCATATAATAAAGTGAGGAAAATTTACAACATCTCAAACTTAAATATAAAAATTTATTTTCTTAGAAAACTATACACACATATACAAACACATATATAATGTAAGTTAAGGTGCGATTGAAAATGAAAAAATATATTATTATATAAAAAATATATAAATCCTATGTCATTTTATGAAGTTATTCTATCTACTACTTTAACTAAAATTTAAAATAATAGCTACATTCTTAGGGTCATCCTTGAGGTAGAAAATGTTACTCTAGAGTTTAGATACACGAAGTCATAGTTTCAGTTTTGTGCGACTTCCTAAGAAAAGGCAAGACGTTTTTAATCTGACAAGACGGCAAGACGTTTTTAATCTCACTTTCTCAATATCGGAGGAAGTAGTTCTGTATTTGCATTAAAAGAAGTAGATCTGTAAAACACGATATTGGTTGCTCCTGTAACATTTCTTTTGTCGACAGGTCATTATTCCGTTTTAAGGATAATTAGATTTTAAACCTAAGATTTTTCAGAAGTTGAATTCTTCAACTAGAAAAATAGTATTTAAGTTTGAAAAATCTTGAAATGATGGTAAAAATAATTGCAGGAGATTGCAAAAAAAAAAGTTGAATTATAATAAATTGAAGGACCAGAAGATTTTTAAATCTATTTTCTAGTTTACTTATCATAAGTTTTAATTAAAACTCTTAAGACAGATATTATGTAGGTAGGAGAATAATTTACATAAAATACTAGACAAAAATAAATATATAATGTGCAAGGCCGATCGATTTATAATTGCCTTGATTATGCGTAAATTTATAATAATTTATTTTTATTTTTATGTTTCAATTGTAATGCACATGTAATGATTTCTTGCAAATATCATAAATCGACCACCTAAACCTTACATTAGTATGTAATTTTATTTTAAAATGATTTATTTTAACTTTATACATTCATATACATATACATATACAATACATATACAGATTTTCTTTATTATTTTATAAAATGTATTTAATTTTTCCTAAAATGGACAATTCTTCGTTAAAAATGATGTAAAAGTTATAAATGTAAGAAATTAAGCCAGTGTAATATTTGAAAA
The DNA here is from genome assembly GCA_964007475.1 of Hybos culiciformis. NCBI lineage: Eukaryota > Metazoa > Arthropoda > Insecta > Diptera > Hybotidae > Hybos > Hybos culiciformis. Next base: position 13,380,203 of record OZ023273.1, read on the forward strand.
ATAAAAAAGTAAATAAAATTGGTTTCCTTGTTGAAAATAATAGTTTTTTTTCGACTTTATTATTTTTTATTATTTGAAGGTAAAGTAACTATACTAACTTTCTAACAAGAAATAAATAAATCAGAATTTATAGACAGCATCAATAACTTGAAAAAATAATGCATCATAACAAATGTACGAACCTATATGAAAATTCCTATAGAAAACTTCAAAATTGGTTTTTTTTGCCTTGATATTTATACCGATGATGATCAAACATATATGTTTCTATAATTTCCTGAAAAATTTTAGTACTTATAATGTTCTAAATCTAAGAAAATTAAAAAAAAGAAGAAAAAAAAGAACTAACTATATGTTTAGAATTATCTTAAAAATTAAAAAGTAAAAATTGAGAATATCTAAGATCTAATTCATAAGTCAAACTTTCCATAAATCATAATTTTGAAAATATCATATCGCTCCAAACAAATATTTGCATTTAACTTAAAATTTTGATAACGACTTACATAATGTTTCATAAAAATTTCCAGTGGATTTCCTCAATAAAAAGATATTAACTAACAATAATTTTTATCAATCTTTTTATAGATTTTATTTTATTTTTATTTTGTTCTTATTAATTAACTCGTTACAAATAGGAGGGTTCTTTTATTAATAATTTGTTTTGTAATATTAATCATTCATGCGTTACAATTATTTATTGCTGAAAGGTATTTTTTTTATGTTCTGAAGAATCTGCACTTGACCTTAACCCAAAATTTATCACATTAATTATAAAAAAAAAAAAATAGAAGAGAATTCTTTATTGGTTAATATCTTATAAATTCAATTGTTTTTAAATTGATTTTTTTTTTGAATATTTACATGTTGTACATCAAGAGTTTTATTTTCAATAACAACTTGGCGATATGTATTAACAGCAAATACATAGTAAAATTTGAATTTAAAAAAAAAAAAATAGATATCAATATCTTATAAAATACATGCTGAAAATCTGTAAAGACAAAATTCTCATAATTTAATTTACAAAAAAAAAAAATTAGATATGAACAACTCAACCATTTGTCCAACAAGCATTTGTGTGAAAGCTGAAGTATAACATATACTGTACTTATATTTTAACCTTAATCTGAATTTGAATGTAGCAAAAATTATTGGTACTGTACACACACATTTTTAAGAAATTAATAAATAATATTAATTAAAGTACAATATATTAATTGAAGTACTTTAAGTATGATAATCCATATAATATAATTTGATTCTCGGCTTTTACCTCCTATTATTTATTTAACAATTTCATGTCAAAAACAATCATCTTTTTTATTGGTTTAGCAAAAAATCAACAAATAAAAATTTCTCATTACCATTAATATAAATTAATTATAGATATTTATATTATCAATATTATATAGGTATATTTTCGACTTTAAAAAAAATAAACAAATTTTTTTTATGTACAAAATATCAATATTAAAACTAGTTTTTAAAATAAATAATTGTATATTAAATTTTAAAATTTTCAACATTTTTATCCTAATTTTATTGGTCTAAGTTAATAATTCTTAAATTTAAGTATTTGCATAATTTATTTAGTATTAGTTCAGTTAATTTTTTTTTCTAATTAAAAATTCTTAATTAGTTAATATAAACTTTAAATAAAAAAATGTTACTGCAAAGAATAGAAAAAAAAAATTTAAAATTCATTTTTTAACTACAAGAGTAGGTACATCTTTAGTGTATTAAAATATTACACATTAATGAAAATCCCACAATAATTCTTTGCAGAACGAAAACTCTAATGAGAGTTTTTATTATTATAATATATACAAGAATTATATAAACATGAAACAAAACTTTGAGTATAAAAATCAGTAATTATGTAATCAAATTACAAAATTTATGTTTGATAATTGAAAATAAATAAAAAATTAGGAAATGAATAAAATTCACATGTATGTATGCATATTTTGGAAAATGATAAATTATATAACAGTCTGAGATAGCAGCTTAAAAATAACATTAAAAAAACAATTTCTAATGATTTTTGGTTTTCAATTAACCACTGCGCCTGTACACTTAAGTAAACGATTAATAAAAATATCTATATAAATTGACATTAAATCAAAAATCTCTTAAATGAAAGCTTTAAAAATATTACATAATATTAATTCTTTCTGAAAATAATAAAACATTCTTAAGTATGATATTGAAATAAGTACATGCAAGCTACATATAGAGGACATTGAAATTATTGAAATCATTGTTTCGTGAAATTGTTAAAATTGTTCGAATTATAAATGTTGGCACTTTTTGTTTAAACTTTTATAGTAAAAATATTATTTTTTATATTTGTAACCACCGTCATCATCATAGCTTTGAGGTATAGTATCTGGGACACCATTGCTAAATCCATTACCATTACTGTATCCATTCGACGATCCAGTGGAACCACCGTTGCTATATCCATTTGAAGATCCACTGGAAATACCATTACTATAGCCATTTGAAGATCCTCCGGAAGCTTCATTACTGTATCCATTTGACGATCCACTGGGAGCACCATTACCATATCCATTTGACGATCCAGTAGGAATTCCATTACTATAACCATTGGAACCTCCATTACTGTATCCATTGGATGGTCCACTTGGAGATGAAAAATCAAAGTCGTCATATGAAGAGCTCGATGGACCAGAAATGGGAGCTCCGTATCCTGAAGACGGGCCCGATGGTTGTGATGCTGAAGAAGAATAGCCGTTACCATTGGATGAAGCAGAGTATCCATTACCATTGGAGGCAGCAGGATATCCGTTGCCATTTGATGGAGCAGTGTACCCATTACCATTGGATGGTGCAGGATATCCATTACCATTGGATTGAGCAGGATATCCATTACCATTGGATGAAGGTGGCTTACCGTTTCCATTTTTAGGTGGTCCATAAGATCCAGATGGCGTAGAAGGAGGTGCACCATACGATGATGCTGGAGGCTTACTGTTACCATTTTTTGGTGGACCATAAGATCCAGACGGTGGAGAAGGAGGTGCACCGTAAGATGATGATGGGGGCTTACCGTTACCATTTTTTGGTGGACCATAAGATCCAGACGGCGGAGAAGGAGGTGCACCGTAGGATGATGATGGAGGCTTACCGTTACCGTTACCGTTACCATTTTTTGGTGGACCATAAGATCCGGATGGTGGAGAGGGTGGTGCGCCATAGGATGATGATGGAGGTTTACCGTTACCATTTTTTGGTGGTCCATAACTTGATGAAGGTGGAGCTGATGGAGGAGCACCATAGCTTTCTGATGGTACGGAAGGAGGAGCTCCGTAAGATGATGATGGGGGTTTTCCGTTTCCTTTTTTTGGTGGTCCATAACTTGATGAAGGTGGAGCTGATGGTGGAGCTCCATAACTTCCAGATGGAGTCGAAGGTGGTGCTCCATAAGAACTAGATGGAGGTTTGCCATTTTTCTTCTTAGGGGGGCCGTACCCACCCGACGGTGTGCTGGGAGGAGGAGCACCGTAAGCACCAGATGGTGGTGATGGTGGAGCTCCGTAAGATGATGATGGTGGAGCTCCGTAAGATGGTGATGGTGGAGCTCCGTAAGATGATGATGGTGGCTTTCCATTACCTTTCTTTGGTGGTCCATAGCTTCCTGATGGTGGTCCTGAAGGAGGAGCTCCATATGATTGTGAGGGTGATTTTCCATTTCCGTTTCCTTTTCCATTTCCATTTCCGTTGCCATTTCCATTACCTTTTCCGTTTCCGTTTCTAGGTGGGCCATAGGTCCCTGACGGAGGACCTACGGGTGGGGCACCATAGGACGACGAGGGTGGCTTCCCGTTTCCTTTCTTAGGAGGACCATAGCTTCCTGACAGAGGAGACCCATTTGAAGGAGGTCTTCCATTTCCATTTTTAGGTGGTCCATAACTTCCTGATGGAGGTCCTATTGGAGGCGCACCATAGCTTGAAGACGGAGGAGCTCCGTAAGATGGTGATGGTGGAGCTCCGTAAGATGATGATGGTGGCTTTCCATTACCTTTCTTTGGTGGTCCATAGCTTCCTGATGGTGGTCCTGAAGGGGGAGGTCCATAACTTCCAGATGGTGGCTTACCATTCCCATTCCCATTCTTAGGCGGTCCGTAACTTCCGGAAGGAACTGAAGGTGGTGCACCATATGATTGTGATGGTTGCTTCCCATTTCCATTTCCGTTTTTTGGAGGACCATAGCTTCCTGATGGTGCCTTACCGTTGCCATTACCATTACCATTACCATTGCTATATCCATTACCATTGCCTGTTGGTAACCTTGCACCAAAAGAATAATCATTTGAATTTACAGGCCCGGACGGTGGAGGAAGATACGAGCTTGGAGGAGGGCTCCCACCATTTGGAGGCAAATAACCGTTTGAAGGTAAGGGAGCTGAAAGAAAAAATATTCATATTCTTTTGCGTTCAGTATTAAAATTATAAGTAATGCTGTTACCTTCTCGCTTTTGAACTTTTAGAGGCGCGCAAATGTTCATTTGGAGAACAAATATAGGAAGTACATAAAGTACTGTTGAAAATGATGTCCTCATTTTGATTATGTAACATACAAAAATATGGTTAGAATCTGAAAAAATATATATAAAAAAGTATTAAAATAAGAATAGTTTAAAAGTTTCAAAAGAAAGTGTTCACAAGTTGTATTTGAACTTCTTTAAATTTATATTATTATTATTTTAGTTTAATATCCTTCTAGTTATTTCAGGTATGATCATTCTAAGTTTTTGTCGAATTCTTGAGGATCTTGAATTTGTTTTTTTTTTCATTTATTATTGACGGAACTTATTTTAGAAAGCTTATATACCATCTCAAAGAAAAATTTTATTTATGTTTATGGATTAATCTTAACTTTTCTAAATATTTTATTTTAAAATGTAGAAATGATTTGAAGTTTGAAAAAAATATTTAATATGTTCAAAAATTCGATAAGATTAATTATAAAAATTTCTGTATAAATTCTTTGACGATTTCTTATTTAAAAAAAACTTTGCATTCTGGAATACATATTTTATTATTTATTAGTATGATTTGATTAATTATGTGGTCATTTACTAGAATTTATCCTTGTTTACAAAATAATATTTAAAATTTTTTTTCAGGAATTAGTTTTTATTCAGAAGTGGCCAGAACGCAAAGCGCATACGAAAAATTCAAAGCCTACGATCGAAAATTTTTATATTACACAAACTTTAATGATAAAAATGAGAAAATAAAAATTAAAAATTTATTTTTTTTAATATTGGTAAATGATTAATATTTTTTTAAGAAGAAGATTTCTTATTTTTTCCACAATAATAAAAATAAATTTTTCCTTCTTTTAATAATGCTTGTTTTTTTTTTTAAATAATTTAATTTTATTGTAAGAGTACCTATTAATTCTTGAATTATTTTTTTCATCAATTTAAGATAATCGATTAACATATAATTCTATTTTATTTTTAAAACTTTCAACACAATTCAATTTATTATTATTGGAAAGAACGAAAAAAAATTTTAAGTGACTTACAAAGTTTATTTTTAAAATAAAGCACTTATGAAATAGTAAAACCAAGATTTTATCAATTTTTCATTCCCATCCGATTTCAATTTGTTTTCTTAAAATTTTAATATATATGTACATCATGTATATGTACAGTAAACATAATACTATTATTATATAGATTATGTTTTATATTTATGTACTTAGACGATCTTTTTTTTAATTATACTTTTTAAAATGGCTTGTTAATTTGTTGTTCTAGAATAAAATTTTTTATCAAATTTTTTTTTGTTAACAATTATAAAATTTTTATCAGGATCACAACAATATTCTTTTTACATAATAATAAAGTGATTTTTATTTGTATAACATTTCCTGTTTTTTTGTTTTTTTTTTTTTTTAATTAAATTTTAAAGACATTTGTTAGCAATTTATGGTAATCCTTGTAAAGCCTAAAATGTCCCAAACTTAATTTTATATAATTTTTTTATATTTATTTTTCAACTAACCAAATGATTTATAAAATCCTTAGAATATTTTTTTTTTTAATTATTTTAAATATTTCTTGTTTTTTTTCGTAAAACAATTCAATTAAAAAAAATATTAACTATAGACTGCATATTTTTGATTAAAGTTTTTCTATTTATATGCTAGTAGAAAAACTTAAAAAAAAAATTGTTTTTTTTTATTTTGATTACAAAATGAAGAAAAATAAAGAAGTAGAAAATACGTCATTTCCCCATCTTAGCTTTTTATTCATCACTATACATAGAAGAAAAACATATTATTTACATCGTGATATAGTAACATATATTTATAACATTGAAGATCACATTCACTTTTGTTTACAAAAACGAAACAATTTTGTTTTAATTTGAATTTATCTAGGTGAAATATGCTTGAAATTTTCATTTGAAATCTCCAATTGAACCGGTTTGGAACAATTGACCATTGTACCCAATATAACCAATATATCAAGGAATCCGTCGGAAAATCCTAACTAATTAGGTACATTTTTTGCATTTCTGAGAACTTTCATTTGAAAATGTGTGGATTTCCAAGTACTTTCATTTGCAATTTCCATGAGGCTCCATTTGGACTTCTTACTGAAATAGTCAATTTGGTTTTGATGACATTTTAGAATATCGAAAGATAATACGAGAAAATTTCTGTATTTTCAAATTATCAAAATTTCAAAATAAAAAGAATTTTACATAATTATGGTTATGTGAAACCAATAGATAAGAACAAAGATATAAAAAAAGAAATTAAATTAAAATATTTTCCACAAGTACAATGAATATATAGTAAAGACAGATTGTAGACGTTCATTCACAGTTAATGTAAGTATTATACATGAAACAAATTAAAAATCTTATTTTATTTTTGAGGTTGGATATTTCGGTATTTGAATTTTTTAACGAAAATTATTTTACCAATAAGTAGTTCATCTAAAGATAATTCCTTTTTTACGTTATAATAAAGCAGTAAGTAAAGCATAGTTCAATTTATTTTTTCAAAATATTTTTTTTGTAGTCGATCCTGGAGTACTGATCTATTGATATCAACTGTTCAAGGGTACTAATATACTAACTAGTTTATTCCAGAAGATCAAATAGACTTAAAATATCTTGGAAAACAAATAATTAATCATTTCATAACCTATTTTAGGATATTCTTATTTACGTATATTTTTATAATGTGTCAAATGACATATTGCAAGGTAAAATGTTATTGAACAAAATATTTTCGATTATTATTTTCAATATTAATATTTATGAATAAAAATCTGTACAGATTTATGATGATCATAAAAAGTTGATTGCATTTACAGTTTTTCTTCCGCTATTTTTCGTTCACTAAAACAATTAAAATTCCCAGATTTGAGTAAAATTTTGTTTGGAAATGGAATTGGAGAATTGAAAATGAAAAAAAAAAGCTTTCCGTCACACAGAATTTGGTATGGTAACACTAAACATTGAGAGAATCTTAAAAGTAAAAGTTCAATAAAAATATGAACATAATACATTACTATTTATATTATTTATGTTGAGATAAGTAAAATATAAAAAAATAAAAATTTCTAAATGAATTATTGAGTTAGAGATGTAATAAAATAGTTTAGAAAAATAAATGTACAACTTGTAAACGTGCTTGCGCACAAAAGCAAAATTGTATTCAAGATCAAATAAAAAAATTAAGATAAAATAATATGTAAAATAGTTATTACACTACTGTTTAATGATTCCTTTTTTTTTTTTAAATATATACGCAAACGCATTATTATTTACTGTCATCATCATAAACTTCAGCATAAATAATTTTCATTGATAAAATGGCATGTTGCATTATTATTGTAAAATAAAAATTGTTTAAATATTTATAGTGTCTTGAAAATTATATGAAATATATTTTTAATGTGTTAATCAATAAATGAATGAAAAGTGTGCCCTTTTTTATATTAGGTTTTTAACAAAAAAAACTTCATAGAAAATTACAAAATTTTCAAGCTTTCAGTTTTATGAATATAATTTTCTTTTTTAAAAGTCTGTTTATTTAGGTTAATATTCAGTAGAATTGTTAACATTTTAACATAGTTATTTAATTCTTAATTACATATACTTAGGTAATAAAATTTCATAATGGAATATAATTTATACTGAGATGAAATTTTCAATTAATCGACATTTTAACGATTTTCAACATTCATAATATTTAAGCAAAATAATTGAAGGAAAAAGAAATCTTTGTAATCTGAAAAAATTAAAACAGCTTTACATAAATTTATTTAGGGAAAAAAACCAAAAATATATTTTTCTTAAACCTAACATTTAACATTTAATCTGTGTAATAGTCCAATATATGTAATATTGCTTGTACATAATGGTTAAAAATTATGTTTTAGAGTAAAATGTACTTATGTATTATTTTCTAACAAAACTGAATTTCGGAACCATTCATTTATGTTTAACTTGTTGTTTATTTAAATTGAGTATCGTATAGATGAAAAACGATTACTAAACAAATGTTGCTAAACAAAAGTTAAAAAATAATATTGACATTTGAAATGATTTTCGTGACCTTTTACCACAAATAGTTAAATAAAAATCTTATTAACTGCCCAATTTTCTGTTTATTTATTATCATAAAAAAAATGTATATCTAATTCTTGATTGAAATTAAAAAATATAATATATTGTATTAGGTATATTTACAGTATACATTATGAACATAATTTTATTTTCTGATGGTAAAATTGTAACAGTTTTCTTAAGGGACTGTTCACATATTACGTAACGCTTTTTTTGCCGTTTTTTAACCTCCCCCCCCCCATAGTAACAGATCGTAACAAATTCCGAAGACCCCCCCCCCCCCCCAGAAGAATAACGTAACAAAAGTTAAACACTTTTTAAATTACTTTTTGAACAATTTTTTTATTCGAATAATCAAAACAAAATTCATTATAACTTAAGTTTTTTTTTGCGTGCATTAATATTATATTTAGTGTAATTTTTTTATAAAAAGGAGGAAATTTGGTTACATAACATTTTTATAAACACCCCCCCCCCCCTGCCGTAACAAACCGTAACAAATTTTCAAACCCCCCCCCCTAGGCCGTTACGTAATTTGTGAACAGCCCCTAAACGATACCGCAAACATCAAATTTTAGTTACATTATTTTTGTATAAAATTTTCCTTATACAGTAATTAATTATCAGAAATATTATTTTGTAAAAGTTTTGCTTAAAGCAAGGCTATCTTCCTAATTTAACAAGTCGGTATATTTTTCATTATATCATCGCCGTCGTCGGTCGTCAAAAAATGTTCATCATAGAAACGACCTATATTTAAAAATTATGTAACATAAAACTTACTAGTATGGGTAGGGATGACTACAAATAAAAATTAAATTTTAATTAATTTTTAACAGAAAATAAAACTTTTATTATTAAATATTTTGTCTTTCTATAATTTTATGGAATTTTCATTAATATACGGTAATTTTTTGCAAAATTTTAATTACATACATATTTAATTTAATTTCATTTTATCTATTCTCTAACTATATCAAATTCTACTTACACAATCACTTCATAATTTACAATAAATCCCGTCTAAGAAAATAGAAAGCCATGATTAGAGTTTATGTAAGAAAATTCTTATTATATTTTTTTTAATGTCTGCAAATTTTCAATGCTCTATTTTTTTTAATGCTTATTTATATATAAACATATATTGTACATAACATAATATACTAACGGTTTATATTAATCTAGATTATGGCAAATTATGGCTAATTACGAAGATTAAAAGTCAATATTCTAACATAATATTAAAATGAATATAATAAATTATAATTTAAGTATTGAAAAACATTATTATCTGATGTTTATAATACATAAATATTCTTCGATCAAAAATAACATACCCACTCATTTTTAGTTTCGCTTGAGTAATAATGTACATTAAAAAAATTCCAAATTTTTATTGAATATTTATAATATCTATAATAATGTTCAAAACTGTTGTAAAATTTATTAGGGTTACAGTGGAAATTTCTTGGAGTAATCAAACAGTATAAAATAATAGCCTTATATCATTGATAAATTTCCGAAGACAAAAATTATATGTGATGGCTTCAATGTCGAAAGGATGGATTTCATTTATCTATATACCTTCTTCACGGAAATACTTTTACAGAATTATATTATGTTTTGATCTAAAATAGTAACATCAGTATTATTAAACTAAATTTAAAAGGTAAAGAAAAGTGAATGACATAATTTTAAAAGAAAAATTTTATAAAAATTTTAATTTAATTCAATTTTAATTTTACTTTCAAGATAGTTGTTTTCTAATTTTCACAACGATTGTAATGAATGAGAAGTATTTGCAATGGTAAAAGTTATGATATTCAACAAACACACTCATTAACCGGAAAATGTTTTTTTTTGTTTTTGCAAACCAATCTATTCAGTTCGCCTTCTCTGATTTAAAATAGTATATTCTACTGCCTTAAATTTCATTCCGAATTAATAGAAACAGAGCTTTGTGACAGCAATTTTTTAGTATTATTATATGTAATATTAAAATTTTTTAGTATTTATTTTATAAGATAATAATTTACATAGCAAGAGCCCGTCAAATTAAGGAAGGAAAATCTGAAGGGATCTAAATTAGAGTGAACAGAATTGTGAACTAGCTGATTGATTTTTATATTGATTGAATAGAGATATATTTATATATATTATAATTATTCGAAAAAAAAAATCGAAGACAGATGAAATGCTGGTTTTATTTTACGAAATCTAAATCTTTAATATAGAGTTAAACTGCAAACTTTATGGGATCATAACAGCAAGATATTTTTTTTTATTATTAATAATTCAATAATAAAAATTTCCTACTTTAGAAAAGATGTTCAATGCGTACATAATTACAGTTTGTGCGATTATAAGTTTTTGTGTTTGAGTATTACTTTATTATCGTATGTTGATCTCTTTTTGATAATTTAGCGCCGGCTGATATTTAATGATTGTTACAAACTTTTGTTTGTTTACATCATTTGAAAAAGAAATTGCATATTATTTTATTGTATAATATTTTGATGAATTTATGTTTGTACATCAAGAAAGATGAACAACAATGCGTACATGGTTCTCTTCGATTGTGTAACCTATGTACTGATACATTTCTTGAGTTTTATGAAATTTTTATTTTACAAATTTCTTTTTTTTTTTATTTACATTTATATCCATACATAATTATTTATATGTACATATAATAGAAAAGCACTAATGTTCGTAGAATTTCATGAAATTGATATCGTGATTTTGCATAAGCAACAGTAACATCAAACTGGAATTCAGATGTGTAAAAAAGTTTATATAGCTATGGTAATGTAAACAGAATCTAATTTTCTATCAAAAATTTAGATCCTGATTCTCAAATCAATTTTTATGTACACGGAGAAAAATAAGGTCGTAACGTTTACGTCAAAAAAGTTCGTTATTGAAAGTCTCGTTGAAATAACGAAAATTTAAGAAAATGGAGGTTTTGATAACGTAAATTTCGTATTTTTTCACATTACAGAAAAACTAACCTTTTTTCGTACTCGTTAAAAAAGTTCGTTAATCGTTAAATACGGGAAAAAAAATTTCAATACATACAGAACTTATATTTTCCATTTTACACATTGCTCTAAATTCAGTTCATAGCTCAGTGGCAGAGTTGGTGGATTGCAATGTTTAGGACAGTGGTTCGAAGCTACAAGCGGGCATAAAAAAAAATATTAAAAATAAAAAAAAATTAAAAAATAAATAAAAAAAATAAGAAAAATAAATAAAAAAATTTAATAAAATAAAAAAAATTAAATAAAATAAAAAAAAATTAAAAAAATAAAAAAAAAAAATGAGAAAAAAATGAAAAAAAATTAATAAAAAAAAAATAAAAAAAAAAATAAAAAATGAAAAAAAATAAAAAAAATGAAAAAAATTAAAAAAAGATTAGTCTAATAAATTTTTTTTTTGTATTTGCGGTGTTTTTGCTTATGAATTTGAAAGGTTTTTGGTTTTGGGGTATAACGAACTTTTTTAACGAACAACGTTCTTTTTTCAACGAAATGTTCGTATGTGCAAAATTAACGAAATTTTCGTTGATTTTAACGATTTTTTTAGTTTTCAGTAAGAGCAAATTTCTTTCTGTGTACGTAAATTTCATAAATATTTTATATTCTCATTTTAATTCCAAAAGAAAGCCTATGTTCCACAAATTCTTATTTAGATTTATTTACTTTAAATATGTCATCGAATCTAAATCGTTTACATATCTAAATTTCAGCTTCTCTAGATAGGTTGTAAGTCTTAGAAAAATGTAAAATATTTTTTACAAGTAAGAATACATTTACCATGAAATCTTTTATGTTTCATATTAAATCAGTATTTGATTCATAAATATTTTTGCTACAAAACATAAATTTTATTCTAAATGAATTTTTTTCTTCAACATTTTGCTTTAAATGGAAGTTACAAAATATTCAAATTGTAAGCAATAAAATGTGTGAAGCTATGGTAATAGTATCTTAATATATCGTAATGGATAAAATTGAATTAATTAATTCACTTTGTCTAAATGTGATGATTCGTTGTTTAATTGTTTCAATTTAAAAAAAAAAAAAACATTTTGTACTTTTTTAATGCAAACATAATTTTCAACACTGTTGCATCTTGAAAATAACTTTAAAAATAACAAACAATATATAGTAGCGAAGTTGTGTTATATGTTTTTCTCAATGAATTTTAATTAATTGATGATATTTTAGCATTTTAACTTAACAGGTGCTAGAAACACTATCTAAAAAAAAGATAAAAAAAATATTTCGCAAAATTAGTTGTATATATAATATATATTAATTTCATATATGTATTTAGATTATATGCATTTTATTTTTGTGACACAAAGTTTTTTTATTTTTAAATTGTTAATTGAAAATTGTTTTGTTATTGTTTTACGTGAGACTTTTGATGTTTATGATACATATATGAGTACCTATAATATATATTTTAGAATAATGTGTGCATACTGTACGTACTGTTCATACATTATAAATGTGATTTTTAATATTAGCACAGATTAATATAACTCTTTAATAATGCTGACAAAAATTAATATTTTTCATTCCCAAAAAAACACCACAATAACGTATGTATTATAAAACAAAATTGTTCTCATTATTATTCCTAAAAACTATTATGTCATTTTTCATTAATTAATATCAAATAAGTATATTTTTATATACACAATCGGCTGAAATAGGGTTCTGCTTCTTTGATGGTGAATATATTTGGGACAGTTGAATTTAAATACACTAATTGACATGGTAAAAACATTAAAATAATCAAGTTTTACCTTTTTAAATTTAGAATTTTTTGAATTTCCATTGCCATTACATTCTCATTAATTTTTTACAAATCTATTAACATTATTCAACCAAAAAAAAAATAAAATTGTGAATATTTTTTTTATCCTTTTATATTATATAAATAAATTTTTATTAGAAATAAGATTACGATCGTCTGCAATGTTATTCGATTCAAAAACTTTATTTAACTTTAACTTTTTAAGGTACGATATAATTTTTTTATAAATTACAAGAAAAAACGATATAGATAATTGGTTATTTTTTTCCACATCTAAATCTAAAGTTTTTTTTTTGTCTCAATTCTAGTAAGTATATATTATACAATATATGTTTATGTATGTTGCATATATTATTTATTTTATATATATATATTTGGATCACATGAGACTATGCTGTTTAATTTTGTTTTCATCAAAAATATTTGTAACACAACACTATTATTTTGTGTAAATAAATGAAAAATGAAAAAATTTAATTAAGTTTGTGTTACAAAATGTCAGTACTTAATATTACTTTAGTTACAGTAAGTAGTGTAAGTATACATAATTAGTACTGAATTACTTAAGTAATTTTGTCTTGCTTAATTAATTAGAATTACTATATATAAATTTTAACATCATACTGAAATAAATTACATAAAATTAAATAAAACCATCGTATTGAGTGTTTAGAATAAAGTTCAAAAGCTATGTAGCTTCTAGATTTTATTAAAATATAGATGAGAGAAATTCACAATGTGCCAATTAAACACAAAATAGACAGCAAATAAGGTTCTTGGCGTGAAAGTTTGTTTCTCAATTTTTCACTTTAAAAATATCACAAATTTAATAAATAGCTTGATTTTTTTTCATTATACCTATATTAAGGAAATCAAAAATAGTTGTCACTATAGAATAGAGATTAGAATCTATTTTTCATACGAATCTCATCAAATCATATCGATAAATGTATTCAGCAGTCTGATATATGTAGTTGGTATTATTTAACTATAAATATATAATCTAGAAAACATAAGTTCGTTAAATACGTCTCTGTGTCGTAAATATATAATTTTTAATCATACAGTTAAATATTTTCATTACATTAATTTTAATTCATAAATTTTGAAAATGTAATAAAGAGCTTTATTTTTTATTTATATCATAATCATAACTTTGATTACATGCATTGATACAATGTCATGTCATGTTATGTTATAATGACATTGTATATATAATAATGATCATGCTAATTATTGATACATTAAGTCTGTAAAATTAAATAAAAAAAATGTATTTCAATGAATGAAATTTCCTTTTTAATAACAACGTTTTTAATAATCTTAGTTTAAAATAGTTTTAATAATTTTATTTGTATTCAGTAAAAGTTTTACTTTAGATCAGCTAAGAAATTATGTTCAAAATATTATATAAATGATTAAGATTAAAAAAACTATCTAATCTATGGACAAATCTTATAATAAATAATATCGTTGTCTATCAAATATAATAATTTCAAAGATATTCTTTTTATGACTAAATTTATTACTTAAGTATTATAAGGTTGTCATAATTTTAAATTTATAAATTACATTGCAAAATTCGTTCTTTTAAAAACGTGACTATTGTGTTATGTTTGATGTTTATAAGAATGTGTGCGGTTATTTAGCTGATTATTATTTTGAACTGTTAACGATTTTAATGAGATGGTAATGGGTAATCAAATAAGTGGAGGTTTTTTGTTAAAAGTTATATGTGTGTATTATGACTTTTTTTATTCAAATTTCAGACATACTAAAAGAAAAAAAATCGCAGCAATGAACAAGAGAATGTAATGCATAAAAGATTTTTTTCAATGAATTTTGTTTATTTATTTTTTTATTACAAAAAAAATATTTATATATAAATAATTATTATTTACAGGTGTGATCAGTACATTAAGATTTAATCTTTAAATTTGAAAACTATAATCAATCAATATATTACACATGTAAACATATATAATATTCTATTTTCAATAGTAAAATTTTTAAATCAGAATTTAATGTAGATTCAATAAAATGTTATTAATGACCTCTGCACCAAATGTGAAAATTAATAAGATATAAGTGTTTTTGTATTACATTACAAAAGTATTTCCTGTAAATTTAAACTTTCTAGCTGTAGTTATGATGAGTCTTTAGAATAAACTCAAAACTCAGTAGTATATTAAATGTGTAATTTTTATTAATTTGTTTTTTAAATTATGTGGGTACCAAGAACACCTTAAAAGTTAAGACGCTAATTATTTTTTTATTGACTTAATGAAGTGAAAACTTTTTTTTCATTATGAAAATAATATTTGTAATTTTTATTACGAAAAAAATAATAATTTTACAGTTTGTAATTGAATTTACAAACATTATGTTCTGCGATAAGAAAACGACAATAAACATAATAACTATTTTATTAAATATCATATAAGAGCATAAAAAAAATTTTTCATTTTACGAGCTTTAATCATTTTATTTTTGATAAATTGCTACATGTACTTTTAAAGATCATTACAAAAACAATTTTTTTTTTTTCAATAATTTTTTATTACAAAAAGCTTGAATTTAAAACCATTAAAAGTTATTTTATATATTCGATTGCATTTGTTATTATTTCAATATTTTAGTTAATTTTTCCTCAGACCTTTATACATATATATTTGTTTTATAAACTTATACGTATAGTCTTACAGGTTGTATTATGTTTTTTTTGCAATCATTTATCTTCATTATAAATTTGCCTTTTATATATGACGACATTGAGTTTTAAGATAAATAATTCATAAAATGAATTTATAAATATTTACACTTTTCTGTTCACAAATATATAAATATTTTGTATTTGTCAAAAAAGATCTGAACTATATGTTCCATTAGATCTTTATTTTATATAATTACAATTCTGAAAAGAATAATATTGTTTCAATTTTTGAATTAGGTGTATTTTTTATATACCTAAAGTTTTTAATCAAGTAACTATATTTTTAAGGTGAATTAAATAATTACTCTGATGGTTATTTACAGTTTATGCAGTTTAGCAATTTGATAAATGGGATATATATAGGATTTACCTGAAAAATTGTTCGATTTCTTTCGTTATTTTTCCGTATTACATGTGGTTTTTAGATACAGATTTTTCGACAATAAAGGACCGTAAACGGCACAAAAAAAAAATTAAAGAATAATTAAAATTGTAAATAATTTAGTTAAAAACTTTAAAATTCTTTTTGATAAATATTTGCTTGTATACTTAATTTTTACGATTGTTCAAATCAAGCATAAACTTTATGTTCATATTTTTTTCTAACCGTTAATATTCACCTGACATTAAAATTAGATTGATTGGTGGATTTCCATTTACGTTAAATTAAAAAAAAAAAAAAACATATTTTTGTTCATAATTGATATTGAATTCATATTTTTATTATTTTCAAGAGGTTCTAGCATTTTAATTTATTTATTTGCACATCCGTTTTAATGTTTTTTTTTTTTGGAAGACTATGCATGTACCTAAGTTGTAATAAATGTTTTGATTTGTTTTCCAAGGTTTTTCTTTTAATATTATTATTAAAATTATATTAAGTGTATAGTTTGAATTATCTGTATAAAAAAAGATTTCATTTGAACAAATTTTATTCATTGAACTAGATTTTCCACGTAAAATATTAATTTACCAATTTCTGTATGATTTGAAAATGTTTTGTAATTTTTTTTTTTTTTTTTTTTGTTTGTGGAAGATAAAGTGAATGGAGTTTGATTAATTGAAGAATTTATTATAAATGTTTGCACAACATTATTATTTTAGTACATTTATAAAATGCATTATAATTTTCTAAATATTTTTATGTACATAAGTATATAACATAATACGTTTATATAAATTTTAAATTAATACCTTAACTTGAAATTGATTTCATAAAATTTGTATTCTATTCATCATAATTCATGAAATTGTATTTTTTCCACTGTAGAATTCATATATTAAATAAAATTTTGGGACAGTGCATTTTGTCGCAACAGGATAGTTAGTACTGCGGTATTAGTCAAACTTCATAGTTGACTTATGGAGATATTCAGTTTATTGAATTAAATTGATTTAATTGAGTTATAAGCTATTTCTATTTACCTAATAAATCCCACAAAAATTCCGATATTTGAGTTGCCGTTTCCATTACATTAAGTGGAATACGAAGTGGAATATATTGACTTTTACAAAATAAAAAAATTAAAAAATTTTTTTTTATTATCTTTTCATATAAAAAAAAATTTAATTAGTTTTTTTTTATTTATTTTTTTGTCACTTTGACAAAAAAATTTCTGACTAACCAAAAAATAATTTAAAAAAAGCACCTAAAAATGTACTTTTTTTATAAATTATGTACTTTTTTTGATAAATTTGGAATCCGAACCCTAATTTAAGTGGAATATGAAAAAGGGAAATAGAAATACCGGAATTTATTTTTATATGGGAATTTACCTGAAATATTCCGGAAAACTGAATATCCCACAAATATTCCACTAATGGAAATAGGTTATTAGTTAGTTCTTTTCTATATACAAATTCTTAATAATTTTTATTACCGTAAAAAGTGTATAATGTTATATTACATTAAACTATATAATTACAACTAATTACATCTTATGTAAAATTCAATTTTTTATGTTACTGTTCTCTTCACACACTGCAAAAATTAAATTTCTGGGTTTCTCTGAAATTAATTAAGAACCTACAACTAGGAAAAAATTATTGTATTTAATTTAATTTCTTGTTTTAATTTACTTTAGGCTTAAATTATTGCAAATTATAGTATTATTTTGTAAACGAAAAAAGAAAACAAAAAATTCAAAAATTAAATATAAATGTATTATCAAAAAGCATGTATATAAAGAGGAATCAGTCCCATACAAAAAAAAGAATTAAAATAGTGAAACAAAAAATCCATATCACAACCCCATGAGCTTTTTTTTTTTTTTTGAGAATTCCACTCTCACAAAAGCTTTTAAAACTTTCAAAATTGTATAGAACTGTTGTTATTTTGAAAGTTTTAAAAGCTTCCGGAGAGTGGAATTCTCAAAAAATACAAAAAAAAAGCTCATGGGGTTGTGATATGGATTTTTTGTTTCACTATTTTAATTCTTTTTTTTGTATGGCACTGATTCCTCTTTATATACATGCTTTTTGGTATTATGGAAATACAATTGTCCCTGATTGTATCGTACTTGCACTTACAACTTTCAAGAAAATTGTGCGTATAATGACTAGGAATCATTACAATTTTATTAAGGTTAAAACAAAAATTTATATGATTATTTTGGGAATATTATATTATATTTTCTTTTCATACTTCTATATGGTATAACGTAAATGAAAAATTCTGTTCGTTGAACTTTATTTATATACGCATAGTTATTATTGTTTTTTAACTTTTAAAAAACCTTCAAAATAAATATTTTGTTAGTAAAAAGTATAGTACGGAAAAAAAAAAATAAATTGTTGGATACCGTGATCCATAAATTATTAATGTACGAATGTACGTTTTAAGTTTATTTTGACACTATGTCGTATCATATAAGGATATTTTATTATTTACCACTATTCTGAAGAAAAAAAATTTTGTAAATATTAGTATAGTAACCTTGAGTTTCCAGATAAATATAAAAATTAAATTTCGATAATATAGAGAAATTGAATGGGGTGAATTAAAGAAGTAAAATTTGGGTTGAAATTTCTGTTACCCAGTAATGTCCACAATAAAGTGTTTGCGTACAATATATATTATGGTTGAGCCAAATATTATTTTTACCTTTATATTTCATGCCAAATTAACTTCAAACAATTATTCAAAATATATCGAATTTTACATTAAGACACATAATTATGTCTTGATTCTAAAAATATCATTGGCACAATATTCAGTTTTAAAAATCTCTTTATTTTTCTTTCTATCACCTTTTTATAGATACAATTTCATTCGTTGATGTCCAATGTCCATTGAGACTAATATTCTGTATCAGATATGGAATCGATATAATTTGAATTGATTTTCTGATTTAATAAATATGGAAAATATCCTTTTTTTTTAATGTGTATAATTCTAATCAAATGCGTTTGGGACTTGAGTGTACAAAAATTTTAAATTATTAGTAAAGACATTAAAATTATTCTCTTTTATTATTCAGGTTTACAATCTGGGATGGAATTTTTTAATTTTGTCGATAACTATAATCGTGTAAAATTTTAAAAGGTGAAATAATATTTTCAGAAAATATGTATAGATTTGTTTTCAGTACAAACAAATCTTTTTCCACAATTCCAATAAACTTTCTAATCTTTTTGCAACCCGCATTCATCTCTGTTGACAAAAGGCTAAATTCAAAGGTTATCATTTGGTTATTTAAAACATCCTCAATTTTCTAAAATGTTTTTGGGACACCCCAGTTTGAATATAATTTATACAATATTTTGTTTAATTTTGTTTCTGAATAGAAAAAATAATAAAAATAACGACAAACCAATAAAGTAACTACTTTATTTTCTGGAAACTTTGATTCCTTAAGCTTGGCACGATCTAAATTTTGTCTAAATGTCAATTATAATATAATAATAGATAATTAAAAATTTATTCCTATTTATGATGATGCTATTGCTTTTTATTATACTATTAGTTGAATACAACATTATCTCACGTATAGTACTAGCTTTACAGAAGATCACAATTGTTCTGTTAAAACACCATTATGCCCTCTATTTTAGCCATTTAGCTATTTAAGATTTTGTTTCTTTTTCAATTTTCAATACTGTGGGTATATACTTTATTTATAATATTAAATCAAAGTTCCTATATACATATAGTTATGTAATGCACAGATCGTAAAAAAATTCATTAATTTCATTTAAAAGCATAAAACAATTTATTAATAAAATATTTCCAAAAAAATAAAAATGTAGACTTTTCACCACATTAACGTGATTCGAATTTCTATAAAACTCCCCTTTTTTGTCGGTATATGTACATATTTTAGAATAAAGGTAATTTTAATTTTTCCCAAAAGAAATATTTTCTCCATAATTTTCAAAATATTTCTCCATTTATCAACACAATTTACTTTTTCGTGCTTTTCCCAATAATTTAAATTTTTATGATTGTGTGTGAAATTTCGAAAAGTAAAAAGGATCCGCCTGTAATTCAAGAAGATGAATAAAAAAAAAAACTAGGTAGATTTACTGGAAAAACCACTCCCCCGCAGCCATTTTTATAATTTTTCCAAAAATACATAATTATATAAAAAAAAATAAAATTTGCAGGTTTCAAAATTTTCTCAATAAATTTTTCCATCGGAAAATTTTTCGTAACGGTAAATAAAAGATTGTTTTTTTTTTTAATTTTGGAGGTCAAAAAAATGTAATTGTATGTCAGAAATTTTTATTTTTATATTTTATATTATTCGTGTAGTACAAATAATAATCTTTATCATACGGCATGGCATATGGATTATACTTAAAAATTTAATTTTAAGCTTAGAAATGGGTTAATTTTGAATGAGAATAATATATTTATGTAATGTATATAATAATGTAAGTATAATGTAATAATGTATTATTTTGTTTACATTAACATATATTTACACACATATACATTATACTTATGCATATATTTTTTTACTTGATTATCAGATTTTCAATTTGATAAACTGACATGACCTGATATTGTCAAGTGAATTGAAATGTTATGCATGTATGGTCTATATAATATTATGTACAATAAATTAAACCTAAAATGATTTTAAACAAATCCTAAAATGTGAATCTTACAGTACATAATTTATGATAATGTTATGCTTAAGTTAATTTTCAAATTTTTTTTGCCATTTTAGCAATAAAAAATACACTCAAATAAATTTGGTCAATCTTAATAAATTCATAGATGAAATAATATTCGCGCGTAATAGTTACCTTCAATTTTTAATAATTAATTTTATTAAATTAAATAAAAATTTACCAAAATAAATAAAAAAATTCGTATTTTTGACATAGGTATTTTATTTTTGCAAAAGCCAGGTATTTCAAAATTCATCTTAGACTCATTATTTGGCCACACCAACGGAAATCTTTAGTAAAAGGCGAAAGATTTATTCGATATTTGAATGTAGCCCAAAGTTCCATACTAATTCCATAAAATCTATAAAATTTATAATCTTTGTCTTACGACTGCTGTTTTACAAGTAAGTAGGTACAAGTACAAGTAAGTAGGCAATGGACTGCTACAATCAAGATCAAATTGTCTGTTTTCCAGACTGTATAGAATATATATATAATGAGACTAAAAGGAAGATTAACATAAATACCTTACAATGTGATTAGTAAATTTTTTTTCCATATCAATAAATATTAATCAGATTTTTTCTGAATAAAATTTGTTTCTTTTAATCAGAAATTGATTTGATTTTAGCTGATAATATGAAACAATTCTTGTTCGAAAATAATATAAATTTTTTTTTTTTTTTTATAAAAATTTTCAACGAGAAAATTAAATAAATTTTACAATTCAGTTAAATTGCGCTGCTTTAGGCAAAAACATTTTTTATAAACTTAAAAAAAATTATTATAAAAAAATCTTATATTTTCTTCAGAATGATGTCAAAAATGTTGCTTTCTTGCTTATTTATTTTGATGTGTTTTTTATGTTATTTCATGCTCAAGAATAAAACTGTAAGAAAGTACATGTGTGTACAGAAATCAAGAAATGAAAGCTAAAAATTTGTTCTTAATTGGTTACAATGAAGAAAATGAACAAAATAGACCGACATATCAAAAAATCAACCCTATAAAAAAGGAAATTACAAAAAATAGATTTTATGTTTTAAAGTTGTTCATTCAATTTATTGACAATTTTATTTACATTCTCAAACATGATAAAATTATTATGACATAAGTTGGCGTTTCACTTATACACTTATACACAGGATCCAGATAAAACCTTTTTGAATTAAGGTTGAGGTTAATCACATCAATTACCTTCCGGAGAGCAGATAATTTAAAAGTAGGTAGTTGTGTTCTTATTATTCTATCTTCAATGAATTATGAAAAAAAAAAAATTATTTCTTTAAACACGTTACAAAGTTTCTAAGTAATTTAAGCAGATAAACTGATGTAGATTTTAATATTTCATTTCATTATGCTGGAGATTCGTTAAAAACGTAGAATGACGTTCCTATCATAAACTTTCATAAAATTTCATATAATTTTTTGTGGCATTTAAAAGTATTCTTATAACGAGAATACTATCACCAGTATTAGTTTTAAAAAAAAATTTTTAACTTCAGACAAAATAAAAAATGGTTGTGGGGCTAAGAATTTGTTAACAATGTCAATATCATTTTACGATTTCAACAATAAATATATTTTTTTTTTTATAAATTAATGTTTTTATGTTAAACAATATGTTTTAAATATTTATAAAAAAAAAGAAAAAAAATATTGAAATCAATGTTTGCAAAAAGCACAAAATATTTCTAAAAAAGTATTGCTTTTGCTAGGTAGTATATTATATAATTATATTATAACTTTAAAGCTAGGAGTTTCAAATTTTTTTCACTCTTCGGCTATATTTTTCTGAGTACACATGAATTTTTTACGAAGTTAAATTTTTTTTTCCTATAATTTAAATGATTTTTTATTTCATAAAATATTTATTTGATGACAACAATATTGGGTATTCTGAATTAATTTTATTATGTTGTATGGTATATAATTATTTCATAATCATGGTCATGAAAAAAAATTACTGAAATCAGCACGAAAAAGATAGGACCGAGATTTTGTTTCACAGTTTTTCAAAAGTAATACAATCCGAACACTTCCGTTTTATAAAATTCAATTTTCGTTTCCATATAAATGTAAAATGAAGATTTCAATTGTTATGTAAATAATAGTTATGTATTTAACTCCATTAAATTAAATGTGGGTTTTTTTTTAATTCTTAAACATTTTCTAAAGTTAATATTTTTATCAAAAATTAATGCTTTCATATTTCTAAATTTTATTTTAAATATATTTACTGTCTTAATAATTTTAATAAAACCAAATAAAAATAATCTGTATAAGAATCGTTTGAACCTTAAGAAAAAGAAAATTATTTGCTTATCACTCAAATTGTATGTTCATGTAATTTTTTATTTACATAAGTATATTATATATATATAGAATTGTGTTTTTTTTTTTGAATATTTTATGTCAAAGTTTACTTTTAAATATTTAACTAGTTTTTTGGTTTTTTTCATATTCGTTTCGTTTTTTTACATGCGTAATTTTCTTTTATATATTTCGGTGAATTTATTATGTAATATCAATTTTTAAAAATATTTAAAAATTCATTGATAAAAAATAGCTATAGAAAACGGGAAAAATGCCTTGTACAATTTTGGGATTATTGTGAATAATTAGTATAGAACTTTTTTTAAAATTTATTTACTTTTTGAAACTTTAGAATTTTATTTGAAATTTATTTACAAGTTTGTAAAATATAGACCAGACTTACAAGTACTTATTTAGTAACATAAAATTGTTAAATTCTAGTGTAAACAAATTGTATAAGGCACGATAACCAGAATACACACGATAAAAGCTTTAATTATTTTACTAATATGAAAAAATATACATATACCATACGCTTACCTCACATCGTTATATTAATTTTTGAAATAAAAAATGATATGTAACTAAACTTCTAATTTTAACAAATTCTCTGTAAATAAGTATCATACTTGTTTTGCTCACAATATATTGTGTTTAAAAACGTTTGTACATTTAACAAATAACGAAAAATGACTTACTAAGTTGTACAAAATATGAGAGATTTTGATTGCTTCTCTTTCGATTTTGACCAAGATTTTCAACTAGGGCTGAAAGCAAAAATTAATATGGGGGTTCAAAACGAAATTTATCCGTGAAAATTTAAATCGAAATGCCTCCATCATACTTAATTTACAAGGTACTCTGTTCTATATTTTTTAATATTCTCTTAAACAAACAACGGCAAAAACAATTATACTACATAGGCATTAATTTAATATTTTTTTAAGAAGTACATAATTAAATTTAATATTTATAATTTTAATAATACTCATTTAAA
Organism: Hybos culiciformis; assembly: GCA_964007475.1. Taxonomy (NCBI): domain Eukaryota; kingdom Metazoa; phylum Arthropoda; class Insecta; order Diptera; family Hybotidae; genus Hybos; species Hybos culiciformis. The sequence continues at coordinate 13,404,802 of OZ023273.1, forward strand.
CTTTCTTTTTTCTAATATAAAAATGTTTCTTTAATAAATTATTCTTAACTTTCCATAATATAGTACAACACTAGATGAGACAGTTCATGAATAATTTTTTTTTCTTCTGGGTTGAGTATTAGTACTATTCGTTTTGACAAAAAATACATGTCATATATGTATGTACATATACATACGTACGTGTATTCAAAAATATGTATTTATGTAAATAATAAATAAATATATTTTATGAAAAATTTGTGTTATTTTTTAAAATTTATTTTTGGGTGTTATGAGCTTTTATGGGTCAATAAATGGTGTCTACATATTAAATTTTTTCTACGTTAAAGGATTTATTAGGATATTTGCATATTTTATTAGTATAAAAAAACAAACACGCAAAAAAAATTGTTTGTATTATTTAAGAATATTATTTGTGGAAAATTCAACATCAATCATTTTAAAAATAAAACATATTTCTTTACTAGCATAAATGTGCCTATGTACTTCGTCCCGATAGAGGGCAAATATTTTATACAGATAATTTAATAATATTACTGTCATCTAGTGTCTCTAATTTTGCCAGTGTTTTTATGTTTGACTTTAAACTTTTAAATCTGAATATCCAGATTTAAAAGTTTCAGGAAAAATATCCTATTTGAAAATTAATAATTTAATATTTTAAAAAATTACTAAATAAATAAAATTGGTATAATAATTTACACGTATATCATTATTCACCAATAATTATCTACGTATATCATTATTCACCAATAATTATACCATCTAATTAATTTTCTATTTCACTCACACTTGCATTACTTTTTTTTTATTTTTAATGATTTCAATCATTATATTCTACTCAACACATATCAATTTCATTTAACATTTTTTGTATAGAAAACGAAGAAAATTAGAATTACAAAATTCTTCCACACCTTCCTAAATATGCACAATTTAAAAAGCCTAAAACTGTTTCAACCTACCAGTTCTATTTTTATATTATAAATTTGAGAATATTATATTTCTTTGAAAATCATCAAAATAAAAATTGTACATATACGTATAATAATTTCTAAGTCTGAGAAAATTAACTTTTAGCACGCGAATATAATTTTTCTCAATTTTTTTTTTGTGAAAATTTCTTTTTAAAAATATTTCCAGCAAAAATGAAAATAAATGTTGAACAGAGTGTTTCTTTATTTATTTAGTTCATTCATTGAGTATAAAATTGAAATGTTTTTCAAGTAACTCCATATTACTTAAATTTTGGAAAATTTTTGAATCTATTTAATTTTGCAAAACATTTTCAATTAGTGCTTGGTACGTCATTTTAAGGCACAAAACTTATAAGTATACAAAATAGTTATGTAGTGATACAAAATAGTTATATAGTGATATGAAAGTAAATTTTAATTTTATAAGATTTTCGTCTCTATAAAATTATTTTTCAGTATCTAGAAAAAACGTAGTTCTTCAGTAGACACAATCAAAGTTTTTATAATTTTTAACATTCTGTATGTAATTTTTTTTATTTATTTTTTTGTTGAAAATTTATAGACTTACTTACTACACATAAGAATTTTCAACAAATATATTATGCATTAATTATCCTATATTTTCTACAGTAATTGCTTTGAAGAAGCTTGAATTTTACAAGAAATTTACTTTTGTGCTGAATAAAATTCTTTTGAAATGTCAGACTGTCATTATAGTAAAAACATTTGGGTATAAAACTATAATTTTCTTTAAAAGTACAAGGCTTAATTGTAAACTAATTTATGTTCCTCACGAATATCATTTGTCATCAATAAATTTTTAGGGATACTCAAAGCTGGATAATATTATAATTAAAACTTATTAAAATATCTCGGCGTAATTGGAATTAAGTATGGTTGGTTAGATGAATATTTGCGTAAGTACATAAACCCTAAATCTGTTACACACAAAATACCATTTATTTTCAAAATAAACTACATCCTTAGTTATTATATTATGTAATGTTACATAATAGAATGTTATGATATTATAAACAATACAGAAATAAAATTATTATTCAAATTAAAATCAATAACTATTTATGAAGCTTCTTATATTTTATCCGAATTTTAATTAGATCTAATTAAAAAATTATAAATCATGATTAATGTATTTATTGCGTTTTTCATCGGAAATCCTCTAATTAGTAATTATTCAATTTTATAAAAATCAATTAAAAAGTTATTGATTAGGATTTCTAATGAGAATCACAATAATGATACTTATTATATATTTTGAATTCTAGTTTTATTTTTTTTTAATTGTATAGTTAATAATATATAAAATTATAATATAATATATAAAATATAATAATATATGAAATTATCAATTCTATGTATTATATTAGAATTGTCCTTAGGGTAAAAGCGAGTGATGTGGAACCACAGGTAATTTGGCAAAGTAATAATTTTTAAGTTCAGTATGAAATGAAAAGCTAAAAATACTAAATATTAATCTCATTTCGACAAAAAATAAAAAATTTTGACCAAAACAAAATAGAATTCAAAATTTTAGAGTAGATATTATTCCTGATATTATTCAATCCTCGATAATTATTATTTATATCTAAATCACCGTACTCACGAAAAATAATAATAAATTATTATACATAATTAATTTTAATTCGAAAGAAAAAAATAGAATAAGCAAGTTAAAAAATGTCTTAGAGGAGAAATAGCATACATGCAGTTCACATGGATTCTACATAAGTTAAATATCAGGGGGACTCTTCTCCCCTTATAAATTTTTCGATTTTATTAATTATTGCAAGATATCGTTGTATTTATTCGTGGGTACGCGAATAATTGAAATAAATATAATTTTTCGATTCTTACAATGTTTGCGGAACGAAAATGTGTAGATTCCCATATTAATTAACTGTATATGACAGAATCCTCCTATGCTATGGAATATGGTTTTTAAAAGTGTTTTTTAAAATTTCCTGATGTGTAGAAATTAAAAAAAAATTTTTTTTGTGTAAGATGATTACTACTGATTACTTGAGACTTTGCTCCGTGTCCGTAGGTTTGACACCGATAACATCTTGAAGTTTCTTTGTTTAAGGGGCAATGGAATATTGAACTTTGCATAGCTATGCATTCATTTTTGAGCTGATTTAGTTTGTTACTACATTGATCTAATCATCGAATTATTCCTTTATTATTTCAAAAAAAAAATGTTGATATCTGATTTTAATCTAATAATACATGTATTATTAATTAAAATTAAAATAAATTCATGTGTATAATCAATCTACTATAAATTTAATTTTATCTCACACTTTTCTACTATGGAAGTACACCTAAAGAAATGAAATTTTTGTTATTTATGCTAAAGCCAATAATATTTTTGAGTAAAGATTAGATTTATATTCGTGATCGTGACACATTTAATAAATATTATGTTACTAAGTAAATATCTAAAATATTTAAATTTAATTACATGTAATATTTTTTTTATTTATTTTTTTTTGAAATAGCGAACTTTATTTCAATTAGCATTTAAAGCTGCAACTTTATGTTATAAGTCTAAAAACTTTATACATACTTTTAAAACGTGAAATAATTCGCCAGCTCAGAAATGAAACAACGTATAATGAAAACTATAGTTTCGAGTAATTTAAATTTAAAGATTTGAAAATAAAAAAAAACGTATGAAAAAATATCAAGTAGCGTACAATTTTCATTTAAAAAACACATTTTAATCAACATTAAAAATATTACAAAGTCGTTGTACTTATAAAATCGAGTACGAGGAATCGAATGGTGCTATTGTCAAATAATGACGTATAAATGTCATACGTTGTTTCATTTCTCAGCAGACGAATTCACCTTAAATATATTCTATTTTAAATAAATTTTATTCAAAATTTTATATTTTTTTATCTGAACAAACATTATGCATTCAATATAGTACATAAATGTATTAAAAATTCAGTTATATTCATACTAATATAAAATAATAATAATTTTATTTCCACATTTGAATCTTTTACTAAAATGAAATAAAAAACTTTAAATTTTTATTCAGTAAAACCTTTTTTGATAGAAATTTATTACAAATTCATTTACTAGTCATGTTTTAAAAATGTTTATTTTCTTCATTTAACATATTTATATATATTTAGTATTGTGTATTATGTGAATTATGTTATATGTTCAATATACACACCATAAAAGCTCATTATTATATATTATTTAAATAATACTAAAAATTTCGCCAAATTTCCGATATTTTATATATACAGGTAAACGTTTCAGTAACCAATATTAATTATTTATTTTTAGAAAAAAAACTGTCGAATTTTTTGTCTCATTTATAAAAAGAATTGATGATAAATTACGTTTTCTTTATTTCATTTTTGATAAATGCATAATAAAAATATTTCTGTAATATTTCAACGTTTCGAAATTATTGAAAAAATTAGCATTAACTTTTGTCAGCTTTAATCCTCAGAGAATTTATATTTTTCCTTTATGGATATATAGAAATATGATAAATATAAAATACATAAATCATAAATTCAAATTTACCTCAGGCGTTGAAATAAAAATTTATTCAAATATTTGCGGCATACGTATGCATATAAATATGTTTACATTTTATAATATTATTCATGTTATAAATATCTCTACAAAAGTATGTACATTGAATTAGAACCATTCGCAAATATAAAGAAGTTCACAAAAATCGCTTAAAATTTTAATATCGAATTTCTGTAACCGATTATATGTCAGTATAATTTTACAATAACAACATAGTCATATAAATTATTGTTAGCTTCACACCGTCGAAAATTTCAATAATTATAATATTTATTGGCAATTTAAAAAAAAAAAACGAAATCAAATAAAATCGATACCATTATTCCACAAGAACAATTCAAAACATATATTTAAGTTTATAATATATAATAAATTTGTTTAATAAGTATATATGTAGTAAATTAGTAAAAATTAGTATTTTGTTAAAAAAAAAAATTTTACATTATACAACATTATGTACATTTGAATAAATATAAATTTTAGATATTTTCCAGCTTTTTTGTGATAAGTAAATATTTATGCGTTAACTTCACCCCAAAATTTTACGTATCATTTAGTAATGCCCACTCAAATTTTATGTCATATAATAATTATAAAACTCGTCCAGTAATATTTTATAATTAAAAGTAAGTTGTCAATAATATAGGTAAGAATGGAAATAATGCTTGTAAGTATATTATTATTTAATTTAATTTATTTATTTATTCGTTAAAATTACAAATTAATATAATCATTGCCATTATTTATATTGTTAGGAAAATTATTCGTTCTGAAGTTTTGGATTTTCTTTCTCTACAAGTTGAACTCAATATACCTCAATAATGATAATATTATTTTATATACTCAATAAATAATTTTTTTTTTTTTTTAGATGATGTTACATATTTTTCTCTTATATTTTTATCTTATATCTGCTGCACGTAAATAAAGCATTAATTTATTATTTTCTATAATGAAATAATAACATGACCATAATTATTTATTTATATAAAAAATTTATATATATATTTTTTTTACAAGAAGTGAGTAATGAAAAAAACAAATAATAACTCAAAGTACAGCAAAGCTATATAAGGTAAAAAAAAAAGTAGATAATTTAATAATAAATTTATAAATTTGTTATTTTTATATTGTATTGTAGGAGGTAGGTTACATTTTATATTCCAACGAAAAGATGTTGAATGTTTTCAACACAAAATAATGAAAAGGTCTACAAATTTTTTTTTGCAAGAATTTGTCTTAATTTTACAAGGTGTTGTTGTCAAATTATTCGCGTTTGTTTATCTTCTGTGTTATATTAATGAATAATTTCGTAGCATTTTTTAGAATGAAAACTTTTTGAAGCTAAATTTAACTTTAAATCTAGTATAATCTATTCTCTATCTAAGACTTTTTTTAGACCTTAAAACTGTGGTATACTTCTTTTTTTTTTCATTTAATTTAATATTCAGTAAATACTTACATAAATCTACTTTAATATTTTCTTTTGAGGTTATTATAGCATAAAATATTTACAAGTTTTCTTGTATATAAAAAAAAAATAAAAAAATATATAAAACAAATATTCTAAATGTTGTTATAATTTTAATTTGTTTTAAGAGGCAATCAAATATAACAAATAAAATTTAATATTGTTTCTTTTATTTTCATTTATAATTCTACATAAATTGTATGTGCTACGCATTTAAGATTAATAATAATATTTTTAGAAATTATATTCAGTCTCCAGAGTCTCGTATTAGTTAAAAATAAAAAAAATTATTGCTAAGTTTTATACGCATTTCGAAGAACTTTATTTTTTTATTAATCTTGAGATGAAATTAAACATCGTAAAAATTACTATTTCTTTTAATTATATAAGTAGAAATAATTTAAGTTTAGATTTTATTTAACTAAAATCCTTGGATCTTATGGGATGGGAATTTATTTTGCAACTAAGCTAAGACTTGAAAATTTCTAATAAGCTAGATGTAGATGTCATTTGGATTGACGAAGAAATATATATTACAAAAAACCTAGTGTTTTTATAATACATAGTGTCTATCTAAAGATATGTACAATTTTCATCAATCCAAAAATAATAATTATAAAGCAAAACCAAGGTTACAAAATAAAATTCTTTTACATAGAAAATGTAAAAAAAAAAAAAAAACTAATTCAACATTTGCAGGCACATTTAAACATTTAAAAAATAAAATGATTTTATCCTTTTTCTATTTTTATTCTGTTTTCCTTTTATTTTATTTTTTTGTATAAGTATAATGTTATCTTTTTTGAATAATTTATGTGAAAAATGGCTTACTTTAACAATTCGACAGTTTTCCCTGTGAAAATTATTTTCTATTTTTGAATCCGCAATAAAAAAAACCTCTTAAATATATATATTTTTTTTATATAAAAATTCTATGGGTATAAAAATTTCCATTTTTGTTTTACACTATTTACATGGAAAAAAAAAGGTAAAATTTTCTTAATTTTGTTGTTGTGATTTTCAAGGATATTATCGATCGTTTTTTTTTATTTTTTTCTTTGACTAAATAAAAAATAAAGAAAGGAAAATTTCTATGTTGAGGATCTATCAATTTTTTTTTTGTTTGTTTTAGAAAATGTAATTATTTGAAGGAAATTAATGAAAGATAATGTAAAAAAGTATAACCATAAAATTAAATGAAATTTTGTAGGTATCTCGAAAAACTTTTTATATGAGCCTTTTTTTTTGTTTGTAATTATTGTTAATTATTAGAGAAACTAATTAAGTGTCCTTCACTCATATCTCTCAACAAAGATTCCGGTCAAAATGTCAAGATAATTATGTTGTTTCATATTTATAATAGTTGTGTGTTTAAAGTAAATAAATTAATTTTGAACTTAAAAGTTATGTGTAAAATAACTAACATTAGTTATCATCAAAAATATTACTACTTCTCATACATGGAATGAATATAGAAAAAATAGAAGTTAATAAATATTTTAATATAATTTTATTAAGGATTGTGAAAATTTTAAAATAATACTTCGAATATTTTAAATAGTTTATTATAGTTTATGAGTATATAATATACCTAATTTTATATAATTGTAATTTATTTTTAAAAGTATTAAATATGACATGAATGTGTTTGCTTAAAGAATTTTTAGCAAACCTATAATAAGTGTTTTAAAGAAGGAAACCATTTTTTTATACAATTAATTCATTAAAATCTGTTTTGTAGTTCTTCTAAGTTTATAACAATTGCGATCCCAGTACTCTGATTCAGGTTAGTATTTATAAAAAAATTATAAAGAAAATGGAATTTTTTGTCTTAAACTCTAAAGCACTCAACATTTGTCTATTTGTTTTACATGCAGAGGCTTTTGATTTCTTCGATATTCTTAAATATTTTTTTTTCTTGAATTTATCAACTCCTGTAATAGGAATATATAATACACTATATAATTATATATTATTACCTTATGATGATAGTCGTTATATTTCTAAATATGGAAATTGTTCATTTCTTGAACTTGCTTCTACAAAAAGTCAAAGAGAATATTCTAATTGAGTGTTCATTATAACTAAAATATATGGTGTTTTTTTATTGATTTAAACTGCGCTTAATAATAATTTATATTTTTTTAATTATTTCAATTGAGTTTCTTGTTTCTTCGATCTGTCTAATGATAAGTATACATGGTAAAAATTAAACAGAACCCAATTAAATTATTATAGTCACAGTGACTTATAAATCATCGTCATGTTTGTTTTTATCATAAACATAAAAAGAAATAACAAAATTAATTTTAATTTAAAATTAATTACTCATAATTTTATCAATTTTATTTTTTAAATAAACATGAAATAAAAAGATTTTTTTAAACTTTTTAACTTTAAATAATCTGATTATAAAGAAAAAGTAACACATAAAAATTGAACACAATTGAAAATTGTAAAAACAATTATTATCCTTATACAATTGTTATATGTATCTACATAATATTAAAAAGTTACACAAAAAAAAATAACTTAAAATACAACAACAGAACAATTAAATTTTCTTTCAGTTAACAAGAATTTTCAATTTCCCATGGAATATATATGTATTTTTTTTTTTTGAATTATAAATTAAAAAAAAAAAACAAAAAAAACTAATAAAATACTTTTAAACATGCGCAATCACTAATTGCATACCTTTAGGCTTCCAACTTTTTTTTTTTTTGAATTTTATATTTTTATTCTCATTTTCCTTTAATTGTAATTCATACCGTATCCCCAAAAAATATTTCCGTTTTTACCGTTTTTACAAATACTGAATACAAAAATTTGAAAGGGATAAAACTACCACATATTTAGTTTTTCACACACAGCTTTTCACAACATAACATACATAAATATTCTATAATATTTGTTATAAGAAAGTTTTTTGGGAAAATAAGAAAAACAAACCAAATACATTTTAAATACTATACAGAAAACTTTTTTATTATACAATATAAGGGAAAAATCAATTTTTGGGGGGTGAAAATGAATATACCACTAAAGAAATAAACTTTTTTTTTTTATGTTTTTTTTTCCGTTTCATAACATTTATATATTATACAGAATTTTCTTGTATGAAGATTTTCCAGGGCAAAAGTATAATTATATTTTTCAGAAAGAAGTTACCTTTTGCTAAGTCTTGATCGTGTAGAAAATTACATAATAACGGTTCGCATACCGTTATGCAGGATTAATTCAAATTCTAAGAAGAAAAAAATAAATATATAATTTATTTTTTTTTTGCAACAAAAAATTTATTTATATTTTTCTCAAAATTAATTAATATATAAAAATTAATTAATTAAAGAAAGAAAAAAAGAAAATTTACCTATATCAAGGAGTAAAAATATAATGTGAAAATTTTTTGTTGTTGAACGGTTGTTGAAAAAAAAATAAAAAGTCTCACAAAAACATTAATGAAAAATTAAAGCCAAGAATAGTTTCAAAAGTATATCAAAGCTAATCTACGTTAATCTTTAATAAAAAAAAAAATTTCATAAAAATTGGTGATCGAAAGAGAAAATAATTTGCAAAAAAATTCATACATTTAATCGCAAAAAAATTTCAATACATACATATTTTGTTAAAATAAAATTTTCAATTTTATTTTTGAAATAAATTTAATTGTTAAATATTAAGGAGGACAGTGGCGTCTACAGAGAGCACTGGTAATTCAGCTGCAGCGGCAGCTGGTGGTAACAATAGTAGTGCTAGTGGTAGTGGAGGTGAACAATCCGCCCTGTTTTCAAAATTAAGTGGCTCATTATTTTCGGGACAAAATTCGCCACAACGTGTTGTATCGAATTTACGTGGATATTTATCTAATCGTGTAGGAAGTATTTCCATCTCTGACACAGGTAAGAATAAAAGAAAAAAAAACAAATTTTTTATTATTTTTTTTATTATGTAATCAAAATGGAAAATATATAATACACATGTACTTTTTTTTTAATATTATTAAAATTAGCGGCTTTACATGATAAATGATAAATTTTTTTGAAACGTAAGGTATTCAATTTTCTTATCAGGTAGTCACTTTATATTATTCAGTTTAAAAAAAAATTAATACCTATGATGTATGGCTAACTGCCAAGAAACCAAGAAAATGTTAAAAAAAACTCAATTAAATCGGGATAACACAAACTTTTTTGAGATAATTTGGTGCCTAACGAATAAATCAATTTCAATGCGACAAATCGATAGATTAAAACAAAGTAGAGATTTTAAATTAGATGGTTATTGAGTTTTTCGAAAGAAGGTAAAAATTATATGTAAAAAATTGTATAAATAAATGCAGCAAAATTGTTTAAAAGAAAACAGCAAAAAAAGAATCCAAACCCTAGTCCAAATCTTTGAGCTTTATCTATTTTTTTTACTTCCTATAATCGAGGTATATCTTCCCACATTATTGTTTTAATTAGAATTGATTTAAACTTTCATAAAATTTGAAATTTATAAAATTATTTAGACCCTTGGATCTTGGATGGTTGAGAGCCTCTAATTCCAAAACCCGAAATGATAAAATCCTGAATTTCGAATAGAGATTAAAATGAACGAAATTGCGCATGTTTTGGCATTTGAAGAATAAAAATTCAATAGCTCGTTCATTAGTTACAAGAATTTTAGTCGCGGGCGGACGGACATTTAATGAAAACATATAGCCCGGTCTTCAGTTTTATGGAAAACGGGCTAAAAAGCAATGTACATATATGTACTTATTTTAAGTACAAGTCAATTTTTCTTTGATCAAGATAAATTTTTTAATAAATAATTTTAATTTCATACTTTCTATTAAATGAAAATTATAGTTAATTATATGTTAGTAGTCAAAATATAATTATAATAATTAGTATAAGAATATAATAAAGAATTTATCGAAACATTTCACTCAGAGTTCTCAGTTGAGATGTCTCATTGAAGTTGAAGACAAAAATTGAATAATTCCTGATTTTTAGATTTATTATGTAAAAGTATCTTTTAATCACAAACATGAGAACTTAAAAGATTTTTGAAAAAAGATTGGATTATTTCAGGCTCAAGATGACGTATTTAAAAGCATACTTATAGTTGCATCCCGTCATAATCTACTACTTGTGTGCACCTCATAATAAAAATTCAATAAATAAATTTGATATTTTTTCATAATTTCAATTAAACGTATTAAAGATAATTCTTATTTTATTTTTCACCTAATTTAAATATAATGTAATAAATTCGTTAATTAATGTCTGCAAATGAAGTGAGGCGAATAATTTGTTTAAAAATATAGACAAAATTTAATTAAATAAATAGACAGAAGAGACGTAGGTTAAATTTATCATTCATATTATATGTCAAAATTTCTTTGATAGAAAATTTTTTGGGTAAATGTTGCTTTTTTTTTTTTCTCAAGATATAAATAAAAAAATCATAGTAACGACGTTTTTGTAGAAGGGTGAATATAATTTTTATTTTTTTTGCATAAAATGGGAGGCTTCGCAGAATATATTTAAGAATTTCTCTAATTGGAAAATTTTAATTAAACAATAAATATAAAAAAAATAAATAAAAAATTTATGAAAATAAATTTTTTAGGGGTCTGACATAAAGATATTTTAATTTTAATTATATAAAGCAATTATGGTTTTCTCAAATTTAATTATTTACGTAAAATTTAAGATAAATAATTATTTATTGTTTCATAAATGAATAATTATCGTATTTTTAATTCACATAATTAAATTTTAGAATTCCATATAAATAAACAATAAAATTACGTTTTTTTTTTAATAAACTTAAATATGATTTGTGTTGCAAATTATACATAGCCTTCCATTTACGACTTCAGTGATGTATCTTTCCTAAGAAAGAAAACATACAAATTTAATTGTATAAAGATAATATGATTTAAGAATCTACAATTGTTTGAGATTTTCTTAAGATCTAAGCGATAATTCTTTATGTTTTTGAGTTATTGAGTTTTTTAATTAATTTAATTATTATTCGGAAACAGTAATTTAAAGGCGCTAACGCCAGTCTCCTGTTTTCTAGCCTTTTTTTGAAATTTTTTATATATATGTACATATTTTTAATTTTATTTTTTAATATAATTTTATTTTTATATTTTTTTTTATTATTATAAGGCACATAAAATCAAAATTTCTAAAGGCAATAGGCGTTACTGAATCAGCGATTCAATAAGTCAGTGATTATCGTTAATATTATAATATCATTTAATCTTCATATTATTTAAGCTTTTAAATTATGTTGATGAAGCAGTGAAGATAAATTAAATATCCCTTGCCTCTATATGTAGTTTTTATCTTGTGAACTTTTTGTATATTTTCTTTCGCCAAAAGCAAAATATATGCTCCATAAGAACACATAAGGGCGTACTAAAATATTATAACTTTGTTTTGCTGAAATTGCTGAAATTTTTTTTTGAAACTCTTTGAACTATAAATATTAAATTTTTCTATACTTGTATGAAAACATAAATTTTTTGGATTTCTAGAACATTCTATTGTTTTTTTGAAATTATGAAAAATTAAAAATTAATCTTGCATAATGTCTAGAGATTATAATATCCATAAAGGATGTACGTCGTATTATTTGCTTTTTAAATACATAGATATACATTTATATATTTTTAATATAAAGTTACGCAATAGTGATTTGCAAACATTAATTATATTTTTAGCGTGTTTTATTCAAATTAAAAATAAAAAATTTATTAATAAATTTTAATTGCGAATAATATATATGCCTCCATGTTTTATTTTTCATTCTATATTCCTTCACCTTGGATCCTATTTTTACTCCCTACACATATGCACACCACACATATACATTTTATTTTTCTTTTATTTAGTTTATGATAAAAAAAAAATTATTTTTCTGTCTGAACTGTACAAATGTGTGCACCGCCACTAATACAATTGAATAAAGAAAAATCGATACTTAAAAGAGTATCTTAAATTGTATGTATAATCTATATAGTATAGGATTTTCATAAATAAATATGAAAAGCTTTTGACCGCTTTTTATATATAATTTTTTTTTTTTATTTGTATGCGAAAGTTTACCTGAGTTTTTTATGCTTATGATTTTTATATTATTGTAATTGGATCAATTTTTTATACCCTTACAACACAAAAAATTCACATAAAAGTTATATTGAAAGATTGTGGGGATTATTTAATGAAATTTCCAAGTTTTATTTTGGAATAAAATTTTTAGTATATACAAAACAAAAATAAATAATAAAAAAAAAAAACAAAATAATTATAATCAAAATTGTTATGCCTAGTAGGCATTCGTGGATATCAACAATATTATGTTAATGATTGAAAAATATAAAGAAAATGTCATCGGTTCAAGGAAATATTTTCAAAATACCATAATCCTTATTCCGTATTTTCCTTATAAAAAAAAAAATTTATTTTTATTTCAATTTCTTAATGAACTTATAACTTTTTCCAAAACTCAACTTGGTTTTTCGTTTTGCTAACTAAAAACTTTTTTTTAAACTCTTTTATAGTTTGAAAGTTGTTAAGTTTTTTCGATTTCCTGTAAAATTTCCAAAAAAGCTAATACGAGGTTTTAATTAGAATGATATCATCCTTATTTAGTCCTCAGAAAATTGTGGCAATTTAATGTTTGCATATTGTATTCATATTGTTGAAAAATTTACACACAGAAACAGATGATATTATATTATTAAATATATAATATAAAGATTTATTGAGCATGACATTTTATCAATGAATTATAGTTTCAACTACAGGAAAAACAATATTATAGAAAACTATCGTTTTTCTCTTCTTATTATAATTCATCATTATGTGATTTATCTATTATCTTTGAGCAAAAATTGAATACTTATCTAAAAACTCTGAAAAAATATTTTTAACATTTTTTTTTTTTAATTATTTTTGTTTAAAAATAGTTTTCAAATCGAGTTGATTTTTAATTGATTATAGCAAATCATTTAAATATAAAGTGCAGTATCCAACACTAAAAACCAATTGAATTATATTTAGATACAATCAATATTTGGAAATTCTATATACTTTCTTCATTTCTATTTCATAGTTTGACAACGATAATACTTATAAAATTATGTTATATAATTATGTTTTTTTATAAAATAAAAATAAATTGAATTATTTTTTATATTTTTGTGAAAATAATACAATTGTAATTTTTTTATGTATTGGTATATAATAAGTTTTTACAATTCATTGAAAAATTTAAGTAGATACTTTTTATTGAAATTCCATAAGCCCGGGAGTTTAACAATTTAGCATAATAAAATTAAATATTCTTTTCAATTATGCATTATTTATTTATTTTTTTTTATATATATTTCCTTTTTCAAATGAATAGTTAATGAAAAATTTAATTAAGCGAATGAAATGAAAATACATTTTATAATTTGAAAATAAATGAATAATATTTTCTTTTTTTATTATTATAATAATGATTACATTCCATCAAAATGAGGTATAAATTAAATTACCTGACTTGCAAAAGAATAATATTTCGAATAAGTGTAATTCATTTTTAATATAATAAATGTACCTGCTTGAAAATTCTTATTTTTCCTTAATGTAAGAAAAATTTTATATTAAAAACAAAACGCTTTAAAATTAAAATTGTACTTGAACACAAGTAATTGCAATAAAAAAAGTGAACGAGTTAAAAAATAACGATTTTTACGTATTAAACATATATCTTAATAAAACTCTATTTTGAATATTCCATTTTCATATTTTTATTAATTGAAACGATTTTTTCCAGTAGGATCAGAAAGCTCCTATGTAAAGTAAGCGCAACAATTGAGAAGGAAAAGAAAAATTGGAAAAGTTGCCCGAAAAATTGGAAAATTCGGGAAAAACTGGAAATTATTTTTTCCATCAGTTTTTTGTATGAACTAATTTTTAATTTGTTTACACATTTACAATAACTCTGCACAAATTTACAAACGATAAAAAAACAGGTCAGGTCAGCTGGTTTAAGTGGCTTAAGAATAAATATTTATATATATGCAAAAAATTCGTTAACTTATGGGTGGCATAAAGTAAAATTGTCGAGTGATTTTTCTCAGAGATTTTTAATTTGACCCAAAAACCCCCAAATTTATTTATACTATAGTATTATCTTTTACTGGACCAAGTACGAAGCTTTCTAACCATAACATATTTTGGAAACATTGGTTATACTTTGTTATTTATTGAATCTTATTATGTCCTAGTTCTATTTCAATATCATATTGATTAAGTTGAAATTCATTTGAATAATTTTTTGCTTGCAAAAATTTTAATCAAAAATTTCTAATAAAAGGTAAATATAAGAATATTTCGAATTAAAAATTTCACATTCATTTCGTTTCAGTTTTATTTTTTTTTTTAATTATTATTTTCATTTTTCAATTAATATTTATTATTCTTTTGGAATCGTACTGGTTATATTTAAAAAAAAAAGTTGCAATAATAATAAAAAAACTTTGAACTGAGATAATAATTTTCTTACCTTCAAAAAAATTATTATGGTTTTTAATATCGACGGAAATTTATTTAAAAGTAAGGACTTCGTTTTGTTTATAGATTCATATTATTTTTTTCTTAATCCGGATGCACTTTTAAAAATAATATAATTTTTATGTAGTTAGGTATTATATTGTTAGCGTTGTTTTGGGATATATAAATGGTATATGGGATATATCTATGCAATGAATGAGTATTTTATGAAGTTGCATGAGATTCTACGTTATTCTGTAAAGTAATTAGCAGTTAACGTTATTCTGTAAAGTAACGTTATTCTGTAAAGTAATTAGCAGTGTTACGGTTATCGTTTATGTAAAATTAACAAATTTTTATTCATTTTTAATTAATTTGTATTACATTTTACAATCAACTCATAATACAGTTTATAGACAAAATTCAGCAAATTTCCAATTTTCTTTAGTGAATATAATTAACAACGAGAAAATGTTTACTATTATGAATTCAGAAAACACCCTAGAAATCAATCAATTGAAAGGACTGGACTTTTTACATATTTTTTATAATGATCCTCATCAAATTTATTCTTTCAACCGAATTTTATTAGAAAATAAACAATTTTTAAAAACAACATACCCGTTCCATTTAAAAAAAAATTTTATTCATTTTACCTCAAAAATGTTTACAGATTTTCACCCTATTTATAACAGTTTAAAAAACAAGATTCAAAAAGGAAATTCTCTAAATTTCAGTCAAGAGTTTTATATATAGAGAGAAAAATTATTTTAAAATTTATTGCATTTAAAAGACCTCGAAAAAAAAAAATGTTTTTGGTAAAGCGTTAATAATTTCTTGTTTACCTTCAATAATTTTATTTTTAAGAAAATAAAAAATATAATATATACGTATATATATAATATATTTGTAAGCATAATTCATACAAAACCCTTCGACCTTTTTAAGCTCATTATGAATTTTAAAAAATATTTCAGCCCCTTTTTTAAAAAAGTATTTCACCACATCCGTATAATTAAGAAAATATTGTTTCAAAGCTATTTTTTTTCATAATTAGCCAAATTATTTAATTCTACAAATTTTAGAATAACTTAAAAAACGAATCGGCACGACTATTTCTAAATATTGTAATAAAAATTTTTTATATTGAACAAACTAGTATAGTAGAGTTTTATATTTGATATATGTATTGCGGATTGGATACTATTTTTGTCAAAAAAGGAATTTTGTTCTAAAATCTTCAAAAATTAGTGTTGTATAGTTACATATATCAATAATTAAATTATAATTACAATTATAAAATAATAAATTCATAAATTTACATGAATTCTTTTTCAATTACCTCGTGTAGATTCTTCTCTAATTTGATCTTAAAGTCGGTTGTTATCATTTTAATCTCATACAAATTAAGAGAACTAAGTTTATCTAAACGTTTTTCTAAATTTTTCAATGATCATTTTTATTCAACAACCCCTTTTTTTTCATGAACTTTGTTTGTTAGTATAATTTTTCACAAAATTTTCGTTATAAAATATTCTATGAAAAAAAAAACACCGTCATTATAAAAACATCCTGTTGTAAATGTGGATTCGTTGTCAAAACAAAAGAAGGATAATAGGGAGTGTTGTATAACATTTCTATAAAAATAAAATGGAAAAAATTATTATAGAAAAAGTGGAAAAGAATCAAAAATTAAGGATAGTTTTTTTTTTGTTGTTGATAATAATAATAAATTAAAAAAAGAAGATATATACACAAAAATAGAAATCGAAGAAAGAATAAATAATTTTCATGTAGAAATATCACATTCACAATATTTGTACATATAAGCTTTTCATCTTCATATGAAAGTGCAATCGTTTTCGCATTGCAGTCTTAATTCAAGTTCCACTTATTTGGCATCAATGAGATTTTCTAAATATTTTTTGTAAAAAAATAGTTGATTGTTCAAATACTTTCAATTTTAATGAAATAGATAAATTGGAACAGTAAGGTATAAATGAAGTATGTATGGAGCTTGCTTTCCATTCATTGGGTTTCAAATTACTTTGGCACTGAACAGAACACAGCGTTCAATTCATGTATTCGTTTATATTAAAATATTTTTCAGAGCCCAGAATGAATTTAAGTATACCTATGTTTAAAGAATCAAGAAAAGGAATTTCTAAAAAAAAATTTATTTGTAGAATTTATAAAAAAATTACATAAAAATTTTCCTATATCCGGAATAATAAAAAATAAAAAATGATTTTTAATTTGGTTTCCTATAAATAATGAAATTTAAATGGAATTTTTGTACTCAATCATTTCTTTTCTATTGCTCTACAAAATAACAAAAAAGTAAGCTATTATTTATTAATTTTTTCATCACTTTTCATTTTCTTTTTTTATCGTGTATATCAATAATGACATTATTTTTGATTTACAAGAAAATATATACATAACTACTATATGTAGAAAAATAAAACATTGAAAATGTTGAAAAAAACACAAATGATATTAACGGTGAAATTCGCTTTTTTTAGTATTATTATTATTATTAAAAAATCAACTTAAAATTAAAATTCTTTATCCTTAAGGATTCAATGTCATTGTTTTTGTTTTTATTTTTCAAAGCACAACCACTTAAAACAATGTCAATCTTAATCCGAAAACCTTAAGTACTTTCTTCGATATTGTTTGTTTGATATTCAAGTAATTTATTCTGAACACCCTCTTTATAAATTGTCTGCTTTGTAAAATATGCACGACAAAATGAAAAAAAAAAAAAAACAAAAAATTATAATAATATCTAATTTTAAACAAGAAAAACAAAAAAAAATCATTGTTTGTTAAGCTAAATAAAAAATTATTTTCACAAATAAAAAAAATAATATGGAAAAAACCTTTCCGTCATGCTTTAAAAATAGTAAAAATAGCACTGTTTAAAAATAGGCCGTTCGTGGTTTCTACAAAAACAAAACTACGATTCGATCCATATTTTTTATTTCCAAATATATGGAGAAACTTAACTTGCTGCTAATATTTACGAACAATCCTAAATACATTTTCCCGAGAATTTTCCAAATAAATAGTATGTAAAGGCTGAAAATTTAAGTTGAACAAAATAAGATAAGTCGAGACGTTTTGAAATAATTTTATATTGAATTCAGTGGTAAAGTTTCGTTTTCCACATTTAAATATGTACAACTAAATTAAATAATGTAATTTGCAAGTAATACTGTTCCTATTTTAAGTTCCTATAATTGATGGCTAAGTTCGACAAATAAGTTTTTAATTCAATCAAATTGTTCATTCTTGATTAGTACCTAAAACTAGAAATATAAATAAAGAAACATAAAATAAAAATAAAATAAAATTATAAGTATCTTTTCCAAGAATTTTCTTATGATTTATTTTTCACCATTTCAGGTGAATGTTCGATTCTTGTTATATCAACATTAATGAAAAAAGCTCATAATAATATTCACTTCAACCTTTATTTTTATTTAAATAAATTTCATTCATTTGAAGAATTTCACATTTTCAGACATTTTGACAGATTTTGATTTTTTTTTTCTTGACTTTATACAAAAAGTTAATAGTTTAAAATTCTCTTGCTATAATATTTCCGTATTGAAATGTATATTTTTTATAGATATACATACCTATGTATAATAAAATAATCTAAAAACATTTTTTTCTTTCTTCTTTTTATTAATTTTATTTCGAATTGGTTTTATATTTTTGAAAGAACTTTAAAGACATAAATATATAATTCAAAAAAAATAAAAATTTAATGTGCGTTATTTGTCTTTAAAAACTTAAGTGAACAAAAATATACTTTACTTTTCCCATGGGAATTGTAACATCCCTCAATCACTGACGGAAAAAAAGGGCAAAAAAAAATTTACCTTAAAGGAACAAATATAAAATATAAAATGAACATGAAATGAGATAAAAGGAATAATAAATTCAACAATTTCTGTTATAGAAACATAAAAGTTAAAATAAATATACAACATAGACTTATACATACATATGTATATTTTATATGTTGTTTATGTTTTATGCACATATATATAATATTTTATGCTACGGGGTTTTTGTTTTAAAAGTTTGAGGGGAGAGTTAGTGGGTTGAAAAGATGAAAAAAAAAAAAAAAAATTATGTTTTTTTTAAGACACTAAGAAAGATAAAAAATTATTTCTATTTTACTTAAAGTTAGAATTTGTTTTATGATTTTGTTATGTTTTACTGGAATTTATGTGTGTTTGAAAACATTTTTATGTTTATGAAAGAAATTTTCATTCTTATGTAGAAAATATTGTATAGTACATACATATATGTTATTAGTCCTGTGGGTGCAGTTAATGAAAATCCAATTTACTTTTCTTTTCTTTTTTTTTTGTAATGTAAATAATGTCTTGGCAATGAATGATATCAAAATTTATAAGTCAGCCAGTACACTGTACAATGGTTAAAATAATAGCAAACTATAAAAAAAATAGATTGGCTACTCACAATAATTATTTGTATTAAGAAACAAATTGTTATTAATTGAAAATTGCCACGAAATAAATAAGATAAGGTTTTCTCGATTATTGCGGCTCAATTTAATTTATTAGAAAAATGTAGAATAATTTTAGATCATATCTAAAGAAACAAATAATAATTTCTAAATTATTTAATTTGAGGTTTAGAATTAAAAATTACTTTGTTTTTTTTTTTTTTAATTTTAATTTAACATTTAAGTAATTCATATATAATTTAATGCTTTATAATAAAGGGTCGGAAAATTGATAAAATAAAACATTTGTTTATTTTTTTTTATATCATTTATTCATTTCCGAAAAGTAATTTAATATTATTTTGTAAATTTGTTTTTTTTTCGAGTTGTTACAAAAATATAAATTTTGAGATTTTATAGAAAATCGTAAAATCATCACATAACACATTTTACAGAAACTCATACTCTTTGATTCTTCTTCAATATTTTCAACACAAGTACTTCTTCTAATAAGTTTGAAGCTTCAATATCGCCATCCAAACTCCTATTAAGCAACAATCGTTATATTCGGGTGGTCAGAGCAAACAACAGCAATTTATTTCCTTCTTTTTTTTAAATTTTGTTTTTATGTTCTAAAAAAAGCCAACCATGAATATTTAACTGAGATTGTAAATAATTAAGAATATAAGAAGAAAAATTTAATTTTTTTTGAACCCACTTTTCTTTTTTTTTTCTAAAACGTTCTTATTTTAAGTTGTTTTCATCACCACCTCTTTTAGGTGAAAAAGGTTCACTAAGGTACACATAATATATTTTGAAGAATATGTCTTATATGTATTAAATTATACAATATCTTAATAACACATAAAATGTAAATAATTTTTTGCAAAGTGTTTTCTTATAAGAATCCTTTATGCAAAAAATTTTACATAAAAATAAATTTAATCTGTTTTCTAACGCGTTACTTTTCTTATTAAAGGTACGAGTTTTATGAAATTTTTTATTTTGATTTACATACATTATTTTTAACTCATTTTAGTAAAAATATATTTATTTATATGTATGTATTGTAATTCTTAATTTCTATAAAGTTTGAAATGTGTATACATTTTAATACATATAATATAGTGTAAATAAATCTGCAGATATGTGCATGCAATGTAAAAATAACAAAAATGTATTAAAAATAACAAGTAATCAATTAAAATCTATAGGTAATCGTAACTTTATTTAATTTTATAAATATTCCGCTTGTGCGGCAATAAATTCTCATTTTAATCTTGTTTTCTTTTTTAAAAAGAAAATTAAAATCACTTCATTTCAAGCTTATTTTGGGTAAATATTGTTGTTAAACTTTTCATTCAATTCCCATATTTAAATCATTTTTGTATATTTACTTATCGAAGAAAAAAATTATTTAAAATTTAGTAACGATTGTAAAATTTTATGTGAGAACTAGTCTACTTTATAATTAATCCTAAGTTTATGTGTAAAGTTTATATAATATATTAATACTTACATAAAATATGATATAAGTATTATTGCAAATTTTATTTTAAGGCTTATGTTTACAACCTGATTATGTTATTTATTCGTTCTTTAAGATATTTCATATTCAGGCCAATTCAATTAATATTTGACTGGCAAACTTCAAGGAAAAAGTTGTAAATCAAATGCGTTATGTTGTTTTGAACAACTATAAGTTTTTCGTATCGTACTACTTTAAGTCTATGGAATAAAGTGACCTTTTATTTTGTTAAATCAATACAAGTTTTAATATCATTAAACTTACATTGCTCAGCCATAAAATTTCAGAATTACAATTTTATTTTACCCTCCATTCTATACAATAGAGATAATTTTATTTAAAACCATTTTTCTTAGAGTGTAAAAATGATATTCTATATTTTATAAGTAATTCACCTTTATGTACCCACCATTATCCATTTTTGATAAATAAGAAAATTTCAAATTACTGTAATTCAATATTTTTTTTATTTTTTCTTTATATACATATTATGTCAGGAAAAAATATTTTACCCTGAAAATTATAAAAAAAAACATACATAGGTATAATATAGACATATATATGAACATGTATTTTCTCCGGAAATAATAAAATATTAACAATATTTCATGTGAATCTTTGATTACTTTTGCAGTTGGAAAATTTTAATTTTCTCTTTTATATAATATGTATTAAAAAAAAAAAATTATTCCTATATATTTCGCCTGAATACCAAAAATTATTGATTTATGTTGTAAAAAAAAAATATATTATATTCTTCAACTTTTTTATGTAATTATAAAATTAGGAATTCAAGTCCTAAAGGAAATTGCAAAAAAAAAAAAAATTGTTTTTCCACTAAAATGTACAGGAAACTTTTTTTAAGGTTGGTTCGAAATTTTTTTTTATTTTTTTTTGCAACATAAATTTATAATGCTTTTTCTTAAAATACAAAATTAATTTTTTTTTTGTTAAATATTATAGTGAATTTGAAATAACAGAAGTTCCATTTTTAATAAATGGTTGGAAATTAGAAAATTTTGGCTTTTATTGAAAGTTCGTAATTAAAGTTTTTATACTTTATAATCGTGGAAAATCCATTTAAGAAAATAACTATAAATAGATAAATATAAATAGATGTCTACCTAAAGCAAAATAATATCCTCGACGATATTTAATATACAAAACTATATTGTATTAGCATTAAAGTTAGTGTTCTACATCATAAATATTTAAATAAATACCAAATTCCAGTTCTAACTCAATAAATAATTCTTTTTATTTTAAAATTAAAAATATATAGTTACTAATTTCATTAGGAAAAAATGAATTTTATTATAATTATTATACTTAGGTACCTATATACAAAAAAAAATAACTTTTTATTCAAAAAAATAATTAACTATGTACATAAGTAAATTTTTGGAATTTTTTAATTAAAAAAAAAAATGGGTTTTAAATGCACACTCTGGTACACTAAAGTGCGATTTGAATTATTAATTTTTGTTCACTAGAACAATATTATAATCTTCTTGTGAGAAGTATAAAGATATTTTTTTTGTTTTTTAATTTTATGAAAATTTGTATTAAGCATTTCGGTCCCGAATGAAAATTTAAAAGCAATTTTTATGTTATTTTATTATTATATTTATGTATAGTTACTAACTTTTATTACGTTATTTTCTGGTTTTTAATCATTTCTCACTCTATATATTTTTGTTTTTAATTTTTTTTTAAATGGAATATGATGTTTTTTATTTTATTCTTGGGAATAATAATTTATTTCTACTGTTGAAAGACTTTGGAGTTTTTGATGAGCTATCGAAAATAAGATCGATACATTCATATTTTCTGCCTCTTGAATAAAAATAGCAATTACGTTTAAAATCGTAAAAAAGAAAAACATATATAATTTAAGCTCATGAATCATTTATTATTATCATTTTGACCTTGCATAAGCTCAACTTTAAATCAACTAGAAAATTTTCTTTTAATATATTTGTTCTAAAAAAATTTCTAGAAAACAATATTGAAAAGTTTTCTAACTAATCAGCATTCGTTTAAATTTTAGTTTATATAGAAATTTATAATACTTGTACACTTATTTAATTTTAAGCTTATTTTATACCCTTGAAGTGAGAAGATTAAAGGCTTAATATTTAAAAGTGAAATTTCTTTCAATAATATATCATATTTAATTGGCTTCTTTTATTAATAGGTTCAGTTTTTATTTCAGAAAGTGAAATTTATACAATGTGATAATATTGATGATTAAGTTTGTTAAAAATAAATTACGCAATATACTTAAAAGATGGTCGAGTGGTAGTTTAATGAACATAATTTTTCCAATGATTTTTCCATAATTTTCCTAAATCTGAAAATTCATTATTACTTATTTTATGTAAACTGCTAACATAGAAAATAAACAGCCATCCATAAAAGTAGTATTTTATTTCTGATAAAATTTTTCTTTACAAAAAACTTTGAAGAATTGTATGACGAAAAACAAATCAAAACAATTATTAAACAATTTAGAATAAAATATAGAAAAGAAAAAATATATAAAAATTAAAATAATATGAAAGAAAAACCGCAAACAAAAAAACCTAAAGTTCACTTTTTTTTTTTCAAACATAATCAACTGTTTTTGTCAAAACTAATTGTCGACACACAATACAAATTTCTTTAATGAGAATTTAACAAATCGTCTTACAACCCTTAAATTTTACGTCATTACAGAATTGAGGGTAGACAGAAATAAAAAAAAACCAATTGAAATACAAAATTGATGATTAAGTCAAAAGAAAACTTTTGACTTAATATATATATATACATGTAAAACAATATCGGTTTGAACAAATAAAGATTTTGAATTTCTTTTAAAGCGATTAATGTGTTTCAAAAAAAAATACATACAGCACTGTTAAAATCAGTTCTTTTTTTCCTTTAAATCGAAGTAAATTTCTTAAATTTTTCTCTTCACGCGCAGAAATAACTCTAAGAAAAATCCAATTAACAATTTTCTGAAATATTTTTGATAAAGATAGTTACAAATTTACAATATAAGTCTGTCAATAATGATTAGTTGGGAACGTTGCCTTGATATAAATAAAATAATAACACTCATGATATTCAAATTATTTTACTCAATAGTCCTAGAATAATTTTTATCCTTTGTTTGATTAAGGAACAGATAGCTGCCGCAGATATATATTTAAAATCGTGCTAGTGGACGAAATTAGCAAGATTATACGTTTTTTATTATAGCGCTAGAAAAAACAATAAAATGTAAAATTTTTGTAAAGCAATCTTTGCTACAATTTATTTGCTTATACGTATATTTAATAATAAATGCAAGATTTTGAGTAAATACTTCCAGGCGCAGTTTTAGTTATAATTTTTTTGCTATATTTTCCACTGAGTTTTTTTTCAGTGAGTATTGCGGATCAAATTAAATAATATATTTTATTAGTTTCTGTTAAATAATTTTTTTTTTTGCATTTTTGCAAAGTGTGAAAAATAAAATATTAACAATATAAGTAATAAAATAAAAAAAAAGGGGACGATACTTAATGATTTGGAAGCAATTTGCTGATCCATTTACTTAATTTTTATTTATTTTTTGTTGTATATAAAACACAATTTCAATATATCCGATACATATAGTTAGACTATCTCTACATATAACACAAATATATTGTTTAACCTCACTTACAAATTAAGTGGTTTGCAAAAAAATAAAAAATAAAAATAAGCTAAAAAATGTTCACGGTCTTAGTTAAAATGAAGATGAAGAAATTTTGTCGATAAATATCTTTAAGTGGGTTAATAAAATTTATTACATAGGTAAGAACAGAAAATTTTCATCGTATCATAAGGAAATGTGTGAAGTTAACAAAAAAGAAAAACTAATATTATTCAAGTTGAGTTACAGAAAGAAAATAAGGAAACTGAGAGAGAAAAAATTAATAAAAATTTTAGTTTATCTTTTCTTTCTTTTTTTTTTCAGAAAATTAATTATCGTTCAAAAGAAAGTTAGCTAAAAATAAAAAGCTTGTATATTAGTAAAAGAAATTCTGCTTAATTTGAATGAGAAATTAGAATTTTTTCGAGTTTAATAGTTAAACAGCAATTAATTAAATTGTCTTGCTCTGATTGCAAGAAAATTAAAAAAAAAAAATTAGAAGAAAAAGTATAATGTCCCTAATTGTAATATGTTTAAACAAGGATACGTAATCAAAAATGATACAACTATAAAAAGCCATAAAATTAGTATATTTTGTAACGCTATAATACAGGATAAAAAAAAAGTTATTAATTCTAGAAAGGAGATTCAAGCCCAAAAGTTAATCAATTAAAAATTTTAGTTATTGGACACTTTCTGCTTAATCAAAATAAGAATGGTGCTACAATTTAGTAGTTAGGGTGGAATTAAATAAAAAATGTTCTTATTTTTCTAATTCTATAGTGCCAACAGTCAAATTAATTTTTTATATGATTTGAAGAGTCTAGTATTTTTTTTTCTATTGAGGAGCAAATACTCAGACTGTACATATATAATTTCACAAAAAACGTATCGTTTGGTCTGCACACATAACTCACAATATCCGTTTTCTTTCTAATAAATTTTGTATAAATGTAAAATACAAGTGTAATCCTCAATATTTTACATAATAATGATAAAATTTACCCTAAGTTTTTTTTTTTTATTATTTTGGTTATAATTATGTATGTTATTATTATACATATTATAATTACAATTTCTTTATGCAATTATGTCGTGTGTCCTTATCGACCTTTTTGTTATGCATGAATTCTACCAACACATATGTACGTAAAATAAACTCAAGTAGCACTTTGAAATATTACATTTGCCCCTGTAATTTTGCTCAAAATAAAAGAAAAAAATTATTAAGTAACGTTAGAAGGGTGAAAATGGAAAGCTTTTGAATGCTATACTTGTCCTATTTGACACAATATCAGAATGATTAAATCAATATTATATGTTTTTTTTTTTTTGAATATTCGTGTTTTTACGTCAGTAATGAAATAAGAGAGCTGTATATACTACCGTGGTTTTAAATTTTATTGAAAGATTTTTATTAGAAGTAGTATTAAATAATTTCAGGTCCGTAGAATTGAAATGTTAATCTTCTAATTCTAAGTTTTAAAAAAATTTAATTTGGACACATTATATATAGGTACAGTACATAGTACTTTTATACTAAGTAAAAAAATTTTTGTTCTTCTAGTTATCTAACAATTTAAATAGTGTACTTTAGCTTTTACGGCGGCCGTTCTTCTATTATAATTTTATAGAATTCTCATATGCAGTATTTCATGTTCGAAATTTAATCTAAAAAATCTTAAACATTAGCGTTTAGATATTTAAACAGAATTATGAATATCCACACTACGTATAATGAATGTACTGTGGAAATTTGAAAAACTTATTATATATTCATGTTATAAAAGCTTAAGTGGAAAAGTGTGCAACATTATAGTTTTTGAAAAATAAAATGATAACGTGACCCTTTTTACAACACTTATATATCGTTATAATAATTTGTTGCTTAATTTACACTATACGTATATGTATAATATCAAAAGCGATATAAAACTCATTATATAATGCTTAATAAAAAATTAATTTTCCTTATGCATAAAAAAGTTTTATATTTAAAATATGATTTTTTGGACTAAAGTCACGAAAAATCTTAAACAGAAATATTAATTTTATTTCATTTATATTTGAATTTTAATATAGTATTAAAAGTATTTATAGGTATTAAGGGTTTTTGGTTTTTAAATTTCGCTATGATCTTTTTAGACCTACCTAGTATAACCTGAATAGAAATTCTTTTCTTTTATATGCAGTCTACATAAAAAATACAAAAATATTAGAATATTTTTTAACAAATTTTTGTTAATACAAGACATGATCGACAACATCTGGATTGCGATCCAACCCGCTTTTATATAAGTATTCATTTCCATAAGACGAACTGTGTTAGGATTTACAAGATTTTCAGCACTCTAAATTAATATTTTCCGAAATTTCATGAAAATACATATTTCGACTTATTAAACGAGGTGTAAAATAATATTACAGTATTTGTAATTGAATTCTAACTTTCTGTCAATTCTAATTAAAATATTTTTATATAAATTTTTATTTTTGTTTTAAGTTAAGTCATTATAAATATACGTAATCCATTTATTAATCTCTAAATGATTGAATTTATTTTATAGTTTTAGTTAAAGATCTGTGAGGTATTTGCGAAAGATTAAATAAATGAATAAATAAATACTAACATTAGCTATCATTAATATATGAACCCTTAATTAAAGAGCGCTGGTGCCAAAATTATCCCAAATTCACTAAAAGATAAAAGATTTTTCGGTCTTATTAATCTGTCTGCTATACTTTATACCTGATTTTCCATCCAGTTTTTTCTTTTTCAGTGTATAATATAAACAATTTTTTTTATGATTGAAATGTATAGTGTTTTTAATGATAATATTTTAATAGACTAAATTTTTAGAATATTTTTTTAGAAATAATAATTTGAAGAAAAAACTTTTTTTTTCTTATAAAATTTATCAAAAAAAAAAAAAGAAGAGAAAAGAAACTTAATAAATAAAGTTTAAAAAAAATATATTAAAAAATGGACATCCTTTCCCATCACAGAAACAACATTTCAATCATAAATGCATTATATTAGTCCAAACCTAAAACAATTTTTACAAATTATTGAAAAAAAAAAATTATTTTTTTTTCAAAATAAAATAATAAAATTTAATAAATAAATTTAAAACTCATTATTTATTACAAATTAAAATTTCAATTTATAATTTATTTATTAAATTTAAGAAAAAAAAGAAAGAAGAAAACTAACTTTCGAAATCTTGTTTCTGTGTTGTTAAAGGTTGTCTGGTCGTCGAAGCAAAAAGCAACAGTAATACCATCAAAGATATTTGCCTCGAATCAGCATTCGATCAAAGCCAAACAAGAAATTTACTAACTGAAGAAATAACATTAGCAACAGCAACAACAACAACAACAACTACATCAACACCAACAACAACAACAAGAAAAACTCCATTAATATCAACAGAATCATCTATGAATTTGTTATTACTTCAATCCTGCTAAATATATAAAAAAAAACTAAATCCATTAAATAAACTAAAAAGCTAAGTAGAGTAACTTCATTCATTAAAAACATAAATTTTTATTAATTAAAAGAATTTAATATAAGATGACGTCATATCTATAAAATTATGGAATATTATCTGCCATAGTTTGCAGAAAAATTGGACATTAGTGACGTCATGTTTTATTCAAGAAAAAATGGATGGCTTTTAGCATCAAATAAAATTATTTAAATAAAAAAAGGAATAAAAATAAAAAAAAAAAAGATTAAATTAAATTTTAGTCTAAATTATCTAGAGAAAACAAAATTATTCAAGAAGAAAAATCATCAAATTACTTATATTTAATGTAAATTCTTCCAATTTAGTTAAAAAATCTTAGAAAGGAATATATATATATATTTTTAATTCAAAATGTCATTTAAAATTCCTGTTATTAATCTTGAACTTAACGAAGTCAAAGCGATAATATGGGAAAAATTACAAGAACCAACGTCACAACGGCGTTTAGTTTTAGTCATTGTATCAACAGCTTTATTATTAGACAACATGTTATATATGGTTATTGTGCCTATTATACCAGATTATTTACGTTATGTAGCATCGTTAGATGATGATGGAAATCCATTACCAACACCACCGCCACCAACATTTCCAAATGGCACAATAATTCCACATGATCCAAATGTACATGATCATCATGGCCAAGATTCTGCAACTGGTCTTTTATTTGCATCAAAAGCCATTGTACAATTAATGGTTAATCCATTTTCTGGCGCCTTAATTGATCGTATTGGTTATGATTTACCAATGATGATCGGTCTGACTATCATGTTCTTCTCCACGGCTGTATTCGCATGCGGTCGTAGTTATGCAGTATTATTTTTTGCAAGATCGCTGCAAGGTGCTGGTTCAGCATTTGCCGATACTGCCGGTTTAGCCATGATTGCCGACCGCTTCACTGAAGAAAATGAACGATCTAAGGCGCTTGGTATAGCGCTTGCATTTATAAGTTTTGGTTGCTTAGTTGCTCCACC
This sequence comes from Hybos culiciformis, assembly GCA_964007475.1. Taxonomy (NCBI): domain Eukaryota; kingdom Metazoa; phylum Arthropoda; class Insecta; order Diptera; family Hybotidae; genus Hybos; species Hybos culiciformis. Next base: position 13,434,568 of record OZ023273.1, read on the forward strand.
TTTTGGAGGTGCGCTATACCAATTTGCAGGCAAAGAAGTGCCATTTTTAATATTGGCATTTGTATGCCTGATAGACGGTTTAATGTTGTTATTAGTAATGAAGCCAATTAAAGAACAACTCAGTCAGTCAAGAGAAGTTCAAAAAGAAACGATACCTATTTGGAAATTGATGATGGATCCCTATATAGCGGTATGCGCTGGTGCATTAACAATGTCTAATGTTGCACTGGCTTTTATTGAGCCAACTATATCACTGTGGATGGAAGATACAATGACCACAGATAATTGGAAAATTGGAATGATATGGTTGCCAGCTTTTTTTCCTCATGTCTTAGGTGTTATAATAACTGTAAAAATGGCAGCGCAGTATCCACAACATCAATGGATAATGGCATCTGTTGGTTTAGCTTTAGAAGGATTATGTTGTTTCATAATTCCATTTTCCACGTCATATAAAGTTTTAATGATTCCAATTTGTGGCATTTGTTTTGGTATTGCCCTAATAGATACTGCTTTACTGCCTACATTAGGTTATTTAGTTGATGTACGATATGTATCAGTGTATGGTAGCATTTATGCTATAGCTGATATATCATATTCAATAGCATACGCAGTTGGTCCAATTATTGCTGGAGGAGTTGTTGAGGCAATTGGCTTCACAGCATTAAACTTTTTCATTGCCTTTTCAAATTTACTTTATGTACCCGTGTTAAGAAAATTACGAAATATATACGAGTTCAAACCATTTGAAAGTGAAGCAAATATTTTAATGTCAGATCCTCCTAATAAAGAATATCAGACCTACACAATGCAGGATCAACAACCCATGGATGCAAATTTCAAAAACCACTTAGAATTAGGTTATCAACAACAAACTGATGTAGTTCAAGAAACAAATGTAGATGAAAGCTATCAGCAAGGATACCAACAACAAGATCCAAGCTATCAACAATATCAACCAGGTTATCAAGAACAAGGTGGTGTGTACCAACAACAGCAACAAAACTATGGCCAACAACAACAACCGCAGGCAAATCCATTTCGACATGGTAATCCTCAACAAGTGCAACAGCAACAACAATATCCAGATCCATCAGTTGGTCCTAGAGGTCCTGCAAATCCATTCAGATCAGGATTCTAAATATAAATTTAATTTGTTTTTTTTTATTTAATCTAAATTATTTGTTCTAAATTATAAAACATTACATAAGTTTATTCAAATTATAAACTCAAATCAATTCTTAAATATTGTCCTGAAAATCCAAATCTTAATTTGCGCACGCGATACATGTATTTATTTTTATAGAAATCTAATATCTAAATGGACAAATTAATACAAATTGTGGTTTTGATCATACTATGAATATATGGTATTACGTGAACATAATTAATTTATTCAGTACGCAAATTTTCATGATGTAAATCTGAATTATTTTTTAGTTTATCTAATATAAATTCATGTTAAAATAATATTTAATTTACAAGATTTATTGCGAATATTACAGCGCAATTAAAAATGATATTATAATTAATAAGTTAACTTATAAGATATCAAAATGATATTATTTTAAATGCTATTAGCAATTAAATATTAGAACTAGGATATAACTATTTGTAAGAAAATGTCAATTTGGCGTTAAATTGTCTTGAAATTGTATCAATGTATCGCATACATATCAAACAAAAGTCTGCACAAAAATATATTTCTGGATGCAGTTGAAATTCAATTTGTACCTAAATTGACGCCTATGTTTTTTTAATTATTATTTTTTTGATTTGTTAATAATCAATTTCGAAGTTTTTCATCTATTAAAAATTTAGCAATCTATTCAAATTAATTCTTTTATTAATTTATAAAAAACATACATAATTAATATTGAGAAAGTAAAAAAGCAAGTTAATTTTATTTATTTGATGCTACATTTTTTTTTTTTGAAAAACTTGAAAATTGTTTAATAATTAATCATCTAAATTTTTAACGTTAGATACAACCAAGGTAACGATACATATCAGAGTCAAATGACTCGCCTGTTTAATTACCAAAGTGATATTATATTAATGTAAAAATCCATATTGAAGATATCATATATTATACTATATTATATACATAATTAACTTCAATATAATATACAATTTATATTATAATCTCATATATTATATTTTATAAGTATTCTGTATAAATTTAAAATTATATATTTATAATTTAGTTTAGAATTATGTACATTTAAAACTAAAAGTAAATCTTAGAGAATATTTGGTACTTTTGATAAAAAAAAAACTCTGATACAAGTTAATTAACGACAACCTTTTAACGGTCTCAAATTGCTGAACACAACAGTTTTCATTAGTTATTTAATTCATAATCATTATCCAACTTAATATGTAGATTAACGAATACATTCTTTTATTCTTTATTAACATATTTTTTATCATTAGTACCGACTATATCTTATATTTTTAAAATCAATTATTGTACAAAATTAAAATGTAACTGCAATTTGTGTAAAAATGCACTGAACTTATAAATTATACATAAAGGTTAATTTATAATTTAAAAATATAGTTTTAAAAATTTCAAATTTATAAAAGAAAAAACATTTATACACTCTGTAGGTACACATGTTGTACATACATAATACATATGTATTTCAATAAATTTATTTATTAATACATGCATATATATAAAATAACCTATATTTCAAATTGTTTTTAATATAAAAAAAACATATCAGAATAAACGGCCATTTTATATATATATTCAATATACATAAAAACAAATAAATAATTATTATTTTCATCTTTTTCTTTTAATAGATAACTTTTTAAATTAATCAATTTGATTTTGATTAACCAAAAATAAAATTTTACACATAAATACAACTTAAATTTATTTGGAATACGACTTAAAGTATTTATTATAAAAATGTTATATTTCATATAATAACGTCTGAATATCTAAATGCAAATTTTAAGATCACATGAAATGAATTTTTATTTGATTTTTTTACCTTTATCCAAAAGTTTTTATAAAATTAATTATGTGTTATAATTATAACGAATATAATATCGATTTTACAAAACGGTTTGCTTGCAGGTATGCTATGATAGGAAATATCAGAGAAAAAACGTTAATTTAAAAATTTTCTAACCAATGAAAAGCCTTCTTATTTTTGTGATAATGCAAGTGAAAAATCCAAAACAAGATTATATACAAATAAATAAATATTAATGATATCAATCCAAAGAAACAAAAAATCTTTGTTACTACTATATTATGATAATGATATTAAAAATATGCAAATAGAATGACAAATTTTCTTAAAATAAATTTTCCTTTAAAATAAATTAATTCAAGATAGCTTTTAAAATATTAAAAAAAGTACCAAATAAATACTGAAAATATGAAATATTAATATTTCCCGCCCAAAAGTAAAATTTATGTCGTAAATTTTCATTATAAATATCAAATGACAAAATTTTTGCCTTAAAATATATTTTTTTTTTAATAATAAAATAATTTTATATGTTTAATTTTTTAATAAAATATAATTTCGATAATTAGAAAAGAATACATATGTGGTTGAGGTTGTAGGTATTCACAAAAAAAAAATGTATCTACAAAAGTTATCTTCATATCCGTAAATTTATTAATTGTAAACATTAATTAAAACATTCTTTTTTTTATTTGAATTATATTAATTATTATAACTTAGTAGATTTTCATTCATTAGTAAATGTGATATACAAAAATTATTTTTTAATATTTAATTAGATACTCTTACTCTAATTATGTATATTTTTTGTGTATTACTATCAATATTTATTTATAATGAATAACATAAATTAAAAATAATATATTTGTACATTCGGATTGTTTTTGTTTGTAAATATTATGTAGAGTTTCGCAATCCCCAATATTGTAAAAAAGAAAATTATTTAGCCGTTCAAAACTCAAATTTATAAATATTTCTGATTTAGGTTTCTTGAAAAGTTTAAAACTTTTCTTTAATTAAATTTATAAAGAAATTTTAATCGTCACTACATAGCTTAAATTATATGTATATTATATCTACTTCATATAAATATTAAGTTTAGAAGTTTTTTTTTGTTTATTTTTACTCTTAACATAGTTTCCTTTTATCTTAATTAAAATTTTAAATTTCATTCATAAATACCTTACCAAACTATATATTTCTGTTTTTATTTTATTACCATGATTGTATATTATATGTTATTTATTCTTGAGGAAAGAACATATTATACATCAACTGTAGACTGAAAGTTATGAATATGCTTCCCGAAAATTTTATTTCAAATTTAATTTAAATTTTGCGAAGAATAAATTTACTGTATTTTAAATTTTTCTATGTTTTTATCGTTTTAAGGAAAACTTAAGGTTTTAAAGTAGTTATTTTTCTGAACTTTGACAAGTACATAAAGGAAAATATTTTATCAATTTCATATTAAATACATCCATATTACCTAAAATGGAAGTGAAATGGAAAATTTCTAAATTTAAAATTTGTGTGTGTATTTACATTATTTATATAATATAAATAAAACAATTTAAGCTATAATATTTCTATAATATTTTGAACGCTTCACTTATAATTTCTGAGCGAAAAAAAAATTATTTATTTTAATTATATTATACATATATGATAGCCATTCACATATTATAATATTAAGAAAATTACATAGCGAAAAAAAGTATATAAAAATAAAACTCATGAAAAAATCTCCCATCAAAACGTATCAATTAAAAGAGAAAACAAATCAATTATAAATTATAAAAGTTATATTTTTGAAGAAAAAAAAAAATTAACGTAATCATTATTATTGTAATATGTATAAATACTATAAATTATATTTCATTATGTAAATACGAAAATAATAATTTTGCATATTATATGTATAAATCTATACATACATTATAAGTTATTATCATCATACTTATGTATTATTCATGTTTGCTATTTTTTCACTTAATTTGTGAAAAACTAATTTAGTAATAAATTACAACGAAAACATATATATTACAAAAAAATGGGGCTATGTGATCAGCTCTAACATATATATAAATTTGAAGACATGATTCATTTTAACCATTAAACATTTATTCACTTTTAAATTAATAATGACTATAATTTGAAAATGTTATAGAAAAAATCTTTCCATTTATTATTTATTAAAGGAAATTTTTTTTTTTCACATTTGGTTGTAGTTTTTATTATGTTGAAACTAGAACTTTTAAAACTAAATTATGTACATTGTCTTCTGTGTTTATATATTATTTATTAATATGAATTGAAAATTGAAAGATTTAACATGGTCATACCATTAATTTTTTTGATTCTATCAATTAGAAAATATCATATATAAGTTTAAAGTATAACCAGGTAAGACTTAACATACTTCATTAACTACATTTCAAATTTGAGCTCATAATAATGTAAATTCTTTGAAATAAGAAATAAAATCTGTCAGAAAACTTACATTAAATTTTTAACGGTTTCAACAGGTTAAAACGCTTCTAATTAAGTGTACTCTGGAAACTATGATCAAAAAAAAAAAAATTCAAAAAGAATTCAATGAATCGAATCTTAATCCGATCAATGTTATCTATGTAACATTTAAAGTTCAATTGCGATATGAAAAATATTATTTAACACGAATTTCTTTGAAATTTAATTATTACTTTTTTTGATGGATTTTATTTACAAACAATCCTTATGAATTATTTTAGCAAATAATGGATTGTACAAAATGTAATACCTAATAAAGTAATAAATAATAAATTTTATAGCGATAAAAAAAAATTAAGCAATATATACTCGTACATATACTTTCAATTTTATTGATTCTTTAATCAATTTTGAGTACATTATATAATTATACACAAAATACACATGTACTTGAAATATGTTCAAAATATAAAAAATATTATACTCGTATGTTCTTAAATAAATAAATTCAATTATTATAATTAGTTTTTGCTTTTGATTGCGATTTATGCAGAAAATGTCATAACTTATTGAAAATTAAATTTATGTCACATATACAAATATGATTTCGTCCTTTTTTTTAAACTCGTTTATTTGAGAGATGTATCCATAAGCTTTTGTTCTAGGTCTAATATTTCTTTAATTTGCGGGAATTACATTATTTTATAAATCAAAAATAAGTGACAAATTGTAATCAATGTAGAAAGGGATTCACTACGTGAATGTTAAAAAAACCTTGGGTGAGGCAGATCCATACTTGTTCAAGGTTATTCTCTGTATTTGTTACTGAAATCGTCCGAAACTATTCATCGTGATGTCTACCAACGACAAATAATACTAATATAGAGGATCAACGATAAGAATGGGAGAACAGATTTAACAAATAACTACTACGACAATGCCACACCACATGTTATTCAACAAATTAAAAATAACTTAAACGCTGAATTCACTACACATTGCTTCTTCAGAATTATAATTGTTCCGATCGATACACTCAACCCCACAGAAAGCTGCTTACAAAATTACAGACACGCCTGAAAGTTGTCAATTAACTCAAAAAGGTCGGAATCATATTTGCAGATCCAATATTTTATATTTATTAATAATTTACTTATCAAATTACATTTATACAAATTTGTTCTTTTATTGGCTAATTATGTCAATTTTAAATCACAATTAATATAGAATGAAATTAAAAAAAAAAATTAATAATTATTTACAACTAAATTCCATAAGCTGCTTTTATCTTCTAGAAAATTTTCAAACAGTTCCACATGAATTAAGATAACTTTAAATATTTTGAAGAAATATTATTTACTTTTTTTTTAATGAATATTATGTTACCAAAATCTATATCAAGCTAAAAACTTTAATCATTGTGTGGTTTATGTTTATTTGTTATAATTCTCCCTCAATTTACTAAATTCTTAATTTTAAATGTCTGTATTAAAATTTTAATTGATTTTTCAATAGGTAAATTTTCATTTCCATCCAAAATTCCATTTTAGTATTTATATATTTTAATAAAGTAAATTTTATATTTAAGATTAGAAATGAAATTTAAATAGAATTAAATTATAATTGTAAATTTATTGGGTGACCAGTTTATAATAAGTTAAATATAAAATAAAACATAAAAATATTAAATAATTTATATAGACGTAAACATTTGTATATAATAATAATAATATTTTATTCATTGCAACGTAAAATATTAATTATAAATTATACATAATATTATTATAATGTAATTTAAAAATAGTCAATAAATATGAAAACAAAAGTGCGTGTGAAACGTTTTAACATCTACTATTATTATCTATTCTACTAGATAAGTAGATGTCTGTGATAAAAAGTTAAAAATAAATAAATAAACCAAACTAATTGTATAATACATATACTTTATCAAAAAAAAATCGACAGGATAATTATTAATAAAAATAAATGCGAATAGCATTAATATTACGCTATTAATTAGATCAATGTATATTAATTATAATTTTATTATAAAATGTAGAAAAATTAGTGTTAGATAGATTTTATTATTTCCTTATTTCAGTATATATTTTTAAAGAATTAAATTTCATAACAGATCTTAAGTTATACTTTAACACAGTAAAATTCCTGCAAAATTGATTCATTTTATCTTAACTTTATATCTTAAGTTAATATTGAAACCTATATTATAACAAAAAAAAAAGTTTCTTCTTTAATCTATATAGTTTTTTTTTTATTTAAAATATTTATTAGGAATACAACTCGTTTAAGTAAATTAATTTTTCGTATTCTTCAATGAACCGAAAATATTTAGTTTAACAAAAAAATTTACTATTTAAAATATAAAATAATAAAATTTCAATAATAATAATATTGATGGTTGTAAATATAGGCATCATTTTCAATTTTTTTATTGCAATTATTTTCTTGATTAATTAAGAAACTGCAACATAATATAAAATCTAAAATTCAGAAGTAACTATATAATACACTTACATAATATATTATATGATTATATAACAATACAAATACTATAATATTATTAGAGAGAACAAATATTAAGACAGTGCCGGCAATGTGTAATACATAAATAATAAATAATCAATATAATATATTAAGTTTTCTTAAGGCATCCATACCTAGGAAACGAGAAAAAGGTACCAGTAATTTTTTTAGTAACAGAATACCGTTTCTGGAAATACATCCCTGTATTTTAGTACTGAATCCTGGTATTTCAATACTGATGGTAATTTTGAATGAAATTTCTTGATATTATCAAAAAAGGTACCTATAATAAAAAATAAAATACTTTTGAAACACTATACTTGCTTTAAAATTTAGTTTGAAATTTAAAATAACCTCAATGACAAGAGCAAGGATATATATTGCGAAACAAATCCATTAAAATATAATACAATTTATTAAAAGTAAATGCAGAACTATCCAAAGTATTGTATATAAAATTATGCATCCGAACTTCGAAAAAACTTACAACTTAAGGTTTAGTGAAAGTTCCATATCTTGCTGTTTATCTTCTGTTAAGCAATTATAATCAATTACCCATATCCACTAATCATATTTAAAGTTATATGTTAAATATATATGTATAATATAATACAACAAATTCATGCAATCAAGTTTGTAGCAAAAAATCTGTTTAATTTAATTTAATATACAATTTTAATTATTTCAATAATGTAGGTTTTATAATTCCAAAACATTTCTTTACCTACTAGATAATTTATTGATAAATTTCATTATTATAATAAACCAATATCCTTTTACATTAACTTCATTACAACTTTATATTTCGGAGAAATTATCATTACGACTGAATTATTAAATATATATAAATATATAGAAATATCACTTACACATTATATAATGTACATACATACAAAATATAAATCGCGGTGACAGAATATTATTATAAATAACGTACAATAGTAAAATTAAAAAGTATTTCAATGTTATGTAATTAATTGGAACGCATCAATTAGCAAATAAATATAGAAAATTATGAGATGAATGTAAAAGTTTGGCAAAATAAAATAACTACATAATTTAGTTTATAATATAATATAATTAATGTAAATTTAGTTTAAAAAAAAATTAGTTAATTATTATAGTAAAAAAAAATAAAATACCTATACACAAAGTATTATTAAGATTAAACATAATTCCGAATATCAAGTCTATGTACAGTTTTCAATATGAAATAAGAAATATTATTCCAAAAACGCTATCAATTCTCATTATTAACATCTATGATAATATTAATAATTGATTTTCTATGATATGACATTATTAAAAAACACAAAAAGAACTCTTCAAATTAATAACTCAAAAAATGTAAAATATTACTTATAATTGTTTTACATTTGAGATTGGGCTGCTACACACTACACTGTATAGATTTTTCCCAAAAATACATTCTAATTATATTTCAATATGTACATGTACGTACAACCATTCAGAAATAAGAGGAAATGTCATAATAAATAAAATTCAACATTCGGTAGCATACAAAAATTTGAGAGATATATACATAGTACATATTATAAAATCAAAACTCAAGTTTTGACTAATTGTATGATTGAAAATTATTATTATTTTATTAAGTACATATGTAACAAACGAAAAATGAATGAAAGATAATTTAAAATAAAATTAACTATACACTACTGTACTGTATTTTTTAGAAACCTTTGCCTATGCTTAAAATGTTACTGTTGAATACAATTATATTGCTATGAATAAATTTTAGATGAAAATAATATTAAAATTATATAATCGGAAATGTATAAAGTATTATGTACAACTATCAAATTAAAAATAAAATAAATATAAAACTATAATAATAAAACTAAGATAAAATAAAACGAAATTACTACATTTCTTTTCTATTCTATCAACATAAATCTGTTTATAAATTTCTTCATTAAAATATTATAGATACAAAGTATGTTCGTTGATTTTGCACGTTAATATAAATAAACGATACTTCAATATAACTAAGTATGGTGTAATTGATCAGTATTTTTTAAAATATAAGCTCTATTCGTGGAAGTTGTGCTTTTAATTTTGTCCTTTTCCACTTGAATTAATTCGGTTAAGTATAATCATAAATCCCGAAAACGAAAATATTTAAATATTATTTAATTAAAATTGTAAAAAGACTTTTAATTAATTTAAAGACATTAACATCGAAAATGTGCAGTTTGCAGTAACGTTAATATTCAAATCTTATTTAATATTTTCATTTAAATTAAATTATCTGAAATTGAAGTTAAAAAAAAAAAAAGTAAGACATGACTAATGCATACAGCAAGAGCAAGGGATATATATCTAGCTAGTGCTCATTTCTGCAGCTATCTGTTCAGTCTAGGTAACGTTCTTTAAATAAACTACTTAGTTGTTTCTGATCTACAACACAGAGAATGCAAACCTTTAATTAATTTTTATTTACTTCGCTTTTTATTTATATTTTTGATTAGTATCATTATCACAAAATGCAAATACATAAAAATTTTAGTATAAACTTATTTAATTGACGCCACATCATATAAAGGGAAATATAATTACATATTATTTAATTGATTAATTAGCAAAATCAGTGGACATAAATAATTAGAAAAATTAAATCCGAAATTATAAAATTAGTTAAAATTATGTACTTATCTGTACTGTATACATTAATATGTGTTATATTATTAATTAAAGTTATATAAACAAAACAAAAAAAAAAACAAAAAAAAAATTCAAAACATTAAACATTTTCGAGTTAAATGTAGTTAATTAAATGTTATATTTATAATGAAAATAAATAAAAAATAAAAACAAATTAAAATTAAAAACAAACATTTTATATTATTTATTCAATATTCAATATGTTTGAATCAAATTAATAATACCAACAAGAAAAATTATAATCTTGATTTTTAAGTATTAAATTTTATTTAAAAATAATTTATGATTTCAATTTGAAATCTTTAATTATATAATTAAACTCTAATTGTGTAATTTAATATGAAAAAAAAAAATTATACAATTAAAAAATAAAAATTGTATCGTAAAAGATAAAGAAAAAATCCTGATGTTAAAATAATAAAAAAAGAAAAAATTACTAATAAATGAAAATGTATAATGCTAAACAAACATAATAAGTATTAAAAAAAAATATTATAATTGTTAACCAAAAAAAAACTATACAGATTTTTATTTTCCATAAAATTCATATTTCCAGGAAATTGTCTAGGATAACTTCTATTATCACCATCTCATCCAACATAAATATAAATTTCATTATACATAGTTGTAACGGTACTAGAATTATGATGATTCTTATGTCACAAGTCACTTTTTAATATAAGATTGATTATAATATGAGTAGTTTCTATTATCCAGTATCAATTAATTTTAATGGAATTTACACGAATTAATTATAAAAGTGGAATAATTCTTTTTTTCTACTATCTGGAAAAAAATATTACTCCGGAAATATTTTTTTGTTTCTTTTCGTAATTTTTTTTTAATTCAGCTACGATTTCTGCCAAAATTTGCAGATAATCTTTAACGATATGAACCCTGGGCAATTTTCCCGTATATAAACTTAAAATTAATATGAAAATGAAAGATTAACATTTAACTAATTCTTTTTGGATTTAGGTAAAATTAATTGGCTTGGGTATTTCTTAAAAATAAAAATAAAATAATTAATGAAAACCTTTTTTTTCTTTTATCATTATTCTGAACATTATTCACTTCGATAATAATTGTAATTAATTTTTCTGCGGATAAATAATTTACCAGTTTAGTTATGTGTAATTTACATTCATTTGCAGCAGTATCTTATATATAATATGATTAAAGCAAAAAAAAAAAAAAAATTATCTGTACTTAATATGTCAGATTTTATTTTTGATTCTAATAGATAAAAAAAGAATAAAAAGAAAATAATATTTTACGTTAAATTTTATTTGTATCAATAAGACATTCGTAATATTATTTTACCAATAAAATTAATAACGATTAAGTATTTTGTTTTATTTTTCATAAAGTGACAATAATACGATAATTTAAAATGACACTCTCTTATCGTCTTACCTTGTCATAATAAAACAAAGTGCTGCTTTTATGTTATTAGTATACATGTATATACCTATTGTACCTATATTTATTATTATGATGATCCATAATAACGTGAAAAATAAAAGTCACTTTTGGCTCTTATCATTTTCATAAAATCAAGAAAAAAAACAGGAGCGAGTGGGAAAAATAAGAAATATTTTGTAATCACAATAAAAGTTTTTTTTTTGTTGTTGTTGTGATAATCCTATTAAATTCACATCTGTTTTCATTCATTTTCTAAATAAATAAAAAAGCAGCATAAGATTCCTTTTATATCAAATAAATTTTTTTGTCATGATGTTTACATAATATATAATATGATATGAAATTATTATTTATACGAATTTTTGTTATATGATGAATTAATGTAATAATAAAGGCGGTAAAAAGTTTGCAAAAAAAATATAAAATAAAAAGTTAGTTCACACTAGTATCTAAAGTTCTTTGTATAAGATCTTATCATGTATACAATGTTAGCTACTATTAATACATATAAAAAACTAGAACATTATTCTACTTTACTACCCATGTCTTTAAATTTTTCATTATTCAGCCAAAATTTTGACTAAAAATTAAAAATAAATATTATTTTCTCCCCAATTAGAAATTTCAATTATTTTTTTTTTTTTTACTTTTTTAAATTAACTAAAGCCGAGTTATTTTGGAGTTTGGAAAACAAAATTTCCGGAATTTCTTTTTCATCAACAATACACAAAATAAAATTTAAATGAAAATAAAATATTCATGAGAAAAAAAAAACCTTAACTAGTTTCATAAAAATCACCCCTTCGAATAGAATTATTTAGCACCCTTCATACCAAACTTCAGGTAATAAAAATAATAATAATGATTTGGAAATATGTATAAAACCAAATCACCAACTGTTTTACAATACAACATAAAAAAAATAAAAAAAATAAATTTGAGTATAACGTATATAATGAAAAAAGTTTTAGATAAAGAAAATCCCCTTTCTTTCTTTTGAAAAAGAAGTATTTTATTGTAATTTTATTACAAAATACTTTTAATGTTAAATTCCTTTAAATACTATTTTTGGCTTAAATTTTAGATAGAAACATGCTTTTAATATAAAATAAAATATTTTGCTTTTTCTTCGTATTCGAATTTGCTTAATGTTGTCCAGGGTCGTATTGTATTTTTCAACATCTATTGTTAGATCTTCTTCATTTTCTGATAATTTGATTTTCAGGTTGCATTTACAATGCATTTACAAATTGATTGAGTGTTAGTTGAAAGTTAGTTGAAATTAGTCTAAAATTATAAACCAAAAAAATTATTTTTAGAAGTTTCTCAAAATTATAAATAATTTAATTTGTTACAAATTCACTATAAAAAATTGTTTATTTACTTGTTTTCTGGTACCATAACGAAATGGTATGGCATGCAATAAAATAAACTCTAATCCCTAACAAACCAAAAGGAATTTATTTTGGATTAAGGAAAAAGTGACGAATTTTGTTTTTTGTTGTTTTTTTTTTTATCATGCATCAGAGATATACAATGTTTTCTGCTGCTTATGTTCTTTAAATTTGGAAACAAATGCACAAATGTATAAATGAAATATTATAAAGATTCAAGAAAAAGAAGTTATTTGTTTGAAAAAAGTTTTTATTTATTCATAATATTTTATTTAATAAAAATAAAAACATTTTTATACAAATACATACTTATTCCTTAAAGTTTTTAGTTTAAAATCCTTTCGATAAAAATTATATTTCCTGAAGAATAATTATCTGAAATTGTTCAGCATTTGTCCTGTCAGAATAAAATTACATTTTAATACATTTAGTGATTTAGTTATGCACCATATCCATGAACAAACGTATCAATAAAATTTCATTTTAATTATATTATATCTACTTATTAGATTTCATCTTAATGAAAAATATAAAATACATTAAATTAAATCATTGGAAAATCATTAATTATAGTAAATTAAAAGATATTAAAATGTAGTAAAAAAATTATATTTATAAAATTGAACTTAATTTATTTATTATGTGGTAATATAATATCTTAAATTGTATACATATATTTTTTCTATTTAAGGAAGCTTGTGTAGGCTGAAAAAGAATTTATTTTTCTTTAAAATCCTAATTTAGATTTATACTTCCGCTACAGAAATATAGCCCCGACTGAATTGTGGTCGTCAAAAAAAACTGTCGATAAAACAGTTTTTCATTGAATAATCAACATTCTTGTTTTACTGAATTAACGCCGAAAAAACTGAAATAGCGCTGATTTTTATGTCAACCGTTTCCTACGAACAATTATTATACAACTCTGTATTATAATAATAAAAAACACTGGACTTATTTAATGAATAATTTTTACATAATTTCTTAGCCCTAGTAAAAAGAAAGATAAAATAAAGCACTTTAATCTCAAAATGTATTTTAAACTGCAGATTCCAATGTCATATACTTAAAAGTTTGCGTAAAATAATTCTTACAGGTAATACTTCATAAAGCATGAGAATAAAAATCTAGTGCTGCCCGCAAAATAGAAGACAACTTAATTTAAAAAAAAAAAATATTTTAGTTCATTAAGCTATTAAAGATTTTATTTTTAGCTAAAAAATAATGTTATTTTTTATATTACCAAGATATCAACATCAAAAATAAAATGTACCACCAACTATGGTGAATGTCTGCACGCCTTAAATCTAATGAACAAGAAGAATTTAAATAGAAACAAATCCAAATCATTTAATGTCTGATTTATTTCTGTACTACATCCCACTACCAGTCACCCATGTCAAATTTTCATTAAATAAGAAAAAATTTTATAAAATATTTTAACTTTAGTTTTAATTTGTAACAAATTGAAATTCACAAAAATTTTTGTGGAAATTATTATTTAAATATTTATTAAAGTTTTTATTTACTGACGTTATTCAAACAATATCATCGTAATAAATTAGTTTTTCGTTAAATCATAAAGGTCATTACTAAAACAAATTTCTGTTTCGTAATTATATATGTCGATATAATATTCAAGCCATTCAAGAAAGGATTATTCTAGTAAAATTGGCCAATTAATGATGATTCCGAGTCTTATAAAAAACACCTAGATAAATAATTTAAGATTGTGCTAGTTTTATAAAACTTAGAGAGAAAAAACTTTTTACCAACATAGTACAAAATAAAAGCCCTCAAATAACTTCTTATATTATCCAAATCAAATAAGATAGTTAATAGATTTTTTTTACTAATCAATAAGTAGACTAATAAGCTTTTATATGAAGTTCTGGTGGGAAAATTTACTAATTTAAAGAACAATGTTATATTTATAAGAAAATTGCGTTAATCGGAATTAAGAACACAAAGTTTTAATTTGAATTCTGTGTGAAGCAATAAGCCAACAATATTTCCTAAAATAGAAATTAAGTATATGCACATGATTTGTAACACATTGAAATTGATACAAAATTTTCTTTGATTTTCCGGAATTAAATTTTTTCTCAAAAGAAATTCAGTTTTATTATCCTGTTAAAATCTTTATCAAAAAAGCATGAAATGAAACAAGGGTTTAGAGATGGAAGTATTTTTGTCTTTTATAGTCCTTAAACGAAAAAGTTTTTATAAAATTTCTTTATAATATGAAAGAAAAAAAATTAAGATCAGGATATAATATTATTTCGGTTCAATTGTATTGGATATACGTGTGTACATTATTGAGCATTTCCCCCTAATTATGTCGTTTGCGTGTTAAGACTATTAAAAATACAAAATTGGTTAAATTTTTTTTTTCAACATTCATACATATTCATTTAAGGTACGTATCTTTTAATTTATACCAAAAAGGAAGTGTATCTAAATTACTGCTATAAATTTCGTAAAATATCTGCAAAAGCTTTATAGGCAATAGGTTTTAATACAAGTATAAGTCTAAGCTAGGTAAACAATTCAAATAATCCATTTTGTTATATTATTAAGTATAGTAAAACCACTTCAGCTTTAAACATAACTGAGATTCAAGCTACAAATTAATGTCAAAAAACATATCCACCGTATATTTGTAAGAGAACGGACGAACACAATTAGAGCTACCGGTTGCAAGGGAAATATTATTGTCGCTATAGTAATCGCTTTATCTTATCGCCCGAATTACAATTAAAGCTTTGATCATGTTACATATGAATTGAATGTTTATTCAACTTCTAAATTTACTCGTCAGCGTTTTTCAATAGGGGTTGACAACGTTTTCCAACAATTCTTTCAACCAGGTGATAACTCCTGATGATTATTTTGCGCTTAAAGAGTTTGTACGGATCTCAAAATCTACTTTGTAAGAAAGTTTCTGAAATACGCTAGAGGTGAAGTACGTGTACATAATTGCACAAGCATTATCATATTATCCTACAATTCTTTCGAAACAATCACAAAATAATAAACTATTTTATATGGAATACAGCTACCTTTCTCTTAGAAAGTCTAAAATTTCAACACTTACAAAATTTTTTTGATAGAAATTTGAAGTTTAAAGAATTAAGAAAATGATTAATAAATAATTGTTAGATCATTCTGAATTCTATCATTTTGGTTTGTGTTTAACATTTTATTGTATAACAGAATGTTAACTTAAAATTTGGTATTTTTGCATTATTTTCTTTTTTAAATGATAAAAGAAAAACATAACGCATGTGGAATACTAAATAGAAACTTGTAATCATTTTATATATTTGATTTTATTTCTTTTTATTCAAGGATTTATTATTTTTTTGTTTTGTGTTTTTTTTTTTCGTATTTACATTATTATTTTTCCTAACAAAACCTTGAAAGTTATTGTGTACAACAAAGCGTGAGCTGAGGTTGACGAGGTTAATAAATTTCACGATAAAAATATAAAAATTTTGTTCATGAATAGTAGATAAAAAAAATTAAGTTAATTTAAGCAACTTAAATAATATTTGTTTTCTATTTTGTAAACATTAAATAAAAAAAACTTATTTAATTGGCCACATAATCCAGCAGGATTTCAAAACTTTTATCCTATGAATTTTTTATAGCCTCTTAATTACTTTATTGTTTTAAAACCCATATTTACTTTCTGATTTATATTGTAATTTTGAATTTATATTTATAGCCTTGAACTCGTTTTAGTATAACTAAGTAAAATATTATACGACAATGCATATAATAATTATTTTCCTGTCTCATGATAAGAAAATTTATGAAAATAATATTTATTAAAATTTTTAAAATAAAATTTATTATTCAAATTTTATTTGGGTAATTTGTTGTTATATTTTCAAAGAAAAATTATTGCTTTATTATCAAATGCGTACACTTGGGTATGATGAAGTGGTTAATACGCCTGTTTTCCAATTAAACTCCGGTTCGATTGCCATCTAATCAAGTCAATTATAAATTTGTTAACGTAAGATGGACCTGCCCTGTTTTTCGAAATAAATCTGAAGGACATATTATACAATTTCAAGCAATTTAACTAAAAAATACTTTTCTTCTTCAAAGGCAAGTCTGTACTTATTTAGAAACGCGTAAGTTTAAAAGGCTGCCTACTTGAGTAATTACTGAACTGTAAGATAGAGGTAGACAATTTAATAATAGTTGGTGGGATATAGTAACGTAAAATTACTTCAAGACGTTGCTTATATACTTTTAATATAATTTTCTTACATCAAACAGTAAATTAAAAGCATTTTTTTCTTTAAATCCATCAACACTTTTTGATTTAAAAATTTGTAACATTTAAACTTATTTCACGAAAAAAAGCCTTTTAACAATTATGTTTCAACCAACAACATTTTTAACTACATGGGAAAAAGTTTTATATTGCTGCATGCAATTTAATTAAAAGCCAAAATTTTTTTTTTGTAATAATGAAAATCCTAATACACATCCTTTTTATTTGAGAAACTTTCGTACAGTTTATAAAATTTTTAAATTAATAAATCGACCGTACATTATTTTGTCCTTTGGCGATAGCTCTTTTTAGTTTGCAAAATAGAATTTTCAAAATTTTTGAAACAGTAATCAAAGTGTATATGTAAATGTAGGTAGGTATTCAATGTGTTTATATATTTATATAATTTTATTTATTTGTGGTCTGTAAGGACGAAGAAGCATTAAATTAAGGGATTGATAAATATCCATTTGCCTTTAGTTTCATAAATTGGGAGCTCATACATAAGCGATGTATTACAAGTTTTAAAACTACATTAAATAATAAAGAAGAAGTAAATATGTTATTCTTATTGTTAAAAATGGAATTAAAAAGTATCTGTAGCTTATGATATTGAAGATATATATAGCGTTTCTTCAATATTATGTTATTTCTATAGAAAACATACATTTATGTAATATTCGCCAATTTTAAATAACTGTCTCATGTTCTTCGCCTTACTTAAAGTGATTTATTTTGGTATATTGGTCGAAGTATTCTTAATGTAGAATCACTAGCTCATACGGAGTGCTACGTTAATAATTATACTTCTACTGTTGTTCCAGTAATACTAAAACAGATTAATATTATCAACTGCACCTCTAGTTACGTTGTCTTCTTTCTAGCGTTACTACATGTCCATATGCTACCGAGAAACTCACTAAACAACTATACAAACTGTTCTTGTATTCACATAGTTCCACCTCTTGCACATTTAGCGTTTGAGCTGCTCAGCTTTTAACTTTACCACGAATGTGAAAATAAAATTATTGTACTATTATCTTTATACCACAAAAAGATAAATTTCGAATAATTTTAAAATTCTAATTTTTTTTTACAGATACCTTCATTATCTTAAATTATGTATATAAAACTTTTTAACAATAACAAAAACCATTAAATATGGATGTGCAAAATGTGACAAATTGAAAAATATGACAAAAAAGACAATAAAATTTTTATTCTTTATTAACCCCAGAGGAATTCATATAATAATGAAATGTTAAATTTAACTTCTAGTTATGCCATAAATGGGATATTTTGAAGAGTTTTATTATAACTTATAACAAAAAAAAAACTTTATCCTTTTTTCCTATTATGGCATAAGGCTTTCAATAAAAAAAAAAGTTTTACTAAGTGGATATGAATATGAAATTAATAGTTAAGCTAATAAAAATTCTCAAATCCAATAGGAGAAAAAATTAAATAAAAACTATAATATCTTTAAGATAAGTTTTGAATATTATTTATTTTCTTTTTTAAATATGATTATGGAATTTTGTAAAAAATATCAGGCATAAATTTTATATCAAAAAAACATGAAATATACAATAGAAAAAAGAATACCTAATACCTACCTATTACGTAAATTAGTTAATTTTATATAATTTCTTATAACACTAATTGCGAAAAATATATATTTTAATCATAATATAGTAACAACATTAGCGCTCTTAAATAATTAGAATTTCAAAAGTTGTAGAGACGGACGAAATGTAGTCCCCATATTTCGTTTTCTAATTCAGTCTAGCGAATCATTTGTTTATTTGAGTTAAAGAATTTATCTAAAATGCAAATTGAAAAAATGAAAATTGAACATAAAAACCTTTTATCTAAAAATTTTCTAATTTACTAACGTGTTTAAAGCTATAATGAAGATATTTTATTTTGAACCCATTTATTTAATTAAATTATGTAACAATTTGTTTTGTAATTATGTAGATACATCAAATAAGAAGCTATAATAAATACATAAAAAAGAACCAAATATTGTTCTATGTAATATATTTACTTTATATGTATATTTATATATAAATATACAAAAGTTAACCGTAAAAAGAAAATTTAAATTCAAAATTAATTCACTGATCAAAAATTATATGATAAAAATCAAAGAACCCCAATTTCATTTATATTTTTATTTTTATTGGGGAGAAAATAAGGGGCATTCCACGTTACAAAATAATCACCATCTGGGTAACATCTTAATGTTTTATCATCAAACATTATGTTTATTTTAGAGAAAAAAAAAAGCATAAATGAATCTTACAATGTTCGAACACTATATTCTTTTGTTTATTGAAAAGATAATAACGTGACTTAGAAGTTATAGCAAAAAGTTATTCAGAAGAAAATTCGTTCATCAAATGGCGAGAATATTCTCTAAAATCAAAAATTGTCAACATAAACTTAACATAATATGTAAGGATTTTTAAAATTCATATAAGATTATTACATGAAAATATCCAAAAGTACAAACTATTATTAACAAACAATAATTGTGCATCGTTTATATAACTTTTTTGAAGAAAACTAGATGCGAAAATAGAGCTATCGAATATTGTAAAGGTTTTTAGCAAAGAATTTCTATACATATTTCACTTTTCAGCATATTTCGAAGAAGTCACTGCAGTTCTTGCACTTTGCCATAACATTTCTCTTTTCTTTTCTTTATTTTTCTTTTTTGGGAAACATCAAAATGAAAATGTTTAAGGTAAATAAATGTAGTCGGTAGTGATATTTGATAAGGAAAAATTACATGGTAATTCATTATTTGTCAAAAAATTTGTACATTTGTATGGGATTAACTAATGAGATCAGGTTGTTTGTTTTGTTTTTCCTTTTTATTTTCATTGATAAAAAAAAATTTGATTCATTTGTCTAAATTTAAAAGGTAAATAAAAAAGGACTTGGTTTTTTGTTTAAGGCCCAGAGTAAATCTAATAAAAAGAATATTTGAAATATCTATATAAGTATAATTTTTCTTGATTAATATAATGTCCCAATAGGTTCATCAATTAATAAATGAAGATTTTATTTGCTTAAGTAGGAATTCTTTATTAATATTCTTTTAAAAATATTTAATGGTCAATTATTTTTAAGAACTTTTCAACAATTTTTCATCGTAATTTTTTCTTGATTATAATTTGTTCTATCTATTATAAAATTATTTTTAGTTCTTTGAAAATAATAAAGATTGTAACTAAAACTGCATGACTTTTTGGTAGTGTGAGCTCAAAAATATGTATCAAATGAATAGCTTAAATTGATATATCAAAATTGTAGTTTTTTTTCCTAGCGATGAATAAATTACAAAAAATGTAGGGTAAAATTACGTGCTAGTTCGATTTGATCCATATACATAGGAAGAGATATATAGAAATTATAGCTGCAGCAGCTATCTGTTTTTCATTTTATTTACATAAATAATGTTTCTGGTTGCAATAATTTTTTTCGTTGCAAATTGTTCAAGAGTATAAACGTTACGAGTTAAAAAAAATATAATAGTCAATATGTGTACGTACATATGTTATGTAAATGTTAGTATACATATAATGAATACAATGGAGATAACATAACTAGGTAATCTAAGTAAATATCCATGTTCAGTTCAGTTCATATGACAATTTAAAAAATAAATTATTTACGGAAACTAATAATAAAAAAAGCCGGACGTGATTCTATCACAAATGATATCCGCTTCCTTTTTTTAATAATAATCTTTTTAGTTGCATACATACATATATATTTTAATTTTGTTATAACATAATGAATATATGTATGTAGTTATATACCATATGAACATAATAGAACAACGTAAAAAATTTCATATTCATAGAGATTCATTTTATCTTCGATTGAAATTTATTAGATGTGCACGATTCTTAAATTTTATAAATTTCATATTATAATGAAAAGAAAATTTTCAAAGGTTTCTTCTTTTTATTGGAAATTTGACAGTAAAAGTTAAAATAAGCTTTTTATATTGAAATAAAAATTATTTCCAGCCACTTAGTTTAATTTGGTTCATATCGCTATCGCTACTATATTATATATTTTCATACATCCTTTACTTTAAAATCTTTTGAGTTCATGATTTTCCAAATGTTAACAGATGTTACTGTACGAACTATTTTCGTATGATAAATCAAATGTTTCAAAACTTGACCAATTAGAAATATTGTTTTTAATTCTGTTATAAGAAGTTAAGCTTAAGCACTGAGTTGAATTTTGGTAAAATTTGAAATTTGATTCGAATTTAAACATTCAGACAAGTATTATATAGATACCTTAATCAAAACACTGTACTGTTGTTCTTAAGATTTAAATATATTGAATTCTATAAATTATATAATATAATATCGACACTATATACAATTATTATATTAATGTAATAACTTCGCTACACTTCAGGTTACAAACACAGAATTCCATGTTTTGCAGAAAAAAATGGGTTCGTTCTGTGTTTGTTACTTGGTTTGCCATATAAATTTTTTTTTTTTTTTTTCATGGTTTGAAAGTAGGTTCGACACAAACCTAGAAATTTTACTACATAGTTTTATTGCATTTCAAAAAAAAAAAGGTATAACCTGTCAATTTGCAGAAAATTTACAGAAAAAATCATACTTTAAAATGCGTCGATATAAAAAAAATAATAATAAATTGTAGGTTGTCAAAAAAGAAAATAAATTAAAAAATTTAAAAAAAAAAATCGAATATTATTTTTATTTTCCATTTTTTCTTTAAATTAAAAAAATTCATTTTTTTTTTTTAAATTACGAAAAAATAAAATTTTATTTTACAAAGAATTTTTTTTTAATTTTACAAAGAATTTTTTTTTAATTTCAAACCAAACCATCTTTTATAAGTGTGTCACCCCATTCGCCAACCTACTTTCAAACCAAGAAATTCATGGTTGCTAACCTGAAGTGTAGCGAAGTTATAAAATATCTCTCATGATCAGAATATGAATTATGCAGAATTTCCATACTATGATCTACAATGTTATAGCTAATATAAAATATGTTCTTTTTTGAATTTTTATTACCCCTGAGGCCATATAACGATGACTAGCTAAAACTTTGAAAAGAAGTGCAATCACAAAAAAGGGTGGAATTTTCATCCAAAAAAAAATCACAAATTATTTTATTTTTGGGGGAAATCATGCAGATATAAAAGATAAAAACATGATTTTGAACTTTTGGACGAACAAAAGAATGGAAGATGAGCAATGTACCTATTTTATATTCATTGTATAAGCAGATGATTTTTTTGTTCATAAATATATAGGAAAAAAATAAAAACTTTTACGGTTTACTTTACGTGCCCCTTTTATTTTTATTGCAAAATAGTATAAAAAAGAATCTATAGCGAGTTATATTCAAAAGAATATATAAACAATGCATTGTCGCGTCGTCGGCTATTTGTTAGACCAAATTAAATGTAAATACTGAGAGTTAAAATAATTTTAAAAAATTTAGGAAAGTGAAGAATATTTTGACATGAATTTAGTATTAATAATTTTTTGAAATTTCTTTATAAACACCCTATATTTTAAAACGGACTGCATATGCGTTCGTCCTCCAACAAAATAGTCGAACCTAAACCTAAAAAAAGGTTTCCAATTTTTTGAATTCCAAAATGTACGGAACCTGATTCAGTTTCATCCGAACTAAAGGATGAGATTCTACCATTTATATAATTTTCAAGGAGCTTAAAAAATGATCAAACCTCGAAGGATTCGAGCCGGTGTCTGGATGTCGACGAAAATTCTTGTGCTACATAATCATACCAATGTACTGATGAAATCTAAAATATATGTTTGGCTTTAGTTGGAACAAAGCTATTGTGAAGGATCTTCAATCTATATATATTCAATCTATATATTGAAAAGACCATATTCTTAATTTATTACTGTTCTATATATGATTTTTCTTATAGTTGCAGAAAAAACTTCAATTCAGCATAGTTTTTAAATACATCAATAAAAGTATGCACAAAAGTATAAAAAAAGATTGTCTTATAACTTGGAAAACCCATGCATATATTTTACTCTTGAGTGTAAAAAAAAATATTTTTCTTATAGATATTTGCATTTAAATAAATTAAATTCATATATGTACTAAAAAAAGGAACTATATATAGTAAAATATTATGATAATATTATAAATGAAACTATTATTTTTTTTAAATATTTTAAAACCATTTTCATTTTAGTTCTGCACAAAAATTCAAAGTTTTATTTCCAAATTTCTGGTTTGAAATTTCCATTATAATTAAGTACAATACGAAAAAGTTTTTCATTTATACGTATATGGTTATATGCAATATCAAAAAGTTATTGCATTTATTCATATATGGTTATGTATGCTAAAATATTAAAAAAATATGTATGTAACTTTAAATTATATTTATGTCAATTTTTTGAAAGCAATTTACAATTTGGAAAATTGCTATGACAAGTAAACCTAAATTGCTGTAATAAAAAAGATCTCTACTTGTCATTAAAATTAAAAATATAGAATAGTACATAAATTAAGTAAGCTGCTCATTTTTAAAATTTCTTTATTAGGTTCCTTCAGAACTGCATACTAATACCATGTATATTGTATAGTCATACACAATATACCAAAATAACAATTTTCAAATTTTCATCGAAATCCAGGCCCCCCCCCCCCCCAAAATGCTTTTAAAAACTCGGCGTGTAAGCCTGTTTTAAGTTCCTCTAATTATTTGTCGTCCATTACAAATTTTATATAAAAACTAATTAATACGCTTAGCTGGTTGGGAGTCTATAACATACGAACCAGAATTCATTAAATCTCTTCCTTAAGTCGGGGTAAAAGTGGATATGGCGCACATTTTGTCAAAGAATTGAAATCAATTTAGCATCTCATTACTTATAAGAATTTTAGTTGAGGATTGTCGCAAAAAAGCTAGAAGAGATGGTTAATAAATTTCTTTATGTATTCCGACTTGTTAATCACTAGAACAGGCATGAAGACATATACAAACATTAAAATTGAATGCGTAAAGTGTTTAAACTTTCCTTTGAAAATTAGGTAAAAACACAAATTAATTATTTTTTTTTTTTAACAAAAAAGCAAAATAATAATGGGGCGAATATGAAAGGAATATAAAAATGATCGGAAATAATATTCTTTATTCTTACTGAAAGTCAAATAGAATGTTTTATTTGCCCAAATTTTTTATGTTCGATGAATTATGTATTTTCAACATAACATATTATCGAAAAAAAAGGAAAAAGACAGTAAACTAAAAAAAAAATAAATACGAAAATGATTAATTTACGTAATAATGCCAAATTAAATCCTAAAAATTTTATATTATTAATATCAAACGAGTGATTGATAAATCGTATCCGTTTTATCAAAAAATAAAAATGAAAACAACATTAAAAAGAGAATAAAATGATTATACTTTAGGAATAATGAAAACTAAATTAACTTCTTTTTATATTATATTTTTCCTACTAACTTATGCAAGAAAAAGTATTGTACATAAATTTTATAAATTTACATCTATTGCATAACTGCATTGTCTTGAGCATTTTGGTCATATTTAATTAAAATATTAGTAAGAATTTTACATGGGAAAATTTTAGACTTTTAGCTTTCAATTATACACCGAGCTATTTATTTATTCGTTAATATATTATATACTTTCGATTCAACATTTAAGCATGACTGCATGAGGCACGACATTAACAAGTTAGTATATGATTCTAATGTATTGTAATTTATTAAAGTTCTATTAGAGTAATAAAAAATTTGTTATATTAGCTAGAATTCTCGAATTAAGATATAAATGTTTAATATTTTCTATTCGCCATTAAATGATTACGAACTTAGATTATTTTTTTTTCAAAATTTTTCTAACTAAAGAAATTATATTTTGAGGGCTTGCTAAACTTACAGATTTTTGTATTTAAAAAATAAATAAAAATAATAATAATAATCCTAAGTTGACTCTGACAACTAAATAATATTAACAACAATAGGAAAACCAACAAGAAAATTAATAAAATTTTAATAATTTTATTTCTTTTTCTGTCACATAATTTTTTTTTTGTTCTTCTAATATGATTTAAGGACAATATTCTTCTTCTATAATTAAAATTTTGGGGTAATTTAACAATAAAGTCACGTGGCTACAATTTAAATCTGAAGATATAAAATGCGCACTATTATAAAAAAAAAGAAAACAACCCTTCGTTGCCTGCTTTTTATTCAAAAAATATCATTATCACAATCTATATTATTTTACTGGTTGGTTTTTTTTTTATTATATAGACTCAGTATAAAAAGCAATGAAAAAATAAAAGATACTTTGTTTTACAGGAAAAAAGTACTATAGTTAGAAGTTTCATAATATAATGTTGTAACGGCTTACAATGAGATTAAATTGAAACAACGTGAACATGGAGAACAGTGTTGAATTAAGTAATTATAAAAATATATAGGTATATTATAGCGTGAAAACATATAGCAAGTAGAGAGAGAATATAAAAGGAATTTTTTTTTTTTTTTTTGAAAAAGTCTATTAAATCATAATTGATGTGGTATGAATTTTTTATCAAATTTTGAACTAAAATGCTAAAATAAAAAGGAGATTTTTTGAATTATTTAAAATTTTATACATGACCGAAATTTGAGAACGATATTTTAAAATAAAGTTGAATAACGATTTAAATATAGTGATAGTGCAATATAGGATATTAATAGGTTATTCCGTTTGAAAAATAGTTTCCGAAAAGAATTCGGGTACTAAAATACACTTTCTTTAGGAATAATATATATATATATATATATATATATCAGAAAAACAAATTAATTTTGTATAAATCTATTAGAAAGCTGTAACCCGGAACATTTGTTCGATATCCTTAGAGCGATAAAAACATTTAAATCTATTGGATGTTCAAAAACAGGAAAAAATAAATGTTCTTTGAAATTTATTTTCAGCTGATTTATAAAAAAAAAGGTTAAGAATAAGGATAATACATAAACGTAAAACAATTTTATTTAAAAAGCAAAAAAAAATAATCAGAATATGTATAAGAAAATAGGATATCGATTTAGTCTAATTCTTTTCAATTTCTAAAGTTTTTTAGATAAAAGTTTTTAATGTTATACTTTTTCTGATTTCTTCTTCTTCAAATAAAATAAATTGCTTCAATTTCAAATTTTATGATAAAACGTATGTATATGATATACATAAATATGTTAGATAAAAATCATCATTTTACATTTCTGAAATGAAAATTTTAACATTTAAATCCTTTTTTTTTTGTTAAAAAAAACTTTTACTAAGCCTAAATTATAGCAGAAAAAAACTTATTTGTTTTATATCTCAGGATTATGTCTTCGACTTTCCTTAACTCTGAACAATTTTTTTTTTTTTTTAAGGATATAAAATTAAAAGCAAACTTAATTCAGTTAAAAATTTCAAAACCTCAATTGCTTTGATTAAGTAAAATAGTTGCAATGTTATGCTATGTTATAGTTGATTATCCTTTGCCCAATATATCCAAAAAAAAATGTATCTTTTATCTACTCAATATTTATAATTTATTTTTAATAAATCAAATTTATAAGGGTTTACCATAATTTTTTTTTGTCTTTTATCAAAAAACTTATCAAGTTTATTTTATTACTTTATTATGTACAAAATATGTGTTCTTAATTCGATAAAATTTTGTGTCATATGACATATTATCATTAATTAGTACAACATGAATTTTTAAGATATCTTTGCCAATAACTCGCAATGTTTTAATGATAATTAATCATTAAACATTTAATTTCAGAGAAATATTTATCTTTAATTATAAAGGAAAAATGTCAGTGCTAATTTTTCATTCACAATATTGGATCCAAAGCTGGTATACTGGTCTATGGCTGATATTATTGAGACATGGACTGAAATATTACGGCTTAAGAACAAAGATATTCGAAGGCTTTGGCTGTATCGTTATTTTGTTAATTATTAAACCCTCGCAAATTAGTTTATTGCTTTTGTAAATTCTGTGTAATTTGTATTTTGCTATATTTTCTCACTTTTAAATAATAATAATATTCATTTTTGTTTAAGACATCGTCACTTTTGATATGCTTATCTAAATGCTTTGTTGGTTGTTGCGGTACATTTAAGCCAGAAAATATTAAATTTTTAAAATATTTACAAAAAAAATACTATATAATAAATAAAGTTTTTATAATCAAATGAGAACCACATTCTTATTTTCCAAATAAGTTGTACACTTGTACATCAATCATAAGACCAATCAATTTGATTGCTTTATTTTGAGCTCTTCGATTTTGGTAGAAAGATTTGCAACATTTTTAATCAATTGTATCTCACAAAATTATCTTATTTTTAATATTAATAACAATTTATATAATCAGCTGTGAGGACTCAAAACAAAAAATAGTGTATTCAATAATTAAGAGAATGACTTTCATAATTATTATAAGTTTATTTTTATCCTTCAATTATTACTTGCCATTTACACAGGATGTTTTCGAAGATTAAAATCAAGATTTTTTTTGACTGTATGTGTCAAATTTGTTTAAAACGAAAAAATCTTGATTTTAGTCTGGACTAAAAATCTTGCTTAAAATTTTAATTTTTTTCTGTCAAAAAAAAAAATGGAAAAAACAATTTTTAAAATAGAAATATCAAAGATAAAAAAATAAATAAATGAAAAACTGAAAACGAAAAAAATATTTTTTCTTTATTTTATTTTTTTGATTTATAAATTTAAAATTAAAATCAAAATTTAAATAATTTTATTAAGAAAAATATTTTAATCTAAACTAAAATCTAGATTTAAAATCTGGACAGTGAAAATTATTTCGGAGATTTTTACGAAAATACATTCAAAAAAAATCTTAATTTTAATTTTCGAAAACATCCTGTGTAAATGGCAGATTAGACACTTTAAAAAAAAATAATTTTTTTAATTTTTTTTTTCTAATATAAAACCAACCTGCTATTATATAATTATTATTATTAAATTTCTTTTTTCTTAAAAATTCCTTACAAAAAAAAAAATCTTGTGTATTAAATTAAATGTGAAGGATTGTATTGCTAATATTGCTATGTTCTTATTCTTAATTTAATTGCGGTTGCCTGAAGTGTGTCTATCTTTCACTTGAATATCTGATGATTAATGTTATGCTCATTTTGGCGATGTGTAAAAAATAAAAATAGATTTGAACATGTTAAAAAAAAAACAAATTTAAAAAGTATATTTATAATTCAATAAATGATATATTTATATAGATTGATTTATTATTTTTTATTGATAAAATTTTATTTTCATACATCAATATCAATTTGAATTCAATATTTCATTTTCATTATTATTTATAATAAAAATATAAATCAATAATAAAAAACGAAAATTATCATCAATTCATGTTAGGATTGACGCAAGATTTTAAACTAGTTTGCTATCAAATACTTAAATTGTAGTCATATAATGTATGTATTATTGAATATGCTATAGTCAAGTTTGGTCACCTCACAATAATGTGCATATTGATCGCATTGAATCTATTCAAAAAAAATTCTTACGATTCGCCCTTCGCCACCTCCGGTGGTCAAATCCTTTAATTTTACCACCTTACGAAAACAGACTAAAATTAATCAATTTAGCTCCCCTAAAAAAAAGACGCGAAGTGTCAGATGTAATTTTCATAACTCAAATTATCAATGAAAACATTATCTCTCCCTTTATTTTTGAGCGAATCGTATTTCGCAGCGATACCCGACTCCGTTCTGCTGACATTTTTACTCTTAAATTCTACAGAACGAACTATGAACAAAACGAACCAATCAATAGAATACTCTTGACAAGAAACAAATATAACATTTAATTGATTTTTCTGTATCAAAAGAAACACTAAAACTAAAACTTTTTTCTAGTAACTAGTTTGTAAATTTTAACTTGTAAATTTTATATTATATTATATTGAATAGTTTAAAATTTCAATTGTACATAATTATTGTTTTGTATTTTGACTTTTAATTTTGAATTGTTAAATTGAAAATATTTTTTGTAATAGTTTGATCTAAACTGAAATAAATATAATGAAGTCAATATAGTTTAATTATACATATTATACATATAATTCTTTTTTGGTGTGTGTTTTTTTTTTAAATGAATAAAAGAAAATCTACGGAAAATTCATAAAAAACAATAATTTATTTATTTTGAATAATTTAATTAAATTATTAATTTGCTTTTCTGTCTATATTTTTACTGCGTCGTAAATTTTCCGAGATCTATCTCCTTGTATCAAACTTATCATTGTTTGGGAAAATTTTTTGGTAGTATCATTTATTAGAACCGTGTTTTTGATGGAAAATAACAAAAATTACTTTATTTTTATATATAAGTTAAGTTGTTAGAAATAAATTAATGGACTTTCCATGCTACGAAGAATTTTGTTACACTCATATTATAGTATAGTATTATTGTAAAATATTTATGTTAACATAAATATACAATAAAAAAAGTTTTTTTTTTTCTTTTAAATTAATGATACAGATTTAATGTTATTACGTGAATTAAATAATTTTAATGAAATGATATGCCAAAGAAAATTCTATCATTTGATGTTTTCTATACGCAGGACTTTTATATATTAAAGAAAAATTTTTAATAAATTAAATTTATTTTCGACAACTTTTAATAAAAAAAAACCAAAAATAGAAACAAATTCTAAAAATTAAAACTTTTTACATATCCTAAAATCTTTGCTAACTCTATATAATAATATGGTTTTAGATTGTTATTTGGATATGAAAGGAAATTAGGAACCATACATATATTTAATTTTTACAAATTTCTAATTAGACAATATGAAAATTTGACAATAAGTAAAATTGTCAAACATTTTTATGAATTTTATGCCGGAAATCAAGAATAAAGAACATTTATTGATTGTATTTTGTATATAATGTTTTTTAAATATATTTGTCTTCTGCTGTCAACTCGGTTCTTGGAACTAAAAATTTACTATATGTACCTACGTTCAGAATAAATTTATATTATTAAGCTCTAATTAAGTCACACAAATGAATATATTTTTGAAAAAAAAAACCATTTAATATTTCTATTTTATCATTGAAAATCTAGGTACATAAAAGAATTTTTATCCTTTGCAGTATTAGCAAAAAATATAATTAAAAACATAAATATGAAAAATGTTGAAAGGGAAACTTTTATTAAGCATTTAAAGTATATATTTTTTTGACGCACACAGCATGGAAGCGCTTTGGAAGACAACAAACTGTTATTAACGAAGTTTATACCGCATTAAAAATATAAATATTTTTCTTTTCCCGAATAATTTTCATCAAGCATAATACAAATATTTATTTTAGAATTTATAAGAATTTTGGAAAAAAAAATTTAAATGTTTTTAAATGGGTTTGAAAATACTTGTTTGCATTTTAAAATGAAAATATTTTATGACCTCGCGCAGTGCGCTTATAAAGAAAAAAGTTGAATGCAATAGATTAGAATAGAATGGGATTTTTTATATACAAAAATAAATTAATATTTAAATTTATTGTGAAAAATTGTTTTAAATCAGATTTTTCCAAAATTTTTTGTAAGTCACAAAAGCACAATTACTTTTTTTTGCAAAATCCAAAAAAAATCTTGAATGTTAATGTATACTTAAATTTGTAAACCAAGATAACCATAACTTTACTTAATAAATATAAGATTATTTTCGCCTAATTTTTTCCTTTAATTTCCACGATATTATTTTGGCCAAACCTTGAACTTTAATTTTTTACGAAAAATAAAGTTTATCGAAAAATTTGCACACTTTTTCTTTTAACTGATGATGAGAATAAAAAAACAAAAAGATTATTATTTTATTTTTTAACTTTCACTTCAAAATTCTATTTGATTCTATCCACCAAGAGTCTCAGCAGGTAAAATGTTTTAGACATGATTTCCGTTTCCTAGACTATTAATTCTTTTTTTTTTTTTATTAGGGAAGTAAATAAAATTTTCTAGACGACTTTTTGTATTTTATAATTTTTTGATTTTTTGAAAACAACTTCGAAGAAAAATAAAAACAGAGGTGAAAAAAGAGTTAAAAAAAACTTAATGAATTTCTTATGTTTTTCTATTCTTCTTAATCTTTTCATCTTTAAGGACAATTTTTTTTATAAGTTTAAAAAAATTAAATAAAGAATGAGGATTAAGTTAAGGGTTAGAAGAAAAGCCCTCAAGCTTTTATTTTTTATTTATGAAATTATTCTTCTTAAATCCTGTTCTTTTTTTTTTAATTTTTCTAAATTTTTTTTTATTTTATGACATGAAAGAACGTAAATATGTTATTTTAGAATATCGTACAATTAAAATTCATTTCGATAATAAAAGTAAGAAAAAGTTATGTGAATCCTTGAATTCTTTATACTAACTTTGAAAACAATCTTTAACTAATCAAACAGAAAAATTAATGAAGCAAATTCAAATAAATCATAATTATATGTAAAATATTTTTTATTTACATTTTTATCTGTGGACTTTAGTGTTGTTCATTTTAGTCATGTTCATGTCATATAGCATCTAAAAACAATAAAAGTATTAACAAACATAATACCTAATAATTTTTTTTTTTTTTATTTACAGGATGGAAAGATTCTATTCTCTCGATCCCAAAAAAATGGCTTTCAACAACCGATTCAGAAGAAAGAGACGAATTTGGATTTCCTACAGTAAGTATTTATGGATTATTCTTTTAATCCCCTGTGAAGAACACCTTTTTGTCGTTATGTATTAACATATTTTTGCTATACCGCTTAAATTTTAATCGAAATTCAAATTATCTACACTATGATATGAAAACATTAATAAATATTTTCCAAATAAAATTTGTTATTGAATAAATAACTTATATCTCTCTAAATATATGTAGAATAAACAATAAAAAAAAATACAGAAAATTTAATTTCTTCGTATAACAA
Organism: Hybos culiciformis; assembly: GCA_964007475.1. Taxonomy (NCBI): domain Eukaryota; kingdom Metazoa; phylum Arthropoda; class Insecta; order Diptera; family Hybotidae; genus Hybos; species Hybos culiciformis. The sequence continues at coordinate 13,467,429 of OZ023273.1, forward strand.
TCATTTCTCAGTTTTGACATTAAAAGTCTCTACAATTACAATTGCTGGTTACTTCCTCACAAATTTGCTGAAAATTTTTCAGAATGTAATCTTAAACCAATGTTTACGTTATCAATTTAAATACTTTTAGTGTAATTGTATATGTAATGTTAAAAAATATGAGATGAAAAGAAAAACTTTTCTGATGTTAAATTTTATAAAACCTTATATCTTATATACGTAATATTTATAGAATTACTCTGAGATATATTTTTTAAAGGTAAGATGAGATCTAATAGTGACAGTAATGCAAAGAAAAAATTGTTTTTTTTTTATTTTAAAATTTACAGATACATTTTTCTTGAAAATTAAAAAATAAATAAAAAAACATTATTATTTTAATAAAATTTTATTAAAATTAGGGTACAATTTTAAATTTTAACATTGCATTAAAAGATTAGATTTTCATTACATAATTTCAAATTTCACTCAAAAAGTTTGTTTTGTCAAATATTGAATTGTTGTTTTGTCATCCATTTTAAAACGAATGTTGTTAGTTCTACGTTCATCACAGTTTCTATTAAATTCAAAAGTTGAGGGTCTTCTAAAAAAACTATCAATATTTCAGATACTCGATGCTCGAGGTATTTAGTACAATATACATTAATTTGAACATACATTCGTATGTAAGTTATATGACAAAAAAATAAATTGAATTATTTTGACGTACATAAATTAAAAAAAAAAATTTTTAACAATAATATTCTCATGAGATTATTCACAAAAACTTATTTTTACATTTGCATAATATTATGTAAAGTATGTTGGAATTGTATATATACATAAATGTACATAATGTTTGGATATAAATTTCCTAAACAATTTTTCTTTTCAATTTATTCAATTGCTTTAAATCTCACATGCGAATGTGTTCTAAATTCCTTTTTCAAAGTCTCTCATTCGGTATAGGTTTTTTAATTTATTTTTAACTTAATCATTTTAGTTAAACTGAGATACTCAATGACAGTCAGATGCTAAATATATTACATATCCGTACTTACATATGTACATCTATATGTATATAAAAACAGCACAAACACTTAATTCAAGTGAGATAAATTGAAAAATTGACACAAATTCCAGTCCGAGGTGGGCATCGAACCCACGACCGAACAAGCCTTACGATAATGGCAATACCGCTACACAATATGCATAAATTTTATTTATTATCGACATTGAGTTCAAATTTTTATGGGAAATTTTTTTTTACTATTTTGTAATTTTACTCTGTAATCCGTATTATTTTATTACCTGTATATGTATTCAGAAAACATATTTTATTTATAAAATGAATTTATATAGATTCATAAAAGCTTCTAAACAATTTTAATTCATTGACGTCATTAATTTTCAGAACGCTTTGATACACCAAAAATACGGTTTATTAAAACTTCAATTTCTAATGAGATTTTTTGTAAATATTTAAAATAACACAATTCACACAATATTGTAATGTTAAAATAAAAATAAATAAATAAAAAAAAAAAATTCATTTGTTGAAAATTATAAAAAAAAAAACAGTCCTTTTACCTGAATTTTCATTTTTCTTTTTTTGTATTCAAAACTTAACAAGGGTAAAAAAACTTCTTTAGTAATACAAAATTAAAATCCCAAAGGCATTAGAAAATTATACATATTTTGTATTTTTCCTAAAATATTATTTGTATAATTCATTCTGAACCTGTCAGTTAAATTTAAAAAACACGTCTTTGACATTGCATATTACAGAAAAAAAAAAATTTTTTTATGAATATATCCCAAACGCAATTAGTATTTAATTGTTAAAGTCTTCTAAAAGAATTTCACTTTATTATAAATGTATTTTTCAAATCATAAAAAAATTAGCTCGCACTCAAGTTTTTTTAACAGAAAAAACGTTAAACATCGTTTTTTTTACAATCTGGATTTGTCTTAAAGTTTGGATGTAAACTAGGCATACCTTATCAGGATTAGGCATAAATAATTTCACTTTAAAAATAACTCTTGTTTTATTATCTGAAAGTTTTGTGTGAATTTAATGTTGAATTCTGTTAAACTTACTTATTTTAAAAACAATTTTAATTTGAAACTTATCAGCACAAGCAATAAAAACAGTAATTAAATATATAATTTAATTAAAAAATTTCTTATATGTTTACAACCTTACGTAAGAAACTTTTTTCATGCAATGAAAATAAAGTATGACGTATACCTGCTTAGCTTAGGCAAATAATAATTATAAGTATGCTATAAATTATTATACTAGCTAGTACGAATCCATCATTTCATTATTATCCTTTGTGTGCAAGTGCATTATATTATTTACACGTTATTATTTTTTTTTTGACAAATTATTATTTTTAATATACAAACGAATTTTGAATGAATTATAAGTTGTGTAGGTACGTAAGTATATTATTATTTAAATCTTACGTAATGATAATGATGAATGAAAATAAAAATATAAGCTCCGAAATAAAAAGAAAAGTCCTATCGTGACGAGGGGCAATAGAATGGTGGGATTTAAAACACAGTCACCAATGGTAAAAAGAAATTACAAATAAGAAACAACAGATTGTTTCGGTCAGTAGAGTTCATAAAGAAATTTGTTTTCATTCCTCTGGGCTATATGGGAAATAAAAGTTAAGTTTCAGGTAGATAAATAATTTTTTTTTACATTTTTCTTACATTATACGTGCATTTATTTGATTTTTTGCATGTCTAAAAGTTTATAAAATAAATAATTTTTTTTTTAAGATAAATAATGTAACCCTCTTGAATTATCCTTTCACAAATAATAATGTACTTATACAAAGGATAAAAATAAAGTGAATGTCAAGTTCTTCTATTGTTTGCTTTTATTTGTTATTTGTTATACACATATTTCGTTTATTTTTATTTTTATTTTATTTTTTTAATTTAAAGGAAATGAATATACCTAAAGAAAGAATAAAAGAAACTGTATAGTCTTTGTGAATGTGAGAGTTATTATAATTTATATATCGTTTATATATAAAAGAATACATAGTTCCTTTTCGTTTTCCAGCGTAGTTTTTCAATTTTCATTGATTTTTGGATTTTTTAAGTGTATAAAACCAAATTTTGAATTGATTTTCGCTTTCTTGTTCTTGTAATGTTGGAAATAATATTTAGATGTCACGAATTTTTTTAATATAGGTTTTTTGAAGAAACATAACGCACTTAAATAAAATATTATTTAATTTCATTATAGTAATGAAAATTATGAGTAAAATATTTTATCTTTCATCTCTATTTAATTTTTTTTTCTATTAAATTTTATATACAATTTTAAACCAATATTATGTCCTTCAGTTTATAAGTAGTTTTCTACTTTAGTTTCTTTTTATTTTTTTTTTTCATTTTTATTTTATAAAGATACCTATCGCCAGATAAATGACAAAAGTATAATATTGTATTTCATTTTTTATGTAAAATAAATTTATTGTTTAATGTTTTTAAATTTCTCATAAAAAATAATTTTGTAATTTGATTTTGGTAGAAAAAACAATAAAATCTTTTATTTTGGTGCAGATACCTTTGTTATTCATTTGCTATATATTTTTGAAGATTTTGACCACATATTATCAGAAAATAATGCAATTTTACTTATCATTTTAGCTGATTTTCCATCGTTAAGAAGTGTTAAGAAGTTATTTCAGTTTCATAATAAACTACCCGTTTACTTTATAGAATTCCTTATATTTCTTATATTCCTAATCATATAAGTTATTAAAGGAAATGAACTTAACTTTACTTTAATGAAAAATATATTTTTAATCCAAATATTATTAGAACTAAGTTGTCGATATGGTCATTGATTCGACGAATATAAAATATCAATTTCTTAAATTTCTTGTAAAATATTTCATTTATTTTTACAAATTCAAGAATTTGATTTTTTTCTCATTTTACTTTAAATTTATTATTTTTTTTTTATTGTATCTTCAATAACATTTAGTCATCATGAAAAGTCCATCAGTGGAAATAATATTGAAAGGTACTCTTTTGCAAAAATATCTTGAATTTTTTATCTTTTGTAAAGAGTATATTTTCTTTACTTTATTTTTATTTTTTTTATATTTTCCTAAAGCTAAAATATCTTTTACAACAAAATACTTTTAATTGAGATTCGAGTTTCTCTTGATGACAATTTTGAAAGAAACAAAAAACAAAAAACGAATAGAATTACTTTTAAAATATATACAGGTTCAAATTATTAATTTAAAAAAATGTTAAATGATGTCTTGTAGGTAGGTAATTGAAGTTTTCAAAGTTTCAAATTTTTATTTTTATGTAATTTTATTTTCAATGTTTTTATAAAATTAAAAATTCTTTTGATTCTGAGAAATTTATTATTAAAAGAATAATTTCACCCAAACTATAAAATGAATACCATGTTAATACCAAGTTAAAATTTCTTTTTTCCTCGGGCCCTGAAAACACAATATAGTGGGGAATGGAATAAAAAGTTAATCTGCTTCTCCTTTACAACATAAGCATACTTATGTAGATGTACACATGTAAATTTACGTACATTTTATCAAGTTTTTAAAGTTAAAAGTCAATAAAAGAACTTGAAGAAATTATATTGGTTTTGAAAAATATTTTTTTTCAATGACATAAAGTCAATAGATATAGCAAATCGCGAACTCCTTAAATGAAACAACAAACGTATGCGGCGAAAGTGTCATCAGGTCAATTGACTTTAAATCTTGACTTTATGTCGTTTTGAAAGATACATAAAATCAATTGTCTTTATGTCACTTGACCTTAAGACACCCACATGATGCTACGATAGAAGTTCTTTTCAGAACAACATAATGAATTTCATTGGAATATCCTCATAGAAACAATGAATTATATTTATGGAACTCGACAGATGTTTATATTTATTCATTTTTTTTTTATTATAATCTGAGCTTTATTTTTATTTTGCATTTTGTATAAAATAAAATAGGTAAAGGCAGATATATTTTTAAATGTATGTATACTTTTATAACATAAAAATTTGGATTTTAAACTTAATTAAAGTGTGAAAATAAGCAAACGCATTTTATCTTATAAAGGGCATCCCTTATAGGTATTTTTATTATTCATACAGAATTTTGCCTTGAATTGATTATCGCAAAAAGCAAAATTGTTAAAAAAAAGTAATTTCGTAAAGCAGCAGGACTCATCTTTTTTTTTATTTACCAAAAAGCAAATCTCCCTTGTACCGTAATAATAAATATTTTTGTTAAAAGTGTTTCACTTGTGCTAACAAAATTATCACAAATTTATAGAGGGGTTGATTCTGAAAAATAAAATAAAAATCATTACAAAAGTATGAAATATATAATAAAAGAATTTCTGAAATAAAATGTTGAATATTTTTGTCTTCTTCCATATAATTTTAGCTTTCAAACTCACACACATTATTTTCGGATGGTTGGTATTGCATAAAATTCTGTCAATTTATTGTGTGAAAAATAATTCTGGCTGGGAAGTTTGTATAAATGAAAACAGGTGGTGAAATTTATCACGTGACATTTTCTTTCATTTCTGATGCGAAAATAAAATAACTAAAATTTAAATATTAGGTATATCTAAATCTAATGTCTGGTAAAAGATATATAGGATTTTTTTTTCTTTTTCAGTTTCTTTAAATATAAAAAAAGATATGTAAAAAAAATCCGTTTTCCATTAAAATTGCAAAAGCCTCCATCCGCAACTAAAATGCTAAAATTTTCCAAACTTGTTCACTTTCACATCGACTAAAGGATCAGGTTCTACGATTTTCATATAAAATTATATATTATATATTTTTTTAAAAGTTTCATTGGATTCCGATGAAAATTAGATAAATGTCGATTAGATATAGGATCTTAAAAAAAAATTGGTTAGACTAGGGTATAAATTTCGTTTAAAATTGTTATATTTATGAATAGTTTATGACTAAATGATATTGGTATAATGGTATTGAAGGAGCCCAATAAATATGTTACGCTTCTGGTCGTGAACCAAGTATCTTAAACTTGAAGTATCTTAAATTGAAATATTACAAACGGGTCCCTTTCTTCATTCATGAGATACTGTAAAAAAAAAATTTTCTAATAATGGTATGACTTAAATCAATTTTTTCTTCGCACGTTGCTTCAAAACATCACCTCCACCGCGTACAAATATAAAATATTAGCACAAACGACGGCTTAGATTTTAGATAAATTTTTTATTGTATATAATTTAGTTATTTTTTATTATAAACATTTTTTAATAAGTCAAATGTAAACATTAATATCAAAATTAAGATACGTACCTTAAGCAACGACCTTCAACATTACATTATACTAATATTTTTATTTTGACAGATGTTTGTGAGCAACATTTTAAATCTTGAATATATCCTTAGATCTTATAAAAACAGATCGCCGTGGAATTTAATAAAAACTATCTGTATTGATGATTTAAAAATTAGTTATAACTAATTATTTGTTTCATATATATATAACATAATTTTTGTTTTCTAATGCCAGGCTTACAATTAATTTTTCAGAAACTACCTAAAGTACCGGCACCACCGTTGGAACAAACTATGAATGAATATGTGCGTGTATTAAAACCAATTCTAACTCCGGCACAACTTGAACGAACACAAAATATAATTAAACAATTTACAGCACCAAATGGATTAGGACCAAGACTGCAGCAGTATTTACTAGATAAACGTGAAGCTGAAGATAATTGGGTATGTAAAATATAGAAAATATTTCAGTTAATACAAATTGTTATTTCAGGCCTAATGTTACCTTATTGCATATTATTATAATATTTGAAAAAAAAATGTCTATTTTACCTAATTCAAATCTGGGAGATTGAATACAAAAAAAAAATCTGAAATTAAGACTCCTTTTAAGTGTAACATTATAATAAAATAATTAAAAATACATCCTCCGATGAGCTTAATTAATAATTTTATAATAATTCAACTTCATTAAAACTTTACTTTTAGTGAATATTAAACGGTAAAATTGTAGACAAAAAATAATTAAGTATATATTTGAATTAGAAAGTTTTGGAAAAAATGCATAAAACCCCTATTCTAGATATACCATACCTTTAAAAAAAAATGCATGGAATATTTAAAAAAAATTTGTTAAAAGTGTAAAATTTATACCACAATACTGTTGCAAGGTTTTCTGAAAAGTGAGAAAAACATTTACTTCTTTTTTTAAATAATTTGTAGAAATTATAAGTATTCGTACAAAATTTTCCAAAATGCTATATTTTTTTATTAAAATTTAGAAATAAAAGTTTATGTAATTTAAGAGAACCTGGTATTTAAAATTTGAGAACAAAAAAAAATTATGAAATAAATGAAAAATTTCTTAAATTTTAACTTTTTAATTTAGAGGTTTCTAGTTCAAAAAGAAAAATGATACTTACTTTAAATGATATTTTTGTTTTAATAGAAATGAAATTTAAGATTATCGTAACAAAATAAAGTTAAGCCATAAGAATATATTTTGCTTTTACTAATACATTTGTGTAAAATTCAAGTAAATGTTTCCCACTGTAGAGTAGAAGTTTGAAGTTAAAATTAGTTTGACTATAGGTGTTAAATTAAATGAAAATTTTGCGGATAAAATCGATAGAGCTGTAAATATTTAAAAAAAAAAAACTTAATATAAGAGAGAATTATAATCATTATATTTGTATAGATAATTTTCATATAATTCTATATTAAATTAGCGCAAATAAATAAAAAAGTATATTGATAGAGTTAACCTGATAGAGTTAACCTGAATTTTAAAATCAATAGACTTACACAGAAAAAAGTTCTGCTAAAGATTATAATATTTTTATATATTACTTTTGTCTAATAACATTATACATATATCGAATTCTATTAAGTAACTCTTTGACAGTTTTTCAAGTTGTTCGGTTTGTTGAATAGGTAATTAAAAGTTAGATTCATGTTCACCACAGATCAAAAATTCTGAAAAACGCACCTTTTTCGAGATATTTGCGAAAAACTAAAATGTCTTGTATTCGTCCTTTATTTAAAAACACAAAAATGGTTAGCGAACTCGTACAGATTACTGTATAGTCTTTTAATCTATTCTATATGTTTTATCCATACCATAGTTTTAAAATATTAAAAAGTTCAACTAATTCAAATTTATGTTTATTAAAAATAATACGCTCTTACCTGTAAATACATTTTCTTTTTTCTTTATTTACAGGTAAATTCTAGTGTAGTTTTCCGGGAAATAAAAACGATAAATTTTCGAAACAATATGATGTTAAAACTTTATTTATGTGTAAAATATTTTTATTGTTCTTAGAAAACACGAATTAAATATTTTAAAATCCTTTTGTTTCAGCTCGCAAAAGAATTATATCCGCAATTTTTTTTTTGTATATATTAATTGAATGTAAATTGTAGAACCTGCGTAATCCTAAAATAATAATATAATAATTTTAAAAATAGGCATATTATTATTGGTTAAACGAAATGTACATGGATATTAGAATACCCGTACCCATTAATTCTAATCCAGGAATGGCATTTCCTCCTCGTAAATTTTTAACCGTTCAAGATGTTGCTAGATTTGCAGCAAGGCTTATTGACGGAATTATGCTCCACCGAGAATTATTAGACAGGTGAGATTTGTTTGGCAATCTAAATATAATAATATAGATTTGTTATTCTGATAATTGTAATTGAAGAATGGCATGTTGTGGTATATAATAGTGTTGCAGATCTGGGTGCAATGTATGTCTGTGGTTTTCTTACCCCGTCAGCTCTTTTAATCTAAATTTTAAATTATAATGTACATTAAAATAGAAATGTATATAATTCAAAATATATATAATTCAAAATATGATGTCGTTAGAGTTATATTTTTTAAAATTGGTTCATATTTTAATTTTAAAAATAATAAACCTAAATATTAACAATTTCGTATTTCATTTCAGAGGAGAATTGCCTCAAGAACGTGCAACCAGTAGAGAGAAAAATCAACCGCTTTGTATGACTCAATATTATCGATTATTGGGCTCGTGTCGCCGTCCAGGTATTGAACGTGATTCTCAATATCTTCCACCAAAACATCCACTTGAAGATCAGCATGTAATAGTGTGCTGTAGAAATCAAATGTATTTGGTACCATTAAAAGCTAGCGATCGTGGCAAATTGACTGAAAATGAGATTGCTTCACAAATTCTGTTTATTCTAAGCGATGCACCGTGTCTTCCTTCGATACCACCTCCATTGGGATTGCTAACAGCTGAGCCCAGAAGTATTTGGGCTAGAGATCGTGATATATTATTATTGGAAGACACAAATCAACGCAATATTGAACTGATAGAACAGGCATTAGTGTTATTGTGTTTGGATGATCCATTACCGATAACATTTAATGCCCGTGGATTTAATGGAGCAACACCGTCAGAACATTATGCTGGTAATCGAGACGAAACTAATATGGCCCATGAAATGATTCATGGTGGTGGAAGTGAATATAATTCTGGAAATCGTTGGTTTGATAAAACAATGCAATTAATTGTTTGTAAAGATGGAACCTGGGGATTATGTTATGAACATTCGCCGTCTGAAGGAATAGCAGTGGTTCAGTTACTAGAAAAAATTGTTAAAAACATTGAAGCTATGACGAATGAAATTGATGGTACTGTTCAACAACACTTACCACCACCAGAACGATTAGAATGGTCTATTCCTCCAGAAATAAATCAAAGATTTGCCGAAGCAGCAAAAACCTTTGACAAGTATATTATTAAAATATTTTTTTAACTTTTTCGGTCAAAAAAATTGTCCATTTATTATGTTCTATTTTAGGCGCATTGACGATTTGGATTTTTATGTTTATCGCTATAACGGTTATGGAAAATCTTTTATAAAAAAGTGTCAATGTAGTCCTGATGCTTATATTCAGTTAGCTCTTCAGTTAGCATATTATAAGTAAGTTATACAAAATAACAGACTAGTTTTAATGTTTTACTAAATTAATACTTTATTAATTTAATACCTTTCTCTTTTTCATTATATATAATACTAGACTTTACGGCTTTATAGTTTCAACCTACGAAAGTGCATCAACCAGACGTTTTCTACTCGTAAGTTTAATATTTTGATTGCACCAACATTTTTTCATTAATTTAAGTTTCATTGTTTCAAGGGCCGAGTTGATTGCATACGATCTGCTAGTACTGAAGCCCTTGAATGGGTTAAGGCAATGTGTCAGGGTGAGGGTGCCAATGTGCCTCTGGAGAGCGATCGTGAGGATGAAGATGATTCAAGGAAAGTAAAATTTAGTATTTACAGTGTGAGTATAATAATTGAATTTTGTTTGTTGCTTGAATAATAAAAGAATAATTGTATTGGTATATTAACTTAATTATATTTAAAAAATAGAAAAATCACCTTCGAGAGCTTTTCCGTTGCGCAATGGCCCGTCAAACTGAAGTAATGGTACAAAATATATTGGGAAATGGAATAGATATTCATTTATCTGGCTTACGTGAAGCGAGCCGGGAACAAACCGGTGATGTACACGATTTATTTAAAGATGAAAGTTATACTATTGCAAATTGTTTCCTATTGTCAACTAGCCAGGTATACAGAAAAAGAGCAATCGATCACAATTTCACAAAATCTATTTGCCTTCACAGTACCTAATTTTAAGAGCACATATGCACAAATTATTGCCATGCACTTATTTATATTAAAAATAGCACATTTTTCGATGTTTTTAGCACTTTAAGCTTAAAATTTTTTAAAGCTGCCAAATAAAGGAAAATTTGTTGTGAGAAAATGTAAGTACTTTTTTCTTACTACAATAAATACTTCCGCATACACGCAAAAAAATTTTTAAAATTATCAGTTTTAAAAATTGTATTTATAATTTATAATACATTAATAATGATTCTTTTTAAAGTTTTGGTAAATCAAATGTATATCGATTTTTTCTAACTATGTTGATGCTTATTTTAATACCTATTCATTAATTAATAATATAATTTTTAATAATTAATGCATATCGTCGGTTGTATTCCTATTTATCTAAAAGAAGAATTTATGTCTTTCAAATTTAGATTCATTATAATTTCTGATCAAATCTAGATATTATTTCATTAAAAGTTTTATATTTTTATTTCATTTAAAAATCAAAAACTTTTAATTTAATATAGATTTAATATTTATCGAAAAAGTATACTTTATAAAGTATGAGAAAGGGTAATCAATCCAAACATGAAAATCATAAAAAGGTCGTTTGGATAATTCGGAATGCATCCGTACTTAGTTTTAACTAAAATCATATTTAATAATTATCTATCCGTCACTAACAAAGTAATACTTAGAAGATATAACTACCTTCATTATTAACTATATAAATATTATAAATAATTTTCTTTATTTTCATCGATTAAGATTTTTGAATTATAAATTGTGAATTGTATATAATTATATGATTATATTATAAGGTTGTTGGAAAACAAGAAAATACTTAGACATGAAACAAATTAAATTTAGCAGGATTATAGTTGATGTATTACTGATACTTCGAAATCTCAAAAATTATGTTGTACTACTTAATTACCAAGTCGTTTATGTATATTTGATCTTTCAAAATTCTTTATATTTTTTTTCTACATATTTCATATTTTTAATTTTTATCATGCATATTATATGTATATTACATGTATAATCTGGTAAAAATATTTTAATGTGTGATAAATATAAACACATATAATGTTCGTACATTGTACCTAAAATCCTTACACTCAAAAAAAAAACAACCGTAGAAGCTATGTATTCTTCCGTTAAAGCTAACGGAAAAATCATGTGAAAGTGAACCAGTGGAAAATGTTGTTGGAAATAACAATTAAAAATTGTTGAATTTTCCGTAAAAAATAAATGTTAAAAAGTTAACGAAAACATACGTAAACTTTACGGAGTAGTCCATAAAGTTTTAAGAAATTGAAAAGTACGGAAAATTTTAAGGAAAACTCAATAAATCTTATCGATGTATGTTGTTAAAATTACTTTAAAGGAGTACCCGTAGAATTTTAATAAATTTTCTTAACTTTAAGAGATTATCCCGTAATATTAATTTTACGGACTAAATCCTTGGTACAACAAGAAAAATGTTCAAATTACGGTTTTATACTTTGTTTTTTTTTTGTTGTTTTTTTTTTTTGTTTTTTTTTTGTTTTCTTTTTTTTGTTTTTTTTTGTTTTTTTTTTGTTTTTTTTTTTGTTTTTTTTGTTTTTTTTGTTTTTTTTTGTTTTTTTTGTTTTTTTTTTGTTTTTTTTTTGTTTTTTTGGTTTTTTCTGTTTTTTTTGTTTTTTTTTTTTTTTTTGTTTTTTTTTTGTTTTTTTTTTGTTTTTTTTTTTTTAGTTTTTTTTTTTTTAGTTTTTTTAGCTTTTTTTGTTTTTATATTATAGTTTTTATATTGTTTTTTTTTAATTTGAATGGTCACCCATCTAAGTTCTATCACAACGAGGCGTTGCTTAACCGCTTTGTTCAATGTTATGAATTCTTCCACTGAGCTATGTCAGTGATATACAATAATGTATTAATAGACAATATAAATTCGGTTTCTATACATGCGAATTAATTTAAATTATTTATAGGGGTTAAGGAGTTTCCCGTAAAAGTATAAGAGTATCCGTAGATAATAAGGAAACATAAAACGTTAATATTTTATGAGCTTGTTATTAAACTTTCATTAAAAAAATATATACGATTTTTTTCGTTGAAATTAATAAATTGTTGTTAGTTTTAACAATTTCCTTGTTACTCTATCAGCTCAATTTTAAGGACTTTACTTCATCAAGTCTTACCGCAGTCCGTAGTTGAATTTTTTGATGAAACATCCGTAATACGGTTAAAAATGGTATCTTTTAACGTAAAACCCGTTGAATTCAACAACTTTTAGTGAATGAAATTTCAACGGACATAAAACATTAGCTTTTTACGGATGTTTTTTTTTGAGTGTATATTCAAAGTTCTTTTTATATTTATATCAATGCTTGTTAATGTTTTTTAAATGAAATTAACAAAAAATAAGTTCTATGCCATTTTCAGAACAAAAAAATTCTGAAAAAATAAAAAAATTATTAAATAAATAATAGAATTATATTATTTTACCATTTTATGCCTTTTTGAAAATCAAAGTAGATAAAATTTTATTTTTTTATGAAAAGTTTTTATTCTATTATTTGTTTCGTTTTTTAAACAAATTATTTGTAATAGTTATCTACTTAATTTTTGAGGTTGCAACCACTACCAACAGCTTCATGGGATATGGGCCAGTTACACCCAAAGGTTATGGATGTTCTTACAATCCTCACCCAGATCAAATTACATTTTGCGTATCAGCTTTTTACTCATGTGAGGATACAAGTGCTTCACGATATGCCAAATCATTACAAGTTTCACTGGATATTATGAAAGATTTATTACAAGATTAGGCGCAAATACATTTTAAATAGAATACATAATATATATCATTGTATGTCATTTTTCGAGCAGCAAGAGAAGGCCTTTCAACAAAACACCGAACTTCAATACAATTTAGTAGTAAAATCAAAAATTTTATTATAAAATATAAATGATACACACATATCAATTGTTATTGCCTTGAAATAAAATATAAATTATTAAAATGTAGTTAAATCAAATATAACACAAAATATAGTATTATATAGTAAGTTGAATATAAATCATTTATATAGATATATTAAAAGAATAAACTTAAACAAAACTATACTCAATGTACACATATAATACATAAATAATATATAGAAAATGTATTGAAATGAAAATGTTTTACCTAACATGAAACTTTATGTATAATTGAAAAATAAATAAATTGTTTACTTTTTTGACAGTATTCAAAGCTTAAATGAAATTTGAAATGATAGATTCATACGTATATGATTTGATAATTTTAGGAAAATGTATTTTCTGTTAAAATGCTTAGCATAGTTAAGGCCTCGAATACAATAAATTAATTCAAATCAAAAGCAATTCTCAAAAAAAAAAATGTGTTTAATAAATTGTATTTCAATATAATTTTTGAAGTGTATATTTTGATCATTATTATAAAACTAGACAATATAGACTTAAATGTTAATAAATTTGTTATTAAAAGAGGTTTATTAAATATTACGCTAGATATCCAACCATTAATATAAATTTCAAATGAGTTGGTTGAATACTTTATTCAAAAATTTTATTTATTTATAAAACAATATTATTTTATGAAATTTTATCATTTGATGAACTTATTAATATTTTATTTTATTTTAAATTTATTAATAGATAAATACATTTATACATATATAATTTACTTTTTTTTCAAGTGCAATATTTATTTGTTTTTGATCTCAAGCCTAATTGGATTTAAAAAGTCTGGTTAAATTAATCTAAGTTTAAAAAAATAACAAATGCATTAAATATAATACATACAACATGTAACATAATTATTGGATATTGAATTCTGGATATTTAGTTGGTTTTATTTCACATGTATCTTCCGAAAAAAAGTCACAATTTTTTTTGAGAAAGGAATTTAACATACATTTTAAACGACGGCACTTGGAAACTTATTGCATTTTTCCTATTTGCGGCTCTCATTATCCAGAGCTCTATATCTAATGAACATAATATAACAAATTTACATATAATAATGTTAATTTTTTAATAATATTTTAACGAATTTTAACGATGAGAAGAATGTTAAACTGGTTAAACTATAATAATTGTTACAATCCTGAAATCATTTACTTATGTGTTCATACATAGTGTTAATAAATAAAAATTTTAATATCATGTTATTTTATGTTATATAGAAACCTATAAATAATAAAGAATCACAGATAAATAAATAATTATTAAGTTAATTTATTTGTATATACATTTTTACATACATACCTAAACATAAATAAAATGCACATAAAAATGAAAAAAACTAAGTCAATTTTATAAACTTATTTACACCAATAAATTAACCTTAATAAAGTAAAACATGTTGTAGAAAAAATCCTATAATTTAAGTTAAGACAAGTTTAACTAATGTCATCAATTATGTTTATAACTTAACTAATGTCACAGAAGGTAGCACATTTAAAAAAAATCATTATTTTTATCAATAAGTTATATCTTTTCAATCTTTTATGCTTTATTTATAAAATATCATGCAAACGTTCCAAACCAAATTTAGGTCAAATCAAATGTTGAATGTTATTTTCATTCTCGTTCAAACTCTTATTTGTACAATTATTGTAGACTAATTGTACAGCCTCAGTGAAAAACTGTTAAATTAAAATGCAAATGAATGTAATACAAAATTGTCGCTTTTATATATATAAATATTTTAAAATTTCATTTTAGTCAAAATTTTTGGAGGAACATTTTTATCAGCTTAATGTTTATAATTTGAATGAAATTTGAAAAAATTATTTATCTGTGATTAAATGTTTTAGATGCGTGTAAATAGCAATAATTAAATTTAAACCTTTTTTGTTTTGAATATACATACTTATAATTATGATAGAAATAATATATTTATGTGAATTTTTTATTTAAAATAATACAAAACAATTTTTGAACTAAGTTTTCTTAAGTTTTACATTATACATTTATATTTATTTTATTATCGTTAATGTTGTGACATAAATCAATATCCATAAAAAAAAAAACAATAAATTATAAAATTAGATTATTGATTGATTAAAAAAAATAAAAATTTGATTGAAAGAAGGTTAGAAGAAATTATTTAGATTTATAATTAGAAAATGGCACAATATGATTAATTATGTATATGTAAAAAATCGCTTTTATCTTTCTTATGCAGCCCTTTTAAGTTATATTTATGTGAAAATAAATAATATCCTTCATAATATTAAAATCAAATCAATTCTTTTTATTTAAATACTTAATATATCAGCCAAACACATAAGGATTTTTATTTAATTCTACAAAATATACCAAAAATAGACAATATTTTTAAAACGAATTAATGTTAAAAGAAAATATATTGAATATATTGTTTAATTATTATTATAACATTACAAATTTATTTTATTTAATTTTAATTCAGTAAATGAACAATTAAAGCTTATTATTATTGCTCTCATTCATATTAATCTATTTAATGAATATCAATAATGCTTTTAATAAAAGTTATTTAATTATTTTAATTATTGATTCTAGAATAATTTGATACTATAGTAATTGTTTTTAATGCGTTGGGGATCGTTATGTTGTATTTAGTGCTATAGAATTTAGATCACTAAATGGAGTATTATATGCGTCAATACACATGCAATCATTTAGATGCATCTGCGTAAATAATGAAAAAATTTAGATGCATCAGCGTATATAATGAAAAAATTTAGATGCATCAGCGTAAATAATGAAATCATTTAGATGTTTCGTATTGAATATTACGTAATACCTAAACAAACATAATATCTCTCACAATATTTCAATACAGCCAAATACAAAAAAAAATGAGAAAAAATGAGAAGAAAAAATATTCTCTCTTTGCAACTACCTCTCCCCTACGCATTAAAACAGTATATTGGATATGTAAACAAAATTTGTTATACAACTCGTTCTGTATTTACACAAAAATACATTGACACTTGTCAATTTAGTATTGACTCGTGTCAATGTATTTTTGTGTATACAGAACTCTTAATTAATAACAAATTTAGTTTACATATCCAATAATCTAATATTAATTTTTGTTGTATCCCATATATAGTATAATCACAAAGTTATGTTTGATCAGCTTTATAAATATGTATTAATTTTTCAATTTCAAACATTTCTAACTAAAATCAAATTCGCCCGCACAGTATTTCTTGTCCATTAGAAAAATTAATGTTTATTATAAAAAAAAAAAAATAAAATAAAAAAAAAAGTATATTATGTGCTTAAATTATTATAGTTTATTGTAAATAAAATAAATAAAAAAAATTGGCTAAATGTTATTATGAATACCAATCAAATTGGACTTTCATTTTCTATATAAAATTTTTGTGATGTGTTATCAAATCGAAACTTTTTAAGTTTCATATAATTTTATGAATAAAATACAAACTTATTAAAATATTTGTTCATATAATAATTATTAAAAAAAAAAAAAAATAACCTAAATTGTTGACCCTGTGATAGATGAAATACTATTAATACTTACATATAAATATAAAAAAAATTTTTGTTGCTTATACCTTTTGAGTATTTTAATAAGAATGTTTTGTTTTACATATATAAATCCACAAATAGAATTAGATAACGTTGACATAAAACCAATTATAAAATATTTACCTTACGTTAATTTCCCTCTACATGTAAGTTTAGTTGGAAAATATTTTTTTTTCATTTTAATTGAAATTAAAAAAAAAAAAAAATGATTGTAATGATGTTAAAAATTTAAAGTTTAATGCACACAACGGTGTTCTATTAATTATTATTATTATAGGCCTATGTTAAATTGCACTAAAATATAATATAGTAAATACTAACTCATCATATATAATACATAGTATTATATTAAAAGCTTTAGTTTGAAAAACATATTATATGTATATGTACTTATTTTGAAAGTTTTATTTTAAATAAAAATATATAAATGTATATTAATTTTAAAAAGCAAAAAAAAAAAAGGATAACAAAATACAAAAATGATACATATCAAGAGTTAAAATACCTATATTAAATAAAAAAAATTAAAATAATATATATATACATATAAAATAAATAATATTAGTATATCGTATACAATAAATGTTGTTTATATACAAAATCAGAACGTGTTCACCTATTTATAAAAATAATATTTATGTAAATTATACAATTAATCATTTTTTTTATTATTTTTTATTTTAATATAATTTAATAAAATTATTAAATTAATAGAAATTTGAACTCTACTGAAAAGTATTTAAAAAGTTAGTACATAAAAAATTACAATTATTCATTATCATCACAATTTTTTTATGATTTTGACCAAGATATTATGCACTTGAACCTATAAGTGATACTCATTAAAACAAATTAAAATTTTGTATATTAAAAAATTGTGTCTATTTTCAATCAAGTTTTTAACTATAATGTAAATATTTTATAGTTTTTTATAGTATCTTATCATAAAAATTTCTTTGTATCCGAAACTTGTCAGACTTTTTAATTGAAGAAAAAATTTTTATACACTACCGATATCGAATAATATTTATTAAATAAATGCATTTAAATAATAAAGTTCTATTATTTAATTATTATTTGTATTATGATTAATTGTATAAAAACCTGAAAAAAAAAATTGTAAATTATTTAAAACAAATATTTTATTGCTAGATTTCATGAAAAATAAGTAGGTATATATGTACATAATGTACTAGACTAAAAAATTGGCTTATGTCATTAGTAAATAACGCTTAATCGATTATTTCTAGAATAACATTTTCTCCTGCAGTGACACTTTGATCCTAAATCATCCTATTAAACAATTTTTCAATATCGTTTTTACATGAAAACTTTCAGGTTATTAAAAAAAATCTGTTTTAAATAATTTACAATATATAATAATAAAAAAAAAATGTAACAAATACGTATGTGTAATAAATGTTTGAAAATTAACAAAAAAAAATTATTAACTAGATATATTATGTGTTAGGTATGTATTTTGAATGTTTTGTTTTCGAAAATAATATATAAAAATCTCTTAACTAGGTATCTAATTGAGAACTTTTACTTACAAACATACATATATAATATACATATATTAGGAAATATTTTTTTAGCAGTTCAAAAAAAAAACTTAAATTTTTTTTCTTCGTTAATTTTTTAAGTAAAACAAAATTCTTTCCTCTTCCTGTAAGAAGTCTCTGCTTTAATATATTTATAATCCATTCAAACTTTTGCACAATTTTAAATTTATAAAAATTTTATATGAAAATTATTTTGAGCTGGTTGAGTCTCGAAGTGGAAATGAACGAGATTGCGTATGCTTTGGAATTTAAAGAATAATTCTATATTGGCTGGTTCATAAGTTACAGATCTTTTAGTGGCGGACAGACAGACGGACGGACAAACATTAAATGAAAATATATTTTTCATTTTTAAAGTTATTAATTTTTATATATCTGCCACTGCCAAAAAAATTTTGATTATTTATTAATTTGATATTTCTTTATTCATTTCCAACTTTTTGGTTAAACAAAACTGAAAATATAGCAATCTACTGGATTTATTATAAATTGTTAGGGATTCCTTAGAGAACATATTATTTTTTTGTATTTTGAACTGTTAAAATAATGTTTTTATTATTGTAACGTAAAAAACAGTACCTTAAAAAGATGTAAAAATAAATTGTGTAGAAATTTACCAATGAAACTAAAAATGTTTTATTTAATTCAATTTTATTTCTTAGCAATTATAATAAAAAAATGGAAACTAGAGTTAACTGAATTTAAAATATCGCTAATTTAAATTTGATGCCAGTTCAAAGTTTAAAAAAACAAAATAAAATTGGGTATTGGGTATAAGATCATATCATACTTAGCTCCATTTGATATTCAAAAATTTAAATAAACATTACAATGGAATGAAATGAAGCTAATCAACATATATTATTTTTATAATAAAATAGTTATGTGAACTTATTCGTCTTCGTAATATAGTTTGTGGTATGAGAGAACAAATTAATAATTTAAGTTTTTGCTTTTTTATCAGCCTCTATTTTCGAAGTTTGTAAATCAATAAAAAAAACTAAATATTTTCTCTTGGAAAAATATATATATTTTTCTGTTGTAATTGTATAATTTACCTGAAAACAATATAACACACAAAAATTATTGAATATTTAATTATTATTGTACACATTTTTCTTACATATATAAATTTAAAACTAAAATTATTAATGCAAAAAATATTAATCTGAAAATATTTTTCAATCGTTAGATATTTTTTATACGCTTAAGATTTCGAAGTATTGCGTGTTTTAGTTTCATAAATTCGTTTTTAATTATCTTATTAGTTTGTTCTGTACATTAATCTTAATAAGCATTAAAAAATAAGTAATATTGGAGCTCCAATTAAAATTAGCATTTATTGATTTAAATCTTTCCTTAATTAATAAAAGCAAAATAATTACTAAAAAAAAAAGTAAGTTACGAGGTAAATTACCACAACTGAAAATAAAATCCAGAGAAGATTCGAGGAATTGTAAAAAGTGGCAATTTCAGGGATTATGCAAAAATTAAAAAATATATTTTATGAATCTAAGAAACAAATATTGCAAACAAATAACACGACTTACTTGAAGAAATCAATTACCTTTGAAAAATTAAAGGCTATGAAATAATTCTAACACAAATAATAACTAATTATGAGTAATAAAATTAGAACGAAATGTAATATTAAAAATAACTTACTTTAAATAAACATAACAAATTTTAAATTTTAATTTCTGAACAACACATTTAAAAAAAAAATAGTTAATATGTATAATTCGTACATAAGTAAGCCTTAAAACTGAAAAAACTGAAATACTTAGTTAAAAATAGTTGAAATAATTTATTTATGATCTCTAGCAATAATTTCACTAGCGTTTATTTTTTCGAAATGATCTTCTACCATTTTCATTGTTTAAACGATCTTCCTCAAAACTATCTTCTAATTCAACCTAAAAAGTAGATCAAAATTGGAATTCTTAATATTTTTTTTCCGTGTTGAACGTAACATATTTTACAATTGACTTCTTAAAAAGAAATGTTTACCTTACAAAAGTTATTTTCTAATAATTCTACTGATGTTGAACGTATTTTCGGATCATGTTGCAAACATTTGTCTACAAATTCTTGCCCCTCTTGTGAAAGAGTATTAGGAATTTCGGGAGTTTCACCCATTCCAACTTTAAACATAATTTGAAAATTGGAATCGAATTGAGCCCATGGACGCTAGGATACAAAAAATAATTAAATATAAAAAAATTATTAAACGTTATATAAAAAAATGCCATATAAAAATTCATACTTTTCCGGATGACATTTCAATAACAACACATCCAACAGACCAAATATCAGCTGCTCGCCCATGACCATCAGAATTAGTTTTTGTAAACACTTCAGGTGCCATATAAGCTAAAATAAAAAATTTATTGGTGATTCGTTGAAAATGAAAATTTTTGAAACTCACCTTGTGTACCCACATAGCCTTGTAATTCACCTGGAACAGTAGTATGGGCTTGAATTTTCACTGCAGATCCAAAGTCGCCTAATTTTAAACTATTTCCTCCTTCAACAATAAAAATATTTGCAGTTTTAATATCTCTGTGTACAATTCCATGCGCATGTAATTCAGCTACCCCACTCAATAATTGTGCTGTAAATCTTCTGGTCAAAGCTTCATGTAAACCTTCCCCTGAGAGTTCAACCAACGATTCTAAAGTACCTTCTGAACATAATTCCATAAAAATTAACAATTCTTCACGATGAATTTCAATGCCGTAGTATTTCACTAAATTTCTATGTGTGATACCTTCTAAAATTTTTAGCTCCTCCGCTACATTTTTGATAGCTCTTGTTTCTCCAGGTTGTATCTGTATTTCCTTCATCGCCATTAACTCGCCTGTTGTATTGTTGACTGCCGTATAAACTTTTCCGAAACGACCTTGTCCAATCTGAAAAACAGAACAAGAATTAAATTAAATTCTAAAGTAAAAACAAAACTTATTTTTAAAATAAAATCTTACCTTGATACCGCGATGCCACCTAAAATTAACACTTCTAGCTCTAATATGAACTTTGTCAGTCGTGTTCAAGTTTTTCACTTGACCAATCAAATTTTTCTGCCGCATCCTCATTTCAATATCCATATCTAATCTATTAACAGAATCACGAACGCGAATTTGTCGCAAAGCAAGACTCTCATTGGAGTTTCCTGTAATTTTCGGTACTATTATTTGTATTGGTTCTAAATCCTCTACAGATCCAAAATCAATTGAATCAATAGAATTTCTAGTTCTTTCCTCTTTTAGACTAAACTGCGGTAATAGAAATTTTTGTTTAGCTGAATTTATAACACCAGCCGACATCGGACTTGATCTGGTGGGAGTCCGACTTCTACTCGTTACAGGCGATGATGTCTTACGCGTTCTAGGGCTTGCTTTCTTTTTTCCAGCTAGTTTTTCTGCAGGTGTTGCTTCCGAAGTTATGCCTATTACATGTGATATACAATGATCCATTTTGTTTTTTAATTCTTCAAATTGTTTATCGTCTAAATGCTTTGTTATTTGTGGATCACATGCTAAAATTAAAAACTCTAATCCCTGATTGGCCCATCTCGGTCTCACACCTCGTCCTCGTTCACAACGTTCGTTTACAAACTGCATCCACATTTTGGCAAATGAAACTATTCCAATAGCAAGGTTAGATTCGATATTCTGATTTTTCAACATAATCTTTTGTTCAAACAAACGAATAACATCTTTTTGATATTCGAATCCGAATTTATATCCTAAAAAAGTATTTCATTAAACATTTTGAAAAAGACCAATAAAGCCTAATATTCTTTGCCAATTTTATTACATTTAAAATAAAATCGCAAATAGTGAAAAAAAAAAATAATAATAAACAATAAGCAAAGTACTGACTGAAAAATGTATTTTAACTCCTAACCTTGATGAAGAATTTCTCGAGAACGACTTAAAATTGATTGCTTATCTTGTTCATCTAGTTCGAGCATATTTTTAATGTTGCAACGATCTTGAACGCGTTCAATAATTTTTGTTAATTTGTTACGAACATCTAATACATCAATTTGTAAAAATTTAAATGCCTCTTCAATTTCTGGACATACTAATTCATTCGAATGTTGTTTATTTAAATATTCTTTATAGTGTTCTCTATGAAAATCTGATTTTGCAACATCACGACAAAAATTTTTTGCAAAAAATAATACTTTTATACAACGCTCTCGCTCATTAGTGAATAAGGCCTGAGTTTCTCTACAAATAGTTAAAAGTTGCCACTTCTTTGCATCATCATTCAATTCAGTTTCTTCTTCATAATCCTCTATTTGCCCATCAAGCTCAAATGCACGCTTTATTATACGAGTACTAATATCGTTTAATAAATTCCGAATGATTAAGCTAAAATACAAAGCAAATGCACAATAATTTATTTTACTCCTTATATAAATAGGTAAAAAAAAATTTACCAAAATTTTTTTGCCGCCACAATATGCATGCCAGGTACCATTGGTGAAACTAATTTAGTAAATATCCATTCTTGTTCGAGTGCAGATTTTTTATGGCTTTCTGGTGCAGCAACTAAAACCCACTGGTCTACATAGTCAAGATATAACTGAAATAATGTAATAAATTTATTACTATATCACCATTTCAATTTCAAATAAAAGTACTCACTTCTAAAACTTTTTTTACCGTTGAATCAAATTGCTCCCACATATTTTTGTATTTATTCAGTTCACCTTTGTTATCAATCAAAGCTGTGGTTATATGACGATGAAATCTTTCTCGTTGCGTCAATGATATTGTTAGTCCTTCTCGTAATTCTTTCATTAATTGCTCCAAACTTAATGGATTTGGCTTCAGTGGCCTAGTCTCTAAGCGCATACGCAAAAATTCATGTATAACTTCTAATGGAATCACAGCCAAAAAAATAAATGACGGAACATAAGAAGGCAAATTAAGAGATTTAGCTTCGGGACTCCAATAGCCATAACGTCGTAATTCATCGATCTGTTCTTGTTCGATTTCAGGTTCAAGATCAAATTCTTCTTCATCGTCACTATCACTTGATTCTTCAGATTCTTCAATATTTACTCCCGGCTTCTCAAGTGTAATTTTAGCTTTATATAAAACATTACTGTGCAAATAATGAATGAAATCTAATGATTTGGCCAAACCTCGAGATTTTAATATATTTTCAATGTATTTTCTAAAAAAAATATAATGCATTTTTTATTTTTGTCCTCATACTGAAATAGTAACACCAATCTCGATTAGAGTTATTATG
The DNA here is from genome assembly GCA_964007475.1 of Hybos culiciformis. Taxonomy (NCBI): domain Eukaryota; kingdom Metazoa; phylum Arthropoda; class Insecta; order Diptera; family Hybotidae; genus Hybos; species Hybos culiciformis. The sequence goes on from OZ023273.1 coordinate 13,491,525, forward strand.
AATTACGTCTAAACGTAAGATTTTTAAGTTCGATCGTAATTCAAAATCACCCCAAGTAATTTATAAAAAAAACTGTTTAAACTTGACTTAGATTAAACCAAAATTTTTAAAAAATTTCAAATAACCAATTGTTCAGGTTATTTTGTTCTTACCTATATAATTTTGTTGAATGTTCTATATTATCATAACTAACGTGTAAAAGAGGTTCAACATTATAAGTATTCAGATCGCTAACAATTTTTTCATATTCACCGATTGCAGGATTTTCGTCTTGTTCACTAAGTGATTCATTATGGGTAGATCTAAAATAAAAATATTAAAAAGGTCAACCAAATAATTCATTTAAATGTGTTATTCAAAATATATTACTCATTACTGCTTATGCTTTCACTTGGACTATTGTTTGCTACTGGATTATTTTCAGTTCCCAAATCAAACTGCACTTTTGGTGGATTAGTACGTTTCGTTTTTTCGTGAGTAGCTAATGAATCATTTGATGATGATTTCTTGCTTGATACATCCAAATTTGAATCATTTTCATGCGATGAACTAGTTTCATTTACTGATGTTTGTAAAGGCCAATTAAATCTATTCCCTTGCAAACTAAAAATAAAAATAACAAAATGTAGCTCTTCCTTTAAATAGGTTCACTAAGACTGAAATAAAAAAAATGATTGCTGCATCTGAATTAAATAAAAAAAGGTGGACATATACATATATATATGTCATGATATACTTTATGATAAATGCAATACTCTTGGCAATACAATAGATCCAAAAAAAACCTTTAATTTCGAAAATTCTAAAAACAGATATTCTTATTTTTAATAATTGTCATAAATCACATTATAACATTTGGAAAAATATTTGAAATTATTTATTTTGTTTTCAATACTATCTAGCTCTAGATAACTTAATTAAAACATGATACGTTAAATACTCAATGTCATGGTTTTGTTAGCACACCAAATGTACATTTTTTTCCTCGTAAATAATTAACTTAATGTAAGTAAGTATGTAATTGAATTCAACCTGAATAAATTGTATGCAATAAACATATATGTCATCGTTTATATTAAAAAATTTACATGCATGCTTTAGATCTAGATTTTTTAGATTTAACTATAAATTTTTTTCATCAATTTCATTCTATAAATTTATATATTAAATGAGTTTTTTAAAAATCTTGTAAATGGAGAATGAATGAATATCGCTCGGAATGATTAAATTATTTTTTCTTTAGTAAAAATAAATAAAGAGCAAAATTAATTTACCGCGATAAAATTTTTCCTAATATGATTAATTTTAATCTATGATGCCTTGTTGTATTATACCAAAGGCACATTGCTTTAATACGGCCTATAAATGCTTCAGATTTATAAACAGGATGAAATGTTCCCATTTGTTGAGAAGACGGATAAAGTGATTCAGCAGCTTCTAATTTTGTCAATAAATTTTCTACTTCTTTTAATGCCAATGATTGTTGACAAGAACAGTCTTTACAATAGAGTGAATAGCAACCTGAGCAATTGATAACTAAAATAATTAGAAAAAAAAAGTAACAAAATTTATTGTACACATATGAATGATTGTAATAATTTCTTTAAAAACTTACATTTAAATCCATCAGTTGATACTGAATTAGCTGAATCCGATCCAATTCCACTATCAGTACTAATGACACTTATATCTCTGCGAAATTTTGGTTCAAATTTAAAATTTAAAATTTGATCCAATAAATCAGGTACATTTTGTCTAGCTGTGAATAAAAATTTATCTTGTTGTTCTAAGGTTCTATCTGCTTGCCAAGCTTGCAATTCCAACCAAATTAAATCTTTTAATTCGGTCTGCCAGGTGGTATCTTCGTGAGTTAGCTAAAACAAAGCAATTTTTTTTGTTAAACCTTCTATCTTGATATAAAAGTTATTTTAATACCTTTGAATCCTGCCTGTCAATGTTACCCAATTTTATTAAATTCGCAAATGTTTCATGAAACTCCTTACGAGCATTTTTATTTTTCACCTCTTTCGATTTAAACGCTGTTGATGGATTCAAAATTCGACCAAAATTATTCAAACTAAAAGCTGAAGCTGGAGCTGAAGATCTAAAAGCTGCAGGTCTTGATGAAACACACATATACCGGTTACATGATTCAATTAAAGTTGGAACAGCACCAGATATGCCACCACTGATCGGTTTTCTCAAAATTGATGTAGGATTCGATCGCATTAAAGTTTCTTCAACAGGTGATTGTGCTAACTGGAAATTATTTTTAATTTGGTTTTCTTGAGAACTAATTCTATTCGATGTTACAGAATTTGGACCGCTAAAAAAATTTGATACAACATGGGACTGTTTATTATCTCGTTCTGATTCTCGTAATAATGCTTGAGCTCTTTTATCTGTTCTTTTATTCTCTTCATTAATAAATAATTCATTTAAAATAGCACAATCCATAGTGTTTCTTCTCTGAACCCTAGATTTACACATTCGACCTATTCCTCTTTTATTAGCTTGTGAGGTCATTGCATCTCCAGTTACAAATTTTTTGGTATCTCTAAAAAAAACAAGTAAGAAGTTTATATTTAATTTGTATTTAATAAAATCCTGCTTTTGTTAATTAATAAATATTCTGTACACCATAATATTAAATAGTTATTTTCATATACCTAAAATGTGAATATTAGTTAATTGTATACTTAAGACTTCTACAAAGAAAAAATGTTTGTGAATTGTGTGAAATTTATTGAAAATTTCAATAATTTAATTTAAATTAACAAAGGTAATTTCAAAATGTGTAATTTGATTATACAAATCTTAGTATTTTTGAATTTGTCAATATCTTCAATTACCGCAATCAAATTAAGTAAGATAAGACATAACTAATGAATTTAACTGTAAAATAATGGCATTGATCTGAATTCAACATTAATAAAGAATAAAATATAAAACCAAAATTTTCTCAGATCTTCTGACATAATTTTAATGCCGACACAAAAAACTAGCACAACCGAAACCAATCTTATAAATAATTTTAAAAATATTAAGTCGGTACATACTAAATTAATAGACAACATTTCATTAATTTTTTTCCTTAATCACTACCAGAACTAAGTAGGTAAATACCAAGGCACCTACTTACATAATCATGTCTTAATCGGTTCTTGGGTAAGTACATACATACTTCAATCAGGAATAAACTACACCTCACAAATTATTTTCAAACTTCAACCCGATTTTTTTTTTTTACTTTCAAAATTATAAGTTATTCGCGAGGTTATTCGTTAATTAAGTTTCATTTCCGTCTTAGTATTCTGGAGTTTCTTCAATTCAGCATCATTTTTTTTTTGTTAATTTTTAACAAGAGAATAATTTGTGCTGGATATATAATTTGCATGCAATATTAATATAAGGGGTGCAATATAAATAACATATAATAAGTTTTAATAAAATGTGCAGTAAGTTAATTTACATTATGAGATTGTCCATGAAATAGTGTTCACCGTATTCATTTATGTTTACAAAATCTAACCATAATACATAAATTCCATAATCAAAAAAACATACGAAAATTATGAAATTTTTTTTTTTTAATTTAATTTACTTATATACAATTTTCTAATATATTATTCTTTACGTAAAAAAAAACTTTAATAACTAACCTAGGTACTACATCAATAATATTTCAAAAGTAATAATTGTAAAACTAATTATTTACCAATAGTAAGTAATAAGTTTTCGAATAATTCTATCCTAATTTAAACTACTTAATTACGGACAATCTCAATATATATAATAAATAGTAAATTTATATTAAAAATTATATTTTAAATAAATACCAAGACAGTAAAAAAAAAAATTATAAAATTTACAATATACAATAACTTCAAAGAATTCTAGGAGCAAAAAATTACAATTTTTGTTTTCGATCCCAATCACGATTTTTTCGATTAATTCGAGTCCTTGGAGGTGTTTTTCCATAATCTTCAAATTGTGCTGCTAATTCATCACTTTCATCATAAGATATGGAGTTAAAACCAAATTTATTCCTTACATTTTTACTAAAACTGTTATTTTTAATCGAAATTATTGTTTTTCCGGTAGACTTATTAATTTCACATAGAAGTCTGAAAATGAATTTCAAGTACTTATTTATTTATTTTTTTTTGTAAAGACAAATTAAAACTTAAAATTCTAAAAGATTCTAAGTAGCTAGAAATTTGCTGAATAAGGTTATTGTTAAAAAAAAGTAGGTAGGTACCTACACATCAAAAATTGATGTAAGTACATTTTGCTTATTTCTCATTTTTTTGAAACAAAATATAAGTTTTAAAATTACCCAATTTTTACATACATTATTGTTAAGACAATTTATTTTAAAAATTATATTAGCACACCAGTACATTATTCACAACAAATACGATTTGTTAAAATGTAGGTGTAGTTATATCAAATTACAATGGAATTTTTGAAGACTTAAGTATTTATTGGAATTTACACATCTAAAAAGTTATTGTCGTTTTGAGCTGAAATATTAATTAAAAATGATCATTTAAACATGTTGAATAATTTGCAGTGTTGACAATTTGGATGTAATCGAGTTACCAAAATATATTTATTTTTAAGTACTTATGTAAGATATGTATTTAAAAAATGTGTTCCATTAATTAATACTTTCAAATTCAAAAAAAGAATACTTCAAAAAAAGAATACTTTCAAATTAATATTACGTATAAAAGAAGGTAATTTAAGCTGGCAATAAAATGATAAGGTGCTTAAGTACTTATTTTTAAGTGATTGCAAGATAATATTTTTTTTATTTAAGTATATATATATTATTTCCAATAAATAAATATATAAGTAATTGTTAGTATCTACAATCCTCTTTTATTGAATTGTGGAAATATTTTATTTACTTACGCAAACTATAGCATAAAATCAAGTCATTGGAACGTAAAATTTTAGATATTTAACAGTGACATATTTAAGTAAGGCATAAATATCAAACCTTTTTTTAATAATGACAATGACTGATTTAAAAAGTAATCTTGTATATTTAAGTACAGAATAATGGAATTATTTTTTTTTTATTTTCTAAAAATCTAAATTACTTAAAGATCAAGTACAATAGCCTCGACAATAGCTTAATAAAAGTTTTGTGTAATTACTTTTATACATACTTTAATTACAAATTTAATATATTAAGCAAGTATAATTTTCTGGAATACTTATATGTATAGATCGATAAATAGAGTCATGTTCCAGAATTTTTGCATATATATGATATCAATATGTATATCAATTAAGTTCAAAAAACATAATTAATCCTCATATTGTCACATTTAATGTTTTTTTGCATAGTACTTAGTCAAAAATCGTAAAGAAACCGCATAACTTACCTAGGTATACTTAAGTATTAGATACAAGCATGTTTTGGAGAAATAAATAATTTCTTATGAGTAAGTAGGTACAATTAATATTTTTTGAACAGGTAACTTAAACTTTTTTTCAACGAATCTAAATAGCTACATAGGTTTATGTATATTAGGTATTATTATTACTGATTCTCAAATTTAATTGAACAAATAAAATTAACGCCTAGGTATATTTTCATATATCATTTAAGCCTTGTACGAATTTGGTTAATAATTTAGTCCAGTGGCGACTAATTTAGAAACTAAACGTGTCTGAACAACGATATTTTAGACGACTAGTTCAATAAGTGCTCTAAATTAACTCTGAATTCATTTTACATCACTTATCCACTAAACAAGTTTAGTATATACACTTTAAAGTGTGAACAATTTTTGGTGAGTTGATAGGTAGAGGTACTACTGGGTCAGTCATTTATTACTCGCAACTCGACTAAACTACTTGCAAAACAAGGAAATGCTAAGTTTTTTTTTCGACATAATTGCTCTCCATCACCCCCAACATTAATATGTAATATGTATTGATTTGATCAAAATGAGTCCAGCAAGAAGGTATAGGTGTACCTAGTAATCTTATTTTTACGAGAGTGCGATATGATAAATGTCGTAATTTTATCTATTTTCATTTTATGTCTTCTCTTAGCGGGTAAATTTCGTTTTTCCTGTTGTAGGTAGTCGCAGTAAGCAAATTATGTTCCGCCGCTTTTATTCTTTTTTTTTTTGCTCATCAAGGTCATTTATTTTATTTTTTCTCATTCTTATCTGAAGAATTTTATTTTTATCTTTTTTTTTTTAAATTAAGTAGGTACCTAACTAGGTATATTTTTTTTTCTCAATAGGTAGGTATTTAATACTTTAGGTACCTAATAACGAAAGATTTTTACTACCTAAATCTGAAATAAATTTAAAAAATCTCATATAAAATCAAAAAAAAAATTCCCATTCCAAGAAAAAAATACTGTCAAAGAGAAAATTTTTATTTGCATTTTGCGTATGATATAAGTAAAGTAGGTATTATAAGTATACCTAGGTATATCTATAGATTATAGATATAACTTTTTTTTTGTATCAAAATTAAGAAAAAAAAAAAAACACTTTCTTCGCAATTTAAAAACAAAATTTCACCTTTCTTTATTTTCAGCTTTATTATAATTTTCATTATTTGATGCCATGTTTTATTTTATTTTTTTTTTTTCGATTAATTTATTATAATCTTTTAAAGTAAATTTATTAGTTTTAGTAAGCAGTTTGTAATTGTAATAATTGAAAAGTATTACGTATTTATTATGAGAAATATAAAAAAATTAATCAAAATTTTATTTTAATCCATTTTTTCAATTAAATTAAAACAGTTATTTTAAGATATTTAATATTCATTTTTACTTTTCTTTTTTTTAGACTTTTTTTTAGAGATATCCAAATCGACGTCAGATATACGTACGTAACGCGTTTTTCACTGAGTGAGTTTCAATGCTGTCAAAAGTTCTTCTTCATTTCACCCCACTCAAACTTGAAATAAAAGAAATCACTCATCCGGCAAATCAGCTGATGCAACAACAAAAAAAAGAGTGAAATTTTTTATTTTTAAAATAGTACAATGTGGTGTACTATTTAAATCTATAATAAAATATGAAGCTCATGCATTAAAAGATTTCAATGTACTTCTTTACATGGTGTTTTTCATCAAATAGCGAACAAAATTTGATCCAAAAGATGAGAAATCAGGAGTTGTTTTATATCTTTTGTGGACAATCGACAATTGATACATAATGTGATAGTTGTCACAACACAACGCATAACTGCTCCGAAATTTTAATTATTGATTTTTACTTTGATTATTTTCTAAACATTTTAGTGGGCGCCGTGACATTTGTCCGCGGGACATTTGTCCGCGGGACATTTGTCCGCGATGAAATTTGTATGGAAAACTTCGCGGACAAATGTCATTTTGCAAAATGTCATTTGTTCGCGATTGTAAAATGACATTTGTCCGCCGCGGACAAATGTCTCAAAATTAGCGGACAAATGTCATTTTGCAAAATGTCATTTGTCCGCGATTGATTTTTCAGATTTTTAGCGGACAAATGTCATTTTGCAAAATGTCATTTGTCCGCGATTAATTTTCATCGCGGACAAAAGACATTTCGAATCGCGTACAAATGTCATTTTTATGTCCGCGATACAAAAACAAATCGCGGACAAATGTCCCGCGGACAAAATCCAACCCCCCCCCACATTTTAGTGCCGAAATTATTGAAAATATTTTTATATTTTTTTATACAATCGGGCACAAAAAAAAAATTTCCATACAAAAATGTATGAATACTTTGGGGGTCCTATCTCCGAAACGTGGCCCGAGCCCCAAGAACTGATTTCAGTTTTGGGGGTTTGGGCACCGCCTCTACCCCCCCACCAAGTTTCTGAGTGGTTCACGTCATCTGCACTTACGCCAAAATTAATATATTATTTAATATTTCTGAATTGATTTTGAATTCAAAACGAAAAAACTCGTTTTTCCCATACAAAAAAAAAGTTGATCCTTCCGATTTGTTTTTCCGATTAATACCAGGGGTATGTGTAAACTATTTGTAAACTATTTGAAGATGACTGTGAAATGAATGTAGGTGCCATCTACTTTTTATTATCTTTTGTTTTGTTGTATGCGAATTCCGATTCCGAATTGTCAAAAAAACCGATTGTTGAGACTTGAGAAATTTATTAAAATTAAGATTTTGAGTTGAGATTAAATTTGAGAAGATTTTTATTTTATTGTTTTTCTTTTTAATTATTTTTTAATAAATTATTATAAATAAACATTATTTTTAATAAAAATTAATCTTATTTTTTCGGAATAAAATTATTCTAAAATTAATTTTCAAATTTATATCGTAAGTTAAAAAAATATTTAATAATTTAATTTGGATAAAAATAAATTCAAAAAAAAAAAGAACAATGAAAATATTTTTCTTTTTTTAAAGGATTTTGAAATGTAATAAGGAAAGATTTTCACTTTATACCTTTTTTAAAGAAGATTGTATTTTTTTTTTTGATTGATTATTAATTAATTTAAAAATTACATTTACACCTAGGTAGGTAGGTAGGTAGGTAAGATAGATATTGTTAGTTCCTAAAGACAAAAATTTTTGCAAATAAATTTGTTGCTCTTGATAATTTAATTTTGGGGGTCTTTTATTTATTACATAACTTTTTTTCACAAAAATTTTGTTAATGAACTTAAATCTTGGAGTCGAGAGACAAATTAAGATGTGACATATTTTTAATAATAACCTACCTATCTAAATAATGTTTAAAATGCCAAATTTCCACAAAATATATAAGACCTAGTGGGCAGGAAGGTATGTAGGTACTAGATAGGTAGAGATCTAATATTTTAGTCTAAATAAATCAAAAATAATGTAACTATAAAAAAATTTAATTATTGTAGATGGGGATCTAGTCTAGGTAGGCAATATTTATTATTATCTATATCTATTATTGCTGCTTTTGCTTTAAAGCCAAACTAATAAAATAATATTATTTTTAACTCAATTCAAAATTAAAATATTATTTTAAGTAGGTACCTAGGTATACTTCGGCACTGTTGTTTCACTTGTAAAATTGATTCGAAAAATTATTTAACATTTTTTTTTTCATTCAAGCCTACTGTGTAACAATTCTTTGCAACACTGAAGATTCTTGAATTTAAAAATCCCTTTTGTGCGAGCTTACATTTAAGCTGGTGTGCTTAATTTTTGTGATTAAAAAGTTGTTTCGGAAAAGTTCCTTACTGTCAGGCATTGTTATTAGTTAAGTACTAATATTTTATACTTTCGGTTTTAGCAACCTATTTAAAGAAATTTTATTTTATATTTTATTTCTTGCTTGAAATTTAATTAATTCTGAAATTAATTCTGAAATTAATTGATTCTGGAAAGGAATTTTATGATAAAATGATATTTCTATTAATAGATTTCTGTATAAAAACAAAAAAAAATTGCAATTCGGTCTTAAATAATTTTCTTTTTTGTAAAAGTCATCAAGTCTTTTTTATTTTTGGTGAAAGTTTAAAAGTTTTATTGTTTTTTTTTTTTTTTTTTTCAAAAATTAAAAACAAAAAAGTAGTTAATGTAATATTATTGTATTTAATATTATTGTATTTATATATAATGTAGTGAAAAAAAAAAATTCAAATTCAAATTAATTTTTTTATATAAAAATTACAGTTTTAGTTTATCGTCCAAATAATAAGTTCGAGAAAATTATGTCATCTCGACCGAAAAATTATAATAGACTTCAACCTGAGACTGATTTAATTGAAATTAAATCAAAATTTGATGCCGAAATTCGACGTTGGGGTTTCAATAAGACACGAACAAGTTTTGATTTTTTTCATTCATTGGTAGAACAATTACATAAATTAAATAATTTAGAATTCGACATATTGTATGTGGATCCTAGTGATAATGATTTATTACCAATTAATAATGATGATAATTTTGGAAGAGCACTTAAGACTGCTAAACCACTATTAAGAATTATAATTCAACGAAAAGGCTTTAATGATTATGGTTATGGAATTGGTGGTCAAGGAACTACCATGAAATCAAGAATTAGTTGTATATTATTAGGTGGCCAAGCACATAGAATACCAACAATTTCAAATCCACAAAATTTTCGTCAAGTTTCAGCAATCATTGATGTTGATATTGTGCCTGAAACATGTCGCCGTGTACGATTATTGAAGCATGGCAGTGATAAACCGGTAGATAGATTTAATTTATTTATTTATTTTTTAATTGTGAATAATTGAAGAAATGTTCGATTGTAGTAAATTGCTATATAAAAAGTGTTAATGGTTTTAAAAATTAATGTTCTAAATTTATGAATTTTAAGGATTCACCTTGTTACGGTCCCAACTAGTACTGGTGTGAAAATCAGGTTTGCACATTACACTCAATTTCAAACAAACGCAAGAAGAAAATTTAATCAATATCCCTGATTTCCTTAATCTTAATAATAGTTATCTGATAATAAAATTTAATAGTTAGTTTGGAACGTTATCAATGCATAACACAAAATTTTAATGAAAAACGTAAAAAAGAAATTAATTTAGACTTTTCCGCATTTGATTTATTTTTTAATTCAGTTATGGAATCAGGCGACAGGTAATATTAAAGATATGCTTTAAAACTGTCAGTATACAAAAATTTCTATCTGGAGTTTACTAGAGAGCAATTCCGTGTCAAGATTTTTATATAATTACGAATCAGAAAAGATTTTTAAAATCATTTTAAAATAATGTAAATGTAAAATTAATTCAAAAGACTTCAAAATTATAAAGAAAACTTAAAAAATCTATTAAAAAAATAATTTAAATATAGCAATTCTCAAAGCCCTAATTTTATTCATTAGTTTATTTATGATTTACTTAAAGTAAGTATTATTTTAGTTGGGATTTTACATTCGTGATGGTACATCGGTTCGTGTAACATCATCTGGATTAGAAAAAATGCCCGGAATTTTTATATCACGTTTGGTACCTGGCGGTTTGGCAGAGTCTACTGGCCTTTTAGCGGTTAATGATGAAGTTTTAGAAGTTAATGGCATCGAAGTAGCAGGAAAAACATTAGATCAAGTAACTGATATGATGATAGCCAATGTGTCAAATTTAATCATAACTGTTAAACCAGCTAACCAAAGATCTGCAACACCAAGACGTGGTTCATTTTCAAGATCTAGCCAACTGTCGGCAGGATCAAGAAATACCAATACATCTGATGAGAATGAAACGGGTGATGATCAAGATGAAATTGTTGATTTAGTCGGCGGAACGTCTTCTAATGATAATAATTCTCAAGACAATATTTAACACTTATGAATTTAAGATATAACTCGTACTAGCGCAAAAAGTGCACTTATTAAATATAAGATAGAAATTTAGAGAAGTGAACTAGGACTCTCAGTCATTTTTAATAAAAATGCACTAAAAGTATTGTACTTAAAAAAGCAGTATTCGTTAAGTATTATGTTTTCTAGAATTTTTATTCAAGTTTTAAGTTAAATGCTGTTTATTTTAAATGGTTATAGGCATTCCATATAATTATTAAAAACATTTTGTAAATAAGTCTATTTTTTTGTGAGAAATCAACAAAAAAAATTTATGTTAATAATTATTTCGATTTTGATCAAAATAGTTATTTAGAATCAAGTGTGGTTTGAGCTTCATATCAGAATATATTTCTACTAAATTATTTCGTTCTTTTTTACCATTTAACAATTTCTACCGAAATATGGGTAGAAACAATTGCAAAACATATTACACAAAACTCTTTGATATTTATTTCCAATTATAAATAAGAATTATATAATATTTTTATAAATTTAGGCTTAAGCCTTAGAACAGGTTTTTTGATTAACCTATAAATGTAGTGTTCAAAGTAATCCTTTAAAATAAAATTGCTTCCAAAGAATTCTTCTTTATTTTTGTTCTAACTTTTATTAAAAAAAAATGTATTGTGGTCAAGTACCATTCCTGTGACTTTAGTTCATGTCAATTTAATTTTACGAAGGCTCTTCAACATTTCATAATATAATAAGATCACATTATGATTTATGTATGTAATTTACATGTATTTTGTGATTCTAGCTTTAATAGCATTTTGTAACATTACATAAACAAATATCATTAGAATTATTTTTCATTTATCAAAAGTAAAATTATTTTGCGCCAGATATTAAAACCTTTCAAACTATTCTCATATCACTACTTTTTTCGAATTAATCAAAAAAGTTTATACTAAAGAAATTAGTGATACTCATTTTTATTTAAAAAATCACATATCATCATATCATTACATTCCATTTATAAACTATTGTTATAATTAAGAAATTTGTCATTAATTGTAACCTGTAACTTAGTCAATAAATAAAAATATTTAATTTTTTTACGATTTCATTCAAAATAATTTTAATTAAAAAAAAAAAAAACAAATATTTGTTATTAAATTTTTTCCTCAGCTACAATTATTACGTAAGTGTGTCGAAACTTTCTTATATATACAGCAACTCCTTTTTATTATTTCGTCAATAATAGTTATCTTCTCATACTTTATTAGAATATATTTTTTCTAGTTAGCAAAGGATAAATGGTCACTTAATAACTCTTCCATCTTCTATAATCAAATTTGTGATGAGGCAAATAAAGACTTAATAAATATCTTTATTTGCTTATGAACTAATAAATTTCTGAAATTTGGAAATTGTAAAGAAAATTTAAAAGGTAAAAAATAAATGATAAATTTTAATGATTTTCTAATGAGCTAAAAAAAAATCTATCACGCAAAGCAAATGCAACGATTAAAAAATTCTTTAGAATTAATCTTACCACTGAAATTACAAAAAAAAAAAAACCTACAAATATTAATAATACTATTTTTCATTGTTAGGGGGATAAAAAAAATATTTATATTATTGAAGTTATTATTTGTAATAATAGACTGAATTTTACTGAATGAATCTTGAAAAAAGTTATCTAAATTTTTTTTTAACATTTTATGATATTTGTTATGCTTTCCTTTTATGTACTATAAAGTAGATACGTATTCTCGATTTCTAATTGGTGTTTTAGTAATCGATAGAAAAAAAATAAATTATTAATTTGCAGCTTTGCTCTGGTATCTTTGTAGATTTAATTTTTAATTATCAAAGTAGCTATTTAGATGCAAAATTCAAAATAATTTTATATATATTTATTAACTTGTCTTCTTTGTTGAATTCAAAAAAAATATTAGGTTGTTTCGTTATTTTGTACCTCTTAATCTTAATACTTATTGTTCCTTAATACACATAAATTTTATATTGAAAAATAAATATATATTTATTATATGATTTTTTTTTGTTATGTATCTACCACTCTTGAGTTCTCATAATTGTTAAGAACAAAAAAAAATAATTGTTTTCTTTACAAAATAAACAAAGCCCAGAGTTTTTCAGTTATCTTAACAATTTCTTAATCTTAATGAAAAATTAAAAAGAATGTAATCTTGAGTAGATTGAAAATTGTGCGATTAAAAGTTTTTTAAGTGGAAAATCTTTCTTTTTTTTTTTAATTTATCTATTTACATATTTTAAGAAACGAATTTGAATGAAAATAATCCCAATATAAAAAGAAATATTTAATTTTTTTCTTAATTGCAACTAACGAATAAATCAAATACTTATTATTTAAACATTTTCCTAGGCCCTATTACTAAAATTAACGCATATAAACAACTTATATTTAGCTAATAAGTAACGTTCTATTTTCATAATTTTGTTAAAAATTTTAACATTTTTCTTAAGTTTTATATTTTCCTTAAAGGAACATTATTTTCAATTTTTTAATATCAAATCACAGAAAATTATCAGTTATGTTATTTGTGAGGTAATTGTATGAAGCTTTTAGAATGTGCCATAAATCCCAAAAATCTGCTCAAAATGAGCAATTTGCCTTGTTTTTAACATTTTAACGTTGTGTTGAAACTGATCGCAACGAAAGGTTAGTTACGCGCTTTACCAGCCTATCAGCCCTGCAATATCTGACTTTTACTTTTTACTTTAGACAGTACATGTTGTCATATGCTATAATTTCTTTTCTGTACAATCTTGCAGTTTTTTAATCATGGAACTTATTCTTTAAAATATATGTATATAGTTTGAAAACATTTCATAAAAAGGTTTCCTTTTCAGCTCAAAAATTGTCGATGCTACTCAAGCAATCTAAAATTTTAAATTTAATTAAAATAAGTAAAAGATTTATTACTATTTCGTTAAAAAATTAACAATTTTAAGGACTTATAATTATAAACCTCACTAAAATCAACCCAACAAAACATAAAAAGAACTAATATGTAAAACTATGATTTTTGAAGGGCAGATTCTGGAATATCAAATAGGAAATAGGAGCTTTCTATTCAAAGTTATTTTAATTCAATTGATAAATATTTAGATAAATATTACTGCATGAAAATTTGATTAATATCACAATTTAATAATAACACAATGTGGAATAATAGAAATAAAACAAATTTTCAAATTATATTTAAAAAATTTTATTAACGTTTTTGAAAGGCAAAATCTTGTTAAAAATAATATAAATTTTTTAAGTATATCATTATTAGTAAAATTAATAGCTTTATTTTCACAATTATTTTTATTATTAATTTTTCAATCTCTTAACAATTTTGAATAATTATACATAGTTTAATATTTTTAACTCTGTGTGTAGTTTGTGTGTTGGTCGAGTTTTTCGTTATTTTCTCGTTAGAAATCTTTTTTCAAGGAAGTCATCCCTAGAACGGAATTTCTGTAAAAAGAATTAAGGAAATTGAAAACAATTTAAATTTGAGTTCAACGTCACATTTTTTCCAGCTCGTTTTGCAAAAGGAAAGAGAAAAAGGGGCAGAATTATTTTGAATGTTCAAATTCAATTGAATGTAGTATTTTTATTAAGTGAATAATTATTTATCATTATCATAGATATATTTAATTTAAATTCTATTCCCGGGATTTTTTAGAATTAGACATTATACCACGTTCTTTCATTTTCAGTGCTTCTGACAGCACGGAATTTCTACGTACATTATTACATTGAATTAATTACTGTCATAAATGTATTTATTAAGATTTGTTGATATATTTTTTCTCTATATTTCCAGTTGGTAGAGTAATAATATTGAAATTTATGTTTTAATTAATTTTAAATTAGTAGGTTATACATTTGTCCATTATAAAATTATTATACACTTTAATTACTAAAATACATAAAATTTTAAAATAAAATTAGAACCCTACATATATAATAATCCAATAATAACTTTTATTTCTAATAAATTTAACACGAATTTATTTGATTATTATTATTATTATTACTATCATTAATTTTATAATAACTATTTGCATTGTTATAACTATTTACATCATTATTGTTTTTTAATAAAATATCATCATTATTATTATTAGGATTGTTTGATGGTCGTTGTAGTAACATTTGATGTTGATGAGCTGTCGTAGCGGTGTTCTGTTGAAAATGGCCCGGCATTAATTGTTGATAAGAATTTGGTGCTATCATAGAAGTCATAAAACCATTGGCCACAACAAAATTTCTAAAATTAAATGTTTTTTTATCAAGTATATTACGTTCTCGTTTGATTATTTATTCTATAGAAGAAAATTTTCAAAAAGTTCATTAAATTCATTTTATTATACACATGTTCAAACTTTGTTATGATCGTTCGATAATCGATACATAATGCATTAAATTTTTTTTTTCATACTTCATAGCTGATAATTTTGGGAAATATAAATTACAATATATTCCAATTACTTTATGTACTATTGTAAAATTACAATTTTTTTTAACCACTCGTGCTAAAAAATTTTCAAATAAATAATAAATAAAAAAAAGAAGATAATAAAATTTGGTTATTGACTGACCAATATTTATTTGTTATTATTTTTTAATTTTTTGTTTACTTATATTTTAATTTTTTTCGGAAGTTGAATAAAAGTTTGTGGTAAATTGAATTAACGACCTTAATAATAATCATAAAATTTAATTAAAATTTATTATTATCGTTATTTTTACACCTGAACTCTTGAAGGGGGTTGTCTGGGCAGGAAAGGAATAATCAATTACAAAGGTCAAGTATCCTTTTTTATATTTAAAAAATACAAAAGCACTTGTAAATTGTAAATGAGAATTGGTCACGAAAATCTGTCAATTTTATTGTATTTATTTTTTATGAATACCTAGGTACATAAATTTTCAAGAGTACGACATTTTGGGTGTTTACATCTATATCTACGAACAAAAAAAAATTGAGGAAGCAAACTGAATTTTAAGAGATTTTTAATTCATGATAAATTTTGTATCAGATGAATATTTTCCAAATTAATCTACAGTAATATTACCTGTATTGCTGGTCAATATGAGCCTTTTCGATCCTTTTATCCTTGGCACGTCGGTTTTGAAACCTAAAAAAAAAAATCTTAAGTAGATATTTCTTAATTCTTATTTAAAAAATAATTATGTAAATTTTACCAAATTTTTATTTGAGTTTCACTTAAACGAAGAGATTCAGCTAATTCATAACGTCTGCTTCTCGATATGTACTCATTCCGATGGAATTCAACCTCTAATCTTAAAGTTTGTTCAGTACTAAATGTGGTACGTTGACGTCTTGGTCTCGATTCTTTTCGCCTTCTTCTTGCTACTAAAATGTAATTTTTGTTATTAATTTTATTATCATTTACATTTGTATTAGAAAGGCCGATCGATTTAGACAGGCTAGGACATAGCTTTCATACACGGATTTATATTATATTTGTAGCAAATTTGTAGTGAAGTATGATTTGACGAAAGAACTATGAAACTTTTTTTTAAAAATCAAAATTTTAAAATTTTATTTATTATACATTTTTTTTTATTAAAAAAAAGTTCAACACAGGAAAGTGGTAAGTATATAATTTATTTCGCCCAATTTCTTATTATTTTCAGCATAACTGACGTCATAAACTTGATGAAAAATTTGTTGTGTACGTGCTTTTCCAAGCCTTTCTACATTGATTTGCCTGGACTATAATAAACTATAAATAAAATTTTTAATGTGTACTTTTATGTAATGAGAGTTTCTAAAGATTTTTCTTCATGTAATAATACAGAAATCATTCATGAATATATTTCTTTTTTTATCCTTTATATGGCTTTTTTTTTTTAATTTTCAAATCTCCTACACTCCAAATATTTTTAAGATGAAAACTTGGTAACATTGTTATTATTTTATACATAATTCCTTTTAATTATCTTTAAATGTGATATACATATTATAAATTATGTTGATGAAACACCCTCGTTACTTATATTTTTGATGCAAGTTCTATAAAATTTATGGTAATAATAATAAAATATTTAAGTAGGTATTGTACACAAAATAGAAAATTATGTATATGATATAAAGATATCACTCCTTTTTTCTTTTATGAAAAACACTAATAAGACTATTATTAATAATTATTTGTTTTCAAAAAAATTTGTGGTTTTTCATTGTTAAAAAATTTAACACAACATGGAAGGGGAAGTTTTTTTTATACATATTTTTTTAATGTTTTTAATGAAAGAATCTTTCTCGTCAATATTAATTTCATTTGAAAGGTAAACAAACAGACATGTGTGAATAAAAAGAATTATCAACACTTGTGATTCTTTCATCTCATTTCCCACAAAAAAAAATAAGCTGTTGTAATTTAATTTTAACTTATTTAACAATAAATTTAATACGCTAAATTGTCATTTAAAAATCATGAAAGAAGTGTACATATAAATAGATTCTTCGTTAAAAAAAACTCTTACTTTTGATTAATGATTAGGTGAATATAATTTAATTGAAACTGATGTGAGACTAAATAGAGTTTAAAAGTAGACCTTCAACCTTCTTTGCAAAAGAAAGTTGAAGATTTATGAAAAATTGAAAATTTGGTTTAAATTGGTTTTTTTTTCACCTTTTTAATGCTTGGTTGTTTACTCCAAAACAATTATTTAACTAAATCTGAATAAATATTTCGGAAAGAAAAATTCTTGATAGAATTAACTAGTAGTGGGTACATTTGGTACTTTTCATAAATAACATATTGCATGTAGCTCGAATTATTATTATTAATTTTTTTGTGTATTATGCGTATTTATATTTAAAATATTAATGTGCAACATAAATAATAATGAATTTTCGTAAACCCTTTTCACTAAGATTTACATTTAACTTAATATGTACATATTATTTTATATTTTCATATAATATTAATCAATATTATTGTGAAAAAATCAAAGCCATGAAATTTAATGGCTTCATTTTTTGTAAAGTACTTTAAATATCAATTACGCTTTGCAAAAATTCAATTTTTTTTGTAATTCCTTCATATCCTTTTCCTTCTAAAACGAAAAAACCGCAATATAAAAAAATAAACGTGAACATTTTCAGCTGTTATATTTAAAAAAAATCATGAAAAAAAAATATAAAAAAAGATTTTTAAAGCTAATCATTTTTGATATATTAACTAACACATTAATACAAAGCTTCCAAAGGATAACAATAAAATTTTACCAATAAAATAAAAATTGAATGTTTGACTTGACAGGTACTTAAGTTATTTTAAGTTTTTCCGATTTTTTTTTACTTTAGACAGTCCTTTAATTTGTCCCAAGTAATTTGTGATTCTTCTTCAGATTTGAAACTTCGCTGCTTTACACGTATTATCATAGATTTGAGAGTTTTAATAAAAATTTGAAGCATTCAAATGCTATCTTTCAAAATGATGCGTTCATCAATGAAAATTGGGCGAATTGAAGATGTAACACCTATTCTATTTGATTTTGAACTGTCAATTCATTCGTTTAAAAATATTTAAAAATTAGAATGAACATCAAAAAAAAAATAGCTAGTTACTTATTTTGAACGGACAGTTCATTCGTTTAATAATATTTAAAAATTAGAATCAACTAAAAAGAACCTGCTTTCATTTGCTGTTCACGAAAAACTGTCTTAACACTTCAATATTAATTACTCAACACGAAAATATTCAGTTCAGTAAACATTTAACTGTGACATGTTTTGCGGTCCTAATAAGAAACGCTAGTATATAATGGGTTAATACACATTATTATTTTCTTCAAGTAATTTTATGTTTTAAAATACTATTTGAATTAAGTAGGTACTTAAACATTTTAACCACACACATTATTTTGGTATTAAGTTTAAATTTAAATCTCCTTTTATGTTTTAATTTTGATTCGCATAACATTATTATTGGTTGACTAAAATGATTTTAAATTGTTTTGACTTCTGTAAGATGTTAGCTTATTATAATTGCATTATCTACATAGGAACATGTGCTTACCTATATTGGGTACAACATTCAATACATATTTTAAAATTGCAAAAAATTTTGTCGTCGATAAAAAAAAAACCGTGGTTTTATGGTACCAAACTATTCAACCTTTCCTAGAAGAAAATTCTAAGGATCCTATTTGTTACATTTCAAATTCATGTTAAAGATTGAATCAAAAATTAAAACAAATGCTAATTATGTAGTTTTGAACAAAAAAATTTTTAATATTAAATCTATAGGACACCTCGTTAACCTTACTAAAAATTTATAGTATAACAAAATAACCTTTTTTCCATCCGAGTAATTTTTCATTAATCTTTTTTTTTTACAACTTAAATTTTCATTATAATTATTTTTTTCAATGATATCTACATAAAAAAAACATTTCATCAGGTGTATGTACATTTTACTTGCAAGATGATGCTTTTCACTGTTTTAGAGAATTCTCTTTTTTAACCGGCTGATATTTTGAATTATTTTACTAATAAAGTGAACTTTAAATAATAAATGCTTTCTCTTTCATACATATTTATCTGAATTAATATAGTAAAATTTAGAAATTCTAATTTTTTATCGTGACATTAGCGTTTAATTTATATGAACTAATATTGTAATATTGTATCAAGACATATAGATGGTGGAAACGACCGACGAACTGCTATCGCATAGTCCCACTATTTAAGTGAATAATAAATACATATTATGAACAATCAAAATAATACCCTTTCTGCACTGGCAGTTTTAATATCGACTTTTGCTGAAGACGTCAATATTTCGTCTTTCGCCATATAAATTCAGTTTTTCAAATTCTTTTCGGGTGAAGGCCTATTGTTTATGATTTCGTGTAACCACAAAAAAAAAATTAATTTAAGAGCCCTCGCTGTGAAATTTTAAAATATTTTTCTGTTTTCTATTTTTGCAGTTTTTTTTTTTTTTGAAATTATCAAAGAAAAAAACTTCTATAATTGAAGGATATTCAAAATTTTATTGACCATAAAACCTTTTTGGTTATTAAGATTATGTTTTGTTTTTATTAAAAATTTTTTGCTTGATACATTCAAGAAAAAAAAAATTAATCGACGATTAAAAATTGTAATATTATTATTTTGTAATTTGATATCAAATTGATATGTTAAAAAATATTGTTTTTTTTTTTTATAATCTGGATCTTTTTTTTTATGTACGTAGATATTTTTAAAGAGTTAATGTCGTTACATATGTTGCAGAATAAAAAAATAAATAATAATTCTGATTTCAAAGTTGAAATGTCAAAAAAACTTGAGGATATCCTTTTAACATTTGTTTTGTGATATATGTTTAATTTCCTTCAATATTTTTATTAATTATTTCCGGAACTTTATGAAATTAGTTTTTTTTTTAATTTCAGACATCAACATGTACCTAATGAGAAGAGATTATCAAACATTATTTAAGCACATTAAAAAATCTATAAAACCTAGAAGGTTAATGTGTAAAAAAACAACATCAGATGAAATTGATGGCATTAAGGTCAGTGTAAAATTTATTTTAATATTAATACTTTCATATTCATCACTACAGAATGAATCTAATAATGAAATTTTAATGAAAAATGAAAATATTGTTCAAAAGTTTTTTTTTGAAGTGAAACTTCTTTAACGAGACTAGTGAATCTTGATAGAGATCAAAAATCAAAGTGGAATGGGAATGAATTGCGCATCTGCGAGGTTATTAAAATTTATTATTTAAGGGAATAAAATGCAAACTAAACAACAATAAACAATATAGCTTAGTGAGTCTGTAGAGTATTTGACTCTGATTCTGAACTATTTTTATCGTTACCTTAGTATACACCTCTAATATTGTATGAAAATCCATTAAATTTATTTAAATTCATAAGGATCGGACAGTCGAAAGACGTTTCACAAGAACCGTGCAGAAACACACTAATTTTAAATACCTAACCTACTAACAATCATCGATTTATATAGCTTAAAAAATGTATTATGTATTATCGTATTATATAAATATTAATTGAATTTTAAAAATTAATTTTAGCTACCTCCTGAGCCCACAACTTGTTGTATGGCTGGTTGTGCAAATTGTGTCTGGATAGAATATGCTGAGGCTTTATCGAAAATTTTTAGAGACAATGATGAAAAAGTTAATAAGATAATATTGGACAAAATAACAGATCCGAATTTGAAAGCCTTTTTGCAAATAGAATTAAAAATAAAAAATAATGGCAAAAAAAAATAAGGATTTATGAGAATCAATTATTTTATTAGAAACATTTTATAAAATTTAAATGTACATAAATAACGTAGATATTTTAATTTATCTTCTTTAAGGTATAAAAGTCTGTGAATGAAATGTTAATAAATTAAAATTTTAGATACAAAAGGTGATCTTTAGTTTTTTGCTTATCACTTATTACAGTTCTTAATTTGTAATTGTAACTAATTTAGTCTGAAAATGTTGGTACTTTTTATTTTTACACGATTTTATTTAAAACACAAACTCTGTGCGGTTATCAATTTGTCATCAAATATTGCAACTGATATTTGACTTCCCGCAAAAGTCGATTTTGTGGAAATTTTGGGCCGACCCTTATTTCCCGGCGGTAATGCAATTTCGTCGGTAACTAGTTTTTTAAACTACATTACCGACAAATAAAAATTAGTGGAATTTTAAACTTTGAATAAAATTACACATGTTTACAAAATTTCAGAATAATCGGTTCGGCTCGAGGGAAATGAGTCAAAAATTAATTGAAAGTTCACATTCATTGTATTCTTATGAAAGTACATTTTTATAAGATTCTAAAATCTCAAGTTAAAGTTAGACTAGTGGATTCAAGAAAGTAATGAAATTTTTAGTCCCCGATTATGTTCATGGATTGAGGCTGAGGCTTGGCTTGAAAAAGTCTAAAAATGAATTTCTATAAAAATTGTATTAATTAACTTGTGCCACGGATTCAGAATAGTAGCAAAAAATAGTTTTCGATGACAATTTATATGTGGGTAGTGATGTGGAATGGAGGAAATCAAAAATAATGCACTGGATCTAAAACTTCAATTTAAATTTATACATGCGTAAAGGTCGATTGAAGAAAGCTAAAAAAACTGTTTAGCTCCCACTTATGTCAAGGATTCGAGCTGGTGGCAAAAACTAGATTTCGATCAAAATTGGTTAGTTGTGGAATGAAAGTCTTAAACTTTAATGAAAGTTTTGTAGATTACTACAAAAATTGGTATGTGGAATGGAGGAAATTAAAAAAATGCTTAATTTTAAATAAAAATAAATAAATTAAAAAATTTAAGTTAAATAAAACTCAATATAATTCACGAATTCAAGAAAATAATTTTTTTATGCTACGTTGAATGTAGATATCCGTACATTTAATTAAAATTAAATTAAAAAATTTACTCAAATAATAATTAAAATGGATTGGAAGAAGCTTAAGGTGCCGTGAATTAAAAGAGAACTAGAATAAGGATCACCCTAAATGTACTTTGTTTTTTTATACATATTAAAATACAAAATTATGTACATAACAAAAGTGTTTTTTGTACAAAAAAAGAAATTTTATTGATAAAATAACAAAAAATTCTTTTAAAAGAGTACACAAACAAAAATCACATATTTCAAAGATTAAATTCTATTTTTAGCACATTCATGTTTAAATAAATATTTTATGGATATTTAAACATTGTATAAATAAAAATCAAAATTGTTATTTTTATTTTTTTAAATTATGAGTAAAATTGGACAATGATATGTATATATTATTATATATAAAATTTTATAATAATCCCAACCTAATAAATAGAAAATGGAGAGACAGAAATATTAAATAAAAAAAAACATCTGGAAATTTTCCGAATTTTCCAATTGATTACCATATATAATGGCGAACAAATTATGATAAAAATTATTTTTAAATTCATAAAAAATATAATATAGTTATATAGGTAAATGCAGAATTTATTATTTTATATTCGAAGCTGTAGAGTATAAAAGAAATTTTCATCACTTGGAATTTCTTTTAGATAAAGTACAGTTAAACTTTAAAGACAGAAAAGATCCAAAATCCGAACTATATACTATTGAATAATTTTAAAGTTTCAGAAATGTGTTCTTGGCAACAAAAAATTTTATTAAAAAAACTAGTCTTTCTTTACTCAATCGTGCTGAAAGTTGTTAAAATGTTGCTTTACTTTTTAGTTTCTAACATAAAAAAAGAACTAAATCTGGCCCTTGATTGAATACTAGACTAGCTAATAACAAAAATCAATAAGATTTATTATTAAATTTATTATTTTAAATAATTTGCTTTTTTTAGGTATTACGTATTACCGACCTCGAAAATTTTTTTTCGATATTATATTTTCGACAAATAAGGATTTTGGTAATTAAAGATCACGCGATTAAAGATTTTGTAATGAAGGAAACAAAAAGCCAAAAAAAAAAAAAGAAAAAGAAATAATATACAACTCTTATTTTCACAATTCTACGCAAACACCATTATCTACCATTTGTTTGATTTTGCTCTTGATGAGCCATTAAAAATTATTTAAAACCTTTAAGATTAATGAACATATTTTTTGAAAAATGTTTAGGCACTTACAGAACGCTGTTAATCCTGCCGAAAAATTTGAATCAAGTGCTGATGTTGTATTCGGAAATCCATGAAATTGATGTTTTTCAATTGTTGGAAAAAAATGTGATAAATGTCCAGCCGTCGGTGATCCAATAAAATTAACATTATTATTACCATTGAAATTTGTTTGCTGATAATTAAAACGATTATCACAGAACCTGAGTTGGAAAAAAAAAAAACAAAAAATAAAAATAAAGCTTTGGTAAGATAAAATATAATAGACTGAAAGTTCGAAATAAAAATTATACAATAATAATGCTTCTATTTTAGATCATTTTTGTGAAATGAAATTCTAAAGTATCAAGATGAAATTTTTAAAATGCATTTATTGATTTAAGAAGATCGAAATTGGAAGAACATAAAATCGAGCTTACTTTAAAAGCGACAGAACGCATTTAAGATTAGAAAAATGTATTTAAGTTTATATTTCATTTACGAAGTTATCCATTTCATGATAAAATTCATTTTAAAAAATTTATTGAAATCAGAAGCATTTGTTTTGGAGCTTCTGAATCTAAAAAATTATTAGTTAAAAGTATAATCAGTGTTAAGAATGTTTTATGGAATTTTTTTTTTGTTAAGCTATCATAAATTCTGTCTTTCGACAAAAACATTAAGTTAATACTTCGATTTTGTCTCGGACACATTCAAACTCTTAAAAAAAAATTGTAAATTATAAATCCCAATTAGGTAAAAAAAAATTCACCAACTTTTCTTCATTTTGAAATATTGGCGAAGCACTTGTTTCACTTTGTATTGATGAATTGTCATTATTTAAGTCCTTTTGTACTAATTCAATATTTTTTTCATTTGGTGTTTCTAAATGACCGTAAAGACGTTCGAAAAATTGTCGCGGCGATGAAGGTCTATTACCGAGAACAATAGTTTTCATTGTTTTACTATTAGACATTTTGTATATATATATATGTATATAATTGTAATTTGTTTTTTTTTTTTAACTTATTTTTTAATAAAACTATCTAGAAACAACTAATAAAGTATACTTTTACACCGGCACAGCAACGTTATTAATATTATTAAACCGTTATCATTGAAGGACTATCATCAACTAAATTCTACTGTTATTGTAATCAATCATTATAAACATAAAAATATAACGTTATTTCATAAAAATATTTTTGAATGAAAAGTTGTAAAATATTCATAAATGAACGTATTTTTACAACTACACTGAATGAAGAAAATAAAATACAAGTATGTCCTTTTTTTTTTAAAGGATTTTTTTTATGTACACAACTTTTAGGTCTGCACAATTCCAATCGCACGCATAAGAATATTATATTATACACAAATAGAATAGAGATGAATATAAAAAATGTATTAAATTACCATTTTAAAATAATATGCATCAAATTAAAAAAAAAAAATGAATGCGGAAAAAAAATTGAGCCAATATGGTTCAATGTTATTATTCAATAATGATAACGATATTAATAAAAAATAAATTCCTTATATAATAAAAAATGTAGAAGACACCTGTAGCGGAAAAAGTTTTGAATAAAGACAGAAAAAAAAACAAGTTATGAGTCAATGATTGTTAAGTTCAATAATTCAGTACTAGGTTTAAGAGGTATATTTGGGGATAAAGTTTTGAATGCGGTTTTTATTCTTTATCATTTTTATTCCAGATCAGTTAATGTTACCCGGATTCGCAAGGAAGTGCCGAACTGATATTAATATCAAAACACTTCTTCAATCCAGATTCCGTGTGTGTGTATGCATAAAGCTTATACTGTATAATAGCTATGAAATAACAAATTTCAAAATTTGCCGTATTGCCACTCGATGGGTAGAATATAACTAAATTGCCAAAACCCGTCATGGCCTAGGATGAAAATTTCTAGTACCCTATAACCATCTCGACCTCCTAGGCTACTTTATTTCAAAATTTCAGCCAAATCGGTCCAACGGCTTAGGAGTGACTGTAGACAGAGAAACAGACAGAGAATTTCATTTTTATTTATGATTTATATTCAAGAACTTAGAAGCTAAAATTTCGATAATTACCAAACTAAAATGAAATCTTCGAAAGTCCTATGCAAATTCTAAGCTAAACAATAAAAGTATTAATGTTTACCTTGTAAATTGGGATTGATAGATATCAAGTGAATCATTTTGGTGAGTCCTAAGACTGATACCAGAACCAAACAATTCAATAATCTTTCAGTCATTTTAAATAAAAAGTTTTCTCAAATAATAATTAAGTAAGAGATTTTATAAGTTTCCTGTGGTCGTATTAATAATAATTGCCTTCAGGTTTCCAATTGCTACCCACAAGTAAATGTTTATTTTAATTATAATTGTATAAATGTAAACAAAAATATATTATGTGTAAAGTATTCTTATGTCTTATCATGTACAATTATTTATATAATTAAATATAGTTTTGAGAGAAAAAAAGCAATTTGCATTAAACCAAACCTAATTATAAAATAGGTTGAAAAATTGTGAAAATAATAATTATTATAAGAAGGGATTTTAGCTCCGCCTTTTTGCGCAAGGATATTATTTTAATATCTATAGTAGAAAATATGTATACCTACATATATAAAATTATTTCTTTTATAAATGGAGGATTTTGCAGATCGAGTTATTTCTACTTTTAGAATATAACGATATAAAATTTTTATTTTGCAGAATTTTTAACTACGATTAAAGAAATGATTGGTAATTAATTAAGTTATATTAGAAAGTTCAAGTTTTTCAAACATATTCATAGGTAGGTATTTTTCGTAGACTCGTTAAATTTCGAAGCAATAAATTATGAGAAATTTATTAGTAATATGGTGAACGGCCAATCATTCGTCCTTATTTGTAAGAAATTTTATTAAATTTAACTATTTTTAAATGTTAATTATTTGATTTAAAAAGATTATGATTTGGATTTTCCCATAGCCAATACTAGGTAGGTATTTCAATTTCGAAAAATCCCAGCTAAAAGTGGTTACCATAGTGCGATTTAAAAATGGACTTTGTAGAATTTAAAATTTTTGAAAATTCTACACAAAAATATCAACTAATAAAAAATTTTCACCAAAACAAGAAATTACAAAACTAAAAAATGATTTGGAACTATTCAACCGTTCTTATGTTACGTACAGAAAGGAAAGATTATAGTTACCATATTCAAAATCCTTCAACCAATGAACATTTCGGATCCAAAGGAGGTCGCAGCACGAAGCACCTCTCCAGAAATATCTCTTCCTCAGTATTAAAATTTTTGACGAGTTCAAAATAAAAATATGTAGGTAGGGGTATTAATACATTGATTAATATTTTTAATTAAAGTATCGGTACAGTTTTCAAGAAAAATTAATCAAAATTTTTATTTTAAAAAATATGTTCATTATTATAATATAAATACTTTATAGTTTATACATTACCTATTTCATTACATTTTTACCCTTATAGTACGTTCAGTAATACAGATTGTCCTTAGCTAGTGACAAAATCCTACGTTGCAGACAATCTGAAGTTTGTGAAAGACAAAATCTGACAGCTAAAGTCCTTAAATACAGACAATTTCTACAAAAAATCGTTCAGTAATGCAATCCTACCTCAAAACTTCTGCAAAGGGAAATTTTATAATTTCCCATAATAGTCCGTATTCTGGGAGTACTTTTTAGTTGGCCTTAGCTAAGGACAATGAATATTTTGATTAAAAACAAATAAAAAAAAATGAATTTTAACAAAATTTTATGTTTTCCTAAATAAAATTCGAAATTTTATATTTTTATTTAAATAAAATATAAAATTTTAAATAAACATATAAAATTTTTAATAAAAATATAAAATTTTTAATTTTATTTACATATTTTATCAAATTTAGTTCAACCCATATACTTTAAAAAGGTTTATACCGAGTTCTTGTTTACATTTCACTACAAGCTATCCTTCCTTTATGATGATTTTTTTCTATCAATTATGCAAATTAAATAAAAATTTTAGATATCTTCCTTAGTTTTCGAGATATCAAACATTTTATCTTTTAAATAAAAATTCGCTACAACAAGAAAATATTAAGAAACTTCGTAAAGAAGGGAGAACGGCAACATACATTATCATAATGTTAATAAGGCATCAGGTCAGGTGTTTTGTATTTTTAATATTTGTTCAACAATAGCATGACACTAGTTTTAGAAATAGAAATACTTTTTCATCGGTGAACCACTAGTGAATAGAAAGTAATAATTCATGTTGAAGTGAGGCAAGATCCTATTTAAAAAGTAAATTGTTCGTACTTTTTTGCTCTATTAAAGAACTTGCAAGCCATATTCAGCTTGATTCAATACAGAGTAGGAAACATAAATATATGTAAAAAAACACATTCACTCAATTTTTGTTCATGCATTTTACTAGACAATTTGTATTAAGTAAGTTTTATTAGGTATGTGTTAGCTTAAAAACATTTAAAAAAGGCAGAATTTTTGAAATTTCATTAAATTTGTATTCCCTTAAACAATATACATGCATATTATTAATAAATGTTACAAATGATTCTTTAAAATCTGAAATACAACAAATGACACATTTCATATGCGCATATAAAATTTTTTAATGTATATGATTTTAAAATGAAATGTCACAGCTTTCCTTATCGTAGGGGTTTGCAGAAGTTATTTGCAGGATTTTGCAGAAAAGGGAATTCCTTAGCTACGGACAATCGGTACTTACTGAACGCACTATTAGTAATGCATTCTAAAACTTTGATTGTGTAATTGTAACGCAGAGATTAGACTGGATAGTAAACTGATCATTGCATGTGTTTTTTATCTGTGTTTGTAAGAAGATAGTTGATTGAGTGTCTTTTTACTATCCTGATTTCTATCAAGATTTTTATCATGTTTTCATTTTTTTGTATTAAATTTTTTTGTTTTTTTTTAGTACAGTGATAAAAAAAAAACAAGGCATACAATTTTTAATTTTGTATTGTTAAAGTAAAAAAAAAATATTTGTTCTTTTTTTCTGACTGTGACTATCCAGTCAACTATCTTCTCAACTGTCTTGATTTAAATCCTGCTAGTAGAGAAGATAGTAAATTGACAATTAATAAAGTATGTAATAAAATTTCACCAATACATTCAACTACTATCTTCGTCAAGATAGTAAAAAAATCCAGTCCAACCTGGGGGTAATAGAAGAAGTAAATGCACTCTTTTGAATTGAATGCATTAGTCAGTCGAAGAAAAGATAAATATTTCCTAAAAGTTCTAGTAGGATACTTTATTTTAACTTTTATTAACCTTCATTTTAATCTTCGAAAAAACTATTGCGATTTTTCAACTTGTGCTACACTTTTCTAGGGACAATCCATACAAAGCTAGAAATATATAGTTTAATATGCATATGATGCAGCATAAAAAAGTAAGTTATTAAATAACTTAAAAAAAGTAAGCTATAATTTTTACAAACCGGCAACCTTGAAGCATAAAAAAAATTAGAGTATCGAAATCAAATATCGATAATTTTTTCCTTCTTTTCGTTTTAAAAAATAAAATAGCATCCATTCTAAAATTATTTTCGTTCAGAGTGGTTAGATTTGTCTGAATTTGTTTTATTTACACAACTAGAAAGTTCAATTTTAAATTTAAAGAAAAGTAATAAAAAACTAAAGAAAAATGGCTAATGATTATCAAAATAATCAAAACAATGGTAATCACAATAATGACAATGACGATGATGTAAGTTTTATGTTTTTTTTTCTTTGTGATAGCGTTTTAGAATTTAAGAACAATGATTTTTAATATTAGTCTAAGGAAGAGAGGATTCTGGATCCTTTCTTTTTCATTTATTAATTTCCACCCACCTACAAATTACAATTCATATTGAAAATAAAATAATCTCTGAAATTCTAAAGTTAATAAAAATGAAATTAAGAAAAAAAAGAAAATTAAATATGGCGGCTGAAAAAAGAAGAAATGACGCTTTAAAAAAATATTTTCAATTAAAGTATCTGTACAGTTTTCAAGAAAAATAAATCAAAATTTTTATTTTAAAAAATATGTTCATTTAATATTTTTAATTAATAATTTTTGTAGTTATAATTTTTATGTCGATGTTTATTGATTACTTTTTATTCTTCGCATGATTTTATCAAAATGGCTGCCATATTTGTTAACCTAAAAAAAAAATCGATCAATATTACGACCTAATCCGATTCTCGTCCGAATCAATGACAAACCAAAAAAACATTTTTTTTTTTAATTGCCTGTCGTGAAGATTAGTGTCGCCAGCGCCACAACAATAATTATTTATAAACAGTAATTTAAGATTTTGTTCATATAAAAAAAAAGTTATAAATAATATTATATTTTTGTCAAGTCAAATAAAAAAAAATAATTTTGGCTGATCTGAATTGTGGTAAAATTAATGATTATATATTTTCATTATTATTATGATCAAAAATAATTTATCTGAGTTATATTATACTATTGGCTAACTAAACAAGAAGGGCGTTAGTGAAAACTTTTTCTTTTGATCTACTTAGGTCCCTATAAACATACCCAGCGTTACCAACTTAGGGGTTTTCCCCCTAGATTTAGGGGTTTTTTTTGTTGACAGAGGGATTTTTAGGGGGTAATTTGTTTCAGGGGTTTTTTTAGGGGTATGATGTATGATCTTAAAAGCGAAGATTTAGATGACATTTGTAATATTTTTGATTTCATTTCATAAGATACCTTATTTGCTAATTTTATTATAAATAAATTTTATTATTTATATAATTTACGATGTGCGTTATATATTTTTCTTCAAGCATCTATTTGAAATCCTCATAGGTATATAAGTATAGCTGTTATAATATCTATAAAAAAAAATTTAGGGGTTTTTTAGGGGGAAATTTTATTTTTTTAGGGGGAAACATTTGAAAAGGTTGGTAACCCTGAACATACCTACAAAGTTTAGTAGTTATATATAAATGAAATCATCTGGAATTGTTCAAATTTTCAGCTTCATAATTCTAAATTAAAAAAAGTAGTTTTTGTTTCAAAAATCTATCAAAATATACGCCCTATCCGATGTACAAAAAAAGAGTAACTGCGTCAAAATTATACTAGTTGTGTTCTGATAGTTATTATTTTGTCTTCGTCTGGTTTAGTTCTGCAAGTTTTTTTTAAAAATGTTATTCGGGACAGTTCATAGTGTCTGTATCAAGCTCTAGAAATTTAAGTCACCTAATTCCAAGCTTCAATATTTGACTTCGAGCAAACGACATTATCAAACTTAAGATTTTAAGAATTTAAAGAAAATGGTATAGGTATTTTATAAATTGTTTTTATTAAGAGCTTTATTCACAACATTGTGGACAATCTTTTAAGAAATTAACTTAATATGGATTGATTATAAAAAAAAAAATTGTTGTGAGATTAATTACATCGCTTAAGCTATGTTGTACGAATCAAAATTAATATTCGCTATAACACGCAGCAGTTGTTACAAAATTACAAAATAATGTCTTTAATGATGAACGTAGGTAATCTACATATTAATATACATGTTGATGAATTACCAATTTATTCCTAAAATATTTTACTAGCTTTAGGTACTTAAACAAAAAAGATGAAACGACATTTTGTTATAAATTATTCTATCACAAAAAAAATATATTCGATATTCTAGATTCAATATCTTTTTCATTATTATTTTGACAATCTCTCAAAACTATCAAAATAAAGTGAAGATTTCCTCTACTTAACAAGCTAAATAAATAGTTAGATGTACCTATCTATATTTATAAAAATATTTTTCAGAACAATTCGTAGCTTTCTATTATCTGAAGCTCTAGAAATTTAGGTCACTTTCTAGTTTCGATTTTTAAAAAATATAGAGCAACCGACACGAATAAAATTTTAAGATTTTGTACTGTACATATGTATAGTAGTTCTGCAGTAGGCATTATGAATTCATTATTGTTTTTGATTAGAGGCTTATTCACAACACTGTGGACAATCTTTTAAGAAATTGACTTAATATTGATTGATAAAAAAAAAATGTTGTTGTGAGATTAACTACATCGCTTAAGCTATGTTGTACGAATTAAAATTAATATTCGATATAACACGCAGCAGTTGTTACACAATTAAAGAATTTCTTTAATGCTGAACGTACTATACATAATATGTACATATATTATATTGCTGTCTTCCTGCTTATTCCTAAAAAAAAAAAAATATTTTTATTTTAGGATATTCGTGAGCCAGAACATTTAAGAAAATTATTTATTGGTGGATTGGATTACAGAACTACAGATGATTCATTGAAGGCACATTTTGAAGCGTGGGGTAAAATTGTTGATGTGGTTGTCATGAAAGATCCAAAAACTAAACGTTCCCGCGGTTTTGGTTTTATTACATACTCACGAGCTTATATGGTGGATGAAGCTCAAAAGAATCGACCACATAAAGTTGACGGACGGTAAGTTTGATTTCTACTAAATTTGCATATTATGTTCTATTAAAAAAAATTGCTAGTTTCTGTACTAATCAAAATTTGTATATATCTATTTTTTTTTAGAGTTGTTGAACCAAAGCGTGCAGTACCACGTCAAGATATTGGTCGGCCAGAAGCAGGTGCCACTGTTAAAAAATTATTTATTGGAGGCTTAAAAGACGAACACGATGAAGACAGTTTGCGAGAATATTTTGGAAAATTTGGTAACATTGCTGTTGTCAATATTGTAACTGATAAGGAGACAGGAAAAAAACGTGGATTTGCATTTGTTGAATACGACGATTATGATCCATGTGATAAAGTTGCATGTAAGTAAATTTGTTATTATATTTATTATACATATACATTATATTTTTTCTTTATAAATTCTACACACAGTCCCAGCTCCGTATAATATGTGTTTAAAATTTATGCGGCGTTTTTTGGCTGTAAAATTAAATGAAATGTTTCTTTTTTTTAAAAGAAATTTTTCGCAATTATCATATTTTTGTTGTTTCATTTTTTTTAAATAATATAATGTAACGATGAAAAAGTATTTGCAACAATTTTTAAATTAAATAGAATGAAAACAAAATTCCTCTGCTTACCAATTAATTCTTTGGTTAATTAAAAAAAATAAATTTTAGATGAAACTCAATTTTTTATGTTTTTAATAATTTTTGAAATGCTTCTTTTAATAATGAATAATTCTATAATCGTGATGAACAACAGTTTTCTAAGTGACGCATGGGACATATGCGTGTTAGAAATGGGTCTGCAATTGAGTCTGCATATAACCTTGATATGAGAGCTTGAAAGTCTATTACCCTATTTTTAAGTTTTTCAAAATAAAGCACTTTGGCATCACAAAATTTTGGTATCAGTTATTTTGAAACGGAAATTATCATAGGAGCACTCCAGATATATTAAATTTACATTCGACCATAGAAACCTGCTTTAGCGCATATTACCTCAACTACTAAAAACATTTTATGAATAAATTTTTTTGCATGTTCACCTTGTGTGTTGAATTCCAAAATTTTTAAAGGTCAAATCAAATTCAGATGAAAATGTTTTTAACTGAACTTCATTTGGTGGTAATTACCAGTTCTATTAAAATAAAGTCTCTAAAGAACAGAGTATCATATTATACAGTCCCAGCTCCGTATAGTTTCTTTTGATAAATTATGCGGCGTTTTTTGGCTGTAAAATTAAATGAAATTTTTCTTTTTTTAAAAGAAATATTTTGCAGTTATAATATTTTCGTTGTTTCGTTTTTTTATTAGTAATGTAACGATGAAAAAGTATTTGCAACATATAAAATAAATTGAAAGATCTGAATTAAAATTTTTTTTTATATTTTTGTTACCTAAAGTTATTTGATATTTTAATAAATTTAAACAGAATCGGGCGACAATTAGATTCTGTGTGAGAGCTTCTAATATATTTAACAAAATAGTAGAATAGTATGGAGTACCTATTTCGTAATTAAATTCTATATACAAATATTTATGCTAAGCTTTAATATAAATTATTCAGTGATTGGTAATATAAGGTTTTTTCAATAAAAATACATTTTTACTTTGTACATATTTGGAGTTGATGTTTCATTTATTTATTAATTTGTTTAATAAAATAAGATTTTGTTATCAATGTTCAGCGTATAAATTCAGTAACAAAAATATTTCGATTTTACAGTACAAAAGTCTCACAACATAAAAGGAAAACTCCTTGATGTAAAAAAAGCATTGTCCAAACAAGAAATGGATCGTGTTCAAGGTGGAGGTGGTGGTGGCGGCGGTGGAATGGGTATGGGCGGTGGACGTGGAATGCGTGATGGTGGTGGTCGTGGAGGAGGTGGACGAGGTGGAAATCAAGGAAACCAAGGTGGATGGAACAGTCGTAACGATAATTGGGGTGGAAACAGTAATTTTGGAGGAGGATATAATCAAGGTGGAGGTGGTAGTGGTGGTGGCGGCGGCGGTGGTGGAAATTGGGGTAATGGTAATGGTATGACACCATGGGATAATAATATGAGTGGAAATCAAGGAGGTGGTGGAAGCTGGGGTGGAAGCTCAAATAATTTCGGTGGCCCTCCACCAATGGGCGGAAATCAGGGAGGTGGAAATTGGGGAAATGATAGTTTTGGAAGTGGATATCAACAAAATTACGGTGGTGGTCCACAAAGAGGTGGTGGTGGAGGCGGCGGCGGTGGAGGTGGCGGAGGTGGTGGTTTCGGTAATCGACCTGCACCATATAATCAAGGTGGTGGCAGCGGCGGTGGTGGTGGAGGTTATGGAAAAGGTAATCAAGGAGGTGAGTTATTAAAATATTTGAAATAATTTAATTTTACTACAAAAAATTTTATATTTTTAGTTTTTTTTTTTTTTTTTGTGTAACATATTACGAAAATCATTTTTTTGTAATGCGAAAAGTTACACACTGTAATTGCATGCCGACACTTATCTTATTTTGTTACCAAATTGAGCTAGTTATGTTAGTCTACAGTGGAAGGGAATTTTGGTCTAGAAAAGCAATTGATTTTAATCTTTAAAAATCTTATATTTTTTTAAATTGAAATATTTAGTTATTTAGATAATTTTATTTGTCTCAGGACATTTTGAACCGTATGGTGTATTCTAGATCGCTAGTCTAAATAATGTTCGAAATCTTGTAGGTAGTGTATATATTAGATTTTCAGAACAATCTCATTAGGGATAGATGCCAATTGTGCACAAACTAGTTAGAAGTAAAAGTTTCTAGCATAAGTTGAAATTATGTTTTAAATTTTTAAAAGGACAGAAAGCTAAAATATTTGCAGGAAATCTGAATTCAGGTTATGGTGGTGGTGGTGGTGGTTACAACCAAGGTTATAATACAGGGTCAGTTGGAGGAGGCGGCGGCGGCGGTAACATGGGAGGTGGAAACAGGCGATACTAAATAAAAAAAAGTTGTAGATTTCAAACCAACCTTCTCTGCATTTAAGTAAAAATTAAACAGTTTTCCTGAGGCAAGTAGAAATACAACATTTCAAATTTAATAATTTTCGACATACCTAGGTTTTTTTTAAAATTTATAAAGTAGGGAGATTTGAAAAATTATGAATTCCTAATATTTATATTTTAGAGGTCACTTTCTTTAAAGCTGCCAATTTTTTAAATAAAATTTTCCATAGTGTTAATTATTAAAAATATATCTTCGAAGTTAGTTCTTTATAAACATTGGGGAAGTATATTAATTTTCTGAATGACTGAATTTTGTATAACAAATGGATTGAATAAAAATCTGTTTAAATTAATTTCCATCTTGAGCTTCAGAATAACTTTTTGGTTGAAGATTGAACACTGAGTATTTGACAGAATAGTATAAAAAGTATAAAAATCATCAAAACGAAATTTGGGTAACAAATTCTGTAACCTGTGTTTTATAAAATCATCAATATCATTATCTGTTAATTCAAAAATCTACTACGAAATTTTACTTAAATGCTTCATTATACTGCCTTACTAAGCCAACAAGGAGGTAAGCCTTAAAATTCAACTTTTGAGATAATTGCATATTTGGGACAGTATAAATTCTGACCATATCCGTTTTTCGAAAATATCTCCATATAAATGTTCGAAAACTATCAAAATAGAGTTAAGCCCTTCTTGCTTAGTAAGGTAGTGTAGTGCTTGATATTAAAATCAAAACCAAACAAACAACTTTAATTGATCGTAATTGCATTCTAAAGCAAGCAAAGGAAAACTTGCCTTCTTTTCTCAGAATACCATGTGCAATCCATTTTTTATGCAAAAACAAAGTTATTTTTGAAATTAGATTATATAAATAACAAATTTTAATCAATATTCCACAGGCCTTTAGAATATTTAAGTTTCTGAGTAAACAGGTTTATTTACTTCAATTTTTATGATAACAAAAAACACAAAATTTTTTATAATAAATAAATTTAATTAATAATTAATATAATATTTAAAATAATTAATAGATTAGTGTCAAAAAAAAATCTAATAAAGTTTTTTTTCCCTTTTTACATTTTTTTTTCTTAAATAGGTATAAGTAATGCGCAAAATTTTAGCCAATAAATTATTACATTGAATAATTCGGTCAGATCCCAGAAAAAAAAAATAAAAAAATTAGTATTAAATATCATCGAAAATTGAAGACAAAAATATTTTTTAGTGAAAATATTAGTAAAATCGAAGACTTTAGAATCAGAATTTAGGCTGCCCAAAGAGTAGATACATTGATTTTTACTACTACTACTACCTGTAAATTATAATAGCAAAGGATCAGGATTATTGTCATTATTATTACAGAACAGTGCAGAGAATATCTATTCATAATTTTTTCATTAATAAAATAAAAACCAAATAACCAGGATAATCAACACATGCTATATATATAATAATAAAAGAACATTTATTTATAAACATTGAATTATTCACAAAGAATAAAATTTTGTCTTTTTTTTTCTAAAATAATATTTAGTAATATAAATATGTATTTTATTATTGACTAAGCTTTAGCGTTTTTTTTTTTTTTAAATTACTTATAAATAAAATTTATGTTTAGAGAGCTTTTAGATTAGTTTTTGATCAAACGTAATGATTTTTATATAATGCATTAAAAATTAACTTTTCCAACAAGTTATTTTATGCTGAAGGCAGCTTGTTTAGAATAATTTTCGATTCCTCACTAGGTTTTTGTAATAAAATTGTAGTTTGGTTTCAAATTACTAAAAATAAATTAAAAAGAATAAAAATTCCGTAATACGTGTTAGAGTTTTAGAAACTAATTTAAGTTAGTTTTTGGTTGAAAATAACGTGACAATTAGTTTTAATTTTATTTGTTTTTTTTTTTTTTTATATATTTTGTCGTGTTAACCTGTTGAAGAGATTCGTAATCAATATTTTTCTATTGGAGAAAACCATGCTCAGTTTATGTAGAGTTCTTTCTTTTTCTTTTTTTTTTTTAGTAAAGGAAAATAATTTTTAAAAATATTCTTCACATTATTTTAATACGAATTGTCTCATCAAAACGTAGAATTGCAAAAACCGTAATTAAATTTCAAATGATACAAATTCGAAAAGTGTCAAAATCATAATGTTGAAAATCAACACAGAGACAACAAAACAAACTAAAAGCTCTAATTTGCCTATAAATTATATAAAATATATTATATCCCATTTTCAATAATTTTTATGCATTACTGATAAAACTTTACGCAGTTTTTTGATGCAATATTTGTTTTTTTTTTTTATCACAATTAAAACTTCAATAACGTAAAAAATATAAATACAAAACATATTTTTAGCTTTTAAGTTAATTTTTCTTGATAAGAAACCATAATATTTTGAAACAATTTTTTTATAAGATAAATTTAGAAATTACTGCAAAATAAATATAAAAATAATATTCATAATACAAAAAGAGAAGTTAAGGATAAATTTTTTTTTTTTAATAGAAAAAAATCGTCCAATTTCATTAAATGGAAAAAAAAAAATAAAATAAATGTTTATTTCTCATCTTGTTCAAAACTTAATTAGAACAAGAAAAAGGATCTTTTTTTTTTTTTTTTAACAATTTAAGTTAGAAATATTTTAGAAAGTATACAAATTTATTTAAATTATGTACATTCAATTTTTATGTATGAAAAATAAAGAAAGGAGTTTCGAATTAAAAAAAGAAACAATA
This sequence comes from Hybos culiciformis, assembly GCA_964007475.1. NCBI lineage: Eukaryota > Metazoa > Arthropoda > Insecta > Diptera > Hybotidae > Hybos > Hybos culiciformis. Next base: position 13,529,664 of record OZ023273.1, read on the forward strand.
TTAAACCCACCATTTCGAAAAAAAAAAAAAAAATCTTTAGTATTTTTATTTAAAAAAAAACAGTGCTTACATCAAGAAAAAAATATATTACCAATAAAGAAAGAATGACTTAAATTTTGTGAGAGTATGGTTGGAACTGAATTTTGGATCTTTTAAACTCCTTTTCAGTTCAGTTTAAATGTAGTTTTCTTGGGTAACTTCGGAATCGGAACAATTTCCAAAAAAAATAGGAAAATCATTTAGAATATTAAATGTATTGAAAATTAACACAAAGTTAGAGCTATGGTTGACTTAAAAGATATCTTTCATGGAACGTAAATAAACTGAGATTTTATGTTCGAAATTTTTCTTTTGTCATATTTTTACATGCGTATACTTTTTTTTTAAGAACAGTCGAATGTTAATCTTAGTTATAAAAGTCCTAAAACGGCTGGAATAAAAGTAAATTATAGATTTCTGGAATTTAGTTGCAAACAAAGATATTTTGAAGTTTGTGAAAGAAAATTATAGCTTTTGTACGTAATAAGCGATGAATCTTCTTAGTAATAGAAGTATTGTTTTTATGTAACAAAAAAAATTAATCACTTTACAATTTCTTTCATTATTCTAAAAATGTATTTTTTTCTTGATTTATGCTATAAATATTATCTAAAGAATTTTTAGATCTTTAAGAAGTTTTTAGGCAAAAGAAGATTGAATATAGATCATTATAACAAGGCGGCGATATTTATGACCAGGAATTTTTAAATACATACCTAAATTTTTGAAGATGAAAATACATAGGTGATAGAAAAATTGAAAATTGTGTATTGTAGGTACAATATTTATGTGCATTAGAATGCACTTATTAACTTCAAAAGTGAGTTTTATTAAAGATTTTTTTATTATTATTATAAAGCTAGATTAATTTATGATTTCAACTTTTGTGTGTGTTTTTCTACAACAGCGTTTTAAGAGCTCATTTATATTGTAACGAAATTTAATTCATAATTTCAATGTTTTTTTTTTTACTAACGCTAAAATATGGAAAAAAGACTGCTTTGCTGCAATACAAATTCGAATAAGTTTTTTTTTTGTTATTTTGTGATAAGAAGTTGAAATTCATTCTTAATAACTTATTTACTAAACAATTTCAACTTATTTCAATTTTAAATTATTCATCATACTCAAATGATTCCAATTCAAATAACTTTTTTTTTTTTACATTAGTTTAAATATATTCAATAACAGCAATTTTAAATTCAGCGCTTGGGAATCGCTCTATTTTGTTTGCTTGTTGTTGTTTGAAAAGTGCTTATCAAATTAGAATAAATCTTAAAAACAAAAACCGATTTGTAAATTTAAAGAACTTGAAGAAATCGGATTATGATAAGATAAATAATAGTATCAAAAACTATATAAAAATATTTATTTTGTGGACTTTAAATTTCGATATTGTAAATGAGCTCTTTGGAAATAATAATGTATTTTAATTAGTAATATTTAAAAGTTTTTTTTTTTAGAGAACAAAACAAAATTCGTAGCAGAAAACCAAAAATAAAATAATAAAAAAAAAAAAACAAACAGGCAGGTATTCAAGAAATATAGTTTAGAACTAAAAAGGCCCAATTAATAGGGATCGTTAGTTCTTTTCCAAAAGAGGTAGAGTACATTAGCATAAAATTGAACGTTAACACGACGAACACTTTAGAATTTTTGTTAATTTCAAATTTTAAAATTGATTTTTAATAGCTAATATTATGTTTTATTTTCATTTAAGATGGATGACCTATATGTGAATTCTGATGTATTCAAAACTGGTTGTTTCAATTATATATTTGGTAAGTATATAAGGGAATTATGGGTTTTTTTTTTCTTTGATGTTAAAGAGGGCAAATTTAAGAAGAATCCTCTCAAGTATAAAATAACACGAAATTTACTAAGTTATCAAATTACAAATCTGTTAAACAGAAGATTTTTGTGTTTCAAGAGCTCAAAAGCATTTAATTTTCTCTTAATGTTTTTTTTCGTGTTTCTCGTGTTGTAATATGAAGGGTTATTATAAATTTCGATTCAATAGTAAAATTGATCAAAAATCGTATTCTATCCATTGCATTCAAATATAATTTCATATTGAATTTTAATAAAACAATATTTAATTGTTTTCGAATCGTAATTTTTAAAAGTAATCCCCTGATTATTTTAATAGAGAAAGGGATTCTTCATAAAAAAATGTCGGCAAAAAAAAAAAGTTTGATTTTGTCAAAGTTTGAGAGAGAGTACCTTCTTATTTTCTTTAAATATAAAGGAGTCAATTAATTTGATAAGAAGGGTCATTATACATTGTAACTAAATTTATAAAAATATTTTTTTCAAATCGTAATAAAAAGAACATTAATAAAAAAGTTATTTGAATTTTTATTGTCTTAAGAATTTTAAATTTTCAGCTAAGCATCAAAAGTATTAATTAAAATAAGAAAAAATAAGTTGTGATGTTCATGATTGGAGGCAAATAATAATTTAGGTAGGTTGGCAGGTAATGAGCAAATTAAGAATATTTTTTTTCTTATAAAAGACAATAAATAGTAAATTTTTTAATTTAGTTGGAATATCACTTTATGTCAGTGGATTAAAAAACTGAACTAATATCCTTTGACTTTTATTATGAATCACGTTCTAGCTTAAATAATAGACCGTTGAACTTTATAAGCATATAGATTAGTGGGGTAAAGGAATACTTTAATTTATGCATAAAAGAATATAGAACACAATAACAATATTTGAAGAAATCGATAGTTAAAACATTTTTAAAGATTTAAGACATTTAAAACGAATGGTACTTGGATTTGTGTTTGGAAAAAAATCGAATTTCGAATATTTTACTTTATATGGTTTTTTACTGATATTGACTTGTACAATTATTTATAAATTGTAAATTGAAAGTCTGCTTTCATTAGGCCTATCTATGTTGTAAATAAAAGGTCCCATATATTCACTGAACTTTTTTTTGTAGTAGCAACAAAAATATGAAATTGGGTCAAAATATTTTTTAATGTTAAAATTGATATATTAGCTTATGATTGCAAGAAGTTTTAATGCAAACATTTTTTTGAATCAATTCAATTCTATTATTGATGTGAATGTTATAGAACGGAGTCCGTACTTTAAGAGTATAGGAAGAGATCAAAAAAATCTTTAGACCATCGCTTAGCAAATCCAGACTTTGAAAGAAAGTATCTTGTCATGATCTTTAAACTTGATTGGAGAATGAATTGAAATATGAGTTTTACTAGATCTCCTTATTCTAAGAAAATATTCTCTACGATACATATTTTTTATTCAAAACCAACAACAAAACTATGTATAGTAAACATTCATTGTTTTTGTATAAATAAATTGTTTAAAATTTAAAAAAAAATCTGATATAATTAAAAAAAATGAAGAATTTCAATTTTTCAAAAATTATTTTATTTGTAATAATAAGTATTTAATGATAAGTATGTAATGTTTCTAAATTATAATTAATGCTTATTCACCCAAAAAAAAAATTCTGCACTATGAGTTCTCACTTTCTTTGTACCTGCAATGAAAAATTAATTTAAAAATAAATAATTAACATTCTCGAAAACGAAAGAAAAAACATGAATATGAAATGAAAGAGTAAAAATTGTTATAAATTTAATTAATCATGATATCGAACATGAAGTAAGAAATCCAAGCAAAATTTAATTCCAATAAGATCCAAAATGAAAGAAAAGTTTTATCATTATTGGTTGGTTTTAAAATAATAAATAAACGTTATACCTAGCAACTGAAGTACAGTATTTGGTGGACCGAGTTAAGCTCAGGAGTTCAATTTGGTTTTTGTTCTGCCATTTTCGTACATTTTGCCGCGATTTTCGCGGGTAAGTAATGATCAGATTTGAAGGGGTGAATCAAAATATTGTAAGTTTCATCGAAATCTATCGAGCCGTTTTCGAGAACCATATTACATATATATTGCTCGTTTAATAGTATATATATGATGTCTTAATTCGACCATTATGTAACAATTGAGAATTTTTTGTTATAAAATTAATAGATTTATTATTCAACATTGTATCATTTGCTCTACAAGGTAGATGTAAGACGACGTAGATTATCATCTTTTATTCATATTCGGTTTTGGCCATCTACGTAAAAGTATTAAAATTTTTGAGGCGGTAATTCATAAATTTAATGTATTACTTACTTGCATTTCAAGCAAGTGAAAAATACTGTTTGTCCCTCATCAGCTGATCGTAATTGAACTGTTGCATAAGACATTTTTTCATGATTACATCTACTGCATTTCCTATCAACCACGGGTCCATCAGTTTCATTTTCAGTTTCTTTTTCTTTTCTTACGTTATCTTCATTGTAAGTGTTGAAATGAATTACATATTCAACTTCCATGTCACCAAACACTAAAATTGTAAGAAACACAAAAAAATTTAATGCAGAGTACCTAGGTATTTATTGGTAGGTAATTCTATTTATTGTATCAATCCACGTTAAAAATATCTAGCCAGGTAGGTAGATAGTATAGGAAGGTATATCGTAAATTTAATTTTAAAAGGATCTTTAATATACTTATAAACCGGTTAATTTTTTTTATTATTTTTCTAAGGGTTTGGAGGCCTCTACTCTGAAAATAAAATAATAAAATTTTCAATAAAAGCTCCTTATTATAATTTTTAATTTCTATTATTTTTTTCTATCCTAGAGAGGCCTTTACATCCTAGATGTGGGTAGGCGGTACTCACCTTCTGCAGGATATTCCATTTTACAATTATAGCAACTAATATTTCCAATATCACGAAGTGGTGGCAATATTGTTCCACAACTTGGACAAAAACCTTGACAAGTTTCAAACTTATCCATTTTTCATTAATAATAATTTATTTAAAGTTTATTCTTAAAAATGTAATCTAATTTTTTTTTTTGGAAGAAGACAACAAAACAATTTTCAATTCAATATTGTCAACAACAAAAAATACAGAAATTAACACATAAGACTACATACGCCACCCACGAGTTAATACCATAAACTTATCACAACTATACTACTTGTGTGCTGCTTTGATATTGAAATACATTTTCTCGACATGTTGAAATTTCATATGAGGTTTTATAAAGTCAGCCATGCTTAATTCATTCCATGGCATATTGTACATAAATTAAATGAAACAATTTAGAGTGCATTCACATTAAGTTTTTAATCTTATAAACCGAGTTTAAAATTTTAGGATTTCTAATTTGTGAATGTCACGATTTGACAATTAAGTACATGCCTACTATTTAAAAAAAAAAGTAAATTTAAAAGTTTACTTTATAACCATATTGAAATAACATGTGCAACCGTCACAAAATTAATATCAATGAAATTATCTTTTTAGTTGCATTTATCGTGGGACTGTTAAAAAATACAGTTACTTAATGATCTTATCATCTTTATATACATATATTAAAAATGTCATTTAAATACACCTCCCAAACATAACCTAAGTATAAGGTCGAGATACCTACTTAAACATTAAAATAAATGTAATTTTATTTTCATAAAAACAAATCTCAACATTTTTGGCCTGCTTATTTTTAAACTTGTATAATTTAAATTCCTTAATTTTATTGGACATGAATTTTAAATGAAAATCCCAATTCGAGTGTTTTTCACAATTCTTTTTTTTTTTTTAATAATGATTATATATATGACATAATTTATATGTATGTAGGTATTTATAATATCCTTTGTGTGTACCATTTTTATCGAAAGGTTATTTTATCATTTAACCATTATAAAAAAAGTTTCTTTCAAAAGAATTAATGAACGCGTTTTGTTTGTGATAATTTAAAAATACAAAAATATTTTTTATTAACCTGTTTTGTGGTTCAGTTAGAGTTGGTTCTACAATATCAATTCTAAAGATATTTTTGGTTATAAGTAATTTTTTTATTTTAGTTTTCAATTTTCTGCATAATTAATTTAAACTAATTACATTTTAACCGCATATATTTTTTAAACATGATTTTAAAATCACTTAATTAATATTTTGTTATTTGTTGGATATATATAGTAATAATATATAATTAATAACAAATCTAAGATGTCTTTTCATAATTAGGGAAGAAAATAATACCAATAATTTCAGGATTTATATTTTTAGTTTTAATTAGTAGGATATTAACGTGAAATTAGGATATTATGCTAAATTCGTCGATTATAAACGGTTTGGTTCAGTTGCAATCAGTTTCAATATAAAATACAAACGTAATTGATTAAAACGAGAGAAAAACTATATGATTATATTTCCTTTAATAGTTTGAACACAATAGTTCCAGATATTTGCACCTAAACATATTGCTTTAATATCCTCAGATAGTATTAAATATATATAATTTTCCTGAAATCTGTATTAACTATAATAAAACTCTGTAAAAGGATTCAAATTTGTTTAACTCGTAGTTTTTTTTCCACATTTTAAAAATAAAAACTAAAGAAAATGTAATCTGGAGACCAAAGCTATTTATCATATTTGAAAGAAATGAATTTAAAATAAATTAGATCCTTTATAGTAGAAAAAAAAAATCAAAAACAATTTTTCTTCGGAATTTCCTTTTTTTTTTAAGTTTATGGTGTAGATTGCATATAAATCTTTAGTTATCCAGTTTTTTTTTTTTTTTTCATATGATGACCAAACAAGGAATTTAAGTTTATTCAATGCTAGAGAAAATAAAATAAAATAAAAAATTATTTAGCAAATATTTTTTTAAAAATAAAATTTTCCTAAGAAAAAAAAGATGTTTGTGCACCATATGAAGGTTTTTCTTACTGCGTCAATATTTTTTGAGATTTAGCAGTGTTTTTAGGCCCGAAAAAGCACAAATAATAGGGTTCAAAAAGTAAGAAAATTTCGTTTGTTGGCTTATTTTTCATTTCACACATCTTTCAGATGCATATCCGAGATACTGACTGGACAAATCGAGATACATATACTATCATATAGGTATATATTTATCTTCATCGCATTAAACTTTTACTTATTATATTTGATGAAAATAGGCGAATGAATAATATTATTATCTCTAAATGGAACTTAAGTTTAAGCCAAATAGTACTATTTTCTTTTGAACAATATTTTCGAATTATTGGTAAAATTTCATTCTACCTTACTGTAATTGCAAATATTTTTATGTTTTTTTTTTGTTTAAAAAATTTGACCCCTTGATTTTTTTACAAAATTAATTAAATTTATATTTTTTTTTCCCCTACTACGTATATAAATAATTAGGAATATATTTTAAAGAATTATAACAAAGGAAGTTTCATTTTCACATTATATATTATATAAATTATATAAATATGTATACATGTGTATTATAATAGTAGTTATTAAATGAAAAAAAAAAAACATTAAACTTATAATATTGTTTTTAAAAATTATTTTTCACAAATAAGTAGAACGTGAAAAATTTTAATGCGAATATATTCACAATTATATGCAAAATACATTTAACTATTATACATACATTATTAAATAATATATAAATAGAGGTTCAACATATAAAAATCATAAATTTAAAAAAATATGTTTATGTTATGAAAGTATGTGTGTGTGTAAAATTATAATATAATATGAAGGATCACTATATTTGCTACAAGCGAAATGTCCTTAAGGTATTTGCACTTTATTTTCTTTATTATAATAATAATAATAAAATAACTATGGAGTTATAATTTTAATATAAACGTATATACCTAATATACTATGTACAAAAATAAATATATAGAACTTTTAAAATGTTCCACCATACTAAGTATTATTTTTTGTTTTCTTTTGAAAATAATTTGCATAAAGCAATCTCGTAATAAAAGATTTTTTCATCCGTCCATTTAATTTGGGATGGTGCAAATTTTGAAATTACATATAATATAAGAGGGAGAAAAAAAATTTACTAGAAAAATTTTGTAACTGAAAATAATTTTGTTATGGAGCTCCATTAAATTTTAATTAAACTTATATTAATCTTTCGAGCTTTATTTAAATTATGGCAAGTCTTAAGAAAAATAAAATTATTAGAACAAAATAAATAAATATTGGGAACTTTTGCTATTATACATTAATTTTATAATTTACATGTTATTAAATTATATATTTATATAACAGGTCTTTTATTTATTAGAATATATTTTATTAACTATATATAATATATAATTAGATTCTGTTTTTTAGCCCGTTTTCCACGAATGAAAAAACGAACTAAGTATATGTTTTCATATCCTGTCAGTCTGATGGTGTCCAGTACTAAAATAATAATAATTCTCACTGCTGACTGTAAGTAGATTTCGATTAAAATTAGCATATATGAATAGAGAGCATCAGAGAAATATCAAAACAAAAATTATTATCAAAATAAGTTAAGATTTGAAAATTTCGTACAAATTTTGTACAAAAGGTTGGAATTATTTTTCGTATTTTTGTATTTTTGTATTTTTGGCTAAGTTGAAGCAAATTTTAATGTTTTTCATATATTTTTATCAATTATTACATTATATTATATTTATATTAATGTATTACGTATAGTATACACAGGTTAAAATTCCATTATTTTTTTTTTGTGCAAATTAAGTTGTTAAAATATTATTTTGCTTATGCAATAATTTGTTAATAAATTTAATTTTATTCAAAAATGAAAATTAATTACACATTTTTACATATTTTAATATCGATAATTTGATTGCGCATAATTTGAATTATTGCTTTTTGAAGCATCTCTTTGTAGTTATGTTAAATTGAATTATTTAAAAATATTTGAGTACCTGCACGTTATAGAAATTCTTTAATCAAAACTCTAATTATTGAAATTTTCATTAAAATTTTATCAATAAAATAAATTAGTTTGTTGAATCATCCACATTCAAAATTTTTATAGATAAATTTTCAAAAGATTATAATACGAAACGAAAAAAAATTTTCCAAATTTACGCCAACGAATTTCCAGTGAAAAAAAAAACTTAACTTCAACCTGGATATATAAACCATTTTTACACATTAATTTTTTCCAATTTCTGTTTAATAATAATATTAGATCATTGCTTCTGACAAGTTAATTATTTTTTCTCCAAAGTTCAAACCTGTACAACCTTATACTTCTTATTAGAGTAAAATCATAATTGATATCAAGAAAAAAATAATAGAACATTATATGTAGTTAATGCAGTTCGTTTTCAACAGAGATACTTTACTTTTAAGATACATTGGATGCTATCAGGGGATAAAAATATTTTTAGGCTCCCTAAATATCATAAATATATATATCAATATCATAAATATGTATATCAATTATCATTTTAGTGATCAGACGAATATTTCATAAAAACATATATTCAGTTCCATTTTTTAATTTTTGAAAAGAAAATATGTTTCAATTTTCATATTACATACTAAATTAAATTCTATTCATCTTTAAGTGTGAATGATACATTTTCTTTGTATAAGTTTCACAGTATACTGTGATTGAAAGTGATATTTTGGAGAAGTTATAAAACCAACTTTTAAAAAGTTTTGTTTTTTTTTAACAGGACGCTTACTAAACATGCTAACACGACATGAAAAATATCTTTTTTCAAATATTTCATACATTTTTTATTCAAAAAGAGGTATTTAAAACAAAATTATAACGATATAGTTAATATCAAAGAAAAAAGGACATTGTTTTAAAAGTTTTTCTTTTCTTAAATTGGGTTTTAAATGTGCTATTACTGGTATTACGAGATGTTTTTTTTTTTGGATTCTGTTTAGCGTTTTTCTTTAAGAAGTGTAAGAAAAAGAAAAACTATGCATTTCAGGTAAAAAGCCATGTACATAAAAAATTTTTTTTTGCTGTTTTAATTTTTTTTAATAATGAAAAAAAAAATATTAGAGTCGTTTAATTAATTTAAAAGATTTTTATTTCATTTTATTACTTTTTTAAAGAAAACTAAATTTTTTTTTATATATTGAGTGATATTTAAATTTATTAAAGTTTATAAGAGAAACTAAATGGAAATAAATTTTATATTGCAGAAATATAATCTATGAATTTATATACTAACTACTTGATAAAACTTATTGGATTTTATTGAAAATTTAATTAATTTTATAGGTATGTATGTATAGGTGATATAAAATATAGAAAATTTGAAAAGTATTACTTTCCAACGATTTGGAATTGAATTTATTCTTAAGAATTTTTTATTTACATACTAAAAAAACTACAACAAAATACTTGGTTTTATTGTTGAAGATTTATAATTTTTATTCTTAAGCATGATACGAGTTAAATGTGCATTCAACTTAAGTTGGCCAACCTCAAAATATTTTTAAAAATATGAGAATATAGAAATTGTTATCCTATATATTTTGCACATACATTTGTTCATTTTACAGAGTCTGTCGTATTTTATATAGGCAAGAAACGCATAATACGATATTAAAATTTAAATTCATAAATCCGATATCGAAATTCAAACAATTTACTTATTCTTTTAAGGGACTACGATTGAAAAGCATATAAAATTATTTGTTTTTTAAATGTTTACATTGTACATATTTATAAGACTTAACTATAATATCAAAATCGTTTTTTTGTTCCTTTTTGAACAATTTTTTAATTGAAGTATGTACTTTATACATACACCTATATATATATACATTATTAGTATTTGTAAAAAATAAACTTTTCAGCTTAATATTTTCCATTCATATTATGTAGTATAATGAAATTTTACAAAATTGCCAATGGTTTCATTGAAAAAAAAAGTGAAAGATTAAAAGTAATTTCTATTTTGTTTTCACCATATTTTCATATAATGTGCTGTTTTATCCTTTAAATTGATGTTACGTAAGGAAGCTTTAAAAATTCTATTAATATTTAAATAGTTTATTATATATATTGTATGTATTATGTATATAGTACGTAGAAATAACAAAATTTTGAAAAAATATTTGACACCTAATGGAATGCGCGAAAATGAGAATTTTAACGAAAACAAGGTTTATTATACATAAAAAAAAAAGAAACTCATTCGTAATATTGATTATAATATTATAAAGGTAATTTTTTTTTTAAATTATAGTTCACTTAATATATAAAGATGAACTATACTCTCTAAACCAAAATTGGCAAGATCCTAGTACATAAAACTAGAATGAGGAACTAGATTTGTAGCCACTAGGCGATAGTTTTACCTAGATTTCAGTTTAAAACCTGTACCTAACTTATCAAACTGAAATCTAGTATATCGATAATTCAAATCTAGCAAGGAGAAGCTAATCAAACTGATCTAGTATATATAATTTAAACCTAGCATGGAGAAATAGATAATAATTGTAGAAAACTAGATTTTAATAAATATTGAAAGTTGGTAAAAACATATAACTAGGAACTAACTAGGGATTCTTGCCAATTGTGGTTTAAAACGTAGATTCCAATCCGGCTTCTGTTTTGTAACTTTTCATAGTATATCATCAAATACTAATCCTATTTGAAATCAACGTTTTTAAAGCTATGCTATTTTATGTTTTATTAATTCAGTTTGTAAGTTGGTGAGATATATATATATATATATATATATATATGTATCTCCGCTAACTCGTTTTTTGATTTATTAAAAATAAAAGAAACCATAAGTAACGTTGATATAATTATTATTTTAGTAAAAATTTCGTAATCATTAGTTCTTTCCTTTATATAACTATTATTAAGAGCATACTTCAGTATATTAAGCTTTCTATTTTCTACTTCCTACTTGTCGTCATCAATGTAATACTTAACTACTTTTTTACCTCTTGATGTAAAAAAAATTCCAAGATCTATTCTTATAACAACATCACAAAACAATTCTAATGTTTCATATTCGTTCTAAATGAATAAAAAAAAAATTGCCTGCCTCATAACTAAAATTTTTATTAACACAAAATAATATCATTGGAGGTGTTTTTTCCTTTTTTTTTGTCAACCCAACTATTGTTATTTATCGATATTATTATGGTACTACTCTATTATAAGAAACTAATTGGATGTTGATAACACTATAAGCGAAAGTTATGTTCAAGTGTGTGACACTAGATATTATTTAAAAAAAAAAATATATTCTCTTTATGTTTAAAAAGTGATATACATATATTAGGTGTATAAAAAAAAAGTTATTTTTCTTTAAATTTTCTTCTTTTTTTTTTTCAATATTAGCTACAAATTTTCTTTTAAATTTTATGTATTTTGTGGAAAATGCATGTGAAAACGTTTTTATCTTTTAACTTTAAGAATAAGAAAAGAAAAAAAAAGATAAGATAAAGCAAAAAAATGACAATGTACTTTAACTTTAGTCACGTTTTTCTGAAATTATTATAAAGACATTGCATTAAGTCTTTATTCGCTATATTATTTTTTATATAAAAAACTTTTGATAATACATTTAGTATCTACCTAATTTATAAATTTATCATAAATGTATGTTATGTATATTATATTAATTTTTTTTTTATATTTTCGAAATAAATTTAAATGGCTTAGTCACCAGCATATAGTTAGACTAGCGACTGTATTTCCATTTGTTAAATCTTTTTTTAAAACAAGTTATTTTATATACCTTGGAATTGGGGGTTATTATTTTCCTATTTATTTTTTATCTATTTAAATAAAGTAGAATAAAACAAATATCATTAAAAGAAAATGTTTGACGTTGAAGAAAATCAGGTGGAGATCTATACCGTGCCATCCAAACGATAAATATTTTTAGTTGGTAGGAAAATCAAACGACATTTCATATTGAAAACATTCTCTTATACCTTGTTCGCATTATAATTTGAATTCCACTTATATTCCAGAAAACAAATTGCCGTTCGCATTACAAAATTTGATGAGAACTGGAATTTGATGGTGTAAAAAAAAAAATTGAGAAAGAGAAAAAGTTTTTGTTGTTGAAAATTTTGACTTTTTATCTCGCTTGTTCTCAATTTTTATTTTGTTTTTTTTTTCATTTTGACTCGAATTTGACAAAAGAATTGTTGCCAACTATAACAAAATTTCAAAAAATGAGTGAAAATAACTAGAAATGTAGAATTCTAACCCTGACAAACTAGAATATGAAAGTGGAATATACATATTCCGGAATATTTTTTTATATGAAAAATCCAGTTCATATTCCTGAAATATTCCGGATAACAGCATATTCCACTAATATTCTTCTAATGCGAACACCATATTAGTTTTTGAGAAACTTTGAATAATGTCTCCGTCGAGCAATTAAAATGTGTTGCTGTCTAAAACTTTTTTTTCTCTGAACACCTGCTTCATTCATGTTATTAAAATGGTAGATAAACACAGATAGAACAGATTTCCTTAATCAATTTGCTGAATTATGTCACTATTGTAGTAAAAGTGTTAAACTTTCAATGTTGTTTTCAATGTTTATAATAATGAATATATTCTCTATAATATGATGTATACCATTATTATTAAATTGAGGTATAAAAGAAATTCTGAATTCTTGTAAAGAAAACTTTTTTATGTATATGATGAATATTTTTTTTGTTTCAATGCATTAAGTGTAAAATTTTCTACTATACTCTGTAACAATATTATAAGATTTGATATACTTTATTGATCGTTTTACCTAAGAGCACATACACTTCAACCATACTTTTTGTTGTTTAGCGATTTGTATAAAGATAACTATACTAACTATAATGTAATGTTTTGAAAAATATTTACATGTTTTCCATACTCTTTTTGCTTTCTATCTAATATAATATAATGCTAAATTTAATACAAAATTGTTTTTATGTGAAAGAAAAAAAAATAGTTTAACAAAATTGACTTTAAAATCTATAAAAAAGTTTGTTTAAATTAGATTTAAATCCCTGCTCGTAGAGATAAAACAAAATAGAGTTGACTATTTCAAAAACATTAAGACATCGCCAAACTATAAAGATAATATTCAAATATAGAAATCATTAAAAAAATGTTCGCAAATATAGTTTTTAATTTATCCAAATTCAATAGAAATCGATGTTCACACATTTAATTATTTAAGTTTATTATTTGAAAAAGTTTTAATGATTTCAATCAGATTTAAAAAACACCTGCCTCTTATAACTTTATCTTATTGATCTGTGAAAAAAATAAAATAAAAGCAAGTTTTTAAATGATTCTTAAACTTGATGAGAATATAGTCGATAATGACATTTAACATTTTAACAACTAAACTATAAAAATATAAATACCACTGAAAAATCTAAACAAATTCATCATGACTATACAAAAATTAGTGTAAATTTTTAATTACCTCAAAAAGTTTTGTCCCATAAAGTTCATGTGATGATAATTTATTGTTAAATGTTATTCTGGGAAAAGTGGTTCTTTTCGCATACATCCTCCATAACCGTATAAGGGAACAGTATTAGTAACATATTTGATAACAATATGGTCGTCGGTCACTGACATAAGTATCAAGCCGTTTTAGATTTTTTTTTTTGGAGAATTAATAATTATAATTATATAATAAAATGAATTTAATAATTATATATTATGTTTTTTTTTTTGGTTTTAATCCAATTTTCGGACCAATCTTCAAGTTTTCAATATGAATTTTCATATGTCGTTTGTACATTGTCTATGATTTTTATGCCCACGAGATGCTTGGAATATGAAATGTATTAATTTTTATTTTCTTTAGGGGGCTTCAAATTTATGTTGGTGTTGGATCATGTGTTTTTTCACGTTTATTGAATTAAAATTCAGTTTTTATAGGACAACAAAGTTGAAATTTGATAAAATACAGAAACATTGAAAACATTGTAGTCTTTTTCTGGATAAACTTTTCCAATTACGTTATCTACAATTTATCTAAATACAAAATAAGTAGTTTGTTAGTAATTAAATCATATGGATACTATTTAGCTGATTTTCCCATTTATACAAATGTGTAACATTATAATAATAATGTTATCTATTCATATTATTTTACATTGTACAAACAAACTTTTTTTTATGAACATCGAAAACTGTGATATTGTCCAAAAGACCCATATATGTACAGAATTAAGGGATATTCAACATTTTTAGTATTTTAGTTTATGCAGTAGGTATTATATTATAAAATAAAGTAAACGAATTATTAAATTTTGTTATTATCATAGTAGAAAATGTGATAAAAATAGTTTCAATAAAATGATCGTTTAAAATTGTGGTATTACATTTAGAGATTGGAAAGCATTTGAAAAGTTTTTTTTGCTAAAAAACAAAAAAAAAACAATTAACGATTTTTGCAATAAAGTAATTTTTATTTATCAAATACTTGTAAATTGTAGACATGAAAATTAGAAAATAATATACATTAATTTGATCCCAGGAGAAAATTTGCCAATAAATACCCTCATTCGACGCAGAATTGTCGATAGTTTTTAAATAATAACTACGAAGTGATGGATGTTTTAATTCTATAGTATTTATTTGAGATTCAAAAGCCTTTCTTAAATCTTAATAAAAGTAAATGTTGTTTTTTTTTTTGCAAAAAAACCACCTTGACAGATTCTAAAATTATTATTATCGTTTCGCTAATAAAAAATTTAAAATACCTACATACATATATCTACATGTATACGTACATCTTATTTTATATTTTAAATATAAGATTTTTATTATTTGTTACAAAAATTCATTACATCATGTTGAAATTTCGTTAGAAGATACATAGAAGGGAAAGTTTAGTTGTTTTATATAATATAATTTTTGTACAATCCTTGAAAAACTTTTAATAATATAAAATTTTATACCTATTTCAAATTGCGTTAAACTCCTTAAAAAGTATTATTAAATTAAAAAAGTTTTCCGCTTGTATTAAATTTTTGTGTTTTTTTTTAATAAATAGAATTAAAAAAAAATGTAATTCGATTATGCAGCATTGTTGAAGCTATTAGTGTTTTTAAAGTATTTATGGTAGTATAAAAGCATTGTTGCATAATTTTTTATGCATGATTTTAAAGTTTTTTTTTTAATTTCAGCTTTACAAGCTCATAAGTTAACTGAAATATAATATCACAGTTCATAAAATGTATATATAATATAATTTAAGGGCGCTGAATGTGCTTTAAAAATTGTTTTTAATTATATGTATATGCTGTATTTATATTTTATAAATGTTTTTGTATATGCAGTTTATTAAGTTTGTGTGACATGCTCCAAACTTATAATAATATACAGAAGTTTGAGCCTAAAAAGCGACTATACCTTATTAATTTAATTCTTCAGTTATTAGTTTTGAAATACTTTTGACTTTTCAATTCTTGACCCAAGAATACTAGTTTTTGCTATTTTGTATTTAAATGGTCTTTTTATATTGTAAATGTATGTATATTGTGTACCTATCATATACATAAGTACATAAATAAATGTTTTTATTTTAATAACTACATTTACTAATAATAATTTTTTTGTGGCCTAAACTATCTATCTTAGATGATATTTCATTAATATTGAAATGTTAGTTCTAATTAAATAATTTTCTCAGATTTTCTTGAATTTTCATTTATTTATTTTTCATTATGATTATATAAATTATGTTACAAAGAAACATTAAGTTTTATGTGGCATTTCCAGTAAATATCTTTTTATTTATATGTATCAAAAAGATACATATCTATCACCTTTAAATATGAATTTAATGAAAAATAAAATATAAAAGGAAAAAAAAAAATGAAATTTAATAACAACCGATTTTTATTTATTTATTTATTATTTAGATACATATTTAGTATTATTTTACAAAGTTATAACTTTTTTTTTTTGTTTGCCAAATAAAAGTTAAAAAGAAAAAGATACGGTATTGATTTTTCTTCGGAAAATTTTTTTCTAAATAAATGTGACATTGATATTTATCAGAACAAAATTGTATTTATATATAAATGTATTGAGCTAATTTAAATAAATAAAGTAAATTTTCCAATAAAAAATAACTTTGTTTTTCCGAAATTCTTCTACTATATATATATACATAAGATACCAATATTTTCTTATCTTATACATATATTTATTATTATTATTATTATTATCGTCTAAATGTATAAGAGTTTTTTTTTTTTTTTAGTTATCTGATTTTCTGAAGAAAAAAAAATTATTCTCAATGAAAAAGTTTCAATTTCTAAAGGATAAAAGATTTTCAGGAACAATATAGTGGTATGCAAAAATAAGAAGCAAAATAAAATCTTGTTATCTACTAAGGAAAAGTTTGTATGGTTCCTGAAAAAAAGTTTTTTCTTTTTTTTTTTATAATAAATATTTTTCATTACAAAACATCTGGAAGTTTTCTTAGAATTCTAATAAAATAGAAAAAAAAACTATAATAAGTTATGACCTAGGGCTTCTGCCATGAATTTGAAGTATATATATACACTATGTTGTTGTATATATATTCACTTAATGACATTAATTTATTTAATGCAAAAAATAAATTATTTTCAGGATACCTTATCACGGTGTTGATTTTCGAGTACTTACCTAAAAAAAAATTTAATATATTATACCAAAAAAAATTAAATTTCATTTGCAGTCTATAGAAAATACTTGATATGAGAATACTTAACCTCTGTATACTCATATTTCATAAATATTATTTTCATACGGTTTGTTTTGCAAAACCGTGAATATTTAATATTTATGTGAAAAAATAATATTTAACCAAAAATATCTCTGTCGTTTTGCTATTACTACTATACAAAATACGTACAACAAGTTTTTATAAAAATGTTCAATAAAACATATCATAAAGAAAATTTTTGAGTAAAACAAGAATTCTATTGCAGAGAGTTCTTATAATAATTATGTCTCTTCTGCGAAATAATTTATTCTTTAGAATTTCTAATTTTGTGATCAAATAAAAATTAATCAACACACTAACTACATATAACTTTTCTATGAATATTTTAAAGATTTATGCAATCTTATAACCAAAGAATAAAAAAAAATTTTATGAAATAATTTTGTATAGAATCAAGAGTACTGATATATACATACTTTCTTTTTATGCAAAATTTTTTATAGAACTATAGTTTTCAAAATCTATTGTGAACTATATTTGTTTTGATTTTGAATATACTTGGAAAATTCACGCCCTATGTTATTTTTGAATTTTAATTCTAAAAATTTTTTAATTTTTTTTTCTATAAATTCTTAGTCAATGAAATACCAAATTTATTACCATAGAAAAATGGTCAGACTAAACCTAGATAGAATTTTTGAACAAAAATATAATACAAGGAAAATAATTTTTCAAGAACAAAATGAAAGAGAAAATTTATTTTAAATATGCTTTTGTATGCTTTCAAAATTTATTCAAATGGAATCATTTAATTTTTTTTTTCATTATGTTGGACTTTTTTGAAGTTAATGGTGCCGTATTAACATTGTATAATTTTGATTAGAATGCAAAAGAGCTATTAATTATTTTTCAAATTTTTTTTTTGTTAAAAACACCTTTTTGTTTTGATAATATACTTCTCTCTGCCATATAATATAGTTCTGTAGTCCAAATAATTCTGTACTTAGACTGTATTAAATATAAAAGTATAGATGTCAATCGATCATTTACTTGATTTATATGTCAATAATTATAACAAAATCGAATCGAAGATATTGAAAAGAATTCAAAAGAAATAAAATAAGTATACTTTAGTAAGTATGTTGGAAATTGTGAGAAATCTAATTCAAATGTTAGTGCATCAGAATACTATACTATAGGATAGCTTAATAAAGATGCTTCACATAACCGCTTAAATATTTGTAAAATTTTATTTTCTTTTTTTATATATATAATAATTAATCCATTTTATTATTATTTTTTTTTTGTTTCCCTGAAGGAGTATTAAAATTTTAAAATAACTACTACGCTTATAATATTATATTTTTTCCTATTATGGACTCGTTATATTTTCAGTGAAATGCAATATTTTGCTTAACAATGCCATAGTTATAAAGTAAAACTACACAATATTCATCGGAAAAAAAAACAAAAATAAAATTTTAAATGTCGAATGCAATTTCCATTCAAAAACTGAAATGAAATTATATATATACATATCTTAAATTTATTGAAGTTTAAAAATAATATTCTTTTGGGGGTTTATTTTGAATATGTTTGAAAGTTTTGCTCATTTAACCAAAAAGCTGCCAAGAATTAAGAAAGAAAAGAAAGAAGACCATAATCCTTTTCTGCATGAATGAATTTATTGTAGCCTTAATTTATTTTAAATCCATTTAAAAAAAAAATATTAAAAAAAAAATATTTATATACATAAAATCTGGCTGTTTGAATGAATTTATATTTTTAAAGTTTTAAATATTATCATGTTCTTTCGAGGTATTTATTTTGTGGGTATTGGAAAAAAAAATTATAAATTATATAAAAAAAAACATAATGAAAAATAAATAAATAAACTTTGAAAGAAGATTTTCTCCGCCAAAACTGATCAAAATTAAACCTTTTTAAGGCTGTAATTTGGAGCTATCTTGGTGTTTAATAAATTAATGACGTGCCAATACCCGTATTATCAACGGAATGATGAACATTATTAAAAATAAAATACCTACTGTATATACATTAAAAAAAAATGAGTTCTTTAAAAGAAAAATATTATAATTTATATTCAGGAAATTCATTCAGGTGAACGAAAAAAAAAAATATCCTTTAAGTTCAAGTTTATAATTTAAATTTGTATAAAAAATTTTTATAATTATGTATTTTATATATAATTGAAAGTGGTAAAATTGTAAAGTTGACCACAAAAAAATCTTGTAAAAATGTCCATCGAGAACACTAACTTGGCTCGCATGAATTTTTTTTTTGTTTGTCTTCAAGTTCCATAACCCTTTCAAACGGGTTATACCTACTATTTTTGTATGTGTTACTCGAATCTGAATTGTTGACATGATTAGTAAAAATATTAAAAAATTATAAAATTAAAAAAAAAAAATTTAAAAGTAACCTAGAATGGTGAAAGGAAAAAAGAAGTTGGATTAGTAGATATATGTTTGCTCACAAAATTAATATTCAAAATATTGATAAGTTATAGCATTTAATTGAAAAAATATTTAGTTAAAATTCAAATGATGCATTTTTTGTTCTTGGCTCAATTAGACAGTAATCTCCTGCTGCATTTTCGAAATTATAGGTTGAAACGTAACTTCAGGGTGGAATTTTTGTTTTTGATATTTAATGCTTTGGACTATTCATATTGTAAGAGAGCTAAAGAAAATGGTCTCTTTTCAGCTTCAGCAACCTTAATTTGTTTTCTTAAGCAAGTTTTCAAGAAATATAGAAAATTTTTGTATAATTTTACAATACATGTTCCATTAGAATCATTAATCAGCTAGATCACATTAATATCATCACTTACTCCTTACTCTCCTAAAACATATTTTATTATAGGTCCTGATTTTCTTTTGTGTATATAGTTTGAGATTAAAGATACGGCTTAAAGGATAAGTTTAAAATATTTACGTGAAATTAAAATTTAAAAAAAAAAACCGATTTTATCCCAACTGTTATGAAGGCACGATGGTACTAAAATTGAATTTCTGAAAAAAAAAATTCTTGTAACTTTATTTTTCCCAACTATAAGTCGAAAGAAAATTTTTGAGAAGTCTTCTCCCTCACATGTGTATCCTTTTTAGACAAAAATTAAAATTTAGTACAAAGTAAGAGAGCAAAATTATAAAATAAAGCCCCGGGAGATTTTCAAAAAAAAAAAAAAAGAAAAAACTATACTATAATTTTTCTGAAGGTGAGATTTTCAAAATTAAGGTTAACCGTAAAAGTACCGAAGGAAAATATTTAAAAAAAAAAAAAAAAACACAAAAAAACTAAGTTAGCAGCAAATAATTGCCAAATCGCATTTAAACCAATAAAAAAATGCAGAAAAATTAAAAAAAAAAGAAACATTTTTTTTTCTTTAAATTTTTATTGAGGACTGAGATATAGGATGCAATCAGGAAAATAAATAAAAACTTTTTTTTTTTTTGTTTTATTTTTTAGTCCTATATATTTTCTCATTTTATTATAAGAAATAACAATAATCCAATAATTTATTATTTCTGTCGATTCTGTATGTTAGTATAGTAAAGGAGCATAATTATAAGGAATTTGTTTGTTCTATATTCTATTCATGTATAGTATATTATGCTAATCATATATTTCTATGCAATTCTATATGTCTAAGTTAATTTCTAATCGGAACGTATAACTTCTGATTTTGATTGATCTAGATATTGATTTAAAATTTCAAATTTTTCTATGACAATTTCAATTTTTTTTCTTTTTGGTTCTTTTTAATTATAAAACGCAAATAAATTTAAAATATGTTATTTATTAAATAAAGTGATAGTAGGTTTTAATCTATAATACAACAGAAAAATTTTGATCAATAAACATACCCATCGACTTGAGAGCTTGATATAGTAAACGTATTGAATAAAGAACATTGCTTACAATAATCGAAATATAGATTTTCCAATATTAATATTTGGAAAAAAAAATAATAGGATTTCTTAGCGCTGACTATAATTCTTTGACATTAATATAGAATTTCTGTTTCGTCCTGATTTTTTCCTTTATTAACAACAACAACTACAATATAATAGTATGTTTTAAATATAATGTTCAGTACATTATCATAAAATATTGTATCTAGGTTGAAGGTACTTTTCACGAAAACATTAAATTTATGTGGTTAAGAAAATGTTAAACAAAAAGGAAAATTTATTTAAATATGTGATATAACTAAATATGTTACATATTTTATCAAAATAATGAATATTTTTTTTATATCCTGAATTCTAACTTTCTTTTTTTTCTTTTGAAAATTGTGTATATTTTGTACTAAAAAAAAATTAACTCACATAATTTCTGAGATGTACAGAACAATAGAACCTATGAGTTTAGAATAAAGAGAAAACTTGCGCAATAAGAGTTAAGAAGTTTCTTAAGAGTTAATAATCAGTGTTAGTTGCATTATAAATCTCCTTAATTATACATTTTTCTGCAAAGTTTGTTTACAATATGTTTTTCAATAATTTTTAGACGAAAATGTTGGATAAGAATGCATTTGCTTGAAAGCTTAAAGTCTGTAAAATTTATTATCTAATTTCTAAGCTATAATTGTTTTATAATCCAATGTACTTATGTATGTAATATGTGAAATTAAGTGAATTAAATTGAATGAAAAATATATTTTCAAATATATGTATGAATGGGATAGTTTATTCAGATTATATTTAATTGGAACGCTTTAATGATTCTCCTTTGAAAGAATCCAAACAATTAATTTACAGAATAATTATTATAACTTTGCTAACAGGCCACTACTAAGTTACAATCAAGAAAAGTAAAAAATGTGTATAGCACAAAAATTAAATTTCATTTAAGTAGTGGACAATCTTGGATTTTTAGTATTAAATTTGAAAAAGTACGTGGCCAACTTTTGCAAGAAGTCTTTTACCTTTACAAATCTGTTTGACTTAAAGAAGGTAAAGCATTCCTGTTCGTTTAAAAAATTAAAATACATCTGAAAGCCTTTCAAAATATAATAAAAAAAATATAAATTCAAGCATAAAGCAGTGAGTTTGTTTCAAATTATATTATTGAACCAAATATGTACTATTTAAAATTTTTTTTAGTGATTATCAACGAGATGATATACCTCACATTTATAATTATTATTTATCTTCATTTTTTGGTATTTATTAAATTTTATAAAAATTATCGAAAAATTTAAAACCTATGTATATATATAATAAGTACAAAAGTTTCGTGAATTAAAAAATTCGCCTATTTTCCTATATAAATTCATTTAATCTGTTTTAATTCCCAAACAAAGGGCTGATAACTACAAAACATAATATACATATTATGATTTAACATAAAATCAGGTATTTTCTTCCAGGTTACGTGTACAGTTTTATTGAAATTAATTTTTATTGACACAATCTTGTGTAGGTATACACTATACATACGTACATAAAAAAATAGTTAAAAGATTTTTGGTAACTTGATGTTAACCATATATACATAATATGAATTTGTTAAAAGACACGTGTTAATGGTAAATTTTTACATGTAAAGCAATAAAATATTAAAGGTTATAACATAACTTTTATTTCAATTGATTCTATTAAGCTCAAATTAGTGTAGCATATACTTGTAGAAAAATAATAATAAAAAAAAAGAAGATAATATTCAGTGTTAGTATTTTTTTTTTTGCATGAGTTTTATTTTAATTTTTTCCTATATTTTTATCTATTAGAGAAAATATAAAAGGTTATATTATGTATCTTTTTTTGTATAGGCATAAAATATCGTTAAAAATTAATATTATGATAAATGACCTCTAACTGATAGAGCAAGAATATTTTATTTATTCTTGTATTTATCGGAATGCTTTTAACCCATTCACTCTATTTGTATATTTTATTGAGTTAAATTATTTATGAAAACATTGTGAAAATTAATAATTTTATTTAATTTTAATAACATTGATGAAGAATTTATGAAACATATTATGTACATTTTTCTTTTTTATATATATTATTTTTTGAATTAACAATTTACAATAGGCAACATTAAATAATTATAAAATGCAGATGATAGCAACCTTTTATTGTAACAGGCTGGCAACAATTTTTATCAATTCACTCCTATTCCAAAAACTTCCGTTAAAAACTTCGCATCTAAATAGTACGAGTAATGATAGGATATAATATTATCTACACTTTACAGACAAAATTATATTACTTTTTGAGTACCTTTAAAATTTAATTTAATCCAGAATCCGGTTTGATATAATTAAAAAGTCGTTCCAATATAGTTTCACACCCGACTTTAGCTCATAAATGGCTTGAACCCTTCATGAAGAAGAAGTTTCCGATGGCTCTGCTACGACAAAAACGGATTTGTTAAATTTATGGGTTAAATTCATATTCACACACAAAAAACTATCAATTTTCAATTACCGAAAAACAAAAAAAAAAGAAAATAAAAATCAACTAACTGATGTATACAAAATTTATGTTTTTGGAAAATAAATATATCAATTCTAATAAATTTATTATTTGTCTGAAAAAAAAAAAAAAAAAAAAAATTAAGGACGTGTGTGCTCAATTATGGTGAATGTATTACTACTTGCACAACATAATATACAGAAAGAAATTGACAGGCAACATATTTTATTCACTGATATAGTTGTGTCAAATATTTTTGATGCTATCAAATTGATCAATTTCTTCTGACAAAGTCATCAATTTTAAGGGAAATCTTTTAATGATTTAAAAAAAATAAAATAAAAAGAGATTTTTTTTTTTATTCGATATACAAACATAGGTGTGTATTTAGGGTGTATTACACATTTTATATTGAAAATATTTTTATTTCGAGTTCAGTTTAAATTAGGATACATTTAATTTTTATTTGAAAAATATGATTTTGATAAAATTTTAACTCATAGAGGCTATGTGAGTGTAATAATTGAAAAATTAATATTGAACATTGCAAAAAATAATTAAAGCCCAAAAATTAAAGCAAGCACGCGTGGTAATTATTGATATTTTATAATAATCACTTTTATATCAATTACAGGTGCATACTGTACATACATTCAATAATATCCTTAATTTTTTTTTACACTCAACGGCAGTTATAAATGTAATGCAATAGTCCTTATATAATTTATAGAAACTTTTCCAAAAATTGTAATTATCATCACTTTCCAAATAAACAATGCACATAAAAAGTTCACAGTTTTTAAATACAAAAAACTTTATTAAATAATTTCAAAAACATTAAAATTAAATGGAAAATAAACAAAAAAAAAATATGTTTTTCAGTCGTTTTTCTTTATGCATTCATTAACTTTACGAAAATTTGGTTATGATTTCACAAAATAACCTAAATACACTTTTCACAACAATATTAGATTTCAAGGCGAAATTTTGACCTTATTAATTTTTAACTTGAAACGAAAATAAAAAAAAACTCCTAAATTGGTGAAAAATAATAGAAGTATGTTTATTTTCTGTTATTTTTTTTTATATTAAGTTAAAAATGTAAGCAATTCTAGTGTTTTGCTAGCTTTTTTCCTTGTATATCACTCGAATTAAAAAAATAAAAATAAAAATATATATATTTTTTTAAAACAAACTTGAATAGCACTTAATTCAAGATAAAAAATAAATAAAAAAAAGTATAAATATATTTGTGATATATATTTTAAGAATAACAAGACAGGAAAAAAAAAAGGAATATCAAATGCAGAAAAAATAAATAAATAAATAAATAAATAAATAGAAACAAAATAAACAATCCAATTAAAAAGGCAAACAAAAATATATACCTTCAACTCGTTGTTTTTAATCAAATCTAAGGATTTTTTGATTTAAATTTAAAAGATAGAAAATATTCGTATATTATATATAAAACTAAGTATATTTTATTTAATTTTAAGGTATTGCTAAATTTTTTTGTTAAAAATTATTGGAAATTGAATTTTCTTTTATATTTAAAGACAAAAAAAAACAATATTATTTCTTGAATACTGAAAAATTATTCACAAATAATTGTTTACTTAAAAGAAAAACCATAGTTTTTGATCTTGATTTTTCAGGTTTCTTTTGCATTTAAAAATCCTGTCTTTGCTTTTTATAAGCAGATTTACAAAATCTTACCGACTTATGAATTTACTGATTTTTAAAATGAAATATCTTGTTAGTATAATCTTGATATAATAAGTTTAAATAGTAACATTTAACATTTAAGTTTAAATAGTAAAGTACGTGGATTCTTGGTTAAGCATTATATGAAGATATTTATATTTCAGTAAATCGAAACAAGAAAAATAAACGATTTATGAAAAGAAGGGCGTGCGTGTTGCAGGCTTGCTCAGCAATATTTGAAATTTTTTCATTGAAAATTATTAGGTTCAAAGAAAAGGGATATAAGATAATTATTATATGTTGAATGTGAATATCTGAATATAGATTTTAGTTATATACTATGGGCTAATTATACTAATGATATAATTCGGCCGTAACGTAACCGTTCCATTTAATAAGCTGTAGTACTTATAATATAACATATTTTCATTTTAATTAAGTTTGAATTCTGTGAATTTTATATGTACTATTTACAATAATATTACGATAATAAGATGTATAAGGCAAAAAAGGATTACATTGTTTAATTATTAATCCTGAAATAATAAAATTTTGTAAAAAAAAAATTAAAAATAATAAAATCAATAATCTATATCTATAATGAAATAAAGTTGAAGATCTCTAGTTAATTCTATAGTAAAAATATCTGCACTTTAATCCCTGAAAAAAGATATTTTTCATAATTTATTAAAACCCACTTATAAAAATAATAATATATAAGAGTAATAATAATAATGAAATTTGATCAATAATTTACTTTCTTAATGAACTCACCTTTTTTTTTTCTCATATAAAATTTATTTTATTGAAGTATAGAATTATTTTATTTATTTTATTATTATACTGTAAGTATAGATATATACCAACTCTAATGCTGTTGTAGTCTTTGAACTGAAATTGACTTATGGACTTCATTAAATTTTCTTTTTTTGTATACTTTTTTCTTCATTATTTTAAGAATTTTTTTTTCCGGTTAAAAAATATTGCTCTTTTATTATTACTGGAATTGAATTTTCTTCGTTTTTTTTTGTATATACATACATTTATATTTTTTCTTTTCATTTCTTGATATCTTAAGTTTGATAAATTTTCATATCTCAGTTTTCATGCTTCTTCGTGATGCTTTTTCACTGAAAAAAACAAAAAAAATTATAGAAAAATGGGACACAGGGTTCGGATTTTTAGTGCGAATGTATATTAAAGAAGTATAATACCATATAAATATTTCCTATTTTTTTTACTTACCTATTATTATTATTTACATTTTTTTTGTATACATATCTGGAAAATGTTATCTGAAGAGTGTAAAATTAGATAACAATAAACATTTTCCGTATAAGACATCAGCTAGAGCCAGAGCTCTAAATACTATGCTATATTATATATTCTATAAGGTTGACGTTAAGTATATATCATATATTTATCTGGTCAGTTATTCTAAAAGTTAAATATTATTTTGGTTTCTTATTCTCGTGTAATGCTTTGCTTATACATATGTATAGTAAAAGTCGGGGGATATTATGTATAATAACAATTTATTATTATGGCAGAATTAAAAGTATTTAAATTTCAAGAAAGTTAATTTAATTTTGTTAAATTAAAAAATAGAATTAGAATAGGGTGGTGTCAGGTCTTTACAGAAAACTTTTTATAAAACTTAAGTATATGCACTGTTTTGTGATTTATAATTTAAAAAAAAATCTTAACCCTGATAATATTAAAAAAAAAATAAAATTGAAAATAGAGGCATCCAAAAAAAAAAGTTATTTACTTTCCTTCAGCCTTCAATTTGGAAATAGCTAAAGAAAACAACAGATATGTTACATTTAAAGATGCGGAAAATTTTTCTTAAAAAAAAAAATGTGAAAAAATTTTTCATGTGGAAAGTATCTTTAACCCTGAAGGAATTCAAATGGAAGAAAAGAAAAAGCATCAGGATATTAAGATGTTTGATGGATGTTCCTTTATTTATTTATTTTTTGTTTATTTATTTGTTTATATTTCCAGAATATATATTGTATATATATATATATTTTTGTTTTTTTTTTTTTTGGAATTTTATTTCCTTTAATTTAATGACTAAAATTAACTGAATGTACTTTATCATGGTTAAAATAACTTTGGATCTGGTTAGTGGATGTTAAGCAGACTCTTGGACAATAATTTTTCAAAATATTTAATATAGGGTATACATAAAAAATGTGATAATATCATAAGAAAGTTTTTCTTTTTATTGCTTAACTAAATAAAATTCGGGTTAAATACTTCTTAAATTATATAAATGAACATAAAATTCGCAAGACGTAAAGAGTTTTTTTTATTTTATAATAAATACCGCATTTTGTTACAGCTAAAACAAATGGAATTTTCAAATAGCAATAATTTAATAATTGTGATAGAAATCCCTTAAAATTCCGTATCATAAAGTTTATTGTGTAGTTGTATCTCATAAAAATATTACACTTCACTTTATTACTTCGAGTAATAATGAAAAACATAGAACTTTATAGTGTGTATATAGATCAATTTTGGGAAAATTGTATTATATCTGGCCATCCTAATTTCACTTTGATAATAGTGATGTATTTTTCTACTTTCATGTACTTTCATACACATAGTACAGAGAAAATGAGAAAAATGAGAAATATTTTTTATATATTTTTCGGGGGCAATAAATTTCCTAAAGCTTAACTGACATTCTATAATTTATATATATAATTTAATGATATGATATATTATACTGCCTTACTAGGCCAGTAGGGCGTTACTCTATTTTAATAGTTTTGATATACATATTCAAGTTTGTCTGTTTATATTTTTGAACATTAGGTGCTTAATTTTATTATATTTTTGAGACCTTCAGAGTCAGTTATCACAAAAGTTGACTTTTAAGATTAACGCCTATCAAATTTCATTATAATTTTAGATGTAGGTGTTTACATAATAATGTGTCGATAAATGTTTTTAAAAAATTATTTCCTGTTTCATAAAAAATAAAATAAAATTAAAAAATAAATAATTGAATATCATCGTTTAAAAAAAAAAATTCTATTAATGAATAAATAATACCTTATTTATCAATTTATCTTCATCGTGATATTCAAAATGATAATCAAAACTTTTTCTGCTTTTCTATGGTTAATTTTTAGCTTAGCAACTTGAATTAATTAACTTAATTTTTGTAACAAAAAATAAAAAAAAAATCTTTTTCATCAATAAAATAAAATATGTTTTTTTGTTTTTTTTTGCCCAGGTACAGAGCAAATTAAATATAATTTTCTAAATGATAATTATGTATACGAACAAAAAAAAAAGGTAAAACTTTTCTCTGAAACTTTAATTGTAGTTTAACTACATGATTAGGTAGAGAGCACATAAAGTTATTCCAATTTGGTCGAAATACATACAATAATTTTTTCAAAAGAAAATTATATAGATAACTTTTTTAAAGTTCTCTTTTTTTGCTGACGAAAATTAAATTTCTTAAATTTTGCTCTTTATTTTAGTTTTTTTTTTTTTTTATTTTAAAATAATCTTATAAATAAGATGAAAAGAAGAAAATTTTCAATTTCATGTACAATTAATTCTGATTATAAATATGTTTCAGTCAATAATTTTATTTTCAACTTATGTCTTAGCTTAGCTCAATAAGTTCAATAATAGATTTCGTTCTTCAAATGTGAGGTTCAATATTTTATATATTAAAAAAGAATGTAATTTAATTGCAAGCAGTTCTTGTGTAAAATTCTAAATGGTGAATGAAGCTTTAGTATGTGTTTTAGACTTGTGCTCGGGAAATTATCAATAAGTGAATTATAATAATACTCGTATAATTTAATGAGATTTTTTGAGATTTTTGAGATAATTTTGAGACTTGATCTATGTTAGTGAGTTCATATTTGTCGGTCTTATAATAAAAAAATTAACACAGCAAATTTAAGAAATTGAGAAAATATATTATGTTTACGTACTACCAAAGATTAAGAATACACATAGATTGTTAGCTTCATACAACATTATTTTTGGTATATTTTTGTGAAT
The DNA here is from genome assembly GCA_964007475.1 of Hybos culiciformis. Lineage (NCBI taxonomy): Eukaryota > Metazoa > Arthropoda > Insecta > Diptera > Hybotidae > Hybos > Hybos culiciformis. The sequence continues at coordinate 13,559,439 of OZ023273.1, forward strand.
GTGTTAGTCAAACAAAATAAAATACGTGATAATTATCAATAGTATATGAAAAGAATTTTATTTAGTTTTACTAACACCTTCACATAAAAATACCAAAAAAGGCTGAAAAAATGTTGTATGAAGCTATAAATCTTTCTGTATTCTTAATCTATGGTACTACGTAAATATACAATGCTTCACAGAAAAAAATTTGCTCGTACTAATAACTAGATAATTCGTTAAAATCAACGAAAAATTCGTTATTTTGGCTACAACGAACATTTCGTTGAAAAAAGCTCGTAGTTCGTTAAAAAAGTTCGTTATACCCCAAAACCAAAAACCTTTCAAATTCTTCAGCAAAAACACCGCAAATACGAAAGAAAAAATTTACAAGACTAAATTTTTTTTTTATTTATTTAATTTTTTATTTATTTCTTTTTTATTTTTTTATTTTTTTTTTATTTTATTTTTTATTTTTTTTTTTATTTTTTTATTTTTTTTTATTTTTTTTTTATTTTTTTTATTTATTTTTTTTTTTTTTATTTTATTTATTTTTTTTATTTATTATAATTTTTTTTATTTTTGTTTCTATTTTTTTAATTTTTTTTTAATAATTTTTTTTATGCCCGCTTGTGGCTTCGAACCACTGTCCTAAACATTGCAATCCATCAACTCTGCCACTGAGCTATGAACTAACTTTACGGCAATGTGTAAAATGGAAAATATAAGTTCTGTATGGATTGAAATTTTTGTTTCCCGTATTTAACGATAACGAACTTTTTTAACGAGTACTAAAAATGAAAAAAATGTTCGTAATAAGAAAATAAACGAAATTTACGTTACAAAAACGTAATTATTCATTATTTTTCGTTATCTTAACGAGAATGTCATTAACGAACTTTTTTGACGTAATGAGTACGAGCAAATTTTTTTCTGTGTTCATATAAACTATAGTTATACTTTTAATGTTTATAAAATTATTAATCTAATTTACATGTCTTGGCGGTGATATTTTTTACCTTTCAGGAATAATATTGACCAATTAAGTATACATTATATAAGAAGAATTCTAATAAGCTTAGAGAGATTTAGAAAATTTGGCCTAACATAAAGTAAAAACCTACATAATATTATATATAAACTTAAATAGAAGAAAATTAAGGATGTTAATAACCTTAGCTGGGATAAAAAAGAAAATTGATTTTCTTCTTTGACCATTTTAAGGAAAAGTTATAATATATAATTTTCTTTGAAATGAAAATGTACAAAAAAAAACGTGACTTTTGTTGTTTAAACGTTCTAATAAAAGAAGATGAAAATTTTGATAAAATTAGGTTACCAAAATAAAATAAAATTAACTAGTAAAAAAAAAAGTGTATATTGTATAATGTATGTATTTTCTTTTATACATACATAAAATATATATTTTCATGAATTTTTGTATAATTTTTAAATTTCTTAAAGATGTCAGAAAAATATTTCAAATGAACTAAAAATTTTTTTAAACGTGAAAAATTTAAAATTGTTGAAATTTGGAAAAAAAAATTATATTCTAGTGAATTAACATGAACAGCTTATGTTTACATTCGTTTCATTAGTTCAACATTATTCTTAGATTTAAATAGTATAGTAAATCAATATATACTTTTAAAGTTACATTATCAAATTTTCTCCAATTTGGTATTTCTATATGTAAAATATTAAATATTTAAACTCAATTTAATTTGGTTTCATTTAAACATTATAATTATAATAATAATAAATGTACAATATAATATACATATAGATAACTATTCTTACATTATTATATACTTACACACTTTTTTTATATCATTTAATAAACCAAAATCGTAAAATTTGAAAATTTTCACAATGAAAAATAATTTCTCATTAGAGCAGATCATCATCGTCAATATTTTAATCAATTTTATATAAAATGAAATAAATTGTGTCATTAAAATACCTTTAAATTGTAATTAAGGTTAAAAAAGAGGGAAGACAAGAATTCAATTTATTTGCTCTGATGTTAATATTCTAAATTTAGCGAACAAAAAAATAAAAAAAAAAGAAAATTATATAAACTTGAAAAGATTTATGATTTTGCGAATAGAAATTAAATGAACATTTAAACTTGTTCTGTAACAATATGTCTCTTTTTTTTTTTCTTGATTGAAATTGGAAAATTATAAAGTTCTTGATTTTAACAATTTATGGATTGCGACAATGTTGACTTTTTAGTTAAAAATTTGATGTGTCTTCTTGAGGATTAGATAGATAAATTAAAGGAAATATTTTTTCTTTCTTGTCCGTCTATATACCTGTAATGTATTTCGTTTCGTGATTTTGGAACCTTCAGGATCTGATTTTTTTTTTAAATATTTGGTAAAAAATGTGTCTATTAATAATGTTACTGCGTTACTGGGGGTTAATTATATATAACAAAAAATTTAGCCACAAAAGAATTAAATAATTTTTGTAAACATTTAAAAAATATTATCACCCTGTGCTGATTTCAGTCAAACATTTTTCTTAAATAAATCCAAGGAAATTTTTATATTGTATTCAAATTTTATCCAATTAAGAATTGAACCGAAAATATAAAAATTATTTTAGACATTTAAATGACAATGCGCATTAAATGGTTTTCTTTTTAATTAAATTTCGAATACTATAAAGGTTTAATATAAATTAAGATTTTTTTTTTTTTCATTTGCCTATATACCACGTAGACTTTTATTGTACACAGTTATGGAATTTAGAAAATTTTTATGTTAAATACTCTATAAATTAAGACTTTTATTACATTAAACTTAAAGTATATTAAAAAAAAAAAAAAAATGAATGTTTATGTATGTAATATTGATTGTGTAATAAAAGATGATATAACTAGAAAGGAAATAAGATATATATATATATATATATATATATATATATAATTTTAATTGAAAATAAGCTGACAATATTGTGCAATTTAATTTAACATTTTTATACACATAATGTTTTTATATATTTATTCATCTTAACATACTTTACCGAGGTTTAATAAAATAAATCAACAGTAAATTTTTATTTTTTATTTTTTTTATATAAAAGAGTATTGTAGATTAGATTTCATGCTAAGAAGGATGACACTATGGCAACATTAAATAATATTATATTTTTATTATTTTCTATAAATATATTTACAATTATTTTAAAACAGCTTAAGGTGAAATAAAAATTATTATTTTCATAAGAATAGCAATATAACGCCTTTATTACATTACGCTTTACAAATAATTTACATAATTATGCTTAGATAAATTTTATTATTTATTCATAAAATACTTTTTCTGATAAATATTTTTTGTATAATGTCAAATTGAAATTGGCGGGTTCAATTATTATTGTATAACTTGTCTAGTATAATATATTTATATACCTAAGCAAAATAAGAAGATAACAAAAATAATGGTATACCTACTATAACTAACTCCGAATTGAATAAATAAACAGAGATACAGTTTCTCTGATACATAAAATTAAATGTACATAAATAGTTTCTCCGACACATATAATTAATAATAAACTACAGTTAACTAAACTACGTACAATTTGTTTTTAGTTAAGTAGATCATTATTGAATATCGTTATTTGAGTTCTGTGAACTTAACAATTAAAATACACACAAGTCGTTTTAATATAATATGTATTATATTCTTGTACAGTATATTAGGATGTCTTTCGATTTTAATCAAATTTATTATGTGTGTTTGTTTATAAGAAAACTTATATAAAATCTTCATTCTTTTAGAAAAAAAAGTGGTGTAACGTGTATATTTATTTATTTTTGTGTAATTTATTTTTTTTTTGCTGAGGTACCGATCTTGACGAGTCCAACATGACATTATGCATAATGTGATATAAAAATTATAGGCCGAATTGTAATATAGGTAACAAATTCATATTGAATTTCTTATTTTTAATTGAAATGTTAAACACGAAATTTATTGTATAATTTATTTTTCCTTCGGATCACTTTATTAAAATTATTTATAATCTATTGCCATGAATTCTACGAAATTTGAAATCTTTATCAGGTACTTACTTCAAAAATTATTATTAGCAGAAAAATAAAAATAGACTACATTTATATGTACTTTAAATAAAATTGATTTCTTAAAATCTAAAGAGTAAAGCACTTTGACAATTTTCCATACATTTTTAATGGAAATAAACAAAATTGTCACGTTCCCAAATTTCATTTCCTTTTTTCGTCTTTTATATAAAAAAAAAAAAAAACAAAAAAAAAAAACATAACTTTACAGCTGTTGACTATATTGTTAAATTTATATATTAAATAATTCATCTGTAACATTTTTACAGCATATCCATAAAAGAAATTTCCTCCCTTGTGATTTTGTATCACTATGGAAGTGATTCTTGTGAAAATATAATAACACCAAACAAAAAAACAAGAAATTTAAACATCAAACAAAAAAAATAAATATACAGCATAGAAATTTTTTATAAAATAATGTAATATATAATGTTAAAATATTAATTTTCCACTCAACGTAACATTTATTTATTTATCTTCTTATTTGTTTTTTTTTGGTACATTTTTATGTCATGATGCGATGACAGATGATCTCTTTGTACAGCAATATTGATATCAGTATTTTTTAATTGAACTTGAAATTTTCGTAAAGAAGTCTGAATAACATTATTATAGTCGATATTTCCGTGATCTTTTTATTTTTATAAGTCACTTGATGGAAAATTGTGTCATAATACTAGCAAATAATAAACATAATTTCTTCTAAAAGTTTTATGTTCTTTTCTAATACTTAATATTGGTAAAATACTTAAAAAGGTTTTATAAACAAAACATTATAATCGCTACAACTCATATTATGCAAACTTTTAAGATAATTATAATATGCTTGATTTTTTTGTTTTTTGTACGCAATAAATAAATAATATCTATAATAATTTTTTTTCAATAATGAAAAAATTAAAAACAAATGAAAGAATAATGAATTTTATATTTTTTAAACAAATGGTACCAGAAAAAATATTTCGAAACAGATTTTCATCTCAATTTAATTGAAATTAATTACTTTTGGTTTTTTTTTTTGAAACAATAAAAAAAAAATTGTGTAATTAATTTTTTTTATTGCATTAATGTTTAATTTATAAATAATTTGCTTTTTTTGGTGATTTATAATGTTTCATTCTCTTTTTTTTTTTAATTTATTGTTGATTTATTATTTTTTTCAATATTTTCGTTTTTTTAATGATAAATATTTTGAATAATATTTAAGACACTTTTGCTGTGTTGCACGTGAAAAATTTCTTATAGTGACAGAAGAAATTGACAAGATTAAAATATGGTAATTATTTTTTGAAATTTTCTCCTTTGCACCTGTAAGAAAATTATAAATAAATTAATATAATATTTTTTTAATGAAAATTGAGCGATATTTACACGTAATGCAAAACTGACAGAGTTGACTGTAATTAACTATTTACAGTACCAGTACCAATGTACATGTACTGTAAAAAAATAGTATACTGCTAAAAAAGTTCAGTACTTGGTTTTGATATTGCAATATTTCTGTACTATAATAAATACTGTGCAATGTTTTTGTGGTACAACAATTGTATTCGTATATATTGACACTGGAAACACCTAAAAATAGTCAACTCCTGAAACTCTCTATAAAATTGTTGCAATCGATTTCCATAACATCAGAGATGCTAAAGTATGAGTTGTTGTAGCATTGTATATTAAAAATGCTTTTTAATTTTATATGAAAAAATAGACGTTCTGATCAGTCCATTTAATTTTATTATAAATAAACAAACCTTTTGATGCAAATATTATTTTAAAAATACATTTTTCTTTGAAATAAAATATAAAGGGTTCCACAAAATGTATTTTAAGTGTTTGAAATTTCGGTGGAAGTTCGTAGAAAATCAAAAATTTTAGTATCTAAATCTCATATTTATCATCTCTGTTAATATATAACTATAGTTTTATGTATATAGTGCATGGGTCAAAATTTTTTCATTAACTAAAATTAAACTACAGTTTTATCCTTAAATTAAAAAAAAAACAATTATCTTATCTAAATTTATAAAGTCAAAACAAAAGTTAAACTACTTGTTTATGATATACGAAACTATTGAAAAAAAATGTTGGACTACGTCAAAAAAAAAAGATACTGAGCTTGAAGGTTATAACGATGATAACATAATAATAATTGTAATTTGTTTTTTTTCTTCCATATATTTGAAATTTTTATGCTTTTAGTTTTTGAAGGAAGCTAAAGTTTATGAATAAAAAAAAAAAAATTATGCAAAAATCAATTTATATTTTCATCAACATAATCTAAATAGAATGAATAAAATTTTTTTTTTTTGTTTTCAAATCGTAATCAAATTGTATTAAAAGCATGTTTAATAAAAAAAATCATATATATAAAATGTGCTTTTATGTTGAAAATTTAAATTTATAAAAATTTTATCTTATTTTTTTTTGAAAATCAAAAAGTTTTTTCATCTTTTTATGTAAATTTTACAAGAATGAAATTTTTTTTCTTTCTATACACTTTTGAACTTATTTTTTTTTATTTTGCTAAAGTTAAATTTAACGACAAAACAAAAAAAAAAAAAAAGGAAAATTTTTTGAAAAACTTTTTGATTTCGTAGCTTTGTAATATTTGAAACAATTTTTTTCTGTATTTTTTTTTTATTATACGAAAGTAACCAATTTTCTTAGTTTTCTTATATAAATATGTATGTATTATACATATATACATTAAAAAAAAAAGAGGAAAGTATAGTATGAAATATTTGGAATTTTTGCTTGAAAATTTTCTTTTGTTATTGTTTTAATCTGTTTAAAAAGGAAAGCAAAAGCAAAAAAAAAAAAAATAATAAAAAAAAAAATAACATAATAAGTACTCTCTACTTGAAAATTTCAAAGAAAAATTTTTTTTTTTTTTTCTTTTTCCATTTCCATCTTCAAACAGAGAATTTTAAGTGTTATTTCTTTTTACTCTGCATATGTATATATTTTATAAAATTTCGTTTCACTTACGAAGTGATAGGCTTACTTATCTTGTATAACAGAATTTTGAATATAATATGTTTCCTTTTTGACTAATTCGTGTCAAAAAATCTAATTTTGTTTTATAGTATTCTATCTGACGAATTTATTGAAAAACAATTGCATGATTTCATACTGAGCCGAGTGATTCGAGTTCAGTGATCTTAATATAACAATTTAAGAACTGGAATGACATCTTTAAAATCGTTTTTACTTTGCTATTTATCATTTTCAAGTCCTTTTCGATTTCTTACTACTTCAAGTATTTAATATAAATGTATACACGTTTTAGTAATTCAGGCTACTCTTTTGGCATTGTTATTAAACTGCAGTCGAATATCTTTTAAGCATAGTTTCTCTATAATAGCTTCATAAAAGCTTGCCCATCGGAAATGTTGTAATTTTTTATTTCCACTTTCATTTGAGTAATTAAAAAAATAAATAAAAATAAAAACAAAGATAAAAAAAGAAATTATTTTTACTAATAATTTTAATTTTAATGATTTGAAATCATTCTAAAAAATTTGAGGTTTTGTGGAGAAGTACTAAGTTTTTTTATGGCATTTTAATTTTTATGCTATAAAAAAAAAAATACATTGTTGCGGAAATAAATGGAAAAGTTTATTATTTAAAAAGGAAAAGTTATACATATATTCTAATATATGTATATAAGTATTATATATTTTTTATTATTTAATAAAAAGAACAACAATTGGTCTTTTGAATGCAAATTATTTAATTTTTTAAATAAATAGCTTTTTTCTTGCTTGTTTTGCTGAAATTACTTGTTATAAAAAAAAAAATATATATATTTTTTTTGTTGAAAACATAAAAAAAAAAAATTTGTTGAACTGAATGAAAATTCCTTGATCACAAACTTTGGTTATTTTTTATTTTTATACTTTTACATAGATAAAAATAAAAGTTTTTTTTATTTTTTATTATCTCACTCGGTGAAGAAGTATTGTATAAAAATTTTAATTAGGTATATTTTATTTTTAATTATTTAAAAATTGTAACTTCAAATAAATGTTGTTTGCTTGAAAGCACATGAATACAAAATGTATATGTGCTAAAGCTAAAATTACCCAATTTTGAGCCAATTTTATTCTAATATTAAAATTGTGGGGAAAATTAAATTCAGTGCCATATACCTACAGTTTTAAAAAAAATTAAGATTTTAAATATGTGTTTTCTAATGAAAGCAAAGTTTTTGATATAAAAATTCTTTATATGTAATCTTTTGAAGATTTTTATTCGTCGTGTTCCAGTACTATTTATCTCTTTCGATTTCTTTTTCTCTGAAATTTTCTGAAAACCCATTCGCCGAACTTCCGATCGAGCTGAAATTTTGCTGTAATGCATTGTCTCAGTCTACGAATCTTGATCGAATAATGAGAATAAGTTAAACTTTCGGTTCTTAAATTTATAGATAATCAACGCGAGGAAATTAGAATAAAGCAAAAAATAAAAAAGTTCTCTTGAACAAAATAAAAATTAAAAAAACAAATCAATAAATGAATCAGAAATAATTGAAATTTATTTACAAATTGCACAAAAATAAAATAAATTAGGTAAAATTATTAATTCTACATTTCTTTATACACTGCACACAAAATCTCTAGGTTTAATCGAGAAGAATGAAATATTTGAAATCTTTTTTTTTGCGCCTCGTTGCATTTGGCGCACTGTTTCATCCAACTCTAGCTACATGTATTCGTATATAAAATAATATGAATTTGTTTAGTCAGAAATAAATATTTTTTTGTACTTTTGAATCCTTGCGCATAAGTGATATGAATTTAAATTTTTTTTTTTTAATTTAATATTTGTATGTAAGATAAAAAATCTACATAGAAATTACATTCATTTTAAATGTTAAAATTCAAAAATAATATGAAAATAGAATAAAATGAAGGTCAAATGCCATCGTCTGTAGATTTTATAGAAAATATCAAATATAATTTGTTTAAATTTACTTTATTGAATAACAATATTATTATACCTTACCTATCAGTAAGGATTTTATAATATTAACTCTTTTTAAAAATTTGAAGCTTACAAGCTTAATGGGTAGAAAGTATGTATTTATAAATTTCTTATTTTTTTTTTTCTTTTTCGTATATACCCAAGAATCAAAATATTTATGAAAAATTTGATGAGGGTCATTGAAAAGTTCGGTTAAAAAATAAATCCTTCACATACCTAGTACTTTTTGTTTTTAGGAAAATTATTCAAAAAAAAAAACATTCTCCTCAAAAGTTATTCTTTAATAATATTTTAAGAGTTTAAAAAGTAATCTAAAAATAATCTCTTTACTCTAGCCTATAATATTGAATCAGCTTGCATAAAATATTATATTTTTATTGAGAAAAAAAAAAGTTTTTCAACATTTATTTTGGCGACAAAAATTTATATATATGGGTATTAACGCGCTTATATACATAATATTGATAGTATGTCTTGTTTGTTGTCTTCAAAAAGAATTTAGAAGTATCAAGAAATAATTATTAGAAATATTTTATTTTGTAGTTCTTAAAATTGCTACTTGATGCGAAATTGTCGTTTTGAAATGTTCAAAATTTATTTAAAAAATAATAAAAACAATTTTTAAATAAACTGTAATGATTTTACAACAAACAAGGTTCTTTCAATAAATATAAAAATATTAAAAAATTATTCAAAAATTTCTCGGACTGGCAAATCCTACTTGCAATTTCGTAAATGTCAGTTTTAAATCATAGGTCATAAGAAGTTTTCAATTAAAGGTACATTTAAATGAGAGTACAGTTTTGAGATGGTTCTAACTTCTAAGTCAAAGTATTTAAACTTTTATTTTAATTGTAAGTATATTTATTAAAGATATCTGTGATATTTTTGTCCAGTTTTGAACTATAAAAAAATTATTATTCATAACACGTATGGCTATATTTAATTCTGCATCTCAGAAGAACTGAATGATGTCAATATTAGTACACAGAATTCAACTGATGATGTATTGACTTTTTAAAGTAGTAATTTTAAAAGTCTCCTAGAATATTACTAATACTATATAAGAAAAAAAATTGTATATGATTAATTATGTTGATTAAGGTTCAATTTTTTTTTTTAGGACAATAATGCCATGAGAAACATAAAAAAGATAATACAATAATATTAGTCTGCTTCATTACATTTTCTTGAATACAAAAAAAAACTATTTTGAAAAAAATTGTTATTCCATAGGTATATTATATCATGTCTTTAAATGTTTCTCAATTCTATTAACTTTTCTTAATATCCTAATATCCACATATATTGTCACATATATTGTCTGGTCGTTCTATTCGTGCTGTTGTGGATGGGTACCAGTCACATATTTTTAATATCAATTCCGGTGTACCACAAGGGTGTGTTCTCTCCCCAACCCTCTTTTTAATTTTCATCGACGATCTTCTGAAATCAACACTCAACCCCATCCACAGCTTCGCCGATGACAGTAACCTGGTAGCATGCTACGATTTTATTAATAGGAAATCAGCATCTTCAAACATCTTCAAATGCAATTTTCTACAAAGTAGCATAAATCACGACCTTTCCAAAATTTCACAATGGGGTCTTCTCAACAGAGTTGAGTTCAACGCATCCAAAACCCAATGCTGCCTAATTTCTAGAAAACTGTCAACTTTTGATCCCCAGTTTTCTTTTCAAGGCGAAAGTATTGGAAAATCTGGAAGCGTAGACATTTTAGCCTCGAAAATAACTTCCGATCTAAATTGGAAGGATCATATTTTCGAAACGTCAAAAAACGCAGCGAAATGTCTTGGTTTTCTAAAAAGATGTAAACAATTCTTTTCCCCCTCTGATCTTTTAAAAATTACAAATCCTACATACAGCCGAAATTAGAATATAATTCGCATATATGGGCTGGTGCTCCTAAAACCCATCTTGAGTACCTGGACAAAGTTCAGAGAAGGGCTATTAGATTGATCAACGATCACCAAACCACCAGCTCTTTAACATCACTCAATCACCGTCGCAATGTAGGTTCACTTTCAATTTTTTATAAATACCTTGTTGGAACGGATACGTGTTCCCTGGAAGTAAAGGCCCTACTTCCTCCACTTCAAGTATTTTCACGCCAAACTCGTACCGCTTCAACGTCACATCCATATTTCGTCAAAATTCCAAAATGTGAGAGAACGAGCTTTGGAGATTCGTTTTCAGTTCGCACCTCGAGAATGCGGAATGCTCTCCCATTAAAATTGTTCCCGACAGCTGGCGCACGTTTGACTTACGACTTGTGAAGTGTACATGATTACCTACTAACTATCCCATTTTTAAATCCCGTCTAAACTTCCTTTCCATTATCAAATCCATGCTTCTTTAAGCATAAAAGGTATTCCACCTAGTGATTTGGTAACTTTAATAAAAAAAAAAATATATATATATAGAACAGTTAGAATTGTACATTCATGGGAGATCTTTTTTAAAAGGTGTCACCAAATTATTCCACAACTCTGAGATAATATACTTGCGTAATAAATTCTCGCCTTTTTGAAAAATAAAATCGATTATGCATTGAAACTAACTATTATACGAAAGGGTTTGTCGCTGGTGATTAAATGATTTTATAAACAAACTTTGTTCACCTAATTCATTAAAATAAAGGGTCTCTTTTTGTGATAAAAATCCTTTTTTTAAAGCTTTTTTTAAAAAAGTTCAATGATTTTCAAACCTAAGTAAAATGAGATGTCAAATAAAATAGATCTTTGTTATAATAACTACAGTATGAAATTCATGAATCGAATCACTTTTCATTTGTTTTAATTTGAAATATTGGTAAGTTTTAGTGGCAGATGTAAATTGTTACGAATCGCTCATGTATGCAATACTTACAGTTACACAAATTGCCAATGTGTTTTTTTTTATTATTAACCTATTTAAATATGTTTTATATTGCATACCTAATAATACAAACTATCTTATCTATTTTTTTTTCTCTATTATAATAAAAATGAAAAATTTTCCTTAAATTTTTAACTTTTTAGTTTTGATTAAACTTTTTTTATACTTAAAAAATAGAAAAAAATAAAATACTTAGAATAGAAATTAAAGACAAATTACATTCTTACAATGTTGTTATAAGCAAAAAAAAAAATTATATAATATATATATAAAATATTTTTTCGCTGGTAAGCTACAGAAACTAAAATAAATATTTTATATTTTATCCTCTAGTAATTTTAATAAAAAAAAAAAGTTGGTTTTTTTCCTCTTGTTTTTATAACTTACTGCTTGAAGTAACTTTAAAAAATCCCAAGGAACAAAAGTCATAAAAATATTATCCATGTAACAAAACTTTTTTTTTTTTTTAGTTAAGTTGGTTCTTTCTCCTGATGATGGTTGTTAAACCTGATATATATACAAGAGTATACAGATTCATGCCACAGAACATAACGAAAAAAGTGTCCTTAGGAATTATACGATATTCTTTGTAACTATCAAAAGTAATATTCAATTGTTATATCATTTCGACTTCAGAAGAATGTGAAAAATCGTAATCAAATTCTGATGTTAAAATCAATTTATCTACGATTGGCTTCATAGATTTTATTTCCAAAAAACAGACTTAAGCATAGTACATATATAAAACAGAAAAGAATCCTTATCTTTATTTTACCAATAAACAAATTAGTATTTTTATAATAATACTTATTTTAACTTAACTTGAAATAAGATTTTAAAATCTTTTTAGTTTTAAGATATTTTATTGATTTAACTAAATATTTTCATTTCGACCCCATTTTACTAACTAAATGAATTTATTTAGAACATTTATTTTCATAACAATATATAAAAGACAATTCAATATCAGGTGCCGTATAATGCTAACAAATGAAAGACCTTAAATTACATAATTTTCAAGATAATTTTGAAATTTGAAACAATTATTTCGTATGTACACAGATTAGACATTATAGTTCTTCTATTCAGCTATATATATAATGAATAACATCAGAGATCGTTTTACTTCAAATGCGATGTACACAGCAGCATACACAGCATTATTGTACTCCTACTACACACAATATTATATAAATTTGATTAAATTATGTCATGTGTATATGTTTATTGTATTCTGTTTTATGTATGTATTTTATTCTAAACTTAAATAAAATTTAATCAAGAAGACTAGTAAAATTTTTTTTTTTAATATATCATTCATTCTATTTTGCGATGAATTTATCAAAAAGCATAAAGTGATATTTGTTGTCCAGATGATTTTCCAAAAGTTAAATCTAAAAGAAAATAATGTATTCCCATATTATTACTAATTTTCAAAATTTTTGTTGACTTTATAGATTAAAATTTATGAATTTATGATTTCATATTCATTCAAAAATTTTCTAAAAAATAAAATTTAAATTTTATATATATAAGGAAAATATAATTTTAAAATTAGAAAATATACTTTAAAGCTTATTATTAATAATAATATGATTATTGTAAAATATTTTAAGGTATGTTGTTTTGGTAAGCTATCATTCATATTAGATTAAATTAAGAAAATATTCTTTTTTATTTGATTTACTAAAATTAAACAGAGGCTAAAAATATGTACCTTTTAAATTAACTTCACAGTACCTAATACCTATATATAGTAAAATTAAATAAGAGAAAATTCAGCAGACACTCTACCCTGCATGGAACTTCTTATTTGAACCACATAATTTGGTAATTGGGAACTCATTTTCTTAATTTAAGATTATAAAACTTTTTAAGATGTGAGGTCGGATTTTAAGGGTTTAATAATTATTATACAATTTTCCGAATATTACTGAAAATTTTCGGTATTTATTTTTTTTTTTATATTTAAATCTTACTATATTTGGTATAAATTTTTGTTTTTTTTTTCAAAATTTTTTATCAGTTGACAATGATGTGTCTGAAATTTGTTTAAAAGTTGAGGATAAAAAAATATGTCAAAATTAACAAAAAATATAAGCAAAAGCAAATAAATTTGTTTATATTCTATGCTTAAAAGAATAAAAACATCAATCATTTTAAGATAAATGAATTCATTATCTATAATTATAATGCGAATAACGCAAATGAATATTGAGCGTTTAATAGAGGAGAAAAGGCAAGGAAAATAATTAGGTCTTTATTGTTATGTTTATATGCTTCAGATGAAAAAGAAATAATATTTTTGTCAATCCATATTTATATAATTGATTAATTTTTAACTTAAATTTCAATATGTTTATTTTTCCGTACAGATTTAAATTTTTTACGGTCGAAAAAATTTAAATTAGAACGAAATCAAAAATAAACAAATTAAAATTTAAGTTCAAAATTAATCAATTATAAATAACTTTATTGATTTATTTCATATTTTAATTTTTATTAAATATGTTTATTTTTCATTTCGTTCAGTTTTAAATTTTTTCACGCGGAATCTGGACGAAATAAACATATTTAATAAAAATAAAATAGAAATTAATCAATTATTAATAATGTAATATCGATTTTACAATAAATATTTTTTACTTTTCGTCTGATCGTGATTAAAACCACTAGAAATTATCGCTTTTGAAACTGAACATAATAAAAAAAGATACAACTTTTTTTATTTTTTTTTGATCAAAAAAGAAAATTTTCGTTCCTTGTTCTTCTCTACTAACTAATTGCCTAATATACGTTTGCGTTATTCATAATGCCCTGGTATTATAGATAATGATTTCATTTATCACTTTCTAAATACACACTTACTACAGAAAAAACATACATTATTTATCAAGCGCCCAACCAAAAAAAAATATATATAATATATATAACTACATATATACATTTTATACAAAGAAATCACTTCTAATGCAATGTACCTAATAAAAAATTTCTATATTTAATTTTCTTTTTTTTTTATTTTAAATTGAAAAAATAATTTTTTATACATCAGCACATACATTTTTTTTTGTGTCCCTATCAACCAATGTTTAATTCTATTTGCGCGAACCTGGACCATAATAGTGTTATTCAAAGAGAGAGAAAATGAAAATTTAAATATAAGAGAATAAAACATTTAGTTAATTATTTTTAACTATGATTATTATTATTATTTTTTTTTTTTATATAAAATCCATCCAGCTGGGTACCAAAGTTAATTAAAATTTACTTAATTGTAAAATTTTCTACTTTGTAAATTTAGGGAAGAAATTAAGAAATGCATTTGTTTTATCCAGATTAAAAGAACGTAATTTTTCTTTCTATTATTATTTATGTATAAAAATAAAATTGTTTCATTTTTTTAATCTGCAGAAATCTGAAGTATATTAAATAAAATTATGATGATATTTTAAAGTGAAATTTTTATTTTGAAGATTTTAATATATTTTTTTTTTAAACTTTAAACTATGTAAAACCTTTGATTTGACCGAAGTACTATATATTATTTATAAACCCCCTAACACCACAATTAGTTTCATGAAATTCCCAATTTTAACTCACTTTCATGCAATAAGCTGCATATGCAAATGGAGATAAAACTTCATCAAATTGTTTTTCTAGTTGACCTTGGGTTCAGCAGACTGGTATCTTTAGTCATGATATTGAAAAAGATTATAAAGTACTTAAAAAACATAGTAATAAAAATTAAAAATTATTATACTTGAAATCTATTAATTTTTTTAAAATATTTACTGGTTTTAAATTTTTAATATAAAACTATATAAAATTAAACCTACTTTTTAAAACAAAAAAAAGAAAATTAAAAAACAATATATTTTTGACCCCAAAATATATACAATACATATAATGTAGGTATATGAACATCAATATATAATATAACATACATTTATATATATATTTTTTTTTATATGTATGTTCGAACATAAAGCACTTTATCAAAATCAATTTGATTGATGTTAACAATCCTTTTTTGCTTCGATTGTAATAGGTAATGATAAATTGACACATTTATATATTTTTGTTCTTATATTATATTGTAAGGGTTGCGATTTATTGGATGTTTTTTCCACCCACACAAAAAAGGTGGTTACAAATGGGCTGAAAAGTTTTAATGTTATTTAACCCTAAATTATATTCATCTTAATCACTTTCTGCATATTTAATATTTATATCTGTTATGTTTATTTATTTTTTATTTTTTTCAACTTTCAAACTTAAAATTGTAGTATTGTCTAGTTAGGTGTATTCTGTAAACCTTTCATATTATGAAAAAAAAAATTATAATTAAAAACATTTAGGTAGAAATTACAAATTTTTAGGGGAATATTAAAAATAATTATTTTTTTTTTGTTAGACATAACCACTAAACATTATGTACTATTTAAGTCTATGGTATGCCTAACTAAAGGTGTACCTTTATAATGTTTTAAATAATTTTTAGACAAAACGGTGATTAACCTAAGTACATAATTGTGATTTTAAAAATAGGGTTCTAATTCGAGAAAACTTACTTTTGAGAAAACTTACGTTCAAGAAAATAAGGTTTGAGCTTTTGTTCTCAACAACTATAATATGAATATCAAAAAAAGATAAGACTTAATTTTTTTGAATCCGTTATTGCTAAAAAAAAAATGTTTGAATAATAATTTTTATTCAAATTTTCAGCGGAAATATCGTTGCCGTTTAGAATGAATTTTTTTTTATAAAAAGAACAGCTGAAGTTTATTTTACAAAAAAAGAAAAAAAACATAAAAAAATAAAGGAAACACAATTTACCTTATTAATTGATTTTAAAAATTTAAACCAATTTGTAAAAATGTATATAGTTATACCTATATAATAGTCATATATATACCCAGGTATATGTATACCACATACCTATATGATTTCTTGTTAAAATAGTTATGACATCCTTGCTGCTCTTTATTGTTCATGTTCATCTGTTTATGATAACCTATTTTAAATCTTTTATAATAATATTATAAAAAATAAATTTATTTATTTATATGATGGAAATATATTTTAGATACACATCATATAATACATACCCATATGTACATACATATATATTGTACACATTATGATTTTCTGTCTTCTATATATATATAACGATTTCAGTTATATGTTTTAATAAAATTTAAAATTAAAAACTCTAGGTAGATAACATTCATATGTACATATACATCATATAAGCACATTTTAACTCAAAATTTAGTTTAAAAAACTATATAGTACACCATTCCTATACTACATATTTATCTATGTATAGAATTAGAAAAATAAAATCTAATAATTTATGGGGATCATTCGTTCTTATTTTAAGCAAATATATTTTTTTTTATTTTATTTATCATATATGGTTTTAATGCAAATTCGATGTTGCATTAATGGGTAATGCAAAAGTTCGAATTTATGTATGAACATGAGTCGAAACTCATTCATTGCAAAATTTAATGAACATTTTGATTATAATAAAAATATAGTAAAAGGTAAAAACAATAATATAAATAACAATCAATACATAAAATGTATATATTTATATAATATTTACTAGTGAAAATTATTTTGGCAGTTAAAAAAAAAGGAAAAATATTCATTTTGTGTTATTTTTTATTTTTTTAAAATTTAATAACCCTTTAATATTGATATTTTCTATAGACAATTTTTATTTTATAATATGGAATATATATGGTCAAATTATAACTAAATTATTAAAGCCTCGTAGATTCATTAGCACTCACGCAGCAGCTTGAAATATTTTTTAATAGAAAAATAAATGAAAAACATTTTTAAAATTTTTGGTGAACTCGTTATATTTTTTGGCAGTTATGAGTATACAGAATTTGTTTATTTTTTATGATTATTTTATGTTTAAAATAAAAATAAAAAGGAAAATCGAAAAGTTTTCTTTTATTTTCTTTTTTAATTTAAGAATGCATAATTTTTTTTTTTTTCGTACTCAACGCAAAGATATTTTTCTTCTTCTATGATATTTTGTTTTTTTTTTTTTTTTCGTTTTTACAGAATGGAGAGTGCAAAGAAAAATGAATGTGTACATAAAAAAAAAATAAAAAAAGCATTTAAAATTATCTAAATGCGATCAGTAAATCTTTTTATGGCTAAAGGATTTTCTTATTTATTTATTTTTTTTTTGCTCCTTCTTAAAACTAGCTAGGTATCTGCTAAATGAATAGAGAAAATAGCTTTTGACAAAAGGAAATTATTTTTTAAAGGTGGGAATATTTATAATCTAACATCGTAGAACTTATTTTTTTGCTTTTCTGTGTTAGCTTTTCTTAGTAAAAAATTTTTTTTTTTTTCTCTTTTAAAAAGAAAAAATTTATTATATGAACTATGAATAGCATTAAAAAGTATTATGAAAGAGTTGATTATTGTAATAGTCACGAATTATGATTTGAGATAAGAATTTGTATGGGCCAATAAAATACCATTGTTGAAAATATATACCAAAAAAGAAAAATATAAGAAACTTTAAGAAAAAAATTTCTAAGAAAACTTAAGGATATAAGAAGCTTATTGTTGGAAATATAATTACGCGCTTTTCATAATATTATTATTTTTTTTTTTTTGCTGTATATCTTTTTAATGAGAATTAGAAAAAGTTTAGTGTTTACATTTTATACTTTTTCTAGCCAATTGAGTTTTCTAAATAATAAAGAGAAAAAAGTATTAAAATAATTCCGCAAAAATAAATAAAACTTGTGTTTTTTTCGGGAATTTTGTTCATCAAAAATGAACGTGTCTGGAAATTCTAATTTCAAAGACATAATCTTATATTAATTAAATCTGATTTAGAAAATTTGGAAAGTTTGGTATATGAACTTAGTGCAGTTAACGAATATTCTGATCCTTTTTAATATTGGATATAAGAACCGAAAACAGACATTAGTGTATTAAGCATATTTACAAAAATTCAGTTGGGTTCTAGCTCGAAATAGAAATTGAAATTGGTGAAGCATTTGCTACGTTAGAAAGATGACGGTAGTTGTAATCGAACGCTGATTGTTAGCTACGGGTTCTTCAATCAATTTAACAATCAAGTGATATAGTACGATACCTTCATATAACTCTCTATAGACCAAAACTATTTTTTTTTTTCTATTTTATAAACTTTGATTGAATAAAATATAAAAAAATAGTTTTTTTTTTCAAAATCTATTTTATAACTATTTTCTTAATTCTTCAATAGAATTTAATATTTTACAACCAGATGTATTTCTTTTCATTATATAAATCCAATATTGTTATATAGGATCATTTATTGATTTCATTCCTTTTCTTTTTTTTTTATTTTTTTATTTTCATTTAATTCTTCTATTGAAAATGAAAAAAAAAAAAAAGAAGAAAATATATAAACTTGTAAGTTTTTCTTGTTGCTGTTAGTTATTTACAACGTTGTGTATTATATGTATACAAGATTTTTCTTTAAGACATCAGAAATAAACTTATTTTTATTGCTTAAGGTCAATTCAATTCAATTTGAACCTTTTTTGTCTCATATTTTTACAATTCGTTTTTTTTTTTCTTATTTTTGTAATACTTTTAAAAACGATACATTATAAAATATGTATAAAATGATGAACTTTAAATATAATACATTTATGCACATACCATATGATTCTATCTATAAAAATATAATAATATAAAAATTTAATTCATGATTTTAACATAAAACAATATCTTTTTGAATATCTATATTTGGATGTGTATATACTTATGACGATGGTTGATGAATATTGAATTTTTCCCCATTTAGATAATTAATTTTTTTTTATCAATATGCCCATTCGGGATTATTGCCTTGGGCTTGATTTTAGTCTTCTTAATATTTGAAGGATTTACTTTTTTTTTGGCTACAAAATGTTTAGGCTCAGCTCAGGCATAATTACAGAAAAACTATTAAATTGGTTTGAGTACAAATTCGGTTTTTAATTTTTATTTTATTTTATATAAGCTTAATGGCTGCTGACAAAAGTAGCTTGTGTCTATTTTATAACATTTTCGGAAAAACTTTCATAGTTTTGTAGTATGATCTGTTCTATATGAACATGAACTTAAGCTGAATCTCAATAATTAATATTTTAGTACAAATAAAACGTCAGAGCATCAACAGAATTGTTGAATCATCTGCTTAAACTATAAATTCTCACTTAAGACGACGAATTTTATGCTCAATCTATTTTATTTCCAAAATTTTGTAATTTTGATTGTTTAACAATTTTTTTTTTAATTAATCACAATTTTTGTATTTTACAATTTACTGAATTACCATATAGCAAATTTTATACACTGAAAAAAAAGTTTTTGGAAAATTAGCTATATAAAAACTTAAAAAAAAAGTTATAAGTAAAACTACAATCTTCTCTGATAGAATGTGCTCAAAATCTTCCATTTATTATTAAATACATAATAACTTGTCCAAATGAATTGTAGCAAAATTTGCTACTTGGAAATTATAATTTTTAATGCTTTTTTCTATCGAAAAATATATAACAAAAAATATTTTTTTTTACAGAATATTGGTTTCTCAAATTTTTATGACAAATATTGCTATAATGACATGAACATATATATTAAAAAGTAAAAAATATTAGCTATTTTTCCTCGCTAGGCATGACAAAATAGCGAATTTCGCCAACGCTGTACATTATAGTTCGATTTGAACCGTATATTTATAGCAAAAAAAAAAAAAAATACAAAAAAAGGCTGCCGCAACTATCAGTTTTTTTCAGTGTAATAATTTTTTATTTTTAATCCAAATAGATTTTATTTTATGTCTTGGCAACTTTTATTCAAAAAATATATATGTATATAATGTTTAATAATATAAAATTTGTAATAAATATTAAGAAAAATATATTTTTTTTTTATTTTAAAATAAAAAATTAATAGAATATAGTTTCTTTTACAACTTTTCCTTCCATACTATTTTACATTTCTTTTCCTCTTAAAGATTATTGTTAAGTTTTTAGAAAATTTCTTTTTCTTGAATATACATATGTATGTGTACATATATATTTATCCCCAACAGATTTTCAAAATTGAAAAGGATATAATAAAAGAAAACAAGTTATTGTTAACAAAACAAAACTGTACATTAAATGCCATTGGGATCAAGAGAAGACGAAGAAGAAAATAAATAAATAAAAAAAAAAAAATAGTAAAAAAAAAAATAATAATAATAATAAAAGAAAATAAAATAAATAAAATTCCTTTGCACGTTATGTTTTATAGAAAAAAAAAATTTAAGGATGTTAAACATATGTTTCTTTTTCTGTCAGGATGTTTTTATATCAAATTTTCATATTATTAACAAGATATTTTTAAATTTGTGCACACTATAAAAGTTAAAAATAAAAAACAAAAATTTATATATATAATAATCATAAAAACTAAAATAAAAAAAAAAAATTCTGTAATATGTATTTATTCACGGGAAATGAAATTAAAATGAAAAATTTTTATAAAATTTTGATACATTTTAACTAGCTATAATTTTTTATTTATGTCTCGAGTCTCGTATATGCATATGTTATACGTTCAAACAACATCATACATTTATCATTGGAAGAAAACAGAATTTGGTGACAATATAAGAGTTTGAGGATTTATTTATTTATTTGATTTATTAGCCTTAATTTTAACAATTTAATTTAATTTTAAATTAAATCAGGAGTAATTCTAATTAATTTTGTAATAAATTTATTCAAATTATTATAATTTTTTTGAAAAAATTTGAAAAATATATATTTTTCTTTAATATAATGAGAAATGAAACAACGTATAACATTTATACGTCATTATTTGACAATAGCACCATTCGATTCCTCGTACTCGATTTTAGAAGTACAACGACTTTGCAATATTCTTAATGTTGATTAAAATGTGTTTTTTAGATGAAAATTGTACGCTACTTGATATTTTTTAATACGTTTTTTTAAATTTTCAAATCTTTAAATTCAAATTACTCGAAACTATACTTTTCATTATACGTTATTTCATTTCTGAGCAGACGAATATATATTATATGTAGTACCAAGAAGTGCATATATATAATTTTAATCATCCGAAATGGTCCAGTTGTTATTCACAATGTCCTTTGTGGTTTCAGGTTCGAAAAAAAAAAAAATTCATAATTAAAAATTAAATATTTGTTTTAGAAAAATATCACACAGAAATTTAATTTAAAAATTTCCAAAAATTAAATCTTATTATTCTATGATGGACGAATAAAAAAACAAAAAAAAAACTTAAAAATTAAAAACAAAAAACAAAAAAATAAATTAATACCCAAGATAATCAGATTTTTAAAATATATATATACATAAGTATATGCATATTATAAAAGGACTGATTTCAGGAATTCATCATCATCATCATTAAAAAACCATCGCATTAATTCTTTTCAACTTTTAGAAAGTAAAAAAAAAAAAAAATTAAAATAAAAAAAAAGGAATAATAATCCTTAAAGCATAATGGAAATTTCATTTAACGTTACATCCGCTCTAAATGAAATAAATATCCACAACATAATGGTTACATCATAATGTTACCTGAATGGGGAATAAAAGTATGTGGCAAAAATGAAAAAAAAAAAACGAAAAAACAAAAAAAAAAACGTTTAATTACATTTATTTGAGGATATTCATTTTAAGCTTCATTTTTATATAAGCATGAAAAGTAATAAAGTGTTGGGTAAACAACACTTAACAAAGTGTTTTCCAATTATGGACATTTTTCTTTTTTCTTTTTTTTTTTTTTTTTTAATTTCATTTTTTGCTTTCCTGTTTTTTTTTATTTTTTTTTAATTCTTTATAAACTGTTGCTCTCTAAAACTTGAATTTATCATTATAAAAAATAAAAATAAAAAAAATAATGTCCACCGAAGTTTAAATATTATTATCTGTCCCAGTGCTGGTTAATGAATATATGGTAATGAGTTTTTATGCCCGTCCATGTACATAAAAAAATAAAATGAATTGGATGAAAATTTTTTGCAAAAGAAAATTTTTATACTTTTCTTAAAAAAAAAAAAAAAAATGATTTATGCTCTCATAACATAACTAAATTTTTTTTATATAAATTCTGTTTTTAAGTGTAAACAACTAAATTAGGTATGTATAATTATATAAATATTATTTACGCCGGTATATTAAAATTTGATACACAGATAAAGAAAAATTGTTTTCTCAAACTTGATTAGAGTAAATCCTTTTCTAAACTTGGCAAGATTCTGTCATCACAATTTCAATAGTTTTCTATAACGATAAATTTTGATTTAGGAAAAAATATTTTCTTTGCTTTAAAAGTGTCAATTTGGAAAAGAATTAAATTTGCATTGCTTCATTTAAAATTACCATTTAACTCGAATAGGTATAAGTGTAAATAACATCCACTAGTAATATTTTAAACGTATATTCAAAGAATAATTGAAGTAATTTTTATATCTATATACACAAGTATTCTTTCAGAGCCCCTATATACTATATTAGCTTAATCTTTTTACAAAACATTTATAATTTATATGATTTTTGATTTTTTAAAGAATAACATCATAATATTTAGAGTTTCTAAAAATTTCAAGATTTAATATTTAAAAAAGATTAATAAGATGTATATTTATTTATACATATATAAGATATAGAACTACAAATACTATATATAATATATATCTACATAAACTTCTAATTAATATATATTTTTAAAATATGTTATTTATTTTAATATCCTTGTTAAGTATTAAATAAAGTTGTTCTCTTCCTTTGAATATAAATTATTCTCTTAATACTTTAATGCTTTATTATTATTTCTGACATCAAAAGTTTATGTTTTTGAGAATTAGACATAAAATAATTTAAATAATTTTTCTTTTATTCTTAAAAAAAATATATACATATATAATATACCTAATATAAATTTTTGTAAAGGATTATGTACATAAATGTACAATGTAAATACATATGTATTATTAGGTCATTTCTAAACAATTTGTAATATTGTTTTTCTTCTTTTTTTTTTTTTTTGCTTAAAAAATTTACATTTATAACTCTTATTTGTAAATGTCTTGAACATAAAAATTTCTTATATATAAAAGACACTGTATTTATAAGAATGCTGGTCAAATGAATTTTTTGTTAGTTGAGAGTTTAATTTGACTTGTATATGTACTGTACATTATGTATGTATATACTCTTAAGTTATTTTAATAATTTTGTATTATTATTATCCAATTATTTCTATATAACAAGAAAAAAAAAAATATTCAATTTGTGCCAAGCGAATGAAGATAACAATATAATGGGATTGTTTGTTCGAAAACTTTATGTTAAAAATGAAAAAAATATTATATAGTTTATGTAGCTTTTAAGTTTTTAAAAGTAATTGATTCAAGGAAAAACAAAATTTTATATGATTGTAAGATATAATTTAACTGATATATGTAATTTTAGATTTAATGTTGAAGAGCTCGACTTGATATTAAATAATTATTTATTATTAAATTTATTATATAGATTACACTAGTAATATCACGTACTCAATATTTGGAGTAAATATTTGGAGTAAATACTCCAAGCCCGTCAAAAAAAACGAAAGCACACATTCGCATTTCATTTATTTCGCATTTCATTTCTGTCCTGACTTAAAAACGTTGTTGAATCGATAAAACAAGATTACTTAAAGTCAATTTAAAATAAGTAAACAATTATCTTACAGTAAATTTAATTGAAAATTTTACCAAATGAGAGGTTTTGAGACATAAAATTTTCTGTTTCAAAAAATGCTGATGTCTTCTATTTTTTGTGCCGAAAATTAGTTTGACAGATTTTAAGGAGGCTAAATCAATTTATTAGTGTGCTTCAAGTATAATACGTTACAACACTGCAAATTGTAATGATCTTGTGCAGCACACCACCAAATATCCAAATATTGAATAGTTTATTTAAATACATAATCTATCTTCTAATATAATAAAAGGTTAACTCACCTCTTAAACGACCTTGACAGTGTTGGCACTTTCCTCAATTTTTTTTTTTAAACGTAAATAATAAATAAAATAACCGAATGACTATGCAACACTGAATGCAAGGCGTACTTTGATAAAAACTTTAAAATATAAACAAAAAAATCAAGGCGTACTTTATAACTTCGCTACACTTCAGGTTAGCAACCATGAATTTCTTGGTTTGAAAATAGGTTGGCGAATGGGGTGACACACTTATAAAAGATGGTTTGGTTTGAAATTAAAAAAAAATTCTTTGTAAAATTAAAAAAAAATTCTTTGTAAAATAAAATTTTAATTTTTCGTAATTAAAAAAAAAAAAATGAATTTTTTTAATTTAAAGAAATAATGTAAAATAAAAATAATATTCAATTTTTTTTTAAAAATATTTTAATTTATTTTCTTTTTTGATAACCTACAATTTATTATTATTTTTTTTATATCGAAGCATTTTAAAGTATGATTTTTTCTGTAAATTTTCTGCAAATTGACAGGTTATACCTTTCTTTTTTTTGAAATGCAATAAAACTATGTAGTAAAATTTCTAGGTTTGTGTCGAACCGACTTTCAAACCATGAAAAAAAAAAAAAATTTTTTTATATGGCAAACCAAGTATCAAACACAGAACGAACCCATTTTTTTCTGCAAAACACGGAATTCTGTGTTTGTAACCTGAAGTGTAGCGAAGTTATTATCAATAAAGAAATAAAAGCATTCTTTTCGAAATGTTAAAAATCAACGCATAGTTACTAGGCTAGGCCTGCACTATTTTTTCTGTGCAGGCTTTTTTCTAGTATAAAATGAAATTTGATTTATAAAAAGTCTTTAAATAAAGTATTAATGAAATATATTATAATACAAATATATATAATATACATATAATAATTTATTTTCTCATCTAATTTTATACTACACTTAGTTTTCAAAATAAAATTCTTCGATGGTCCTTATAATTTAAAAAAAAAAATTTTTTTTTTTCTTTTTTTACATCATGAGTTTCATTTTATTTGCTTTTACAATGCAAAAAAAAATAGAATGTCTTTTAATATAAATTGAATAAAATATTCTAAATAATAGAATGGATTTATATCTATATATATATAATATATTTCATCCTTGGAAAAATGATCAAGAAAAATATTCCCCAAAATAAAGAATAACAAAAAAAAAAAATAAATAAACTGAGTTAAAATTGAATTTTTTTTTTTAAAGTCAATTTTAGAATCAAATTGAAAAAAAAAAAAAGAACATAAACGAAATTTGAGAAAAAAAATTTACAAATTTAAAAAAACAAATAAGTAACTAACAACATATATCCCAAAGTAGAGATTTCAAATTATGTAAATTAAATAACCTTATTGAATATTATGTACGCTCAAAAGATGAAAATAATTTTCTTTTATATATTATATACATATATGTTGTATACTTACTTCTTTTTTTGCTTTTGCTTTCAACATGTTATAATATAATATATATTATATGTATATAATTATATATGTTGTGTATATTGTTTTTTTTTTGTAATATTAATGTAAATGCTCGTATATACGTGTGAATTTCGTGAAAATATATAACTGTAATATTTTCTTAATGATTCCCAAGAGCAACATTAAAATAATTTTATCATTTTTTTTTTTTATATTTTTGGCAATACTTGTACCTTTTCACACATTTTATTTAAAGATTTATCGTTGAAATCAATAATAATGGCAATTACATTTATATACCTTTTTTCAATTAAAGAGGCCTTATAAATAATTGTTGCGGTTAAAAAAAAACAATATTATGTGTATTTATTGAAAATTAATGAAAAAGTTAATTTTTTTGATGTTAAAAACCTTAGACTTAAGATTCATATGAACTACTATATGCTAACGTAGCAACTTGAAACATTAGCAGAAAAAAAAAGTAGACACAATTGTAGTAGCTAAAAATATTATGTGATATTACGGCAAGTTAGGAAAATAATAATTCTTTTAATGCCGAAAACCATAATAATAAAAATAGAGACTAAACTTGTATTAGCGAAATTAATAAAATGTAAAATATTTTTAGAAATTCTTAAAATGAATCCGCATAAATTCTTGTTGGAAAAATTTTAAACAATTTTCGGCGTTAAGAGAGTAGGTGTATAAAGAACAAACATAGATTTCTTTCAACTTGTAATCGACATGACATTACCATTTATTATGTGCCATGCCAAAAAAAAAATAAAAAATTTTCGAAAAGATATAAACAGAACTAATTTTTTTCCTTAATAAAAAGAAAATTAGATTTAAATGAAGTAACAGAGTCTAATATATAGAGAACTTTAAAGAAAATTATTGCTGTTTTGTAATACACGTTATTTTTAGTCGTAAGAAGAATTTGTCTTTTTGTATTATTATTTTTTTTTTCGTTTTATTAATTTTAATGATCAATTAATAAATTGGTAATTAATAATTGATTTTGTAATTGACTTTTGAAAACATTAATTGGGTATGAAATTTTTGTACAAAGACATAATTACACAAGAAAAACATTATTTTTTTTCCGCCAATCTTTAAGAATTACCATATCGATGTATTAGAATTTAGCATATAACGATGGATAATTAAAAAACGAAAAATTAAGGGCTTCAAAATGTTATTGCTTGCCAGAGTTTTGAAATTTCAAATTGAAATTACGAAATGAAAAAAAAAATATTTATTTTATTTTTTCTAACACTTAGTATTTAAAATATGCAAAAAGATTTTTCAAGTAAGCTACGTTGTGGAGTTGTCCTTTGCATTTTTCTATCATTTGCTATTATTGCAACAAACACCGAAATCGGTAACGTAAAATACGAGTTATCAGTGAAAATATGCAATAATTTAGATATTACGAAAAAATTATATGAAATATATGTATATTATTCTATAATCCTAAATGCTAAAAGAATAACTCGAAAAATTTACTATACCCTGTTGATCCGCCGTAGTATTGAAAATGTCGTTTTTAATAGGTGACGTCCGTTCTTTTAATTTTTTCAAAATTATTTTAATGGTTTCATCATAAATTGTGAATAAAGCGAGAGCGCAGTAATATGCAGTAACTTTTTTAACTGATATTGGTGCATTAAGGTAAAAAGAAAAACGAAAAGAAAAAAAAAACAATTTGAAATACGTATAATGTACATTTTTGTTATATATGAAATTTTTGAGGAAAAAAAAAAAAAACGTGAACCAAAATGTAATAAAATACGTGTTCTATATATACGTAGACGTAAAAGTTTCAAAGAAAGAAAAACTTAATTTTAAGAATACAAAAGCCATATGTATATTAAAAATGAAAAAAAAAAAAAATGAAAATACCAAATAAATTTATAGTTTCAGGAATTTGCAGTATTTTAAGGAAGAAATTCAATTTAAAACATTTTAACATGTTTTATACTTGAATTTTTTGAAAATGAGAGGAATTTTTTCTTAGTATTTTTAGTATATATTTTACACGCATAAATTTTTGTGGGAACAAATAAAAAATATAGTAAAGGCTCAAGCTCAATTTACTTTTTTTCTTTTTAATTTCAAATGGCAATTATATAATAAATTGTTAAGATATTATCATATAGAATTGTTGCAGTTGTCAGAATCAAGAATTTTTTGTTTTTTTTATTAACTAGGAATTTTTATTTAATAAATTCCTTCTTTTCTTTTTTTTTCGTAACATACAAATTTCTAATCTGTATAAAACATAAAACTTAAAGAAAATGCTTATATTTATATTTTGTATGACTTTATTTTGGGATTTTTTTTTTCTATATTTTTTTTTTCTAAATATTTATGTTATTTATTATCCAAGGCATGTTGACATTAATATAAGAGATAAAAAAAAAAAATTATTTCCGAGTATCATATCATTGTTTGTTTTTTTTTATGTAGATATTATTTACGTCTATCTTGTAACCGATGCTAAAATGATATTTTTTACATTTTCTTTTCTATTATTTATATTTAACTTAATTTTTTTTTTTAAAATCATCACAAATACATAAAAATTTATCCTGCGTATTTAAAATTTTTTTTTATTTATGCTGAAAAAGTAATTTAATTAATACAAAAAATAAAGTTTAAGTTATGACACAATTTAAGTAGATATACCTAGAGTTTACGATAATGTCATCCAGACAAAAGAATTGATTGTCAGGAAAATAAATCCTTATATCAATATAATTATATATGGTCCTTATTATAATATTATAGATTAAGTGAAAAAAATATTCGACTATGATTTACATATTATAATATTACTTACTTGATTATTATTTTATTTTTTTTTTTTGATTTCGGCACTACATTAAGTGTACATAAATACAATTTATTTTAAGGGTTAAATTTTTAATTCCCAATTTATGTATAAACGATTATATTATTAACTATATTAATCATTACCTATGGGTATAACAATTATTTTACGAAATATATTAACTATGGATTTTCTTTGTAATGGAAATTAAATCTATATTTTATTTCCTTATTAGCGAAATATTCATATATATCGTTATTATATCTTTTAAGCTTGAACTTTATGATTAAATATAGACAGAATTAAAAAAATAAAAAATGGAGTTCAGTTTCATTATGATTTTTAATTTGATTGGTACCTACCCTAGATATTTTAAAAAACTTAAAAAAATTATAATGATTTAAAAATAATATTTAAAACAAGTTTTTTTTTTATGTTCAAACACTTTTTTTTTTAATTTTTAAACCATAATTTTATTTTAATGTTCAAAACTACTAAAATTTATTTATAAAATCAAAATTTTGATTACTTGTTTATAATAATGTTTTTTAATCATACAGGAAATTATGCTGCAATTTGAAAAATCTGAAATTATTTTATAATGTATATGTTTTGTTAATAAAATAACTATATTTCTATTTTTCAATACAATATTATATATAATTAATATATTATTATGAATGAGCAAAAATTTAAGTTATTTTATGTATAAATAGTAATTCCCTTAAAGCCCAATGCTTATATCAAAATCACAAACTGCAATATGAAAAGCATAACTAAATACCTGTTAAACATATTTCGAGATCTGATATTCCAACGTGTTTATGTATTTTAATTAAAATCGAAACATAAAATAATAACTGATAACTCACTTTAACATTCGATTTTCATCCTTTTCATTTAATCTTTTTTATGAATAGGGTTTTACTAAAAGCTGTCAATACGATAAATTTTTTTTTTTTTAATTTAAAAGCCTAAAATAAGTGGGTGAAATATAAATAGTTATATCGGATATTTTTGGCGTTCTTTTATAATAAGTTTGTAAAGTTAGTTACATCATATAACCTAAGTCGATGAGGCCTATATTTATTTTGATCGTTTTTGGTTTAGTTCACTTTGAAATATTTAATTGAGTAATAATTAGTGTTGTTACTTAACCAAAAAAGCTTTTATCTTTGTGAAATTTTATTTAATGTATGTATGACTTGATTTGATTTTTGTAAGCGTTTCGAACCAAGAAATAGTGCAAATCTGGATTTTAGATTTTTTAAATTAAAATATACTTTTTTCGGATTCATTTATATGAAAATTTTTCATAATTATTGCTATTTGTTCTTTTTCGGAAGCACTTAAAAAAACATTCTTGTAGTTGATTGCCTCCGCATTCAATTCAGAATAAGAGAGAAATTATAACGTCATTGTGCGGAGAATGTAAATGTGAATACGTATAAATGGAAATCTACACAAGCAATAATTTGTGTAAAAAAAAATGTTTTTTTGCAAAGTGGATTCGTTTTGAGTTATATACATAGTTTTAATTAAAAATATAAAAATTGTTTAAGAAAATTACGCCTTCAATTAAAAAAAATTCATAAGAAAGGATAATTTTATAATGAATGAATTATTTATTTTCCGTAAATATTTATATCTTTATTGAGATTTCAAATTCTTCGGTTTATGCCTCAGGCTGATACCAAAATTAAACTAAGTTGTATTTGAGTATTAATTAATCACAATTAAATTTATAACACAGTTTTATAATTTTCTGAATATTAAAAAAAAATTTTCTTGCTGGCTCCCAATTGTTATATTGAATAAACATTTTAGCTGTCTAAAAAACTAACTTACGTAAATGTGAAAACGTTCTCTAGACATACTTTCAACTTTTTTTTTCGTTTTTTTTGTATTTTTATATATATTCATTTTTAAAAGTAATCGATTACAAAATAAATTTTAATGTAATTTTATATGCTATGTTATCTCATAAGCATACCACCAGGAATATCATCCATTTTAATATATGCCCTTATAATATTAAACTTTAAATTTATTTAAGTGGAAATAACATATTTTTGTAACATAAAATTTTATGAGATTTTTCATATTTTAATAATCGATTCTTTACACGGTGTATTATTTTGATATCAAATTCAAACAAATTAAAATATTAAACTAATAAAAAATTTTGTTTCCCACAATAAATGTGTTTGCATATTGGATACATTAATTTTGGCAGTAAAAACACAAAAAAAAAAATAAAATTTTGCTTTTGATATCAATATTTTACAAGTTAATTAAAATTTAATGTTAAAAATGATGTAATTTAATGTTACATTTCAAATTATTGTATTTAAAACGATATTATAACCACTTAATCCGAACAAATTGAATACATGATGGGGTATCAAAATCGCAATCATATATACAATGACAATGCAACAATGTTTTTCTTTTTAAATAAATATTTGAATTTTAAATAAAAATTTTATTGAATATAATATTGGTATTATTCACATACTTTCAGATATTTCAACAACTATATATATTTGATCGAAATAATTTTTAATAATTAATCAATATTACAATTATTTCAGCAAAAGAAATTAATAGTTTAGTATATTAAGTTATTTATTAAATCTATTAATATTAATATAGTTTTATTGTAAATAAAAAAAATACTTGTATTGGAAACTAAACGTTGTACAATGTACACTGTTAAGTAATCTTATTATATTTTATTTTCAAATGTAAAATAAAATGTTCAAATAAAATTAAGAGTTCCAATTTGTATATTTTTAAATATTATTTTTAATTTTCTATTCTATCAATAACACTCTGTATAAATTCTATTTATTTTAAAAAGAAAAATCTATATTCATGAATTTGAAGAATAAATGTATAATATTATATTCATAATGTATATACATTATTGTTGTACATACATATATAGGTACATAGGATCAATATAATGATATTGAAATTTAATAGAATATTTTCCAAAAAAAAAAAAAAAATGAATAAAGCAATTTTGATATTTCATTTAAGGTAAATAACGCGTATTCATTCCAAAAGCTTTTGGTCCAGACATTTGTTTTTATTGTTTCCAGCTTTTTTTTTTTTTTTTTAATTTAAAAAATAAAAAAAAAATAACAAAAATAATGTTAGTGCTTAGATGAATAATATATTAATAGTGATCATAAAATTATCCCCTTTAATGCAGGAATATGTTAAAAATAATTCTCGTGAGCTTCAAAAATATTGTGTATACAAAATAATTTGGTGGAATAAACCAGTGGGATTTGTTTTTGCTTTATTTTATTTTTTGTTTTTTTATTTTTTATTTATATATAATGTTATATTTAAATGCATATTGTTTTAACACCATTTCAATGATTTAGTTAAATAAAATTAAAAAAAAAAAAAAATCAATTTATTTTATAAAAATAATTTAACTTGTTTATAAAAAAAACTATTTCGTGTTTAGATTATAATTTTGGTAATAATAATAATAATAAAAACGTTTTGCAGGTATTTTTATTAGAAAAAAAAAAACATATTTATAGAGCAAGTGTGATCTAAAAAATAAATAATAAACATTAAATTTAACGGTTAAATTATAGTTTATAGTCTCCACTATCTATATTTTGCTAAATAAAAAAAAAAAAAACACAACCCATAAAGTTTAATAAAATTTATATTATAAATCCTTTATGCAGAAGGCTTCAGCCTCTCCTCTCTTCCTTTCATTCGATCTATCTGAAAGTGCAAAATGTCATCCCGATCACGGGTTGTGGGTCAGTTTTCACTTCCTATATTCCGGAACTATCAATCAATCAATCAACGCTACCATATAAAAAGGATTTTATGTTTGTGCGTAATTTATTTTTGATATTAAATTACAAACCAAATGAATTTGGAATATTTATATTTACTCTATTAGGTAATCATTACCAAATTTTAATTTTTGAAATCTGTTTTTTTTTTGTTTTTAATTTAAAAATGGCCAATTTAGAATGAAGCTGTCAGGAACTTAATTTTTCATTAAAATTAGGAATATAAATATTGAATAAGCTCTCATTAACTAAAATAATTAGGTACATATATATAAACATTTTTATTTCGGTTGAAAATATATATATTTTTTTTTACTAGAATTGATTTAATTATAAAAATGGCTTCAAACTTAAAACTATGTGTGTACAGTAGAAAACTTGTATGTGCAGTTTTATAAACGATAATTTTAAAAACCATGGCAATGGAATTTTTTTTATCATAAATTGAAATAAAGAGGTTTAAATGGTATTATCCATATGAATTTCTCATAATATTTTTTTTTTTATGAAAAGAGTAAATTTTTTAATTGCTTTCTATAATAAAGTGTACAAAATACACAGCTGTTTGAAATAATAGAAAACACTTTTTTTTCTATTTTAGGGCCTTGAAAGTGTATTTATTTATTGCCGTGGTTTCCTTTTCGAAATAAGATACAAATTAAAAATCAGAAAAAAAAATTAAATCTTGATTTTAATATTTGAAGTTTTCGATTATTGTTGATTATGCTTGCGCTACCAAATGGAAATGACATTTCATTCTCAGCATAAAACAGCAGAGCCGTTCGGATCATATGCAAATAAATATCCTCGGTCATAACATCGAAAAAAAAAAATAAAAAATTCTGGTTAATAAATAATTTTTAAAAGAATAATAAAAAAAAAAATGTTTTTTCTATCTTAACATCACTGTATAATATTTAAAAATTATTTTGAATTTTAATAAATTTTAATATTCATTATAATTTATAATGAAAAAGGATTACTTTTCGAATTCATACATGTAAATTCTAAAATATAGCTATGTATAATAAAATCTAGATAATATTATCTTATTACTGTTTTTTAAATTCAAAATAATTGGTTTCAAAAGTTTTCTAAGAATTAATAATTGACTGCAAAAAGTTATGAATAATATTTTAATCCTGTATGTTTATTTTTTTCACATAGCTTAATTTACAAGTATTTTTAATTCTAATATTACAATTCTATGAAATTTACAAAATAATATAAACCAGTGGGTAATAATCAAGATTTGTTTTTAAATGATACAGATTTTAAATTATGTAGTTGCAATGGAACATTTTATGAAATTGATTATATAATCTACATTCAACATTGAAATTTAAGAAAAACATATAATTTGTTATATAATAAGGTAATATTATTGGATTTATATTCCTTAATGAAATATTATTACAATTATTAAAATTTATATGATGGTACAAAAAACACGAATCCGCTTTTTTCAAGATGACATTATAGTCCATCGGTAATGCAATTTCATCGGTTTTTTTTTTTAAACTAGTTGAATTTTAAACTTTGAGTAAAATTATGCATGCCTATAAAGTTTCAAAATAATCTGTTCGTAGGAAGAGAGTCAAAAGTTAATTGAAAGTCCACATTCACTACATTCTAACATTTTTACATGAAAAGATTTTATAATCTCAAATCAAAGTTAGTATTAAGTGATTCAAGAAGCCAAGGAAATTTTGATTTCACGATTATGCCTGTCAAGAAATTTTCTTCTAACGCCAAAAAAATTTTACTTGGATTTGGAATTTATATAAATATTATAAATATTATATATTGAGTTTTATTTTCTACTTTTTAGTACATATTTAAATAATAAAATCGTGTAACTTAAATCTTTTTTTTTTATTTATTTTTTTTATTTATTCTTTGTGAGGTGAACCTCAAAACTAAACCTTATAAACTCATTAAGTGGTTGCATAGTGATGTAAGGGAATGCTTTGGTTTTTGGTTAGTTTTAATAAAAAATGTAATATGTATATGAAATTATATATGTATGTCTACTGTTCATTATTTTTTTTTTACTATATTCTTTATTTTAACCAAAAAAAGTATTTATTCTGAATAGTATGTGTTTTCAAATTAATTCAACCTACATTTATTACAATTTTTCGATGTAGAACCACAAGAACCCTTTGGTGCTTTTTTGATATAATGTAGTGAAAAAAAAAGTTGTAATTTCTTTTTACAATAAAATATAAACACACAATATATAAAATCTTGAAATTTTTGGGTATGTCTAGATACTTTTGAAAAGTAAGTCTAATGGAAATGTGTCATTCAAAATTAAAAAAGTTTTATCTGAAAAATTTCCCAGATTATAATTATAAAAGTTAATTAAATGTACGATGAATTTATAAATTTCTTTATATTTTATATATCTGCATGTAAACACAATAATTGCTTAATACAGAATTTCTTTAATTTATATGCCTAAGTTTGTTATATACATATAATGTATATAAGATTTAAACGTATATTTAACATATTCATTGAGTCATCGATTAATAATTGTATATTCATGTCAATTAATAAATAAATCTTATCAATTTAGTATATCAAAAATGATTCGTGATAATACATACAGAGTATCCTATCGAGTGCACTAACAACACGAAACATTATATGTTTTCTTTTGCTTCAATTTTGAGATAAAAAAATGAGTTGTTTAATTCAAAATGAGCGTAACATAAATATTTACTAAAGTTTTCTTCTAATTTAATTTGGAAAATTAAGAAGAATTGTAATCTCAAATTGGTCTCGTATTGGATCTAAAACTGTTGTACTTGATATAAATACCTAACTAAAGTGTTATTAATTAGAAAAACCATACACGGAAAAAAAAATATTGTGTGTTCTTCCCAAGTAAATCACGAACGTGATTGCCGAAAAAAAATACAAATATTGTTAAACTTTTTTACAATTAAAACAAGAATTT
Organism: Hybos culiciformis; assembly: GCA_964007475.1. NCBI lineage: Eukaryota > Metazoa > Arthropoda > Insecta > Diptera > Hybotidae > Hybos > Hybos culiciformis. The sequence goes on from OZ023273.1 coordinate 13,595,552, forward strand.
CTAGCGGAATTTATCAAAAAATCAAAATCACAAAAAGACGTAAATTAATGATAGATATTCTTCAAAAATAGGGCATAGATTCTAAATTTAATGTACAAGTGTAGAAATTTTATTTCAAAAATCATAAATTTTTTTCTATGGTCAACGTGAAAAATATTTACAAATAGCTTTTATTTTTTAGTATTTGCAACCAAAAAAGGGGTAAGGTTCTAAGTGAAATATAGGAGTCTAGAAATTTAATTTAGGAAACTTACCTATTTTTTTTTTTTAATCAGTGTGGAAAATATTCACAAAGACCTTTCTTTATTTAGTATTTGTAACCAAAAAAAGGGGTACGTTTCTAAGTTAAATTGACAAGAGTAGAAACTTAATTAACGAAACTTACCTATTTTTTTTTCAATCCGTGTGAAAAATATTCAGAAAGAGCTTTGATTATTTAGTATTTGTAACCAAAAAAGGGGAAAGCTTCTAAGTTAAATATACAAGTGTAGAAATTTCAATTAGGCAACTTACCCAATTTTTTTTTAAAAATCAGTGTGAAAAATATTCACAAAGAGCTTTCATTATTTAGTATTTATAACCAAAAAAGGGGGAAAGCTTCTAAGTTAAGTAGGCAACTGCAGAGAAAATTAATAATTAGGCTTAGTCATTTATAAGTTCGCGTAGAGTAGAGTGTGTTTTCTAAAAATAAAAATAATAAAATTAAATAAAAATATTAAAATTAAATAAAAAAGTTACTTTTTTTGTCGGATTGTTTGGTTTGTTTATTAATTACTGTTGTCAAAAATGGATGCAGATTATTTAAGAGACGTGCTTACAGAAATTAAAATGGAAAATTTCTTGGAAAAATTTATTGGTGAGTATTAAAAATTTATAAAGGTTGTTAAATTTCAAGTAAAATAAATTTTTAGAAGAAGAATTCGACCGGGCAGCGTTTGAGAATTTGGACTATCAGACACTTACAACAATCATTCCTAAAGCTGGACCCAGACAAAATTTTTGGAATGCTTATCGGAAAAAGTTTTTGAATTCAGTAATTTTTTTCAATAAAATTTTTAAATGTGGAAGCTCACTTCGTCTTAATTCTTGTCATAATTTTTAGTTTGCTTCCACTTAATATACGAGAAGTGGAAGAGAGCTTCCACTTAATTTATACAATAATATATACTTGGCTAAAGTGCAGTTTATGGGAACCACTCAGAATGTGCTGAAACTTGGAGGGGGGTAGAGGCGGTGCCCAAACTCACAAAACTGAAATCAGTTCTTGGGGCAAAGGCCCCGTTTCGGAAATAGGGCCCCCCAAAGTTTTCATACATTTTGTATGGGAAATTTTTTTTTTTTCTTCGATTTGCCCCATTTTTTGTAGAGAGCATAGGGTGTCCAAAACAAGAGAGGGGGGTGGCGGGGGGGGTGGTCTGGTGGTTGGTCAGTGGGATTTGCGGCGCCAGCCACCAGACCGCTCGCCCCCACCCCCTCTCTTGTTTTGGGACACCCCCTTTATTCTTTTCGCAAAAATAGGGCCAATCGGGCAAAAAAAAAATTCCCCATACAAAATGTATGAAAACTTTGGGGGCCCTATCTTCGAAACGGGGCTTTTGCCCCAAGAACTGATTTCAGTTTTGGGAGTTTGGGCACCGCCTCTACCCCCCCTCCACGTTTCAGCCCATTCTGAGTGGTTCCCATAAACTGCGCTTACGCCATATACTAAAATTTATATATTATATAACTTTATACTGTTTTGATTTCTACAGACGTTGTCCACAGCAACTACATTATCAAATTCATCTAGCTATTCTTATACTAGTGTTGTAAAAGATAACATTAATGATGTAAGTGTATCTAATTTTTTATGTGTGAATTTTAATTTAATATTTATTTTTCAGTTTTTAAGTACTGCTGTGCAGAATTTAGATGAACCAATATTGAACTCAATACCTAGTGCTTATATATGTGAATTACCCGTTCAATTTTTACCAGATCGCGACATCACAGCTTATTTTAATTGTTTTGACGGCCAATTAATAAAAAAATTTTATAACAATAATAAAATTTTGGACAAGTTTTATCGTAATAAATTATCAAATTTAATAATTCAAAAAGAATTTGAAATAGTTGCTAATAATGATAAATTTAAAATCCATTCTGATAGATTTACTGAATTAGCGAAATATATAAATAAAATATTTCCAAACGAAAAAATTGAAATATATTATATTCCGTATAAAAGTTATCCCGGAGAAAAACAATCAACAGGACCAACAGGAAAGCTGTATGAGGCTTATTGTCAAATAAAAAAAAAAATCAAAATTTTAAAGTCACCAAAAAAACAAAATAAATCACCAGTTGCTTACACCGACGACATCAATGACAAAGTCGCTTTTTTACAATTTAATGTCGAACCCTGGGAAAGTGTAAAAAAATATTGGATAGAAACCAATATATTTCGTATGGAAAAAATATTTTCCAATGATGAAAAAGTTTCAATAAAAGATTACTACGAAACTTATCCAATTTTAAAATCACAAAAAGGAGGCATACTTTTGTGTGAAGATTTTGACTTGCTACCGGAAAGCAAAGATAAGAGCAATAAACTTTTTGCCAAATGGATGCAAATTAATAATAAAATAACAGAATATGCTAAAAGAAGAAACTCAAAAATTTTTGATATAGTAAAACAATATGAAGAGCAAGATATATGTGGGTTTATTTTGTTATGCTATTTATTATCATCCTGTGTGTATGTTCGAGTAAAAGAATCAAAAAGACATAAACTTTCAAACCAAGAAGTTCTGGATAATTTTTTAATATTAATAAAAGTAATATTTTCATTTTATTTCAATACCTGTAAAAATTAATTAATATGCTATTTTCAGGACTCACGGTCCATTTTGGAAAAAATTGAAAACAAAAGACAAGTGTGCGCTGAACAAAACTCAACATTACAGCCATTTATTGTTGTAGTGGGAGAAAATTTTGGTAATATTTAAAAACTTTTTTTAATAATTTAATTTTAAAAATCATCAATTTTTTACAGGTTCAATTACATCATTTTATGTTGTTGTGAATGATACTGTATACAGAACGGAAAATTTACTAAGTGCAATAGACGTGTGTTTCAAATGCTTTTTCGCACTTAACGCCAGATTTCCAGCAAGCTGTTTTCCTGTTTGGCAGTTTATTCAAAATTATATATATGAAATAAAGACTCCGCACGACAAAAAATTTACAACATTAACCTCATTAATAACAGATATAGAACAACAATAAGGTATTTTAAATACGCATAATTACTTAATATAAAAAATATTTACTTTACGCGATTTTTTTTCACAAATAAATTTTTACAGTAAAACTGAATTATTTTTAATTTGATAATTTTGAATTATTATAGTTTTATAATTTTGAATATTTGCATTAACCTATATTAAACTATATTTTGTAAATTCGATAATTTTGAATTAGTACTCACATTATATAAGTACATTAAACTAAATTTTTTATTTTGATAATTTTGATTTTTGAATTAGTACTTGCAATGTACATGTAATTTAATTTTTTTTAATTTGATATTTGATAATTTTGAATTAATTTTTGTTGTTTGAATAATTACAAAAGTACTAAGATGGTTAAATTTGTAAGAATAAAATGTATAAATTTCTTATATTAAATGTATTTTTTTACAATTCTTAAAAATCAGTACAAATAATGAATAAATTCAAAAAAATTACGACTACAAATTTGTTATTTTTTTATTTATATTTTTTCAGTGTCGTCAATATTTTTTCAATGTGCACCAAATAATTTAAATAACTGCGTTACTAAAAAAAGTAGGTAATTCCCGTGAAATATATGTAAAATGCCCAATTTTTAAAGAATAATTGTCAAAAAAAATTACCAGAAATCTTGCACTAATTTAGATTTTTTGCATAAATTAAGAATTTTGCTCCATTTAATTTGACTAACTTTCCTAAAAAATTTATCATGAAAACATAAAAATACGCTACTCTTCTCAAGTTTTTCAACAAATTATATAAGAAATTTATTATTGTCTCTGAATATTTTCCAGATTCTTCCCTAACAAAAATGTTTTAGTCCTGAAAAAAATGCTACTCTTCTCAAGTTTTTCAACAAATTATATAAGAAATTTATTATTGTCTCTGAATATTTTCCAGATTCTTCCCTAAAAAAAATGGTTTAGTCCTAAAAAAGAAATGTTATTGCTATCAAAATGTCCAATAATATATAAAAATATTTTGAGTAGATTTAGTTAAGAAAAATGTGTTTTATGTAGAGAAATATTTACACTAATTCCGACAGTATTTAGTTATAGTTATAATAAAATATGCACATGGCGTTTATTTCTACAATAAATACCATAAAAAAGGAAGTAGGTAATACTCCTAATTTTTTCATAAATTTTGTCAAAAAAATCCACAATCCCAAAAACTCCCTTAAAATTGACACATTTTACCAGTTTTTGAGACAAAGTTTATGAAAATTTTTTCTCCGTGTACAATATTTTGTAAAATTCAAAAATAAATTTCCTACCACTAAAATTGATAAGATTTTATTGCTCCGTTTACTGTAATCCTATATAAATGATTGAATGAAATTATATTTAACACTTAATTTATTTTAAACGCAAAACATAGAAAATTACAATATTCGTTTAATAAAATGAGTTTCGACCCTTTCAAAAATCGTAAATTATATCAAAAAAAAATATATTAGTTTATATAATATGTATATTTCCCCATTATATATATATATATATATACAAAACATTTCGAACCATTAAAATCTAAGAAGAAAAGAAAAAAAAAAGTTTAATAATAATTTTATCTTAATGTGATCAGTAAATCTTTTTATTGTTAAAGGATTTACACTTTCTTTTTTCTGTTTTTTTTTTTTTTTTTTTCGTTTTTTTTTGTTTTTATAAAGTATTTGAATGAATGGTTTTTGATAAAATAAAAATAAGAATGAAAGAATAATAATAATAATAATAATAGTGATAAAAGTAATAATAATAAGGTGGAAAAGAAAATTTATAATCTATTTTAGGAAAATAATTTTTTAGATCTTTAAAATTATTTTATTCTTCTTTAGCTATTTTATTTTATTTTTTATATATATATTAAACATTATTATTATAATTTCTTCAATAAGAAAATTTATTATAGATATTATTATACACGTATATGCAAAAAAGTAAAAACCAAAAAAATTATGAAATGGTTAAAGAATAATAGTTTATAGGGATTCATTGTAATAGTCACGAATTATGATTTATAATCCGATAACAAAAATATTTCTAAAGAAAATTTTGATAAAATTTTCCTATGAATAAAACATTATATGTATGTACCTACATAATATAAATATACTCAAAGAATTTACATTATTTTTTAAAAATAAAACAAGACAAAAAAAAAATTATTATTTTTTTTCTTCTTAACAAGCTTTCACAGAGATCCATATTTAATATTCTATTAAAATATTTGCTTAGGATTAAATTTAATAGTCTTAATTTTTACATAGGTTTATTGATATTGAATTTATATATATAATTATATATATAATATTCTTTTTTATCATTATATAGAAAAGATTATGGAAAATTTATTGACATTATAAGAATAGTATACTTCTTATTTTAATTTTCCACTCTATTTTTCTTTATTTATAATTTTCTTTTAAGAATATTATGATAGTTTGACCGATGAAGTGTCTTTATATAAAATATATTATACTCCTATGAAATGTAATTATGTGGTTAAGATGAAATTTCTTATATAAGTATACCCTGCCTTGGCAAATAGTATAGATATGTTAATATAATGCTATTTTATTACGAAGTATGTTTAAAATGTTTAATATGTCTTCACATCTATTTTTCATAACGATGATGATAACGTCTAGTTTTAATACGATTTTAAATTTACTAATAAAGAATAAAGTATATTTTTGTTGACGTTCTGTTACACTTTTTTGTATATTTTATATCGAGATGTCATTTTGTAGTATTTTTATAATACATAAGTATGATAAATAAAAACTAAGCAAAAGAACACAAAAGCAATATTTATTACACGATTTTATTTAAAATACAAACTCTGTTTGTTTGTTTGTTTGATTCAAACCATGCAACTGATCTTTGACGCAATAATTTTTTCTTTTAATCTACATTACCGACAAAATAGATTTACTAAAATTTTAAATTCGAAGTTAAATTATGCATGCATACAAAATTTTAGAATAATCGGTTCGTACTTCGGAAGAAATGAGTCAAAAGTTGATTGCAAGTTCAAAATCATTATTCTTTTTATGTATGTACAGCACATTGTAAGAACAGAACATTAAAAAAAAAAAATTATGACTGAGAGCAACCAAATGTTGAGTTTTGAATTATTCAAATAAACAGTCTGAAATTCACACTCAGAAAATAACATAAACAAATTATTTTCTTAGTTTCACAAATTATACTGAGTTTTAACTTAAATTTTTTTTTTGATTTTTTTTTTAATTTTAAAAAGGAAATTACTATAAGAGACATAATTATCGTACCAGAAGTGAAGCTTCCTTATTTTAAAATATGAAATTTTGAACATAATGTAAATAATAAATATATGCATTATGTATATATGCAACTATCTACTTCATAATTTACATTTTTACAACATACTTTTTTTTTTTAAATAATAAAAGCATTATGCAATTATCAAATTAAATTGTATAAAAAAAAAATAAAATAATATTATGGTACTAAAATAATTTTTTATTATTATTTCTATATATAATTTAAAAAAGTTATTTTTGAACATCATTTTTGCAAAAACTGATGTGCCTGTTATGCCAGATGTTATAATAATAATACAAATTTTTTTTTTTTTTCATCATTTTTCATTAATTAAATTGTTTTTAATTTTTTGATTGATGAAAAAGAATAATTATACGTTATTTAATTGTATTCATAAAAAAAAAAAAAAATATTATTTTTTTTTTTTAATATCGAAATATTACAAAGCTGTTAAAGTCATTAGGGAAATTGTTATGATGATGAGTCAGAAATAAAAATAAAATTTCAATAAAAAAAAAATAATTTTAGATAATAAGAGTCAATGCAAAGAATCGGCGAAACAGTTTTTATGTGCGAAAAGTTAAAATAGTATAAAATAAGAAAAAAGTAAATTAAAAAATTATTAATTATAATAAGTGGTTGCAGTTAAATTTGAAAACAGAACAGGTCACGTTCGCATTAAAATGCCACCAGTACTTTGTGCCCTCTGAAAATGCCTAATATTCTAAAGCCGAATGTTGGGAGTTATTAGCCTTAGAATAAAGATTTTGGTGATGAAGATGATGCGGGAGTTGAGATATAAGAAATTGAGAATTTTTAAATAAAATGATCTATAATTCAATGTATAAAAAGATTAAAGTAAAATTTTTTATTAAAACATTCTGATAATACTTAAGAATAATTATTTTAGATTGAAATGTATAACAAATATTTAACACAATTATAATCTGTTGTTTGTTCATTCAAAGAATTTTTACTTACTTCAAAAATCGAATTTTTTTTTAATTAATGGAAGTTATATGCTGTATCATAAGTGTAATTTTCTCTTACAATATCGCATTAAATAAAATTAAGTATTGAATAGCAGGTTAATACTCAGAGATGCTATCTAAAAACCAATTTAGTCATTATGATTCATAATAACCGTATAATAAAACTTCATAAAATATTTCATTTGCATATATAATTCATAAAAATATTTTTATATAATGCGAAAAAAAAAAGAAGAAAATTGTATTCTTGCATTATGAAATGATATTGCAAACGATTTTGAAATAGGATTTGTAAATGAAAATTTAGATTATTTTTGTATTAAAGTGTTTATATTCATTTATATGAATGAGTTCCTTTTGAATAAGAATTTCTTTTCACATAAGGTTTTACTAAATTTTCATTTATCATTCATTTAATATAGAGAAATCGTAAAAATCGATATATAGGGAAATTTGTATTCTAAATTGAGATTATAGTATTTTTCAAAAATAACAAAAAAAAAAATAAAATAAATGTATGTTGAACTTTTATTTCAACCGCAAATAGCATATTCCAAACATAATTTTGTGTTTTTTTTTTGTGTTAGTAATTTGGTAATATTTTCTAATAAAATTCTAAAATATTAGATTATTTTTTTGTAATATCTATCGAACACTTTAAATACATACACCCAAAATAATATAAGCCTTAACTTATATGTTTAGCCAATTTCTATAAATTATTATCAATAATTCAATAATTCTTGAAATTTTATTACTTTTAAAGTTTATGGAAGATGGTACACATGAACTCTTTAAATATACATTCTGATTTGATTTCGATGCCGAAGAGAAGTTTTAAAAGCAAATATTAATTGAATTTAATTTTAACTGTTCTTCCCCTACTAATATATATATGAGATTTGAACTGGATTTAAACAAATTAGTCTAAATCTCAAAAATAACTTTTTAAAATTGAGTAACGTAGATAAATTCCCTTAATCGAAAAGATACCAATTTTTTTTTTTAAATTTACATATAGACATAAATCGACCACAAAGCAAAAAAATATATTATACCCATATTAAGTTTGCACAGGATCTTACTTTGTATCTTATAAGGATTCTGTATAAAATTTAGTTACATTGTGAATACACCAGTTACATTTTAAATTATTTGAGTATATATCATAAAAATTTTGCACATGAGAGTTAAAATTTATCATTATTGGATATTCACTTTCGATAATTTTTTTTTCCATGAAAAACCATACAGTATCTTCTATACGTTTTGAAAATTTAATACAGAAGAAATGAAAAAAAAAAAATGGTTAAAGAAAATTTGTTTTTCGCATCAATGTGCTAGATATGATGTGTTGTAATTTCAATACTTATACTTTATATATTATGTATATAATCTGTATATGCAGATATAATTACAAATCAATAGAAAGAACATCATAAGGGTAAAATCAAAATATTTTTAGGAGCTCTAATACCACCTGTCGATATGGTTATTTTTTATTCTAAATAATTTTGCATTAAAACGATTTATTTTACCCTTATTAACAATAATAATTTATTATGTTCTTTATGCCCAAAGATTAGTTAAGATAGTTCTTTTTTATGTTGTTTTTTTTTTGGAAAAATGGACCACAATAATTTATAATTATTGTAAGTTCTAATGTTACCAATCATTAAATGTTTCAATTTTCAAACATAAATATATATGTATTTACAAGTAGGTATTTAATTAATTTCAAAATTTTCTAAATTAAGTATATAAGTATGCGAAATATTGTTTTGAATAGTCAACTTAAACACTCATTCAAACAAATTTATATTTTTGTAAGTTTTAAAAGTATATACCATAATAATAGTAGATAATGTTAATAATCTAGACAGAGAGAGAGTGAATTCATTATTAAAGATTTTGTTTGTTGTAAAATAACAACTGACACATATGTATGTCCTTAACAAAATTTTAATACCTTGTTAAATTATAATCATATTTCTTAATATATTTTACGTATGCCAAAATTACCAAAATAATAAGTAATTTTAATCCAAATAAGTACCAAAAATATATTTTAAGTATATTTTAACTTTTTTTAAATAAAAAGTATATGACTTGTAATTATAAATTTCTTCGATTGTATCTCAGAATTAAAGATGAGGTCAAAAAGCTTATAGTTTTGAATATAGATGATAATATGATAATGTGTAAGTGAACTCTTGATCTTCTAAAAACGAAATATTTTCAACTTTTTAAAGATTTAATTTTTGTTATTCTCATAATATTTTTTCTAATTAAGTACCAAGATTTTAATATTGAAGAATCTTCTCAATGGCACCCTATAGGTTATATTGTTTTATTTTGGGCATTTTGAATGATGAATAATACGGTTTATTATAAAAAAAAGGAAGGTTCCTTTCGTAAAATTCTACGTATCAAATTCGGTAATTTTCCTATCTCAAAAGCAATACTAATAATAATAATAATATATATTATTATTAAGAATAATAATAAATCATAATATTGATTTTAAGAAAATAATCTTTATAAAGTCTTCTTCAATACTAAGTTTGTGTATATTTATGTATATTGGAAAATTATAATTCTAATTTTACGATATCTGTTAAAAAGTTTTGCGAACCTAAAGATTATTTTATTTACTCTGCATTGTTTTTTTTTGCTAAAGCAGCATTTTCAAAGTTCTCAGTTTGTGGAAAAAAATGCCCAAAATTTTATTCTAGTAATTTTGAAAGAAGATGGAAACAATTTGAATGTTTGCGAAAAACTTTCCGGCTCCTTTAGATTTTAATTCATGATTTTGTTTTATGCAAATAATTAAATCTTGATATTAAAAAAATTCATTTTTATTGTATAATTTTTTTAAGCTTTCAATTAAAAGTTGAATTAGTTGATGGAAACTCTTCGGAGATGGTCCAAATAATAAGAATAGTGAAATAAATAGATTCAAATAAAAAAAATAAAAAAATTTTAGTTTCAACCAACAACGCTAAGTCTAATAAACCAGACCCAGTATTGAAGAAATAAGAATTTAATAATTAATAACCTTAATATCTTTATTGAGAGGTAAAATTTTTGTAAATATAATTTTTTTTTTTATTTTTCATAAAAAAAAAATACTTATGAGTGGACTTTCTTAGAAATATATATATGTATTAAAAAAGATATTTTCTTTCTTATGAAAACTCACTGGAGGAAAAATAAAACCATAAGAAAAAAAAGTGTATATATGTAATTAATATAAATTACGAAAGTTTTTATTGAATATGGCATGACCGCAACAATTTCGCATAATAGATTTGAACCGCCAAATGTCAGATTCGTTATTTTTTTTTATTCTTACTTAATTTTTTATGTATTTTTAAGATTAGAGAGATGTTTTTTTTGCTCTGAAAAATTAATTATTCATGCTTGGCCGAAATTATAAACAAAAATTTTATATTTTTTGACAATGAATGATTGATTTATTTTATTGTATTATTATTTTTATATTTTTTAGTTGTTATAATAAAGGGAATAAATAATAATATTTTTGTAAACAAAAAAAAAAATTTCTTTTTTTATTATGTTTTTTGATCAAAATAATGAAAACATTAGAGCAGACTTAAAAAAAAAAAAAATATCCTTCTGGAAATAAAATGATAAAATAACAAATAACCAGTATTATTATTCATTTTTTTTTGTGGCAGATTATATTGATTTTTGAAGCTTTATGTTGGAGGGAAATTTAAAGAATATCTTATACATATATTAACATTAAGATTTTGTTATTTAAAGATTTTTTTTTGTATTATTGCTCTTTTAAATGGAACCTTCATTCATTATTCATTATTATGCTAGAGATAGAGTCGACGTAATTCACGCGCGTATGCGCGCGTAAAAAAAATAAAAAAAACCTGTTTTTTTTACCTGTTATGCTCAACGCCGTTCACATGCGAAAAACAAAAGAGAAAAAGAGAAAAATTAAATTAGAAAAATAAAATGGATTCTGTTTGTAATATTTTTATAATGCTTTTTAATTTATTTATAACTTAATAAAACATAAAAAATTTTAATAAATTTGCAATAAATAATTATTTAATTTTTATTTTTGAATATAAGTATATTTATGAACTTTTTTATTTTATTAAATAATTATTTGTTTGTAAAATTTTTTTTTTTCTAAAAACAACAAAATAAACAACACTATTTTTTTTTTTAATTACAACAAAATAAACAACACAATTATAAACAAATGATTTCCACAATGTACGGCGTAAAATACTGGGAAAGTTAAAATATTTCAACTTTTACGCGCGTAAGCTACGTTTTACGTCGTTGCGTATAGCCGGTCTCATACATTTTCATACAATTTGATTTTTTACGTGCGTACACGCGCGTGAATTACGTCGACTCTATCTCTAGCATTAACGTACAAAAATTATTGGATTTTCACTTTGCGATTTTTTTTATTGTGAATATGAATGAGTTGAAATTTTTTTTACTTTCTAATTTTTCGAGTAATCAAATGAATTCTGTAATTAAGAAATCAAAATAATTCAATAACTTATTAAAATGGCATAATAGAGACGAAAATGATATGTTGACTATGTGTAATACTTAATAGTAGATATTCCTAAATTAGTTGGAGCAAAATGTTATATACTGCGATGAAATTAACCTTATGGGATTGTGGATTATTTGTTTAATTTCCAAGTCTTATGATTTTTTTTCACTGTACATTCTTAGAAGTAAGTATTAATTTATTTTGTAGGTAGAAGTACATCATTAAAACTAAGTTATTTTTTGTGGGTATTAAAGTATTTTTATAATTAAAAAATAATTATATCCAATAAAATTCCATATACATATGCTGTATATTTTATTTTCTGATTTTACTGATATTTTGTGGTAAGGACATAAATTTATCAACATCATATATTTAATTTGATAAATTCAATCATATACATAAAGAGTGTTAAATTTTTGTTTTATTTGAAATATAATTTCAAGGATTATTATTTACTATTAAAAAAAATATATTTTCAGTGTTTTAATGATAAAAAATAAAAATACATATTAAGAAAACACAAGAGCGAAAAATGCATATAGATGTACTTTTATAATATAATCTGTATATAGTTTTGTTGAATTTTATATGAAACATAAAAATGTAAGTAGCTTATTTTTATTTTAGATTTTTATTTTTTCAAAATTTTTCTTTGATATTAAATTAATTACTTACTTAAATTCTACCTAGTGTAGTATGTAATTATAATATGAAGTATAAGTACTGCATTCAATTTATTATTATATAAAATAGTAGAGTACTTAAATATTTAAAAAAAACAAAAAAAATAAAAGAATTTTAACTGAAGAGTATTAAAAGCCCTTTATGTGCATTTTCCTAGTCTATAAATAAAAGAATTTTAAGTTGAGTTTATTTTTATAAAAAATTTATATATAGTTATACAGATATTATTTGTTGAAATTTTTCCATATAACAAAAGCAACAATTTATTTAGGACTAGGTAAATTACAAAGTTTCTGTGACGTCGAATAGTAAGATTCCAAGCATGTGCAAGTTTAGGGAATCATACGACATATTCATATTTAAATTTTTTTATTTGATTCTTTAAATAAAAAAAGGATTAAAGACCAGATAAGATATCATGTAACATGTTTCTCGCTTCAATATTCGAAATTCATATTCGAAAATATGTTTTGATTCTTAAAAATAAAAGAAAAGAAATAAATAAATAAAATTTCTAAAATAGATGAGGATGAACCCGCAATCGCAATTCACCGTAATGAATGTATTATTTAAATACCAGATATGTTTAAGCTGAGGTTTAAGCTTTTTTTTGTTTCCGATAAAAAAAAGAACTACCTAATTTGGTTTTGATTTTTATTACATTTTTTATAAATAAAATATATTTCATAGGCCCTCGTAAATCCTAGGCAAGTGCTTAATCTGGTTATCTGCCTATAGAGATTTTCTCATAACACACTTCCAATCCAACATCGAAGTTTTCGAAAACATTATTGTCACCACACATCTGATCGAAATGGTACCAACAATTCCATGTTTCATATAATAAAACTAAATTTTGAAAAAAAATATTCCATCTTAAATCATTTAGTACTTCTATAAAAAAATTGCGAAGAAATTTTCCGTCTTTCAGCTATATTAATGAATTAGATTTGAAATCCAAAAATGTTATAAAAGTTATTTACATACTATTCAAGCTTGATATTGTTTTTCATGGAATTTTTATACTAAAATCTGCTGTTTAATATTATTTTTTTTATATATAATATCTTGCATATTATTATGAAATAAATAAAATCCTTGATATTAAATTTTAACCAAGAATTAAGAACATGAAAATGCATTATTATAAAATTGATGAAAGTATTTTTATCTTTTTTTATTATGAGCTCTTTTTTTTTTATCTACACATATATTAAATATAATATTATAACTTTCGTATATGAAAGTTTAATACATTACATTATATTTAAAATATAATGTTAAGTATGCAAAAATTTTGGAAAAAAAAAGATAAATAAATAAAATATTTTTTATATATTTTACATAAAAAAAAAAGAAAAAAGTTGTAATAAAAAATAAAATTTGTTTTGAGTTAAATAACAAAAACAAATTTGATTTCTATTTTTTGGGAAAATTTTTTTTTTTAATATATTTATATAAATACTTTTCTTTTTCCTTTTATTTTTTTTGCTTTTTTTTTTTTTTTGTATTTTTCTGGATATCATGGGGAAATGGGTAAATTCATTTCATTTGCATAAAATGTTTTTTTTTTTTTAGTGAAATTTAATAAAAAAAATTTCTTACATTAGGGAAGAAATTTCTTTTAGTTTTTTTTTTTTATTTTTTTTTTATTTTGTAATCAATAATGGATTTTAAGTTTGGCAGCTTTGTCTGTCTCTGTTAAAGTTTAAGTTTAAGAAAAGTTAATGTCATTTAAGTGTTATATCGAAATTTAACTATTAAAGAAAGGCGAAAATTAAGTCTAACCCGTTTTTGACCTAATGTTACATTTAGTTTTTTTTTGGTTTTTGCATTTTTCGCATTAATTTTATATTAAATGTATTCTATGTAATTAATTTATGATTATTCTGAGCTTTAATGTTTCTTTAATAAACTAGCACTTGAAAATATTAAACACTAAAATTCATTATATGTTACTTAATATAGGTTTTTAGAATATTGGTTGTTTAGGAAAAACTATCATGATGCTAGTTGCAATTGTGATGACAATAGTTCGAATTATATGGTTTGTTAGAACATCGGTTGTGTAATGAAAAACTATCACAATATTTTAAGCTTTCTAGTTGTAATTGTGGTGAATGAGAATTTCTAGCAACTATACGATTAAAATCGTTATTGCATAATTGACAAAGTCAATCTATTCCCTCAGAAATACAATTTTTTTACAATATTTTCAAAGGGTTAAAACTTTGAATTATATGAATTTTACATAATGGAGTTTTCTTGAATACCATTTCTGCGATTTATAAAAAAAAATAAAATAAAAATTTATTGAATTTAAAAAGAAAAAATATATTATATTCAAAGCTTTTTGTAAAAAAAAATATATATCGAAAGAAAATTAAATTTGACTTTTTTTTTTTTTTTTGAAAAGGAAGTTCAAATCTGGAAACTTTGAAAAAAAAAAAAAAATAAAAGTATACCTAAATAATGTTAAAAAATTTTTTTTAATGATAATTCAAAAGAAAATATATAAAATTTCATTAGTGAAATAATAAAAAAAAAGAAAAAATTTATATAATAAGTAATATGAAAATGAATAATTCAAAATTTTTTGAATGAAATTGATAAATCAGAAATCAATTAACCATTCTCTACTCTGTAAAAAGTATGTATGTATTTTTAAAAATTTCCTTTTTTGGTATTTTTATCAAAATAATGTCATTTATATTGGATTGATTTTTGTTGTCGCTGGCATCAATACAATAAAACCTTCCTATTCCAGATAATTTGTAACTTCTTTGAAGCTTGTATCAAGAAGTATTAAATCATCCCCTTTTTTAAGAATCCCTGACTATAAAACGCATTAACTACGAAACAATCAATTCTATATACACACTAAAGAGATTGACAGAGAAGTTTGTTTTTGACCTGAATAGCACCGTCTCCGGTAATAATTATATCTACTTTTTTTTATGAAGAAGACATGTACCATTTAGCTATTAGACTAAACAGTTCTCATATCCATGCAGTTTCTTTATATATAAATATAATGTGATGGAGGGAACTAAGATTGCGATCCAAAGTGAAGTGGCAGAGCTTCTGATTGAAAGTCGGACACAATTTAATTATTAGTAAAGACTGGGCTGGAGTAAAACAACGTTCGCGTCGGGATCGACTAGTGTAATATATAATAAATTGACTAAGTTTAATACATGCAAATAATATTACGTTGTATTTTGGCAAATAAGACTAGTAAGAGCACTGATATGTACATTTGTTAGCCGTCATAGTGTAGTGGTATTGCCCTTATCCTATGGCATGTTCAGTCGTGGGTTCGATTATGAATCTGAAGTTTAAACTAAATAACACCTCCACGAAAATATTCATACTTTTTCGTAATGAAGTTTGTTGCCTTTGCTAATGCAATTTTTAATCCGTTTCTAGAATTTTTTTTTATAATTTGAAAAATTAATTTTCGAAAAAAAAAACATATGAAAATAGTAATATATAATATATTCCATTAAAAAAAGAATAAAATTTCTTACATTATTATGACATTTTTAATATTTGTTTGCTTACATTTTTAATATAAAAACTTTTTTTCAAGCTTAAGGCGTATCACAATATTTTGTAATTATTATTTATTATTATTATTATTATATTGGTCTTAATATTCTAAAAAATGTTGTATCAGTTTTGAAAGTTTCGAACTTCATCACTTAATTTGGCTGGTGAGAATACGCCCTTCTCAGTTATAATTCCAGTAATTAAAGAAGCTGGAGTTACATCAAATGCGGGATTCCAGCAAGTTATACCTGTGCAAATAAAATTATGATTAAATTAATTTTTTTTTTTAAATTTTATAATATTTTACCAGGAGCTGCTATTCTGTGCTCTCCAACGTGAGTCATCTCTCGATCTGGACGTCTTAAAATAAAAAATTATTTAAAAAGCTAAAAATTATTCACATAAAATTATTTTGATTGAATAAGAAAAAGACCTTTTGAGAAATTTGATATTTTTTTTTTAATAGAAGCAGTTGAGTATAAGAATATTACTTACTCTTCAATTATTACATGATCTCCACTTGGGATCTCCAAATCTAAAAGGAGTCAATAACAAAAAAAAAACTTGAATTTAAATTTAAAAATATTTCTATTTGATGTTACCGATTGACGTTAAAGGAGCTGCAATATAAAATGGTACGCCATGATGTTTTGCAACAACAGCTATTTGATATGTTCCAATTTTATTTGCTGTATCTCCGTTGGCAGCTACCTATAATATTTATAGAAAATACTCATTATTGTTAAAAAAAAATAATAAAAACTTTTTTTAAACACGAATATAAATGATATGATATTAATTTTAGATCGTGAATAGTTTATAGTGAAAGTATCATACCCGATCGGCTCCAACAACAACTGCTGCAATATTCTTGGATCGCATTAAAGTTGAAACCATGCTATCTAATACTGTAAAAAATTCATTATTTGTAAATAGAGAAAAAATTTGAATTATGCATAAATTACTTAACGTTGCTGGAAGCTTATCGTGAACTAATTCAAAAGCGGTTAGCCTTGCACCTTGATTATAGGGCCGTGTTTCTGTACAATAAATATGCTCTGCAAAATTTTTTATTATTTTTTTAAAATTATTTATTAAATAAAGAATTCAAAATAATCTACTAACCTAATCTTCCTAGTTCTTGTAATTTACGAACAACTCCTAACGCAGTACCATATCTATCAGTAAAAAAAAAATTAATAATTGAATATAAGTAAGTAAGTATATCTTATGAGTTTATACCCTGCTGTAGCTAAAGAGCCAGTATTACAATGAGTGAGCAGTCGTACTGGTCCTTCTTTTTTTAAATTTTCCAAAATAGCGAAAGCACCATGTTTTCCTATAGCTTTGTTATCTGATATATCTTTTTCAAGCATGTCTTCGGTAGCTCTTAAAAATCTGTAAAATAATAATAATTTTTCATTCTTGATGAATTAAATATGTTTTAACTGAATCTTTATCAAAATATAATAGTTTGAATTGTTACTTTGATTTCATATCATCAACAGAATAACTTTCATCTTCTGTAAGATCATTTGCTAATGTTATTAGCTCATCGGCAGCTATTTTCATGTTAACAGCTGTTGGTCTTGCAGAAACTAAATAATTTAATTTTCCTTCAATTTCTTGTCGCAAAGATTTTTTTGTTTCATAATTTTCAGGATATATTTCAACAGCCAATGATAAACAACCTACAATAGCTATAGCAGGTGCCCCACGAACCTAATTAATAATGCAAAAAGAACAATTAATTACATAAATTTGAATTGAAAATAATTTAATTTAATTTTTAAGTTCTGACGCTGATATTTATAGAATAATTAAAGTATGGTTTTTTCTTTTAAATTCATAATTAAATATAAATATAATTAATTAAAATAGGATTTGAATTTCAGATTTGATAAAAAAATTCCTATATAATTTTTAATGTCAATACTATAAAATCTTAGTTCTTTCTATACCCATTAATCTTTTACAAACAAAATTCTTCTTTACTTTTCTAATTATTATTTTGCTCTTAGTTAAAAGAATTTAATTACCAAAATTATTATCAGTAGGTAACTACATATTTGTTTACGATAACATAAGTATTATGTTTCAATAATCCCACAAATTTTATGCTTGAATTTATTTATTATATACATAATGTTCTGCAAAATGTATATTGTTCATATTTTATGAGTACCAAGGTTTTTCTCAGAGCAAAGCATAAATAATCAATGAACTTAAAAGTTTATTGCAAAGCAAAAGCATGCTTGGAGTAGGCAATTACGAATATGTGTATAGTTATAGGTGCTATAACTACATACGGTATTCTTAAAATAATGTTGTAAAAAAAAAAAAAAAATTAATTTTTATACGTATTTTCTTTCAGAAAGGAGATTTATGTGATTAAAAAAATTATAATTATAAGCATAATAAAAATAAAGACAAATAAATTTAGAGATATTAAAATTTGTTTGATTGAACTGACAAAATGACAAAAGAAAAATTAATGAAAAAATTAATTTTTTTAATTTTAATTTATTTTTATAATCAATCTGAATCGTTATTAATTAGAAAAGAAAACCCATTGCATAAGAAAAATGGTACGGGATAGATGCCATAAATTGAATATCTCAAAAATTTTAACAAAGAGTTCGAAAGGGAAATGGTAGAAAACCATATTAGTGTTATGTGGAAAATGATTTTATGAAAGAAATTATAATTTTTTTTTCAATATCCAATTACAAAGAGAGAGTGGTTTATTTTTATCTCGTCTTATAAATATGAATTACTCAACTAAAATCTGTACGCTGGTCCTCATTTCGTATATGTTCATAAAAAAAATGCGACCGATAATAAGACATGTTCTTATAAATAAAAAGTATCTTAGTCTAATCTAAATAGAAAAAAAAAAGTCATAATGATTGATATCAAAAAAATAGTTTCCATGATTATGGCTACGGAACATACATCAAAGAATGCGGATGTAAATTGACCGCTCAAATATGATAGCTGTGTGGTTTGTAAATAAATAGTTTAATTTTAAACTAAATATCTTTTTTTTTTTTCTATTTGTTTTCTGGCTATATTTTTATTTATTTATTTTTTTATAGATTGTAATCAAAAGTAGGTACATATATATATTATTTTGTTTAATGTTTTTAAGTTATATTTAAAAATTTCCCTCGCTCTTGCTGTGGGATTCTATAAATAACAACAAAAATAGATTCTTATCAAAAATTGCCAAAAAAAAAAAAAAAGGATCCGGAAAGTTTTAGGAAAAAAATAATTTTATTTGCAATTTGTTTACAATTTTTGTTTACCTGCATTTTATTAATAATTTTCCAACCATCTTCGACTCCTTTCACCGACACATATTTTGATTGATTTGGTAATAATAACTGATCCAATATTTCTAGTTTTCCATTTTTGTATTTAATTGATTGTAGGCTCATAATTAAATTCTTTGAATTTTTGTAATTTATAAGTTCTAATAAGAAAAACAAAAAACCTAGAAAATATTTTAATTTTTTATTTATTTATTTTTTTTGATATTAATTAAGTTATTTAATATTTTCTTTAATAATTAATAATGTTTTCTGTCTTAGAAATGTGAAATATTAGAGGAAAATACAAAAAAAAAAAGTAATTAATTTTGTTTTTCTAAATTCCCTGTGTACCTATATACAATTCAACCAAAACAGCAATAAAATAAAAATTCAAATTATTATTATTTATTTATTTATTTATTTTGTTATTATTTAAAAATATTGATTCTATATAATGATCTGATTTTGAGGTTTTTTTTTTCTTTTTGTAAAGCAATAAAAATAAAAGTAGGTATGTTTTCTATCTAACAAGTCTATCACAACTGAATTATTTTTAATTAAATATTTTTCTTCAGATTTAATTTTTTTTTTTATTTTAATTCTAATTGTAGGGTGGAACGAAATTTGAAAAAGGGAATTGTTTTTTTTTTTCGTATAATAAGTTATATCTGCATATATTATATAGAGAAAACGTAATGAAATTATAATAAAAAAAAAATTGTTTATTTTTCTCTATATGCAAATAAATTTCCAATGATGTCATTAATTAAAGATATAAGTAAAAAAAAAATAACAGAATGGAGATAGTTTTATGAACTTTTTATTTGTGCTTAAACAGAATGATACATAAATTAATTAATAATATTTTGATTTAATTGTAATGGAATCAATTTTAATAGACTGTATATTAAATTAATTATATTATGTTCACTTGCGAATGCATTATGTATTTAATATGTAAGCTTTAAATGTTAATTCATTAATCATCATAATCATAATAGGGATGTAATAATTTTTACACACTTAAGAAAACAGGTTGCCAAAAAGGTAAAATAGATGGTTAGATAATTCAACAAACAAATATTGCAAACCGGTGGTTATTAACTTGTTTGTGAACCACAAAACGCTTAAAATGATTGAAAATTCCCAAATAGATATACGTTACGATACTTTTACTCCAAATATATTTGTGAATTAAAATAGGTGCTCCCAAAGCCTTGAAACGGTAAAAATCTTAAAGTCATATCCCTGTGGCTTGAAAATCAGTAAGAATAACGTTTTTTGATATTTAACTATTAAATCTTAGATTTAGACCCTCATTATATCGAGGATATTATTTTTTGGATAGTAATGGAATATCAAAATTTGGCATGCCTAAATTTCCACAAAATACCACAAAATTAAAATTCCGCATAAAATCCAGCAATATATTTCACAGATATCCAAAATTCCTCAAAAATTATACCACAAAATTATAAATTCCGCAGATTCCAAATTTTCCAATTAAAAAATACCGCAATATTAAAAATTCACAATAATTTACAATTTTATCTAATTTTACACAAAATATTTTAACCCAGAGAAAAGTACTCATTTAATTTTTTTTCTTGTACTTTATTTATTTTTAATTATCATTATTATTTAAGAAAATAATAAAATAATGTTTTAATTTGTTTTTAATAAAAAAATTAAAAATTATATAAATTTTATAAGAAAATAATTTTAAATCTTGACTGTCTACTTTCCGGAATCAGAAAGTATATGGAATTGTGTGTATTGTGGAATTAATATACGATCAAAAATATAGTTAGTCTTGGACTTAGTGGGCGACAAACAGATGAACAGATAAAAACTAAAACTATACTCCGTTTTTAATTTTCTTTGTATCTTACTATTATTAAGTATAATAATAAAAAAAATTTAAAAATGTGATAAAAAAAAAAGATTTTTCCAAAACTCTAATTAATATTAAAATTATTTTATTATATTTTTCACTGCATTGCCTTGTGTAATTTAGAATTTCCGGACTATACGTGGATTCGATGGGTGCAATAAAACCTTTACTTTGCGTGGTATGATAAGGTGAAAAACATTTTCGGTAAGTGTAAAGAAAAAAATACAAAGTGAAAATCTTGTAAGTTTTGTTACAACTTTCGGTTGATTACAAAATATATTTTTTCATTAAACTGTATTGAAAATCAATATTTATTAAATAAATTTTCAACTCGGTTGTTTTATTATATAATATAGGTATAATTTAAAATGATGTTAATGATATGTACACTATTTGTTCGGGTTTTTTTTTAGTTTTCAATCATCAATGCTCCACAAAATTAAATTTTGCATGAACCCAAACACTTTTTATCGTAATATATACACTAAACATACTTATATACATATTATTCTAATTCTCGTGCGTCTAGACTAGATATAAGATATACATGTATACACATATTTTTGAGATTTATTTCAGTTTATATTATGTATTATTTTGTTGGCTTTACTTTTATTGTTTTTCATCAAAATAAATTAATACAAACTGACAATTTTTCAATATAACATATTATCGACCACGAATTCGGTTGCAGGCGAAGGTATGGTCTTCTATACATTATAATAAAACAATATTTCTATGTTTACCTTTCTATTTACAAATAGGTATGTATATGTACAATGTACATAATACATTCTTTAAAATAAGTT
This sequence comes from Hybos culiciformis, assembly GCA_964007475.1. Classification (NCBI taxonomy): domain Eukaryota; kingdom Metazoa; phylum Arthropoda; class Insecta; order Diptera; family Hybotidae; genus Hybos; species Hybos culiciformis. Next base: position 13,617,935 of record OZ023273.1, read on the forward strand.
TAGTTTTTCTTAGTTTCAATAGTTATTTTTAGAGAATATAAGTGATTTTCAGATAGTAAGTAGGCGGTACTTAAAAATGATAACAATATTCCTGATTAAATCATTATTTGTTTACTACATATTATCACACAGAAATATAGTATACACAGAGGAATAATTTCATAAACTTTTTAAGTACGATATAACTGGTGGGGATTAGCTCCATTTCATAGTATTGCATAGAATTTGTTTCAAATTACTCACATTTTTAAAAATACTATCAAATGGAGCTGAACGACAGCTGTTCATATTAAAAAAGTTGTATAAAATTGTCCCCCTGTGTATACTATATATTTCTATGTGCTAGTAAGTATGTTAAAGAATTCATTAAGATAAAATTAAATTTCTTTGTAAATTTTTAAAACGTAACTAAAAAAAAACAACAATTTTTTTAAGATTGAAGTACTTTGAAAACATAAATAAACTTTTTTTTTATCTAATCTTGTATAAAATAAACGTGCAATAGAATGGAAGCTTCAAATTGAAAGTATGATTTAATTATCGTTCCATTCATTGACAAAATTTAATTTTGAAATTGTCAACATCGTAATCTGTTTAAAATATTTAGTTTCAGTTCATCGATAGTGATATTGAAAAAATTGTATAAAAACTTTATTTATTACCATCAAATCATTAAAATAATTTAATTTTTTAAAGTTAATTTATTATGTAGTGTCGGCGAAATTAAATGAAATTATTATGCTTGAATGAAATTTTTGGCTAATCACACGAAAGATGGGTTCATAAACTCTGAATGCCTAAAAATAAATTTGTTTATGCACATTAAAAAAAAAATCTGCAAAATTGATTTAAAATTTCAATATTATGTTATGTACAAACATTTAAAATTTTTTTATCAGCAATTTAAAAGTGAAATTTTTTCAGATTACTATTCCGGAAGTGATAATTTTTCAAAGTATGTACTGATTTAAAGCTGCCCATGTCTTATTCTGAGATCAATATATATATTATAAATATATAGTTCTGCTCCAAGTATACAAAAAAAAAAAATCAGCAAGAGAAATTATATAAATAATAAAGTAGATATACTTAATTAAATTTTAATAATTTGTTAATTATTTATGGCAAAAATAAAACAATTTTCGACAATGATAAACAATTATAAATCAATTAAGTATTTAAGCATATCAAAAATATGTTTAAAAAATTGAACTCTAAAAGATTTGTTTACTGAAAAATCTCCTCGCTTTATAAGCTTGAATTAAAACGAATTTAATAAATTAGGTAAAATCAATTATGTACGTATTTAGGTACGTGTAAGTAATGTTATTGCAATATATAACAAATAAAATCTATACTTACTTAAATAATAGGAAAAATTTAATTCTAACACAATTTTGGCAGGGACCGTTGAACCCAATTTTCGAACTATCTTTTTTTGGGGAGTAATTTCTTTTTTTGTATTTGAATTGTTCACAACCCATCAATCAAATATAAATTTATCACATAAATAATGTAATTATTTGTGACGTTTTCAAGATAAAAGTAATATAGTACTTATTAAGTTGTTTAAATTTTTAACTACAATCTGCTTGATTTCTTTCCGGGAAACATTGTTTACATTTTTGCACATTTAGTGCACGTGAATTTAATTTTTAGAAAAGTAAACTTATTTTATGTAATAAATGTAAAATGTATGTACAACAAAAGACAAGATCTTAACTTAAAATAATGCAATTCAATTGAAAAATGTAAAAACTTACATAAATACCTATTTTACTTACATAAAAAATACTTTCTAAATTGTTTGCTTTACTTATTTATGAATAAAGTTCTCAATCTTGCTTAACAAAAGTAATTTTGAATGATAAGATTTGGGGCAACAAGGATTAACAGTTTTTGCTAATATCCCAGAACTTTTTGAGTTCATAATCAAAGGTTTGAAGGAACAAATATGATGTTCCTAGTCTTATTTGGGATCGAAATTAAAAACCAATGTGTATAATCTTAATTTATGAATTGAAAAATCCGGTACCTAAGTAGTAAGTGAAGTTTTTTATCTACAATTCATTTATTTTATATTTTTCTTAAATAAAATTAAAAAAAATAAATTATTTTGCTGGTGTTCGTGAATAACATTATTATAATATTTTTATAAAATGCGAGCGTTAGTATAATCACAAACATTATAGATGTGGACAGATTATACAATATGTATATTATAACATATTATACTCACTATACATTAAATGTTGTTTTTAGAAAGAAAAAAATAATACGTGATAAAATATATTTTTATAATAACATCAAAAACATAATATTGTACAAATCATTATATATGTCATGTTGCATATGCCTAGTTAGATATATGTACATTATACATAGTTGGAACAATTATTTATTTTTTCTTATCTCTTTAGATTAAAAAAAAAAAAAACTTATACAACAAAATAGAAGTAAGTAGGTACCTAATCTTTAAAATTATTTTATTATTTATTTATTTATGTATTAATAATAAAATTAGGTATGTATATATGTATATAAGGAAAATATCGTAAATTCACTTTATTAAGAAATTCAAGAGTATTTTATTAGTTTTTATTTTTGTTGTCAAAATATAATGAAAATTTATTTATATTTTAGCAAGCTTTTCGAAAATTATGAAATTTTTAAAATTATAACTAGTAATTAATTTTTTTTGGCAATTTGCTAAACAAACATGATATTTTAATTCAAAGAAAATAAATTTCTTTGCATTTTTTTTTGTTAAATTTATATTGGACTACCTATAAGTTTAAAAAATAAAAAAGTAGATATATGTGTAAGACATACATAAAAATTTATTATTGGTTTATTTTAGGATTTTTAGTAATTAATATCGTGATAATAATACGTCGTATGAGTACATTGTTTTACAGAAGGCACTTTGTTTTTAGCTTTTCATAACAAATTTTATAAAAAATGTTGACTAATTATTATTAAAATTAGTTCTACGAAGTAGCTAGTAAGCAATATTTGTGATTGAAGATGCATTTCATAATAATTTTAAATATTTTGTAGCAGAAAATTTAATAAAATTAAATAATTTTAATGCATCAAAATTCTCAACAAAATAAAATCGCGATAAAAGAGTGAAATTTGGAAATTTTTGAATTCTTTGAAATTTGATCGATTTAATTAATACTAAAAATGAAAATCTCATCATCATTATTTATTGTATATTTCAGCTTAACTTAACTTAATTGTATAATTCGTTTATGTTCCGTATGGCGATAATATAGTGCTTCCTAAGGCCTTTCAAAAGGTAAAAAAAGTTTGTAAACGTTCCGTGACCAACGAAATAATATAAATATATAATTATTATTACATAGGCACTTATATTTTTTTTATAAAATATGAAATCATTTCTCGGCAATAGAATTATAATTTTTTTTTCATATTTTTTAATTAATATTTACACAAAAAATAAATACAAATAAGTACCTATATAATATTAATTTTAAAAATAATTTTTAAATGCATCATAAACATAAAACACTCAGAATAATAAATCAAAATAAAACATAAATTATTGACAAAATTTATATTTATAGATTTTATTTAAACATTATTTAATAATTTTATTTATGTTTTGTTTTTTTTTTTTTGTATGAAAAAAAAAAACAAAAATTTACTAGATATTATTATGTGTGTACTACGAACGACCGACGACGTGGTTCTTTTTTTTTAATAATATTTTATAATTTTATTTTATATATATATAAATTTTTTTTTTATAAAACTCACTTTAATTTATTTTAGTTGATTTTATAAGAAAAACGTGGGATAAATAAAATAGAAAACAACAAAATATTTGGCAAAAAAATATCTGACAAATAAAATTCAACCGGTAAATTGACATTTACTATAATTGTCATTCAATGACAAATAAAGAAATGGCTTACTTTAATAAACCTAAATAAATGAAATTCTTTTTATATAAATTTAGAAATAAAATAAAATTTTTATAGAATTTTTGTTGTTTACTTGATATGGTTTTTTCTTTTGTGTATATTTAATTTTATTTTACAGCAGACTATATAAAAACAAAAATATTGTACATTTTGAATAGATACTTCGTAAATCAAAGTTTAGTTGATACAGAGAAAGATATATTAAAAAAAATAAAAATATACTCTTATAGATATATGTAAATACATTATAACGATATTACGATATTTTTATTTAGAATTTATCTTTTTGGTTTTCAATATAATATTTAATTTATATAACTTTATTTAAATTTCATGTTCCGAAAATTATTGGCATCCATAAGTTTAGAAAATTATTATTATATTATTATAAAAAATCTTATAAAGTAAATAAATAATTTAATTATCAAAGAATATTTATTTTCTTTATTCTATACAGAACTTATACTCATAACAATTTCACTTAGTCTATTAATAAGAGATTAAAAATACAAAATTAATATTTTACAATAATAAGATAAAGGCATTAATTCATTAATAATAATACGTTTAAAATAGAGTCTTTGAATACTTTTCTTGAACAACTGAAGTCCATTAATTCATAATAAACAATAAAATTACGAATACAATTACTTAAAGGCTCATAATACGATTAATTTGTTCTATAGACGGAAAAAAAAAAACTCATTCAAATTTCCAAACAAAAACTTAGTCAGAATTTAAAAATATTTATTTATATAATATAAATTTATAGAAATTGATATACATAACATAACATCTATAGATAAAAAATTTTTAAATAGGACATCAAAAATCTGTAACTAGAAAAAATCCTAAATGCATCCAGCAATAATCCAAAAATACGCGCTTTTGTTCAAGGGTTGGTATTTTCATCAAATTTAAACATCTTAATTTCAAAAACAAAATGATTTCCATCAATTAAATTACTATACTCCTTGCATTTTATTTAATATTTTAATAACATTTACTGTAATTAGGATTAAATAAACAAATAAAAATAATTTAATTTTTTAATATATATAAATATAGTTAAGTACCTCCTATCTACATATTGAAAGACAAATGAAAATGCTTATAACTATAACTTCAATTATTTGAAGACCAAAATATCCATAATCTCGTTTCTCATGTCTCAGATTCTACAAGTTCCAAGTTCCAATTTTTGGAATTTGCGGCTCTTAACCAACTAAAATATTGTTCAAATAAAATTCATATATTTCCTATTTTATTCAAAGTTTTAATAAATTCCGACGAAAGTCAAGTTTTGGGTAGATTGTTACATTTGCGTATGATATATGCACATATGGTATTGTTGGTAGAAACCCTAAAATAATATGTTTAACTTCTTGAAATGTTGAAAGCGGACGGAGGTATTTACTATTCTATATATTTTTAGGTGAATTTGAATAGTATGTATAACTTATTGTAATCGTGAGTCTAACATTATTATAAGTGTAACAGAAATTTGAATTTGAATCTGAATTGAATAAGAATTTGAATTGTATTTGAAAAGAATTTGAATTAAACTTGTATTCGTATTGTATTTTTATTTGATTTATTATTGAATATTTTTAATAAAGATTTAATTTTAAAATAGAAATTATTGAACAATGCAAGTCCAATCTATATCAATTTTTAACGAACTAAAAAGCTCATAAGGTTCAAATTTCAAAATAACTTTTTAAATCATATTATTTTGAAGATTTAATACGAATTGGAAAAATTAGGACAGATATAATTTTTTAATTTTACTCATATTTCATTTTTGTGATTTGATGTCATTGATTAAAAAAAAAAAAAATAAGAAAAGACAAAAAAAAAATAAAATAAAAGAAAATAATGTTCAAAATTTTTATTATTAAAAACTTTGCATTACAATCTTAGTGTAAATTTATAATAAAATTAAACTTAAGCTCATATTTCTTTTCTATATATTTTTTTTTGTTCTCAAGAGGATTTCCTTGGACATTGTTCTAATTTTTCTTCCTTTTTTTTTTTTGTTTTGGTGTAGATTAAAACTTTTATAATAGACTCTGTTGAGTACTAATAAAATCATAAATCTAATTTATCTTTTCTTTTTGTTCATTTTATAATGTAGACTTACATTCAATGGCAACAGTTTTACCAAATCAAATAACAGGAAGTATAATCTTATATAAAAATATAGTGTTCTTGCACTGAAATTTATTTTAATGTACCTATGTACCTGGATTTAATGATTGGTACATTTTATTCAAGAAAATCGATGGGTACTATAACATCAGTTATAAATAAATATAAGAAATGTGAAATATCTAGTAATTCTTGTACCTTAAACTTGGGAGCGTCTTATGATATAAAACAATGACATATGTGTAATGTACAAAAATGAAATTTTTGATGCTACTGAAAAGCAATTCTGTCATCGTTGATTAATGCTGATGATATTACACATATTATGCGTTGAAATTTCAAAATGAAATAAATATAATGTTAATATAATTTTGAGTTATTTATGCATAACTGGTTTATTATCTGCATATTAAAAATTTTGTTTTTTTTTTATAATAATAAGCATAAAATCTGAATTGTTGAAGTTTTTTTTTTTGTGAAAGAGAAAACTAAAATTACTTTGATAATGAAATATGATTTATGTTTTTGAACTCAAAAAATTCATCAAATGAATCCTTATTTTGAAAAATTTTAGGTATTATATAAGTACATCTTTCTAAAAAGTAAAAACATTATTCTTCTAGGTACATAATAATAATAATAATAATGATAATAATAATAATAATAATCAAGTTTTTGAACTGATTTAAAAAAAATTGTATGATTTTTTTAAACATATTTTATGCATTTTTTAAATGAAAAACTAAAATATGCAAATTACCGAATATACATTAAATTAGCTTCAAGCTTTTAAAAAGAAAGCAAAAACTCTTTTTAAACTCGTGTTTTTTTTTGTTGCCTTTTTAGTAGTCAAAAATATTAAATAAAACTTATTTATGTTTGGCTAGCAAATACTCCTTACTAAAAACTATATTAAGCTATAGAATTAATTATAATATAAATATGGATAAAAAACTCGAAAATATTGACGTAGAAATTTACTAATTGTTTTTAATATAGATTATGGTGAAAGCTGACGTCCAATATTTTGAAAAAAAAAAAAAAAAAAATAATAATAATAAATGAAGAATAAATTGGAATAATCTCGGGAATAATAATTAGGTATATAGTATAGTTACACATAATTAAATTCAAATGAAACTTAAACAAACATCGCAACAAATACAAACATATAAAATAAAGACATAAATGTATTAATGTATATTCCTTATATACAAATAAACTATTCAAATATACATATTGTACAAAATAATATTAACTTAAACAGACGTACACATTTTGAAAACTTTGGGTTTTTCTGGGTCATTAAATAAAAAAAAATTATTTTCCAAACATAAAGATGTTAGTATTATATTTTTAATTAGCATCATTAATTATCTTTTTGAAAAATTTACGCAATAATTTGTTTTCTCTAAAAGTAATTTTGAGCTTTAAATGTTACAAAAATTACCTATTCGAAACTCTTTTATTTCATAATTAATTTAAAAATGCAAATAATTTGTAGAAACACCCTTATTCTGTAACTTGAAATATTAAGTTATGAAGAAATAAAAAGTGTTTTACATAGTATTATTATTATTATTTTTAGGTATATATGTAAGAAAAAATAAGTTTTTCTTGGTTTGTTTACTTTATTATGAAGACTTCAATTGTTTTTTCATTAACTATTTTTTTTACTCACCATGAGAAAAGTAACATAAAGATATATAAGATATTATGGAAAAAATTACTTGAAATTAATTTTTTCTATTTTTAATATGATAAGCAAATTATATAAGGATTTCAAAACTAACAAGTTTTATAGAATCACGATTCTGTAAAACTAAATAGTTTATTAAACAAAATAGTAGGTACATAAAGTCAAATTAAAAAATATATCCTTCTTGAAACAATATTGATGTATAGACAATTTAAAATCTACTTAATCATTTTTATATTAACTAAGACAGCAGCTGAACGCCTAACATAACTTAAACGAATTAAATTTAGAAAAAATAAAATCAAATGCTGTTAATAAATTTTCTCAATATTCCTTGTAGAAAGTATAAAGTCTGTTTTAATGTCAACGTAGCAATAATTGATGAAAAAAAAGTGAATATATATATAATATATTATCCTTATTTCTTATGGTAGACATTATCTTAAATCAAACATTGTTAGTTTTTTTTTTTTTTGTTGTCTATGGTATTTCCACAGATCTAAGAAATAAATATCTAAAAATCCACCCAAATATCAAGAAGTTAATCGACTTCGATAATACATTTAACTTTTAAATAAGTACTTAACGTTTCAAAAAAGAAAAAAAATAAAATAAATAATTTTAAATTGTCAGGGAGGATTTTGAGATGTTCATATAATATATAAATATGTATAACTAAAATCCTTATGTGGCAAAAAAAAAAATCCTTTTTCCGATATCTTTTAAATAAATTTATTTATACGCCTATATAAAATGTATTAATACTTTGTTTTTATTATGTTTTTATGTAAATATATCGTTGTTTATTTCTGGCAGTACCTTTCTCTTTGTTTAATAAATTATGTTTATTGAATCGCTAGCTTGATTTAATCAGCGGCACGCAATGTTATGTTGCACATTGTATATTGAATAAATTTTAAATCTTGCCAAAGAATCGAATGGATTTGAATAAAAAATATCAAAAACAAAATATTCTTTTATCAACAAAAACGGCAGAAATTTTGATTCCAGCTGTATCCCAAGATAAACATTAATTTTTCTTCACAAAACATTTGGGAATAATTAAAGATCAAAACTTCAAAATCAAAACACAGTAAGTATATAATAGTTAAAATAATATTGTCGTTCTAAGGTTAATATTTTAGATTGAATAAGGCTAAGTCTTACAATTTGTAATCTTGACAATAATGTGCTTTGATTTTTTTTTTTTTTTTGACATAAATTTACATGTAATTTTTATGTAAAAATTTACCATTTTATTTTCAATGTAAATGAAAAGCTGACTAACAACAATAATTATTCCAAATTTTGTTAACAACATAACATAACATGATACATACATAATACATAATACTTTTTTTTTTTTTTTAATAAGAATTTATGTAAAATTATTATTTTTCGCAACTTGAACATTATATACATACTATATTTAAATAAAGGAATAAAATGAAAATTGTTAACACGTATATGAATTTTTCCCCAAGTTAAATTTAATAATATCTCAATTTTTATATATAATGTCAAATGTCAATTGTATGCGTTGTAATTTATAAAATTGTAACAATAAATAAAATTTTATAATAATAAAAAAATAATAAAATTGTATATTATATTGAAAGCATTTGATTTCACAATTTTCTTTCTAATTTTTTTTTTTTTTTTTGTTTTTTCGATATTATATACTTTGTATTAAATTTATCATTTTTAGAATAATAAATATTTCGTATAAAGAATTTATTCCAATCATGTAAGAACTTTAAATCAAAATACAATATGTTAAAATTTTAGGAATTTTCTATTCTCACAGAAAATTATACATAAATACAATTTATTTGAAACTTAAATGTTGTGATGCTTTAACCTGTGAGTCTAGACAATTTCAGAATTTAATTTTAATATGAATTCTTTGTTTTTATGTATATATTATGGTAAAATATTAGTCACATATGTTTTTCTATATATGAAACTATGCTTTTCTTTTTTGTTTTCCGAAAAAAAAAAAAAAAAAAATGAACAACATATTTTATGTGGATATGATACGAATTATTTAATTTTATTTTCATATTTAATTTTATTTTTCTTGCATTTGATATTTTATGTATAGATAAAATTGTTAAATTTAAAATAATATTAATATAATAAATATTTCTGACTGACAATGGGTAGTATACAAATCTAATGAAATTGTTAAAAAAAAAAAAACAAAAATTTTCCAAATAATTATTATAGAGGAAATAATATAATATTATGTTTATAGCATATATACGTCATATCAACATAATAATAAAATATTATTGAATGAAGTGTAATTATAAAATATAAGGGAATTATTTGGTGTAATTTACATAAAAGGATGAGATATTATGTGTGTACTATATTTATGTAAATAGTGCTTTTATATGAAAGTTGTAAAATATTAAATTGAATAATAGAAATTACAAAATCAATCAGTATGATTAAATTTAATAGAAAATTAATAATAAATAATGCTTCTGTATTTATATGTATTAACAACACATAATACAAAATTTATCATATATTTACTGAAGTTTTCTAAAAAACAATTAAAATGTCATATCTTTCATTAATTTATTATTATTTATTATAATCTGTTTAACAATTAACATAGTAGAACAAAGTATTTGTTCTAAAATTTGTCTTATTATTCGATATTTTTCTTTACGAAAATATAAATTGATAAAACTATTATTACTTTCTGTCAATTAGCACTCTTTAACAGTCTTCCAAATTAAAAAAAACTTTTAGTTACCAAAAATATACAACAAAACTGGAGGGAACTAGCTTCTTTTTCCTAGTACGGTGTATTTATGTATTTGCTTGCAACTAATTAAAATTCACATTAATGCGAAACCACAGCTAATACTTTCTAAAAGCATGTCATTTCATCACTTAATATAAATTAGTTTTCTAAAGTTTTCTATGAACTTTTATCTAAGAGAAGCTTTAATAACTTATTATTATCTTCAAAAAAAATTTCTAATTTAATTTTCAATTTTAATTTTATTTCATATTAAAATATTTGTACAGAATATTTTTGAAGTGTCATTGTTATAGAAATTATAATAAAAATGGAATAATGCGAAAATAAATAATAGCTATATATTTATGTTTATATATGTTTTTACTTACTTTTATCTCTCAAACTTAAATACATTTTTCTTGTTTTAAGATTATACCTAAATGTTGAATTTCCTTTAATTTTAACTTAAACACCTCATTTGTAACCAGGAAACTACTGATAAGAAAATATTTTCGTGATTCATAAATCATTTTCGCCCTTTTCTTTCTTCTTCCAACATCCTTTTATATCATTAATGGTTTTCTGTACTATGTTAAAATATGTACACTTGTTTGTTTTCTTCGACCAAAAAAAGTAAAATGAGAATTACAATAATAATAATAATAATAATAATAATAATAATAATAATAATAATAATAATAATAAAATGGGGAAATAAAAGAAAAACAGAATCAAGTCAGTCGTCCAAAAAGATAACGGAAGAAGAAATAACATAATTTATGGTTCTGAAAGCACATACAAAAGGTTAGAACGGATTTCCATATTTTTATATTTTCCTGATAGCAAACATGTATCAATTTTAAATGCAAGCCACAAGTTAGGTTTTTTTTTACGATTTTTTTTCCTATTTTATGTATCAGATTTAGATGTGGTTTTTGTGGCTTTATCTGTGAACAAGCATATAATAATAAAAGATTTCTTATATATTACAAGAATGAAAGTGTGAAAATCTTAACATGCTTAAAATTGTTTTCTTTATTTTATTTTTAATTAATTTTTAAAGAAAATCTGATTATGTTTGGATTAAATTGAAAATTATGACATTTTTAAATAAGTTTTTAAAAGTATCTACATATTCATTTGCAGATAAAGATGTGCAAAAAGCAAAAAAAAAAGTATATGGTAGTATAATTAATTTTTATATGAAATGATATATAATAAGTATATATATATATAAGATACATATGAAATTGAATAGAAATGCATTTCTAACAAAATAAAAAAAAAAACATTTTCTTTTCAATTCCTTAAATTTTTCTTTTATTTATTTAATATTTGAACTCTTTATTGGTAAAAGTTCAATAATATGGGTTATTTATTGAATTCGCACTGATAGTTAAAAAGAAAAAGATTGGAGTGTGGTTTATTATTAGCTTTTAAATAAGTAAATTTTTCCCTTTAGAAATATTTATAAAATATTTTCATTGTTTTCATGGAACCAATGAAGAATTCAATTGGCCAATATGAAGAAAATTGTTATACTTTATCAGTAATTGATTTATTGTAAATATTTAGAATTTTTTTCTTTCTTTATATTCACTTTCTACCTAATATAATTGATGACAGATAATATTTAGCAAAATTTTCTTTTGTCAATTTCATATAATACCTGATTTTATTATTTTATATATATGATGTGAGGTCCTTAATATCTTTTGGACTATAATTAATCATCATATTTAAAAACCAAAATTTTTTGTTATCTATATACATACTAATACTTTTAAATTTCTGACGAATCGATTTCTGTGTTTGCCGATAAAAGTTAATCAACAAAAGTTTCTAAAACTCAAGAACCACTAGACAAATCGACACCATATTTGGAATGTTAGTTTGATCTGCGCAGGAAACTTTGTATTAAGTTTGGGATCGATACGTGTGTTACATATATCGAAGAAACGTATTTATGTTATTTTTTTAATAATCTTGGGCCTTATACTCCAAACTAGAATTTATTAGACAGTTTATTAATCATTTGTTTGTAATGTTGTTTTTTAATATTAATATTATGAATAGTGGTCTCTAGATAGATAAATTTATTTCAAAAATTTCATTACATCCAGCTATCAAAATGAACTTAGGAATAATAAAACAAAAGAAGCAAAAGAAGCAAAAATTAAAAATACCGAAAGCAATGAAATATTTTTAAATTAATGTTGAAAGATTTTCCCAATTTAAAAATATTAAAATTATAAACCTTTTGTTAGAGTTTATTATACGATACAAGAATATGAATTTACTGTTTCTTAGTAAAATTAAAATTTTTATTAGTACGCCAAATGTTTTCTTCGTTTTTACACATAGGTATAGATACTTTCTTTCAACAAGTATTTATTTCATTTTCTATGTTGTAAAAAAATAATTTTATTGTCCTTGAATTATTTTTATAAATTTTTTAACATAAAATGCGCTCGCCGGCTTAGATTCACATTTCTTTGCAATATAGCAAATAAGTAGTCTAATTAATAAAATTGATAGCACAGGAAATGAAATGAATTTTACAGATGGTTTCGAGAACCCTCGAATTATTAATAGACTTATTTAAACTTTAAAAGCTATTTTTATAATAAGCATTTAGGTCACATTTTACTATATAGAAAAATCTTTAGTATGTATTAATAAAAATATATAAAAATTTATGTTAATTTTATAAAATGTTTTTCTTTTTTTAGCTTCCTTATAGTTTGTTTACAAACATTAGAAGTAGGTCCTGTTTTATTGCTTTTTAATTTATCACAAACATTTTTCCCTTTTTTTTTTTTGTGATTTTTCTTTTAATCAGCACATTAAACATATCTTACTGTCACATTACAAATTTATTTAATTTATGCGATTTCCCTTTTTTTTTTCTTCCAAAAATATATATATATTTATGTATATATAGGTATTTTTTTTTCTTAAGGTCGTTAATCAATTCACTAAGTGTTTGAGAAATGCAAAAATAAGTTGTTTTATTTAACATTTTATTATGTCTGGGACTAAACAACAAAACTAAAAAACCAAATAAATAAATAAAAAAAAAATTATTGTGCAAAAACTAAATAATTTATTTTCATGATTTTTTATACGAAACAACCAATATACTTTGGTTATTTACATATACACATATTATGCATATATATATGTATATTTTTATGCAAAAAAGAACATTACTATACACAACAATAAAAAAAAAACGGATAAAAACTAATTTTTTTGCCCTTAAACCAACTACAATTTATCAAAATCAATTTGATTGATACTAACAATCCTTTTTTTGTCTCAATTGTATTAAAGAGTTCCATTGACAAATTGACACATTTATTGCTTCGTGTTTTTTTTTTTTTATATCTCAAAGTTTAAGATTTATTAGATTTTTTTTTTGTAAATTTTATCGGTAAAATTTTCAAAAAAAAAAATAAAATAAAAAAAAAAAGGTCAAAAGCTAAAAAAAAAAAATTAATGTAAATCTCTTTTTGAAGAAAAAATATTTTTTTTGATAATAACTCCTTTGATTAATCTCTACACACAGTTGTAATCGAATCCTTTTTATTTATATTTATTTCCTTGTAAAAAGAAAAAAACTAGAAATAAGGATATTGCTTTTTGATATGTTTTAACGATTTTCAAGATTTATATTTTGCTTTTTTCTTTTTTGCTTTATTTTCAACCCAATTAGAAGGAAAAAAATTATAGAATTATAGATTTTTTTCTTTGTAAATTAAAATTATAAAATTAAAAATATTTATAAGACTGTGTAAAGAGTATAATTATTAATTTTATAGCACCTTCCAAGCATTAAGTTTCTATTAAATTTTTGGTTTGCTTTAAAACAAACCTATCAAATGTATTATTGTTTAAATATCCTATAAACATCCTGAATCCGGGAATTTTTTTGCAATTTGAAGTAAGGAATAATTATAATAATCAAAATAATTTTTTTTATATATAAATCATTTGGATTTAACAGTATTAAGTACGATTACATTTAACTAAAATTTTAAAACTTAATGTACTTTGATCCATAGGATAGGATTGATTCAAAAATTCCATCCTGTGTAGAATCAGATACTAAAAATTATCAATTAAAAATTAAAAAAAGAAAATATTATTCAATATCTAATATTTAACAATGAAAGGTCGACAGTCACGGTGTAGTGGTATTACCATTATCCTACGCCTTATTCGGCCGTTGGTTCGATCCCACCTCAGACTGGAATTTTATTTTCCCGATTTGTCTACTTGAATGAATTGAGTACAAGTATTGTGTTAATTTTAATGTATAAATATTAATTATTTCTAACATGGAACAATGTTTAATTTTTATTATTTTTCATGCAAATAAATTAAATGATTTCAAATAAGTAATGTATATTAGATGAATTTTTTGTATATATATACAGAAATAAAATAAATAAATTAAAAAAGAAAAACAAAAAAAAATAATAAAAATACTATAATTTTAAATTACCAAGAATTCATGTTAGAAAATTCATTAAAAAAGTTGAAAATAATGAAATAGATTTAATTGCAAAATGCATAAATATTCATATATATATATGAATATATGTATAGTAAAACAAAAACACCATAGATTTTTTCACATTATAATATAGCAGCACTATTAAAATTTATCGTGCATAAACTACTCAATCGAATTGTTTATATTCTTCATAAAATTTCCTTAGACGGTTTCGGTAAAAATTATATTTGTCACTAATTAAAAGCAAAAACATATTTTAATAATTAAGGAAGAAAAAAAATTAAATTTAAATAAGTAAATAAATAAAAAAATAAAAATAAATAAACATAAATGTAATAGTGAAGTAGCAACATATAATTCTAAAATCAGTATTTATCAAAGATAAATTCTTCAACACTTCTAAATCCTCTTTGTATAGTTATTATTATTGAAAAAAAAAAAACAAACAGAAAAAAATATTAGCCATCATGCATATTAAGGATTTTATCACGTACATAATAACGAAATTTTATGTTTATTTTTTGATCTAAAAGTGAAACGTGACTATTGGTGTGTAAAACATCCATTTCCTCTGAAATTAAGTAACACTTTTTTTTTTTTTTTTTTTATCTTACGATATATAGTAAAATTACGGACATATTATTGACAAAAAATTTATATATCTATTAGAGATAGTATGTATATTGAAACATATTGTATATACATTCTGTACAATGTACCTATCAGTCTATGCTCTATGAAAAACAATTACATTTAGATTAAGATAAATTTAAATAATACATATAAAATTTCATCAATATAAATAATAGTTAGAAAATTAACATGAAAATTACATCAGATATGGTAACAACAGGGATACATCTTTGGTTAAATTTTTCCGTCGAGAGATGTTGGCAATATTGTTTTTGTAAATTTTAAATATATATTGCAAAAAAAAAAACTTGAATGTTTAAAACAAAGATAAAAGTAAACCCGACGAAGTATAATGCCTGACAGACCTTATTCTGATAAGTCCTTTGATGTACTATTGAATGGGGTTTTGTGATGAATATTATTTTTGAATTTGAAATGATTTTCTAATTTTTTATTGATAGTTAAATTTAAAATAAAGAATCTAGGATGATTACTTTTTTTTTTTAATTACTTGCTTCATAGATATTCCTCTATTATTTTATAAGTAGGTTGTTACGAACAAAAATATAATAGTATAGGTATACCAATTTTATTTTTTTTTACTTTGAATGTGTAGTTAATGTCTGTATAATATGTATTTTTTTATGTTTCACTCTCAAAGAAAAACATATTTTAAATAGAATAATATGAAAAACATTGAAAAAAAAAATCATAAATAAATAAAACAACATTGCATTTATTATAATTTTTTATTTTTTTTCTATTTGAAATTAAACAAATATGACTTAAAATTTTTATCAATAATTACAATCTTTATACATTTCATTTCAGTTTTTGTTTATTCTCTCTCTCTTTATATTATGTTCTAACTATTTTATTTATTATGTACCCAGGTTTCATTATCTATCATTCTTTCTTATTATTAAAAAAAAAAAGAAGAAAACATTTTTATTTTCAACTCGCTTTTAGATTTATGTTTTATATTCTTTTGTTTATTATTATGTCATTTGTACATAATACGATTGATTGTAAGAACATTTAATGATTTGTTTTTATTCGAGAATACATATTTTAAATAGGTGGTTACATAATGAGAGCAAAATATTTCTTTTTTTTAATTTAAATGAAACAATTATTTTGTAGATTTTAAATTTTGATAGCTTCAATAGTAAATATTGAATACAAAATATCTATATTCATTTTGGCATTTAAAAATATTTTATTATATGTATTAACAATATTGTGTACAATATCTTAGAATCTATTTATTTCAATCATGAAAAATGTAAAATACTTATGAATAAAAAAAAATTGGAGCAATCAAATTTTAAATATTTTATTTTTATCATTGAGAAAAACTATATAAAAAGTTTAAACAGATTAAAAAAATTATATTCTGAATATTAGATAAGTTTTGGTCTCATAGATAATTTGTTAATATTTTGCAGATTATTTAAAATCTGAAACCAAATTTTCCTTTCAAATTACTATATTTTAAAAAAAAGTATTCCAGCGTTCCTAACAAAAAATTGGTCAAGGTGTTTTTTTGAATTATATTTATCTATTTTCAATCTATCTTTTTATTCTATATATGTAAATATAAAAAATTTCTTCCTAGAATGCAAAATTGTGACGTTTGTTTTCAAAAAATTAATTTTCCCAAGCATTTTACAAATATTTTATTTTATTTTATAAACTTAGGATATAAGACAGGAAATAATTTTTTTTCTATTTCTGGTTTTTTAATCTCTTAAATGTTTTAACTGCGATGGTCTTGCACTTATTCATATGATTTCTATATTTATCTTTATGTCATAGTTTGTTTAAACAAAATAATATTCTATATTTTCTTTCTTTAATATTCAGAAACTTAACATTTTTTTTAGCGCGCTGTATATCAAAAAATATTTTCGATTTTAATTAAACAAGAACATCTGCCAATGAGAGACAAAAATTTTATTTGCTTTTTTTGTTTTTAGTTCTTATATAGATAGGGGATGAAATTATAATAAAAACTTAATTTTAATTAAAATTTAATCTAATTCATGCTTAGTGAATTATCCATTATAGAAATTACTTTTAAATTTATCTGCTTTTTTTTTAATTTTTTCCTTTTTTTTTTTATTTTAATTTATTCCATTTCAATAGAATCTAAAGGTAAATGAAGTCCTTTTTATTCCCTTTTTTTTCAACGTTAACGTGCGAGAAAAAGTAATAATCTCAATTACCATAAAGAAAACTTGAAAATAAAAAAAAAAAATTGAAAATTTCATTAATTGGCCATGAAATTAGATTATTATAATTCTTTTTCTTGAAAGTAAGAAAAAAAAAAAAAAAATAAAATAATAGGGCATAAATATAATTATTTCTTTTAATATCTTTTAATTAATTTTTTTTTGTATAAGTTAAGTTTAGCTTGCTTTATTGCCTTTAATAATTTATTAAATATATTAAATATGCTTGCATGAGTATTGTAGAAATTATCAGATTTCACCTTTAATTAAGTAGGGTCAAATGGGTACTCACATGTTGTATTAAGAACCTTTAGCTGTTTGAAGCACATTTCGAGACAAGCTATATAATTAATTACATAAAATCTTCTTTTTTTTTATAATACAAACTTGTAAGTAACTTTGATTTTTCCTTGTAGCATTTTGTTGACTTCTACGTCTTTTTTTTTTTTTTGACAATTATGTTGTTCGCACTTATTGTTACATGCACTAGTATGAAAAAAAAACAAAACAAAAATAATTCACATTATGTAATTTGACATTTTTACTTAGAAACGAATTGGTTTTCTAAGTAAAAATGTCAAATTACATAAAGTGAATTATTTTTAATTTTTTATCGTCCACTTTATTTTAGATTCTATCAAAAAATACAAAGAAACTTAAAATTAAATTATATTTATAGTAATTAAAGCAATTCCAATAATTGGATACAACGATTGGATATAGAACTCTGGAGGAAAAATGCAATCAGCTTCGAAGTTTAAATCTCAATTAAAATCGAAATCTATCTGCAACAACAAAATACATCAAACAAACTGAATATCCAGAGTTCTATATCCAATGGGTTTAACAAAAAGCCGATACTTCACACTAAACTTATAAACGTTAAAAAGAAATCGACAAAATATGCTCAATGTAACGATACCTGAATTAATACAAAAAAAAAACGAAATTTCGATTTCAATATTTGCGAATTTTCTAAGTTTTTATATAAAGATTATAGTTTGCGAAACAAATCAATCATGTATAAAAGGAATTTATTATTATGAAAATACGGCTGCTGTTGTATTTTATTGTAAAATATATATTTATAAAATAATCATAATAATAATAATAGAAAAAAAAATAAAATTTAATATTAAAAAAATTTCAATATTGTTATTTTCTAAATCCAATATTATTATTTATATCTGTATGCTTATAAATTGGTTTTTCTTTTTCTTTATTGATTTCTTAACTTAATCCTAATCTTTTAATCGAATTGAAATTACATATAATAACTTTTACATTAAATTTTTGATAATATAAATGCATTTATATATTGGAGGAATTTTGTTTTATATATCTATTGTATATTAAACATTTCTTCGTCGAAATTATATTTAATCTAATATCTAATAAGATTTATCTATCTATTTTTATTAATTTTATTTATATCGAACTTATTGTTTTAATTTTTTGTATTTGAATTAGGTGTATATAGTCCACTCCTTTTTCTCACTTAATCGTTGAAGAACTTTATTTTTATTATTTATAAAATTCTATTTACAAACTTCTTTTTGATAAGCCCTTCTTAAGTTTAAGAACTGTGTGTTCTGTTCCATTACTTTCCCGAGTCCACGAACAATTTTCTCATTGGTTATATAATATGCTAGAAGCTACAGGGTCTTCAGTCAAATATGGCTGTTCTTAATATAAATAAACTCTTGAACTATATATAAATTGACACAGCCCTATCTCTTACAGTTGCAATAAAGTTAATGTATTTAACAGCAATCTATTAAGTCGTAAACGAAAAATTAAAATAGGCTTAATGATTGAGTCCAAATGTTGGGAAAACCACTTAGAAAACTTTTGACTTCGTATTAAGATCGAAAATTAATATTCACAAAAAATAAAAATAAAAGCGATTTGTTTTCTTCCGTAGTTAGAGGCAAAAAATATTACATTAAGATTATATTAAAAAGTTTCGTATTGTTTTTCTTTTATTGAAAAGTTTTTTTTTTATTTTTATATCCTTCTTGGTAATTTTTTTATTTTATTTTTTTTGCTCGTACACATTCAAGATATATTATTAAGTAAAGCGTTGTATTAAAGTTCAAGCAAAAGAATACTTGAGAAAATATTTCAGATAGTATGAAAATGTACTTAAAATAGAGAGAACTTTTGTATATATTTTTTTTCCAAAGAAATAAATTGAGATTCTAAGGTATATCTAATATTAAAAAAAAAAAAAAGGAGACTTAATAATTAATTAAAATGAATTGAATTACGTCTTATTAGTTAATTGTTTATATTAAATGTAGAAGAAATTGTAGAAGATTTTTAATTGCCTTTAATACATTTTGCTTAAACTAAGTGCGTATATTAAATTTGATATTGATATTAAATGAAAACTCGATTGGTCAAAGATAACATAGAAGTATAATGACACTATACAATACTGCTATTATTTTTCTTATTATATTATGTGTGTTTGTTATAATGGTTCACAAGATGTAAAAAAATTTTTACACCCAGTGTAATATACTAAAAATAAAATCTGATGGTATAAGTTAAACTTAATTACCAATACATAATATCAAATAAAAGTTGAATGTCTCAGGTGGCACTTATAATGTATAAAAGAAATTTTTCCTAACTTATAACTATGACTGATGCGTTTTTCTTTTGGAAAATACATTAAAATAAAAATTCGCAATATTATATTATTTATGGCAAATATAAAAGTTTAAGTTATCTATCAGAAGAACTTCATAGTCAGAATAATAAAAAGAAAATATATATTGTCAAAATATTAATATAACCCTTGCAATTGTTACTTTATATTATATTTTGACACTATTTTATGAGAAAAAAACAAAAAAACAATTCCATTGAAAAAAACCCAAGTTCAATTAACGTAAATTTTCTCCAAAAAGCTAATTGTTCCTTTAATTAATAAAATATCTACAAAAAAAAAAAAAAATAATAAACAAAAAAAAATATATTTTCTTATTTTTGTTTTTGCTAAAAATATCTTTTGATTTTTTTTTTTAATTCTTTTACTTTTTTTGTTTTTTAGTATTATTTTCTGTTTTGGAAATGAAATGATTGACTGTTTCATAAATAACGACGTTATAAATGTTGATGAATGCTTCAACATTTTCCTTTGTCATCATTAATTTCTTTTTTGATTTTTCAAGTGAAAAATATAATGTAGTTAACAATGAGCGACAGTTTTCCAAATGACAAAATTTTTAAATTTTCACCAAACTGCTTGAATGCTACAAAAACATATTTTTACATATAATAATAATAATAATATATGTATTTTCTTTTAAGATAAATGATTGTGATAAAAAAAAATGGTGTTCTTAACTGAAAAATATCTATATGTATAACTTCAAAAGTATAATTCTGAATATTATTTTATTGGTTTCGGCGGCGGCGGTGGTGGTTCCAATTAACTAATGATCTCTCTAGAAGTATCGACGATGAATAATAAAGAAATTTTATTTCAGAAAATGTTTATATGCTCATTATCTTATTATTATTGTTATTCGAAAATAGTTTCTTTTTCTTTAATTGAAAACATTTCTATATTTTTAATTTGTGTTATAGAGTGTAAAGCTCTACAGGCTACTCTAATATAAGAACTTACAATTAAAAGAATACATAATTAAAAAATTTGAAAAAAAAAAAAATTCCTTTTAAAAATGTTTGAAAAGTAGCCAATTAAAATTTGTGCAGATCGCCATGATATACCGATATACTTGAATATAATGTTAAAAAAAAAAAATTTTAATAATAACTAAGAAATGCATCTCAATGTAGATAAAAATAGTTAATAAAGTTGTCAGAACATTGAATGTGGTTTTGATACTATAATAATATTAAATATTTTTCTATTTAAATAATGCATTTAATAAAAGTGTTATAAATTATAAAACGAAACACTATACACTAATCAATTGACATTTTATTGTTTGGGAGAATAGAAATTTTCCTTGCTTGAATTCTCTCTTAATATTTTCAATAGTAGTAAAAGGCTACAGAAGCTGTAAGACTCTATAGACTATATCCCGCTTTCGAATGTTTATTAAAAGCAGCAACTGCTTAAGAAAATAGCCGTGTATCCTGTTAAGTTTTTCAGTACATAACCCTTTTTTTTTGACTGTTCAAATTTTTAATACGAGTATATGAATGCATTTTGTTTAATAAAACACAAAATATAAATAAAAATTTTCATATTATTACACAAAAAAATATAGAACACTTTGTTTCAATTTAAGATACTTTAATTTTAAGATATTTTGGTCACAAAAAGAAGCTTAACAAATTTTTTAGATTCTTTAAATTCCAAAACAATTATAGTTTTTTTAAATACCTACTGAAATTTTATTTAAACTCCAAACCCTGATACCAATACTTTAAAATAATCAGGATATTCCTCTATATATATATATCTACCCGACACAGTAACTTTGATCGGAATCCGTTAAAACTTAAAAAAAAAGATTAAATGTATAAATGTTTTAAATGAGAAGCTTGGGTGAGAGCCAAAATCGTTAGATAACGTAAAAATGAATGAGATTGCACATATTTTGGCATTTCATTAGTTATGAGCATTTAAGTGACGGACACACGAACATTTAATGAAAAAGAGTAACGAATAATTATAATTTCGGATTTTAGACTTTTATGTGCGTATTCTAATTTTTGAAGCATCTTATTTGCAGTTTTATTTCTTCTGTTTTGTGAAACTGTGAATTTTCAGATATAGCATCAAATACAATCTTTTTTCTATTATTTTCCTATTTTTCATGAAAGATAATTTCTTGAAAATTTATTTATTTTTTTTTTTTAATATTTTGTTTTTTAAAAATAAATTCTGTTGCACCATAAATCGAAAATGTGGTTTAGCAAAAAAAAAAAAAAAAAAATATTTCAAATTATTCTCGAAATTCCTTAAATACAATGCAATCAAATAAAGAAAAATAAACAAACAAACAAAAAAACTATAAAACTAACAATAATATATTAAAATAATGTCAAATTCATTTTTTTTTTCCATGATTTCATTCAGGGCAAGTAATAAAAAAAATAAATAAATATTTAACATTTTCTTAATTGTTGGAAATATAATGAAAACGTATTTTTTTTTTTTTTAATTTTTTTTTTTTCAAAACAATTCCCATTTTTTAATGCTTTTAAGGACTTTTTTATTATTATTTTTCGTTTCGAGCAAAAAAAGGATTAAAAAAAAAATAAGAAGGATAATAAAAAAAAAATATATATATATATATATATATATATATGCATAAATTCACATATGAAAAAATAATAAAAAAATAAGTTACAAAATAAACATTTATTTTTTTTTCTTTTTCAAATATTTATTTTTAACTTTAGATTATTTTTGCTACAAATGTCAAAATTCAATATTTTGCTATGCGGTTTAATTTTTTTTTTGATAATTGAGAATTTCATTTAATTATTTAAAAAAAATGTTTTTTAATTATCGAAAAAAAAAAATAGATTCAATTCAAAGCAAGCTATGTATATGCTACGATAGTGTCGAATTGGTTTAGCGCCTGCGTTCAGTAGCAATAACCGATCGTAAGAACATTTCCGTTCGTGCAACTTAACCTAACCAAACCATATTCTAAATAAAACATCCATAGTATAAAATTTTTTTATGACTAGAATACCATTGAGCTAATAGTTATCATCATTTTTCAATCTTTATAAATTACCATTGTAGAAAATATTTTTTTTAATATACAAAAAGTCAATTTTTTTAACAAAATTCTAAATTTTTTTCAATTATTTATTTATATTATTTAAAAATAGATTGTTCAATCAAAAATTGACATGGAAGTTATCATAAATCTTTATTAAAATAAAATTCTGTTTCTTTCATAAAAAAAAAATAAAAAAAAAACTTTTATTATTCTGACTTTGCATCCTTTTTCTTGTTTTTCTACTTTTTTATGCAATAAAAATATATATTTTTGGCTGACTAGCAAAATAAAATTTATAACTTTTTGTTATGTGCTATTATTACCTAGTTAAGTTTTTTTTTTTTCATTTTTTTTTTTTCATTTTTTTTTTTTTTTATCTTTTAAACATTATCTAATGTAGTACATGCTAAATGTTATATGTACTAAATGTATGTACAATATTTTTGAAATGATTACACCAAAAGAACTCTCTTTTATATACCTATACAATATAAAAATTCTTTCAATTTTTAATATCATAAAAATATATTCGGTAATAATTTATTACTGATTACCCAACCTCGTTATACGAACAAGGTTTAATTGCAAAGGTGTAACATAATCCTTTTATTATTTTTAATACGAATAAATTGAAAGTGAAAATAATATACAATATTATGTTTGCAAATAGGAAATAGGAAAACAAAAAAACATGTAGAGAAAAAAGAGCTATACAACCCCTTATCTAACCTCTTATTCAAGCTCTTATCGATTATCGTAGCTCTTACATAAACATACCCTAAATAGATTTACTTTTTGTTTTCTTAAAAAAGCATAAATTTACAATTTTTAAGTAGGTAATCATAATATATTTTAGTTCTTAAATTGTTTGTGAATTAACTAATTATATAATAAATATAATATTCTGTTCATGAAAATTCGTAAAAAAAAAAAATTCCAAATGCATATAAACTTTATTATATTATTTTCGAAATGTTTCTTCGATTAAACTTCTGACCGCATAATCTGATTTAAAAATTGTATATAATACATACGTATGCAATATATATATTTTTTATATATGTATTATGTAGCTATAGAGAAAATTTCTCATTAATTTAATTTAAAACATTTTATATACCCATTCTTTATAAATATCGTTATTGTTGCTTAGTAATTAATTAAATAATTTTTCCTTGAAATAACTTGACTTGTTCTGGTTATTTTTTTTCTATATATATATATTCTCATTAGTAAAACTATGCTGGAATAAAAAAGAAACACAACTAATAGTTTTAGTTCCGCGAAGAAAAGATACAAATGTTGTGTTGAGTATAACTGGAAAAAATTAGCGATGTGGAACTAATAAAGTTTTCTATTTTACTTTTCTTTTTTAAGCATCATTTAGCAAAATAGTAATAAAGTTTTTCTTCTTTTATTCAAAATGGAACTTTTCCTTTTTTGTTTTTGATAATAATAATTTTTTTTTATTTTTATTTTTTTGTTTCTCAGTAAATATATACAAGCTAACTGACTATTATTAGCAATCATTACGAATTAATGCAATAAAAATCTCGAAAGAATTTTTTTTTGTTTGTTTCTTTTTTTTATTTTGCTAGAAATAATCAAATGAAATTTTTATTGGAAATTTTCATTATTAAGTTTTCTTATTAGATTTTGTTTTTTTTTTTTCGGTAATAGAATTATCCAATTGAAAAGGTAGTTTAGCATTTTCATAACATATTTGGATAATCAGATAATTAGATAATTATATTTTTGAAATTTATGTTCTAATAAACATTTTCCATTTGAATAAGATTTCTGCAGAATTTGTGATTAATATGTTTTTTGTAAATTACATAAATATTCATGTAAAATTAGATACGGTTAAGATCTTAATTTTTGACATTAAAACTTATGTTATTTGATTCCGATTCATTACGGAAAATAATTTTATACGCTTAACGTAACTTGGCCGACAATATTTATAAAATTTAATTTTGTAAAAATTTCAATTATTTTTTCAAATTAAAAAAAATTTGTATGTTTTCTTTATTTAAAAACTGAAATTATAATATATCTATAATAGCCGTTTTACACATTCCATTTTAGTGCCTTTTCGAGTCCTTTTTGATCGTAAAACCAGAAAAAAGTTTATTCCATCTAATTTTAATTGGCATTAAAAGTTACCAGATCTAATTTTTCATTAGCTTTTTGACAATTTGACATTTGAAAAGTAAATGTTTTCGAAGTTTTTATTCAAAAACGAAAAGGAATGTGTAAAACGTGGGTATAATGTATAAGTAATATTTTAAGAATTGAAAAATTTTTCATTTTATTACATAATTGTGGTAAAAAAGTCATTCAATTAAAAATAATTGAAAAAAAAAAAAATAGGGTACTTGTCAACACGAAAAATTTTTTTAGGGAAAAAAAATTCAACCCTATTAAATTTGTATTATTGTTGATTATAAACTTTTTTTTACGGAAGACAATTTTTCTTCCAAAGTTTGCATTTATTGAAGGAGGCGTGTTTATTATTGTTGATTCTGTGTATCCCAAGAATATCAAAGAGAAATTCTTGAACATCATTTGTTTCGTGAAAACAATTTTAGGCCGTAATACGCTCATTTATTGATATTGCATTAATTTATTTATTAATATTGTGGTTGTTGATTTTAAGATAAGGAAACTATAGTAAAACTTTCTTTATTTTGGATTTTTTTTGGCTAGATATTTTTCTGCCTCATATTAGAGTTCATTGTAATTTTAAGTTATTGAACTGTTCATTAGCTTCAAGTTCTTATTTTACTTCGATACACAAATATTAGGTATATAATATCAAACTAGAGTATACATTTATGAAAACACAGAATGCAAATAAAGTCTCATCAAATTATAATTAGTATAAAACATCAAATGAACTGTAAAATAATAATTCTTATATATAATTTTGTCAGTACAGGAATGCTAAATAATTTTTGTGTATAGAAGATTAATTAAAAATTGAATTTGCGTGAATAAATTTTCATAAAATCATCAAAAATTATTGAGGCATAAATTATGTTTGTGTTTTATTTTTTATTTTATTTTTTTGGAAAATTTGTCTTGGTTATTTGCTTATTTAGCATTTACTTTTATAATTACAGCGCAATATAACAAAAAATGTCAATATAATTGTATACAGAATAAATAAAAACTTTTTCGATAACTATCAGAAAAAAATATATATATAGATACAAATGAACTGATTACTATTATTGGTATTATTATTGAACAAAAAATATATATATTCAACTATATTTTCTAGGTATATGCATATGTTAGAATAATATGATACATTAATTAATGTTAGATAATGGTATAGTTATTTTGAGTGAGTGTATTTAAAAAAAATTCAATCTTTCGTCGGACTACAACTTTATGTATTTTACCAAACAAAAGATTCAAATAAGATTCGATCATCTTGTTTTTTTTAATGCAAGATCTAGTTTTACTCCTCAATAAAGTGTTTTAATCATAAAATAAATTTAAAATATAGGAGTACTACTTTTTTTTTTAACTTAAGATGTGCTTAATATTTAATATTTTGAAAGATTTGTAAATTATCTAAAATTAGTTAATTTTAAAGATATTGTATGTAATTCCCTTAAGATTATTTTAAACTCCCAATTATGTTTTTTAAACTTAGTATTTATTAAGTTGAAGCCTAATATTTATATATCTTTATTGTATACTGTTAATTTGATCGAAATACCATTTTAGAATAAAATACAATTTAACTTCAAAGAATACTTTTGCACGTAGTTTGAGTGATAAAAATAACATTTTTAATAATTTTTTAATAATGGAAGTATTTATATAGTGATAATTAATAACAAAAACAGTATCTCATAAATGAAGGGTGGGACTCTTTGATTTAAAATACTTTCAGATAAAAAATTTTTCAATTTATCTCCATCGATTTTTCACAGATAGAAAAACGGCAAAAATTTTTTATTATTAAGCCCTAAATTTTTTTTTTAGCCTTCTGAAAATAGAGTTATTGGTCAATAAAGCTGTATATCTATATTCATAAGTTTTTCAATTCATCCATAATTTACAAATATGGTCTTTGTATCATCGCGCATTTTATTCAAAACAAATTCTTAAATTCATTGCTACTTCTTATTGAGTAAGGTGAATCACGACTATTTATTTATTTTTTTTTAGCTATTAATTAATTTTTTTTTTATTTATTATCATAATATTTTCTTTCCTTATGCTATCTGCTGCAATATGAAAACATATAATTTTTAATTTAAATTCATGTGCAGAAAAGAATTAATATCAAAAGTGTTTATGTAATTCTTCCCACCCTGTTAACTCCCAAACGATATATTTCACCTGGGCATAAATGAAAAATAAAAAAAAAATAAAAAAGAAAAGATCGAACGAAATAAAAAAATAAAAAATTATGTATTTGAATTTAATTGCAACATGCCAACTGATCAAGAAAAATACATTAATATGGCGCCTCTATTTATTTATTAAATTATGTTTAACGTATATTTAGAAAAAGAGTATTTGTAAATAAATTAAAATAGCAAATTTTTTATTTTTTTTTGTAACTTATATTTTCATAAAAATTAAACGACCAAACAAAATTAATTCTACCAATAAAGCGATGCAGATAATGGCTGCGACATCAATTGGCTCAATTTTTTAGTATTGATTTATTCTATAGCATAATGTTTTTATTGCATCTTTTAATATCAAGTTCTTTACACAATATTGCAATTACGAAGATTCGATTTTAAGACTCATCCCAGAATTACTTTCAACCAACTCTTAATTCAAGTCGGCGCATTCTAAATCAGTTCTATAACTTAAATGAAAAATATTACTTTACATAACTTTACATAACTTTAAGATATTTCACTGAATTTACTATTTGAAAAAAACTTATTTCCAAGAGTGTTCGGAAATTAAAATATTCTGGGACTATTTTTAAGGAGTTAATCTATGACATTCTATATATACTTCTATCTATTAAAAAAAATTCTATCTTACTATTTTCTCTCAATTTCTTTTTTCATACATATTTTTCAAGGAAATAGCACCTAATTTTCTTGTTAAGCCTTTAAGAGTTAAAATGTATAAAATTCTTTTCATGCGACTATTTTTTTTTATAACATCATTTAATTCTAATTTCAAAAAAAAAAATATGTACAAAAAAAAAAAAAATAATTAAGCATTTTATATAAAAAAAAAGTAAATGAAATTCAAATGTTTTTCATGTGTTTTCTTTTATTCATTTCACCCTCATCTATGTATTTATTTTTATTTGTATTTCAAAGCAAAAATTCTATGAGCTTTACCATTTCTAAAAAAAAAAAATATGTATTTCGTTTTTATTTTTAAGATTTTAATTATCGATAAAAATGAAAAATATATATAATTTTTATTTGTATAAACTTTTGCATTTAAAATTAAAAACAAAAGCTAAAGCTAAATATATTTTTGTATGTAGTACCTATATTTAAAAAATATAAATCTTTATTTTATTTTTTTTTAGAAAATTTTGTGAGTATTTGTACTTATACTTTTTTTTTGCAAAAATATGTACATTCAAATGTTTTAATTATTACATGAATTAAAAATATACAGATATTAGTTAATCTTTTTTTTTTTCAAACTTTATTTTTTTATTTTTTAAATTTAAAAGAGGAATTAATTCTAAAGCGATTATGATCATAAATTGTAAAGAATTATTTTTATTGAAAAATTTTTAAAAATGTTGTGATTTTCCAAATCAGATATTTTTTACAAGGATTTTAAACCAATCCGGTAATTTTAAGAGCTTTGCTTCTATGGTAAAAAGTAATTTTGTTGCCTGAATTTATTCAATATTTACATGTATGTAATTCCTATAATCTCTATCATTCATGCCATATAAAATTATGTTAATCAAAATTTGACAAAATATAAGCTTGCAATTGTTCCAAAAAATTTAATTTTAACTATATAAAAGATTTTTTGCAGGTAACCATACTGATGATTTCAATAATAAAAAATAGAAATAACTTTTTCAGGTTTCATTACAATCTTTTCAGTAATATATTTTTTTATTTAAAATGTAGTACATACATTCGTCATAAGTTCAATTAATGCTATTTCTTAATTCAGGAGGTCGTATTTTTTTTTATTGTAGCCAACAACTACGAACTTTTCTCATACAGGAACGAATTGTTTTATTTATTAATAACATAAATTACTGAGTTACTGTCAGTACATTGAAAAAAAAAAGATTAATAATAAAAAACATTTAATTGCAAAATTTTTTCCTGAAAAATTTCACTTTCAAAAATTTGTTAAAATTTCTAAAAATAATTTTTTATTTTTTATAAATTCGTTTGTTTTGTTAAACCATGCAAAAATCCGTTCTGAGAATCATTAAGAAAGCCTTGGTCCAATTTAATTTTTAAAACAGTGTTTAAAAATAGGCTGTCAAATGTTAATGGAACTTATTTAACTTATTATATTGCAAAAATAATTTTTTCCATTACATTATTATAACTATTTGCATAACTGTTTTCTGTATATGAACATAAAACTTAAATTTTCACAATTGTTTGATGATTAAGCTGTTGTTCCCCCATAGTAGTACAACGAGAATATTATGTAAATAAATTGATTCTTTTTTGTCATTTTTTGGTTATCCATAAGTAAGTATACACATATTATGCGGGTATTTATTTTTGTGGTATTTTTCAATTTTTGTGTGAAACAAAAGTAAAAATTTTTTTGATTAAAAATAATTTTTTTTTTTAAATATATTTTATTTTTAAAATAATATTGTAAACAAACCTATTTGCATTTAATAATTATATGGTTTTTATTTGTCAATACATAACTATGATTCAACCTATAGTCTATATTAGAAAACCTTAACATTGATAGTGTGGATAACTAATGATGAACAAAAAAAAAACGAAATTTCAAATAAAAAAAAAACCATTGAAAAATGTTAAAAATTGTTTATTTGAAAAAAAATTTAATTCCCCATTAGGCTTAATTTATATTCTAAAGCTTGAGCTTGACATATCAATTTTTTTTTAGTTTAAATTTCTGCATATGCATTAATTAAAAGTTTTACCAAAAAAAAAAAAAAAAAAACTCAAAAGTTGAATAATTTTCCCTTTTTTTTTTGCTTTTTTTTTTTTTTGCATAATTTCAAACCAAATGAAATATGTTATAATTTTTCAGATTTTTCTTAATAGGCACTTTTCAGTTACAGCCACCAGAAATACACAAAAACAAAAAAAAAACAATTTTTTTTTTCGTTATTTTTGTGGTAGAAAATGTTGAAAAATTGCTTTTATTTTTAACTCATTTCCACTTGCTGAATGTTTTATGTCTTTATGCTATATTTTTGTTGTTTTGTCCAATACGAATTCGTCATGTGTGTTATTTTCTACCACCAAAATTTTTGTTCATAATTTATATAAAAGAAAAATCAAAATATATGTTTATATATATGCATAATATGTTAACAAAATTTATGCTGTGATAAATTTTTCAATCGGAACACTTAAAAAAATTGCAATATTTGAGGAAAGGAAAATGTTTTTCTTTTTTTATTTTATTCCGAAATTATCTCACAGTATATATGTAGCTAAGAAAAGAGTTCAACGCTTTATTATTTAAAGAAAGTGAGGTCGTTTAATTCCTTGTACTAAAATAAATGGAAGGAAACAAATTTCATGTTCTCAAACTCTTGTACACCTTGCCCTAAAGCGGAAATAAAAACATACTAATTTTTATGTACAAAAAATAAAATAATGTATATTTATTAAGATAATTAATTTATTTATGTAGTTATGCATCATATTTTTATTTTTAATTTTAATGTAAGAAAACCTTAAGGATTTAATAAATAAATAAAATGTTCGGAAAAATTAGACAATCAATCAACATATTACTTTTGTTTAGTTGACAGTAGAAAAGTAAACCGTGATCACTTTGTTTACACAGAATTTTTTGGAAATAAATATGTTTTTACTTATTTATATATAACAGTCAAAAAGTGCACACATACTTACGTATGAGTAAATTAAAAACAAAAAATTCAAAAAAAAATCATACATAATAAATAAACAGTATGTAAAAAAAATTTGCCAAAAACATAAATTTGTGTGTGAATTTTACAATTTGCCGCTTTAAATTGCATAAATTTTCACATGCACTTTATATTTTATTTTTTTTACCCTGCAATCATAAAGACATAAAGTCCCATTATAATACCTAAAGGGTATTAAAAACTTATTCATGGAAAATTAATAATAAAGTCAGTTTGAAGTTTTAAATGCGAGTTTTTAAAAATAGAAGATTTGATTATACCTATATATACACAATTCCCAATCAGGAAAAATATAAATTTATTTATGCAGCGTTTATTTATATAGTGTATCAAGTGTGTATTTATTAAATTCTGTGCATAATCATTTTTGTTTTTAAATCAAAGCTCTTATAAATCGATGTTAAAACAAATAAAATTGCGAATTTTTTGATGCTCTTTTTGCAGCGAAATACTTTATTAAAAATTAATTCAATCTTTCTGAGTCTTAGAATTAGAAATACAAATAAATTCCAAAAGTTTATAACTATCAATGCGAATATCTAATTTTAAATGAATTTTGAAGTAAGTATATTTGGAAAAAAATGTTTGTTTTAAAGAAGTCTTAACTTAATACGTACAAGTAGAGTGTCTTATTTCTTTAACACATTCTTGAATTTCTTTTTTTTATTTTTTTCATCAATTATTTCGTTTCACTTTCATTATAAAATTAAACTTAACATAATAAACACAATGTTCATAATCTATGTTAAGTTCAATACTATTTAAGAAATGCAAAACATGAAATTTTTGATAGTAAATATAAGAAGTCAATAACTATGTGCTGTATTTCATATAAATCTGTATTACGTTGTATAATGTACAAATATATTTAAAAAAAAAAATATATTTTGCATATACTTTGTTCAGTGTACATGTACGTATTTAAATGAATTTATGAATGAGGGAAGGACAAATATTTTGCTTGTTTATTGAATATTAGCTCATATTATTCAGATACGGATCATCAGAATTATTATGTATATTTATTATATATGAAATTCCAGTATAATATAAAATTCGCTTGTTGCATTATGACGATAAAGAAAATTTATATAATAAAGGATTTTTGAAATTAGATTTTTATTTTTTTTAATATTTTTCTGGTATAAATTTACAAATATTTGAAATTTATATATATAGAAAAAGTTCATTTTTATGCATACATATATTTCTATGTTATTTTTTCTGATGTGTTTTATTTTTCTATAAAGTTGTAGATATTACTTTTCATAGACATTACGTACGATAAGATACATTTTTTATTACAATAATAGTCTGAGAGTTAAAAAGATTCAAAAAAGAGTATTGGTTGTCCTATTTTTTTTTGTTTTTGGTTTTTTTTCATTTTATGTTTGCATTTACACAAAATGAGAAAACAATAATATGGCATTAAATAATGCTCGTATAATCTAATGTCGTTTTTTTTTTTAACTTTTTTGACATAATAATTGTAATCCATGTAAACCATTTTATTCATGTAGCTTTAATAGTAAAATTATTCTTATGTAAAAAAAAAGTAAATGTTTAATTACTGCAAACTACAAGAAAATGGGATTTGATTATTATTTAATTAGGTTGTTTTAAAAGAATTTTGACTACAGAGTTAATGTAGATGAATTTCATTGAAAAGTTTGAAAAAAAAAGACTTGAAAAAGAAAAATTCGAAAAGCTATTATGAAAATTTTTATTATTTCATAGTGATGTGTAATTTTATTAAGAAAATCCCATGTAAGATATATTATACGAATCTGGAACTCTATCGGCATTAAGCAACAAAATACATTTTGATTTTTAAAAAATATCACGAATGTTTGCATAGCTTATGTAAATTGTGCTCATATACTTTTCCAACTTAATGTATTTTATTTGAGTAAGTGTCAGCGCATATTGATTGATTTTTTAAATTTAAATGAAATACTATACCAACAAGAACCTTTTCTTGTCAAACAAATAAATCTGTAAATTTGAATCGTGGAATTAACGCTGCTGCCCATATTGTAGTCGAATAATAACACCAAGTTAAATGCAAAGAAAATTTTATGATTTATTTGAATACTCTAAATGTTATAAAATAAATGTATATGAATGGCATCTTAAAAATAAGTTTCTGAAAAAAAGATTTTCCTTCCAATTATTAAATAGTTATTATAAATATATATAAAATCATAATTCTAGAATCATAAAACTATTTTTCACTGCGGTTTTGCAATTCTTACAAGTCACCGCAATAAATTTTTCAACTTAAGTTATTATTTAAGTGTAAATTATGTACAAAACCCATTATTTTCATGAAATCTTTTAAATTAAATAAAAAAAAATCTCAAATTAGAATTTAATAATAACAACAAAGAGAAATCTAATTTTCTTGTTACATAAATTACATTAAAAATAAAATCTTTACAAATCTTATAAGAATAATGAAAATAAACCTGAAAAAAAAGGAACAACAAAAAAATAAAAACAAAATAGGAAAATTTAAAAACAAAGATAATTTTTCTACAGCTTGTCATATGGGAGCTTTTAATTCAGTTATAAATCCTCTGTTAACACATTAAATTATCTTCTGCAACTAAGTACATATTAAAGACTACACACTTGCTTATAATTTTTTGTAATACACTCGATTGACTTGATGATTTTTTGGAAGATTTTTTTTTTATTAATATATTTAAGAGAAATTTTGTAGAAATGTCACATTTGAAAATTTAATATTTGGTTTTAAACAAAAAAAACTTTTCATCCAAGACTTAAATTAATTCACAGTCAACTTTGGTTGATTATATACGCATAAATGTACTTCCTGTGCACTTCTTAAAAAAATCAGTTTCATATCCAAATTAAACATATGAAAAAAATGTCGCGCCTATATATTATATACATATTAATAATTATGTAATTACTTAATTTACCTAATTTCAAATTTCTTTGAAAGTAAGGCACACATGTGATAAAAAAGTAAAAGAGGTCTTGAAATCGTGATTTATGTTCAATCTTCACAAACCCCATGATTTATATATTTTTGTAATTATCTTTTGTTTATTTTTAGATTACTTATGTTGGCAAACTGAATTTAAGTGATTCAATTTAGATCGTATCTATTTATGTAGTTATAAAAAAATTATAAACGTTCCCATTTAAATGAACTTTTCTGCAAACCGAGTACACAAAATCATCAAAATAACTAAATACAGACTTTTAAAAAGGAAAAAAAATAAAATAAAATAAAATTGAAGAAAAAATATTCAATCCTGCTGCTAAGATAAAATGTCAGAAAAGGATATGTTATTTTTTTTTTTGTTATTAAATGAGAAATAATTCTCAAAGTGATAATTTGTTTATTATTGTTGAAAATGTTTTTATTTGTAAAATAAGATATCTCGTTTTTATTTCTTTCCGTCATTCTTGAGTGAAATAAGAAGTCAATTACTAAAGTGATAAATCATAAAAATATAGATAAAATAAAACTTTCTATAATTGTATTTTGTAAGCAAATAAGAAATACATAAATTTTGATTACATTCACTTATACAAAATTAGAAAGATAATATTTTTTTACAAATTGATGCGTAAAATTTTGTAGATTCTTTCTAGGTATAGGCAAATAATATAACAGAAAAATATTTTCTCGCAAAAACAATTATAATATTCTATTTAAATAAAATTTATTTTCTTGATTTTATATTATTATGACAAAAAATGAGCTAGGTATGTATTTTTATATATTTGCTAAGAAGCATATACGATTACTTTTAATAATTAAAATAGCAGCTGAATCAGATATAAAATAGATTAAATTAAATAATTTTAGTAAATAGTTATTTCATCTAAAAATTTTCTAGCATAATTGATTATAAATGAGTTTAAATAATCCGATTACCGTTTATTTAATGTGTTTTGTGGATTGAGATTATTTTGATGACATTTTACTACAAAAATAAAAAGTATCCAAAATCAAAATATATAGAACTACTCAAAATAATTAGTTTCTTTGATACACATATAAAAGCTATGCTAAATCTGACAGATCGGCCTTGCTAATTATTAGTGATATAACTTTTTATCTATTTACATTTTAAATTTAATAATACTTACATATATAATAACATTCAAATAAGAATACAATTTCTTTTCAATGCATGAATGTGTAGTAATCATAAATTTAATTAACATAATTAATTCAAATAATAAATTCAGATGATGAACAGAGTAATTGATAAAAATTAAAATATTGCAAAAAAAAAAAAAAGAAGAAAGATAAAGTTTTTTTATGAGTTAATAATATCATTAATAATAAAAGAATAATTCTAACCAAACAATTAAAATAAAATTTATAAACTACTTTCGTGAGACAGGATTCTGGTTTTTTTTAACGAATAATTTAATTGATTTCATCAAGGTCTCTCGATTGATTCACCCCTAAGCTGACATTTTTTTTAAATCAGTGTTTATTGCAGTCCAAGCCATAGACCAATTACGATCCGTACTATTGTTTGCAAAAAATAGAAAAGGTTCTCTAAATATAGAAAAACTAAGATTACTCTTAACATAGATAGTTGAGTAAAAACATTTATTAATAAATTGAATTTTTTTTTTTTAGTGCAAACTAGTGTTAAGGTATCACCCAGAATCGAATTCCATGTAAGTTCATAAACGATAAAATATTCTCAAATAATCCCACTTATCGAGTTCAGTACAATCTTCGAATCCCTTAATAGTAAATAATTAAAATTATGGAACATAAACAATAAGTTTTCCAAAATATCGTTTAATATTTTATTCTAATTTTAATTTAATTTTACAACACAAAAAGCAAATAAAATTACGAAAAAGAAAACAAAATCCATAAAAAAAAATTTAAAGAGCTCTTTAAAAGCTTTTCTATTTAATTTTTACTTTAACCCTTTTTTAGAATCAAACGAAAATTAAAAGAAAAAAAAACAAAAAAAAAAAAAGAATAATGAATCAATGTCAAAAAAAACTCAATTAGTTTCTTGGTACATTTTACAAAACCAAGACAAAAAAAAAATAATTTTTTTTTTGACGTAAATATTCTTCCCCCTGTTTTTATCTTTAGCACCTTTTGTCTTTAATAAACTTCCATTCTTGGCGCAATTTAATATCCTTTCATGTTTTTTTTTAACAAAAAAAAAAGAAAAACTAATTTTTTTTTCGTTAAATTCTAATAAAAGGTAAAAAAAGCATACATCCTTTTTAAATGAGAAAGACGAAAACCTTAATCGCCTTATAAACGCCTTTTTAATGTTTTATATTTCTATAAATAGGATAATATTTAATAGAATTTTCTGTCCTTTTATGCTTTCACAACCCAAATTAATTTAGTTGATCCTAATGAACATTTCAACGATATAAAATATTATAATATCTCTAATTCCAGGTACATAATATCTCTAATTCCAGGTACCAAAATACTCAGGCCATATATACCACCATATATATAAATATATACAATATATGTTATAAATACATATGCAAACCTATACATTGATATAGAAAAAAAAAACTTACAGATACCTATGTTAAGTATAATTTATAAAAATATTCTTCAAGGATAATCATCCTATTTTTACTATCTAGAGTTATTTTCCTACGGAAAGAAAAAAAAAAATCCTAAAATCTGTACTATTATATTGTTGTAAGTATATATATAATATATAACTTTTCTGATAACATTCAGCAAAAGAAAAATATTGAAATTGTTGGCAGAATTATATTTTGAGTGATTGGAACAAGTGAACCATTCCAACCAACATTTTTATTTAAGATTTTGTTTTAAGAATTTTATACTAATTTACATTTTGTAACTAGACTGATAAGAATAAGATGATAATGAATTATAATTTTTTTTCAAAAGTTACAATATTAGTAACATTTATGTACTTTTATCAGAACTTCATTTAATTAATTTTTTTTTTTACAAGTTCGTTTTTCTATTCAAAGCTTTGCATACCTAAAAATTTTCTATATACACGTTTAATATTCTGGTTCATATAAATTTATTATTAAAACATAATTTTGGGAAATTTTATATTTTTTTTTGTGGGGTTTGATTAAAAATTTTTGGGGACATTTTTAAATAAATTATATTATATTCTTCTTTTTTTTTGTCTTTTAATTTAAAATTATATGTCAAGTTAATTATTTGAAGGTGTAGTTAAAATTTATCTTTCTTACTAATTTATCTCAGAACAAAATTGTAACATAAATATATGAATTTTACGCGTTCAGCACAAGAAGAGTATAATTGTATATGTTAATGAAATTATGTTTGAGTGAAAAAATTAAATAAATTTAGTTACTTAAAATATAATAAAATGAATGACAAGATAATGTTTTCTCTCTAATCCTTTTCTCCCTTATCGACTTCTATTTACTTTTTAAAAAAATATATTTTTATGTCATCATACAGAATTATATCATTTAAATATGTAGAATAAAACTATATATAAGAAAATTTAACTTTAATTATACAATTAAATTTTTACTTTGGACTTAATTAGTAATCAAAAGTTCTAAAATTTTAGAATATCGAAATTAGATTTTATTTTATTTTAACCAAAAACTTGATGTAAATTTGAGTCAAACCAAACACTTCAGTTTGGGCGCCAGAAATTAAATTTTTTTCACTCGAAGCTGTGTTCTCTCCTACACTTCGTTAAGAAATTTTTTTCTGTGCAAACATTTAATTAAATTATTAGATCTTATATTTCATTCATTAAAAAAGAAATAAAAAACAGAAAAGTGGGCTTAAGTATAACAAAAATAAAAAAGAATTCGTTGAAGGAGCGGATAAAAATTATTTTAGAGAAAAACAAGTTTATATTGAAGATTAGGTTAACTAATGTATGAGTTTTTTTTTTAAATAAGTGCAATTTACTTGTGCAAAATTAAATCACATTAAATGCATTTTTCTCGGCTTGAATACATATTTTTTTTTTTTTACTTTAATTCCCATAACTCATTATTATTCACACCTTTATCACAGAGAAATCACTTAAAATTATTATTTATTAAAGAATATCGATTCAATTATTTTCAATTGGATTTTTTTTTTATATATAAATTTATTTCTTGAAGAATAAATTTACATATTATTACTTAAAGAAATGAAACGTTGATTACAGTTTTAATAAATTTAATTCAAATGGCCGCTGGCAGATATGAAGATTGAAATGCATAATAATAATGAAAAAAAAAATTAATGCAAATGAAATGATTTTACAAAAGTTAAAAGGGTGATAAAGTTTGTT
This sequence comes from Hybos culiciformis, assembly GCA_964007475.1. Classification (NCBI taxonomy): domain Eukaryota; kingdom Metazoa; phylum Arthropoda; class Insecta; order Diptera; family Hybotidae; genus Hybos; species Hybos culiciformis. Next base: position 13,657,019 of record OZ023273.1, read on the forward strand.
ACATTAACGTTTGGAACAAAGATTTACGATATTGAAATTATGATTATTTGTATTTGAAAATATTTTAAGTAGGAAAAATTAAACTAAGTACTTAGTTCAAGAAATGTGGAAATTTCTAATAAGATTTGACGTTACACCTTATCTGCACTTGGACCTTAAAACTGACCTTTGAGCGGAACTGACCTGTAAACTGACTTTTGAGCAGGCCTTTCTCATACAAAAAAAAAGGGAAAAAAAATACTAACCTTTGCGTAAAAGGGCAGTTTGCAGACAAAAAAACTTAGTTTGCAGACAAAAAACGTCAGTTTGCAGACATTATAGTTGCCAACTTTTCTGCTTTTCCTTGCTTTTTTTCTGCTTTTTTTCTATTTTCAAAAGATAAAAAACAGTTTGTTACACTTCGTTTTTTTTTTACTGTAAAAAAATACAAGTGTGCACGGGTTTCGTTAAGGTGACCTTAGGAACTAACCTTTGCAGACAAGTGCAGATACGGTATTAGAGACAAATTTGGTTGATCAAGATTATCGCAAGAGATCTTGAATAGAATTTTATTTTCCGAATGCAAATATTTATAATGAAAACTTACCTAGGCAGCTATAATTTCTATATATCCCTTTGCTATGTATATAAGTAGAGTAAATGACGTTCGCAAGATTAGGTATTTTGTCATGGATTCATTTGCTATTTTATTTCTATTTTTGGACGAGTTAATATACATATTAAATAATAAATGCAATTTTAGTTATAATCTTTTCTCTACATTTTAGTTAAATTTTTACCGAGTTTTTTTCAGTGGTTTTGTAACGCATTTTGTTTTTGAATTAATAATCAGAATATATACTACCATCCAAACGATATTTACATATTATTATTATTTATTGTGTTCGATTAAAAGTAAAATTTAGTTTAATGAACAACAAATAGGTACATGATTTTAAAATTTTCTTACAACATTTCCTTTAATTTTATTTTAGAAAATTAGAAATAAAATTAATAGTGTTTACATTAAGAAAAAAAAAAATAAATATTGATTTAAATAGAAAATATGAATAAATATAAATGAAGTATAAGATTGTAAGATGTAAATTGCTTTAATGAAAATTAATTTATAATTTCGAACTTTTTTTTTTAAATATAAGTTAGAATTCTTAATCTTTTTTTTTAAGTTTTTAATTTAATATATGCATGTTATCATTTTGTTTGACTTATTAAACTTCGTTATTTTTTTGTGATTGGAGATCGCAACAATTTAAGCTCTCAGAATTGTAGTAATTCTTGAAAGCGAATATAACTCATCAAGTTCCTTAGCGGAGTAAAAGTGTTAAATATATTAATGATAGTAAACGAAATACAGAAATTCCCTCTCAAGCAGTTTGTTTTATAAAGCAAAGTCCGCAACCAGTTTTTCACCTTCCATTTGTTGAATTAAATTCATGTTCTACCGATATTTTAACTAACTTTAAAGTAAAAGTGTAAAAAGAAAAAAGAAATATTTTTAACATATTGCTTCGGTTTTGGATTACAGTTTTTACCATAATCCCACTATACTTTTCGATCTTATGAATTAGCCTCGGATAAAGTTTCTATTAAATCATGATTTATTGCTTTTCCTTATTAAAGTACTGCATAAAACAGAAGAAGAGATATAGGATTTTTTTTTTTTATTTCATAAACCTAAATTTCTTTACGTTTTATTGATTTTTTTTTATAAATAAATTAAAGTCCTAGTAGAATTTTCTTTTTCAACTTTCTTTTTTTAAGGGTTTTCTTCGATTTTAAACTTGGTACATATACATTGAAGTTTATATAATTTTTGCTTGAGTCAAAGTATCTTGGCCATTGTTTTAAATTATGTAATGTAGAAATAAAGAAATACTTACATAACATTTTTATATACATTGTATGTATTTTTGTTAGATGTACTTTTTTTTTTTTTTTTTTGAATATAAGAATTTATAATAAACTCCATTTTGAGTACCAGAAAGAAAATATCATAAATCTTGGTTATCTTAATTTTTTTTTCTTGCTTTTCTTTTCATCTTCCAAATTGAATCTACGGATATACCTATACGAGTATACATTTATAAAATTTTGGAATATAAATCCATGAATTTTTTTTATTTTTTCCATTTTTTGTATCTTCAAGATTTTTTGTTATTTTTACTGCAAGTTGGAGAAAAAAAAAATAAAAAAAAATTTATATATAATTTCGTTTTAATGAAAAATTATTTTTTACCTTGTTTAGAAAAGAAACTTTTGAAACTGGAATGTCCGTTCTAGAAATTTAATATTTTTTTTGTATTTTCCTTGAAGTAAAAGAAATTTTGCTGCTGTAGTGTTACATAATGTTTTGCAACAAGAAATGTTAATATTATTAAAAAAATTATATTCTGTATTTTTATTTTTACATTTTTTTTTTTTTTTTTGATGGAACATTTCAATTGCTACAACTTTTTTTTTTTTAAAACAAAATTTAAAAATTCCTTTGATTCAGAAAAATTTCTTATTGCATTTATTAAATTAATTTTTTTTTTGCTAAAAATAATTATGAGAATTAGATATTTGGTAGACATATTAATTTTAGAAATAAGAAGTATAGAAATAATGGAATATTAATAAATAATTTCTTGGAATAATTTTCTTGGAACTGAAATGAATCGCGGGGATATGATTAAATATAATAATTAAATATAAATTTATTTTTGGAAATTTTTTCAGATGAAAACAAAAATATTTAACGAAATTAAATAAAAAAAATTGGTGAAAGTTGAGATATTAAGGATTGATGATAAATTTCTATTTATATGATTTATAAAAGTTTCAATAAAATGAAATATGTTTTTCACCTTTTTACAAGTTTCTGTCATATGATGATAATTTGTTATTATCTCTTTTACGTGATTAAAATTTGCCTATAAATATAATATGTAACTATTAAAATAGCTGAAAATACATGAAATTTCAAAAGATCCAAACTTTTCAAATTGAAACTTATAACATGCTTTCTCTAATTATAGGGATGCAGTTTGGATCGTTATTTGTTCATTTGAATTCCGGAATTGATGAAATTGAATTTATCTTAAGAGGAGACTAATTTAAAGATGATGAATTCTTTGTTTTATATATATGCCAAAAATATATTTTGAAAAATGATACCTTGGTTTTATTTTCTTATTTCTATTTAATGTACGAAAACGGCTCATCACAATTTATTACACACAAATTTAGAAATAAATTCGTCTTTTATTTCAATAATCTAAATATTTATAATAAAATTTTAATTGTATTAATATCTATTTTGGTAGTCTGTGCTGTAAAATAATACCAATTACAATAAGTATACTAAATATTTTACATTTTTCGTTTCTTTGCAATAAAATATAAAATATTAGAAATAGAAAATCTTTTAATTATTTGGTTTTTCGCTCGACTTCAAAATTATTTTTTCACTTTAATTTGAGTTATCATTATGTTATCATTATGTAGATTAGTATAATGTTCGAATCTGTTTCTATTTAAAGTAATGATAAATTTATTAGAAACAGTTGAAGAGTTTGGAATGAAGAATTTTGTTTTTAAAACAACATTCTACTGAGAAGATTATTTTAATAGTAGACTAGATATTCAGCTTCCGTAACAATATTATATGTATCTTTAACAATTAAATCTTTAACATTTAATAGTTTTTTATTATATGTGACGGTAATATATCTATTTTTTTTTTAAATTCGAGTTTCCATTAATTTCATATTGTGTATATCTTGAGAATCTTTTTATTTCTGTCAATTTTTAGATCGAAATTAAGTTGTTTCACTTTCTTTGATCACATAGATAAATATTATATAAATTATAATATTACAATTTTATTATTTTCTTCTTCGATTTAATGTTATTACTTAAATCTTAAGTTATTAAAGACGAATTTAATTGCAATAATAAATAAAAAAAAAAAAAAAATTCAAAAAAAATTTTGTAAATGTCATTTGGAAGATAAATATATATAAAATTTATTAAAAAAAATAAAATTGTTGATCAATAAAATAAGTGAACCTATAAAAGATATAAATTAAAAAAAAAAAAATTATAATTATTACGTTGAAGATAAGAACTTTTTTTTCAATATACGTTTAAATTGTTATTTTTTAATAGATCTGCCTTTAATTGACCATTAATCTGCGAAAAACGTGTTTTTAGTTATTTATTCGTAATTCCAAAGCTATAAAAAAGGATTTTTTTTTCAATAAAAAGTATATCAATAAATTTTATTTTTAATTTTATATAATTTTATTATAGGTCAGTTTTTTAAGATGATTTTAATAGTAGAAAACTAGATTTTTAAACATAAATTTATTTTTATTTAATTGCTCGACGAAATTTTTGATTTTAATGCAATAATAAGGTTAGGCCTATAATCCCTGTTAATAAAATCTAGAAATTGAAATCATTAAGCACAAACAACTTGATTGAAAAAGGCTTGAATGATATGTGAAGTTATAACCCAGTCGACTCACCCAAGTATTAGTTTAGCGAAATTCCCAGTTTCATAGATGTGGCCCCTCAAAATTTTCATACATTAGGCGAAACAGTTTTGCGGAGGTAGACCCCGCTTAAGCCCGGGTGTCGTTAAAACAGAATTAAGCAACACAATGAGCGACAGAAAAATGTATTCTTTATTTAATTAAATTCAATTGACATTCTGGCAACAGAAACAGAAAATAACCTCGTATGAGGTTATTCAAATTCTGTCCACAGAATGAATTTTTCTATCGCTAAATTCTGTTGTAAAATTCTGTCGCAGAATAAATTCTGTTCAAATGTATGGGATTCCGGCTTTAGAATATTTTTCAAAATTAAGGACAAATAATATTTATGGATATATTATTTTTAGCAAGTTTCAAAACAATACCTCAATTGAATGCTGTTATATTAATGTTTGATAGGAAATCTTTATCTATCTTTTAAAATCATCTGAAATTACATAAATAGTGATTTAAAAAAAAAACTGTATAATTTAATAAAACTTTATTATACGATATATTTATAATACATGCCTTGGACATAGTTTTATGTTTTTCTTAACACATAAAAATTTTAAACTATTTTATATCGCATATTCATATTTATAAAAATTTTATACCAAAATAAAATTAGAATAAAAGTTTACTCTTAAATTCTTTATCAAATTTTTATTTTTTAAGAATTATTTGGTTTATTTTCTTTCAATGATAAAAAAAACTTGTTAAGGGAAAATTCAATACATGTATTGCATAATTTTCAATCAAATTATTTTATTTTGTCCTTCAAATGAAGAATTTGGTTTTCGAATTTTTTTTAACATATATGTATTACGCTATTTATTTTTATTTTTATATAATACTGTATATATATATATATTTTTTTTTTTTTTATCAAAATCATATAAAATTTATTAATCAAGTTGCTAGATATATTTATAATGTTTTTTTTAATTTTTGTAATTGGAATAAAACTCACGTTTTTGGAATAAATGTTTCACCTCAAATTAACAGAGAAATTAGATTTTCAAATAACATAATGTAGCAATAATAAACAGAAAATAAAAACAAAAAAAAAAAAATAAACAAAATTTAATTGCATTTTTGAAACGTGTTTAATGTATACACACATAAATATATATATTATATGTATATAAAAAATGTGATATAATAATAATTATTATACACAAAAATGCAATTTAGATTGTAAAAATTTATTTATGAATTAATAACTTTTTTTTTTGATAATAAAAAAAAAACTTTTCTAATTATTATTGCTGTGAGGGAAATAATTAAAAAAAAAGAAGAAAAAATAAAATTACTTAATTCACCTTCGTAATCATAAAAGTGAAATAGCCCTGTTATGTAATTTTTCGCAAATATTCATTTAATTTAAGATTTTCTGTAAGTTGTTATTGTTTTTAAATTAATAAATGTATCGATCACTTGTTTAATTTTTTTTAAACTTTGCGGTTTGTCACTATTGTCAGTTTTAAACTAATTGATCTATTCAGTAAAATACATACAAAACCGTAGTGAATTTATTAAAAAAAAACACTGCAGATGTAAGTTCAATAAGAAAATAAATCATTTTATTCATTAGTTCTCGATTAATTTATATAAATTTTTAATCGAACACATGATAAAAATTAATATTAAGGATTGATGACAAATTTTTCTCTATATTATTTAAAAAGTTTCAATAAAATGAAAAATGTTTTTCCCCTTTTTACAAGTTTCTGTCATATCATGATAATTTGTTATTATCTCTTTTACGTGATTAAAATTTGTGTATAAATATAATATGTAACTATTAAAATAGAATTTCAAAAGACACAAACTTTTCAAATTGAAACTTATAATATGTTTTTACAAGAAAATTAAAATAAGATTTCATCAGGCACACCAATAATGTCTTATGATGATAATAAAGAAAAAATGTATGTGCATAAAATTTTTCAGAATTTCCAAAAAATTTAACTTATTTTAAATTTTCAAAGATTAAAAACAATTCAATCAAAAATTTTTAATAATAATTTTATTATAAATAATAGTAAAAAAAAAATTAAAAAAAAGATTGTAATAAAAAAATAATAATATTTCATTTTTAATTAAAGTTTTATAATCAAAACATAAATATAAAATTCATTATTATTGGGATAATTTTCATTCTGGCAATTAAAAAATAATCAAAATTATATAAAATGATTATTATTATTTTATTGATATTTGGAAATAGAAAAAACAACAAAATATTGTAATATATTAATAATTCGAGTGTGTATATTGTAATCAAGAACATGTTATTAAAAATACAATTGAATTAAATATGAATATATGCCTGGAACTTGAATTGTTTAATTTATATTGTTGGTGCTTATTCGAATAACTTCACGTACAATTTGTTGAATTTAGGCACCTGGAAGATGAGATTATACATTTTTATTAGAAATTGAGAAAATTTTTTTCGCTAGTTATATACATATTAAAAAATACTGCGAAGCCAGATTAAAACAATTCAATAATCTTTCAATAATTTAAAGTAAAAAGTATATTCGGAACCGGAAGTAATAAATAAGCAATTTCATAAGTTTGATGTGTGAATGTAAATAAAAAAAAATTGGTTTCAGATTTCATTACTATCTGGAAATTAAAACAGTTTATACATTTCCTATAAAAGTAAAAATTTAGATTTGAATTATATAACTTAACTCTTAACTATGCATAACGTGGACTATTTATCACATTTAATGTTATGTCGAGTCGAAATAGACTTAAATTTTTTTTTTTCCTTAAAAACCATATAATTTTTTTTATGTCATTAAACTAGGACTAATATACGTGTAAGATACTGATATTTCTTCTAAAGAATCTGTAGATTCATACATTAAAACTATATTGAATCACGAAATCCCTATACTTATAAATTAATAACGTTATTGCATGCAATTCCTTAGCATAATCACAAAATAATTGTAAGATTTTATCTTGAAATCATACATATTTTCCATATAAAATTATTATATTATAATATTATAGCAAGTAAATATATATATAAAATATATAGAGCATAAAATGTAGTAAAAATTGTTTAAAATTCATCAGTTATTTATTTAAAGAACAAATTTATTTATAATTAATTTAAATTAAAAGTTTTTCTTATAATTTAAACAAGTTATTAATTTATTAAAAGCTAGAAACTGTTTACAAGTTTTTACATTTACATAGTATATTCGTAATCGTGCATGTAGAAAAATATTTGATTAATTATGTGTATAATCTTGACAGTAAAATTAACATTGATTATATATTAAATATAAATAATAATAACATTAATAATATAATTTTATATTTATATACGTTCATAATATGCTATAATAAATTTTATGCTAACTCAGTTTATATTTAATGAGCTAAACTATTTTAGTGAAAATAATTTATGAAACTTTTCGTTATTTTTTTTTATATTAATTCAGAGCAAATAAAGTTAATTGAATCATTAATATAGAAAATATATAGAAAATATTTGTATTATATATAATCATATATAATAATATAATATTATATACATATATATTTTATTTCGAACTAATTGATAATTTATTTAATGTTATCTTTACCTTTTATAATAATTATCAAAGGTAGAAAAAAAAAGTTGGCAAATTATATATTTCGGTGTTGAAATATAATTATGTGATAAAGTTTATTAAAAGCGCGTTTGAATTAATTAGTTTATTTAAAAAATGTTCGTTTTTTTATGATTAAGTATTAACTTTTTATTTACGTATGGAAATTGATTAAAAATAAGCTACTAACAAAAAACTTTGTTAAGAGGCACTGTGTTCCTTGAAAATATTTGGATTAATTTTGTTAGCAAATAAAAATAATTATTAAATTCAGGGACTACATTTTTTATTTCTATCTACATCAATTATAATTTATTGTCTTGAGAAATTAATATTAATCTATAAAATAAAAGAAAAATAATTCATTGAAGTTTTAGATTATGATTTTAAAATTTAATAATCCTTTAGTCCTATTAGTTTGTAAAATATCATTATTTTATTATAATTTTAAAAATAATTATTTCTTTTATAAAATATCAAATAACAAAATTTAATAATAAGTTGAAAAGATATAAGTCTCGTCACCTTCTCATAATATGTTATTTTTTTTTTAATGTGGCATTTTATTTGTATATTATGTATACATTTTGATGATGATGATTTGCTTTTATAGCATAACATTTTACACTGTTATCATAAAAATAAAGAAAGAAATCATAAAATGTCAATTTTATTACACTTAAAAGGTATATTATGTTATTTGAAAGATTTTCAATTTCAATATCGGTTACGGTCTTAGTATTTTTAAGTTATTTAACAGAACTCATCAAGGGAATATATTAAAAGTCTTGAATTCAGTAAATTTGGAAATGACTGGGACATGAAATTGTAACAAAAGTATTAAATAGGTAGCAAAGGGATTAAATATTTTTCTACAAGAAATGCGAACCGGGTTATAAATATATTTTGTTTTTAGCAAGGTTATATTATTGGTTCGATGTAATAATGGAGAAAATTCATTTTTTCACAAAAGAGCTTAAGACTTGCTATAATAGCTTACTATATTTTTACTTTTTTTGTAGATTATAGAATTTTTTATTATTCAGTTTTTTATTTTCGTCTTAATTTTTTTTTAATTGATTAATCCATAATAATCGTTTTGTGTGTTGTTTCATCAAAATTTATTCTATTTCTTCAATTTGTTAATGTTTTTTATGCTTCTTCTCAACATTATTTTTTTTTTGTATACGCATATTATTTTTCCTTCAATTCAAAAAAATTTTTTTTTGTTTTTAAATATGCACATAAATAAATTTCTAGAATAAACATTTTTATGGTTTATTTATTTAGCTTTTTAAAATATTAAAATTGCTATTGAATATTTTATTTTTTAAAAATAATTTCGGCAAAGCGTCCAACCATAATCAGATTAAAATTACAAAAAAATAATAAAAAAAAAAAAATGAAAAAGATAAAAATCTCTTATTTATTTTTCATTGAAAGTGAAAATTTAATCGCATTTAGCATGATTTTATTAGTTTTAATGTGTGCAAAACTTAAAGATTAAAAAAAAAAAAACTTTAGTTTCTTGATGCACAAAAAAGAGCAAAATCTATAATAAATATAAAATAAAAAAGTTTATTTGCAAAGAAATCTTATATATTTTGTTATGTTGCGTTTTATTTATTTGTTATATAAACGATGTAGAGTAATAAATCCCTAATGAAGACGTTATGTGTAGTTAACGCGATTATCATCATGTTATCTTAATAAGTATTTTTTAAAGGATTTTTTTTTGCAAATAGTTGCCCCGGGAATTATGTATGGTTTTATTCAAATTATATATTTATACTACATTATATCATATTTCATTTTAACAGAGAGCTTATTAGGTTATGGTTGAGAAGGATAGCTAAAGGAAAATTGATGTATATTCCGATAGGAAAGAGGAAAATGAGAAATAAATTATCTCAAATACATTCAAGCCAACTTACACCTTAATTTCTTAATCATGATCCTTAAATACCGAATAGTGCGCTATAGCAAAATTATAATTTTATGCTTAGAATAGAAGCATCAACTAACTTATGTGTATCATTAAATATTCAATGTTTAACTGAAAAATTTTCAATGATACTTAAATCATTTTAACTATATTGTATGAATATAGTAATAATACATATATATTCCAAATAAAAGTAAGGAACAATAAATAATTTAAAAATACATGAATAATAAAAATGACAACCTTTTGAAATAATTTCAAACAATATCATATATTGCAAGAATTATAACTCAAAAATTAATTTAACTGAATTAGTTAAATAATTTCAAACAATATGTATAATATTGAATGTTAATTATGTTGTTATCATCAAAAACTAAATTAAATAACATTATGTAGAAAAATACATCAAAATATATTATGATAGTTATTACTAAAATCAAATAATTTTAATTTGCTGCAACTTTTATATATAAAAAAAAGCGATTATTGATTAAAAATAGTCACGGTGAAAGTTGATCATTTCACATTGTTATTTAATTTTTTAGTATTTTTATTGAAAATATTGTTTTTATCATAATTATAATATAAATTTAATTATTTTATGTTTAATTTTAATTAATGAAATATTTTTTAATTCGCTCTCTACAACTTTGGTGTAACCTTCTTACAAATCGTTCCATTTTTGTTTTTGAATATTTATCTTTTTTGTTCTCAATTTTGCGTTTCTCACATCACCCATTGAGTCGATATTCAAATTTATTTTCCCATTTTAATTTAATATAAATATTTTTTATCTTCATAAATACACAAAAGTTGTGTTTGTAAGAAGCTAAGAATTCCATATTTTACTTAACAGATTTAAAAAATCGAAATAAGAAAAATTTATGCATATATTTTTGATCCAAATGCAATGTTGAGAAAACTCAAAAATAAGAAAATAACATGAAATAAACTTAAATAAAATATTTTTGAATATTCGACTTGCACATTATTTGCACCTTAAAATTTAATATCTTTTTATTTATTTATTTTTTAAGAGGATTTTGAAAGAATGATTGGTTCAAATAAAATTGTAATGCTTGAAAGAATATATATATAATCTAAAATAAGTATCTATTTTATGTTGGAAAATATATCTGATTTAAAATATTTTTTAGAGCGAATTATTGGAATGGATAAATTTTGAATTATATTACATTTATTAAAAACTTGTTTAAAAAATTTAAATAAGTTTTCCTTCATTAATTTTAATAAAATTATCAGATTCTAGTAATCGCTTTCATTCAAAATTCAAGTGAAAATACTTTTGATTTAAAAAAAAAAAATTGACGTTTTTAAGATGAAAAAGTACCATAATCAATAATCTAAAAAAAATGCTGCAAAATTATCGAAATCTAAAATTGTTTGTTAAAATAGCGGACGAGTTCCTTATAAGCGTTTGAGTCGCATTTTTCTATCACACCCTCTCATAATCAGAATCATTGGGAAATTAAATTGTCGGAATACTTCGCATGGTATGTTCACCAGTTTTCAGGATGTCGCCAACTGTCGTCTCCCGCACATCCACCGATGTGATTCTTTTTTTTCCTGTCATTTTATCATAAATGCTAATGATGTTAGTTTCTTATTTTTTTAATACATACTTGCATTTAAATTTTCATTTCTATACTTAAATAATAAATAATAATATAAATTATATTCTGAATTTATTAATGCACTTTTGATTGCGATAGATACCTAACAATGACATATAAAGTAGCACTTTAAAAATGTCATAAAAACTTTTATATTGTCAAAAATTTGAAATACCTAAATAAAAAAAAAAAATTCTTTTAATGTATAATTCCATTCAAATTAGGAAAAAATTTAAATATGTATAATACATTTTTTGTAGAATGGAATTAAACTATTTTCAGTCAAGTTGAATTAATCAGATGAGGAAATAGAATAAAAATTGTTGAAATAGTTATTTTGTTGAAATTGAAAAGGTATATTCATAGTTCGTAACTTTTTGGATGGACATAATAATGCACAGTTCTTTTTGACATGCTTGACAACTCATCTAACACAGATCTTCATTTTTTTTTTAACAGAAATAATTTTTCGTCTTATCAGATTAAATATTTTTTATTTAAATTTTCCGTTTTTTGTTTTCCTATTTTCATTAAAATGCAAAACAAAAAAAAATACGAAAAAAAAAAACAATAAATATGTAAAACCGATATCACATGTGGAGTATAGTAATAAGTTTATAACACCCTAAAGGGATGTCATTTATTAGCAAATTTCCTTTTTCAGAACATTATTAAATTTATTGTTTCCCAGCAATTTCCTATTGAAAATGTTTTTGCTTTTATTTTATCAAACTTCGAATATTAAAATGTTTGATGCTTTAATCTATTTGGTAAATTTTTTATGACCATAAGCTTTTTTTTTTTTATATAGATAGATGAACACGATTGATGACATAATATCAGTTTAATAGTATTAATTCTGCACATATAATAATAGAACATTGTTAGTATTTAATGTTGCCATATTGGTATAAAAACAAAAAACAAAAACAGATTAAGTTTTTGATAAAATAAAAATTTTATTTACATTCCCGAAATATTTATTCTGACATTGTTTTCGAAAACTGGTGTTTAATTCCAAAAATAAGATATTATTATCTGGGTTTCAAAATTAAAAAGGTCAAGAAAAAAAAATTACGTATCTACCTACTGATTTACTGAACTTTTGTGTACATCCTTAAGAAAAATGTTCGTTTAAAAGTTTTCCATTAAAAAAATAAATAAAAATTTTATTGTTTTTCATTTAAAAAATTTAATTTTCCTATACAGATTTAAAAGTATAATACATTTTTAATTTTATTAACGATATTTATAAGAAATTTATAGTAAAAGTGAATCATTTCTTAATTCTAATATGTAATTATATATTGAATTTTTTTTGTTATCTTTTATGAGACTAAAATCTAGAGAGAATTAATATGTTAGTTCCATCAACTTAACTCTCAAAAAAAAAAAAAAACGAAAACGAAATGTTATAAAAATAAAATAATAAAAATGAAGAACGAATGAAAAAAAAAAATATGAACTTAAGAGCACATCCTTCAAACATCTTCATTTCCTGTTTTTTATTTGTTTTTCTTCCATTTGAATTCTTTCAAGGTTTAAAAACTTTCCACTTGAAGTATTTTTTCCAGCAAACTTTACTGATATTTTCCACATCCTTTATACTGTAACATATCTTTTTTTTTTTTTCGTTTTTGTTCTTTACAATTGTGTTTATATAAATGTCTTAATGTATATTTTTATTAAAAAATATAAATATATCTACATAAATGTTGTACACATAATATTTAATATATGAAAATACTTAATGAAATACAAAAAAAAAAAAAACTAAAATGAAATTAAATATATTTGCTAAAAATAGCAAAAAAAGAAATAGAATTTCTGTTCTTATGTTCTGACGTATCATGACAGAATAAAATGATGTGGAGCTTTATATATGCTTTAAATATAAATATTAGTGTGTTACTACAACAATGTAATAGTATGCAATTTTAGCTTAACACTTTCATTTGAAAGTCAAAATATATAATTGTATATCTACATTAAAAGTTGATATTAAAATTCAACAAATAGCAAGGTAGAGAAAATTCATTGACATTAAAAAATATATGTATATACATATATATTTTTAATATAAATGCTATTTAGTTTTAATATTTATTTAAAAATTTTTTTTTTATTTTATTTTTAATATTCTGAAATTTTTTTTGCATTAGTTTTCAAAACGAAAGAAAAGATATTGTTTTTTTATATCTTTAAATAATTTTGAAAAAAAAAAATATTTTTTTAAGTACATTACCTTTTTCTTAACGTTCACCTTAATAAACATAAAAAGGTATATATGTATATATAAAATAGTGGAATTATTGTAATAAGAAATTTTTAAGCTATAGTTGTGCTTATAACTATATAAAAGTGTTCAAAATAGTAAAATATAATTTTAACAGAAAATAGAAAAAATATTTTGAACATAAAGATTTAATTATTATAATAAACCGTATAAATATTAATGAATTCGAGGAGAGAGAATACTTTTTCTCTTAGATAACATTAATTCGTTTTAAATCCTTCGTTTGAAAATATAAAAAATAAAATATTAATATCCCTCGAATAACCCAAAAAAATACATGACTTTATCATAACTTTTTAGGAATTTCGAACTAGTGTATTATTGTTAAATTCTTCGTTAATTACAATATATAATATTGTTATGTAATAGATTAAACTAAATCAAATAGATTAAAATATATAATACATGATTACCTCTTTTTATCTAATATAAACTGCCATAGATTTGCGCCTACCAAGTTCACGAATAAAGTAACATAAAAATTGCTAAAGAATTATTAGGCGGAGGCTCTTCAGCCGGACAATTCTTGATAATTGATGTCTCAATTATTGAGCATTTAGTGCTTAATTTGTGACTATTAGTGCCACAAAAACTAGAATTCGTGCTCGCTTGGTATTTGAGAAATTTTGATTTTCGAATTTCGAACATGGGTCAAGGGGTCTCTCTGGCCGGATTCGAATTTCCAAAAAATAATGATGCTATCATTTAGTGCTTAATTTGTGCCTATTTGGTCTACAAAAACTAGAATTTGTGCTCTTCAAAATTATGTGAAAACAATTTTTTTATAGATTAGGCCAAAATTCCAAAATTGGAACCGAATATTTTTTCGTCGAATTTAGAAAAAGCGAAAATGCCACCATTTAGTGCTTAATTTGTGCTTGCGTTTACTGTACTTTGCTAATCATCGCAAAGTACAATAAACGCAGGCACAAATTAAGCACTAAATGGTGGTATTTTCGCTTTTTCTAAATTCGACAAAAAAAAAAAAAGGTTCAAGTTTTGGAATTTTGGCCTTATCTATAAAAAAATTGTTTTCACATAATTTTGAAGAGCACAAATTCTAGTTTTTGTAGCACAAATAGGCACAAATTAAGCTCTAAATAGTAGCGTCTTTATTTTTTTGGAAATTCGAATCCGGGCAGAGATACCACTTTGACCCATGTTCGAAATTCGAAAATCAAAGTTTCTCAAAAACTAAGCGAGCACAAATTCTAGTTTTTATGGCACTAATAGTCACAAATTAAGCACTAAATGCTCAATAATTGTGACGTCAATTACCAAGAATTGTCCGGCTGAAGAGCCCCCACCGAATTATTATTATAAAAAAAATTTAAAAAACGAACACATAAAAATAATAAAGCTGCTACCTATACATTTTTTTTATTCAAATTATAAAATATTCCACTTTCATATTTTTTTTAGAAAAATGAAAATTTTATAAAAAGTTAATGACTATTGATAGAATCATTTTTAAGCAGATTTTTTTTTTTAATTCTAATATAAAAGTTTTAAAAGCAGGCTTAATTCTTTAACAACGAACACCGCTGTTTGTTCTGTTCATGCAAGTACTATTTAATTATTATTTCTCTGTATAAAGTTTATGAGTGACAGATTTTGAAACTAACATGAGAAGTTTCTAAAACAGTAACACACCGTTTATTTCTATTGTATATTTTTGTATTTTCAATATGTAATTCTTCTAATTTTTAAAACCGGAAATATTTTACTTAATCTTCGAAGCGTTTTGAAACTTCTTTTCTCTTTTTTAAAAAAAAAAATAAAGTCAAATTAACATTTTTTGTTCACATCACGAATCATCTTCCATCTTTAAAAAATTACAAATATTCACAAAATAACTATAATGTAATTAATAATAGTTAACCCAATTTTTTTAAATAAAGTAATATTATGTTGTTACATTATATTTTATCGATATTATTACACATAAAATGAACTACCTAAATTATAAAATTATTCTAATCGCGATTATGGCTTAAAACTATCTATCTGAATTAAAATTAGTATGTAATTATTTCAAATTTAATTGAATTGAACAATGTAATTTTAATCAACAATTAAATAAAATAGGCAAATAAAGTTAAATTATTAAATGGAAATGTATGCGAAATAATTGTATACATATTATTTATAATAAGGAGCGCTTATATTAACAATAGAAGGAGTAGAAATGCTTGTATTTTTTTTTAACAAAATCATGAATATATAAATATTTTTTTTTGGCAAGATCAATTATGTGAGTGAAATGTTAAACATTTTAGAAAATTATGTTTTATGATTTAAAAATAATATCTCGCAGGTTTAACGTATATATAAAAAAGTGTCGGCAAAGTTTTTGATAATATTAAAAATATTTACACAGTTTAAGTTTTTATCCTATATAGATTTTTGCCTCGACAATGACCTAATGTTTAAATCAAATTTCTTTGAATTATTTTTTATTTACCACAAAAATTAAAATTATGTTATATTCATGCATGTACTTAAATATTTTGTCAAGATTTTTTGGAATTAAAGAAACCAAAATAAATATTTTCTATTTTATTTATCTAACAATGAAGTTTTCTCACCTAAATTCTTAGATGTAATAAAATTGTTATTATTATATTATTTTTTATTATATTAGAGTTTATGATGTGTCAATATAAATAATAATAAATATAGTGATTGAATATTATTATTATTTATAAAAGATTATTATTAGTTAAAAAAAAAAAAATCGAACATATCATATCTGATTTTTTCTATAAGTGGTGTATTTATTTTCATTATTTGGATCATCATAAAAATAATATTTAACTAAAAGATAATATCTACTAAATAAATATATAAGTTAGCATTAACTATAGATTATCATATGGATAGTCTTTGTCGTTCATGAAACTACGTTAAGTATATGAGTTTAGTATGTGAGTTTAAGTATAAAAATAACTATTTCAGTCATCTTATTTGTTTATTGAGAGTAAAAACATATTAAAAACAGAATTATAGATGTAATAAATCCATCTTTTTAGAGATATTTATAAATTACTAAATTGAAATAAAATTTTCATATAAGAAATGGGCCGAGGTTGTGAATGCAATGGATTGTCAAAATTTTTGAAGTAAAATACATTCGTAGATTTTATAATATACACATATATATAATTATTGTTCAAATTTATTATTTTGAAATAATTGAAAAAAAAAAAAAAAACTAATTTTTTATTTAAAACTTAAAACGAATATTATTAAAACGTATTTATAAAATTTATTTCCTATTTGTAAATAAAAATGAAACTTAAGGCAATTTCTTTAAAACTCTCCAATATATAAGAAGACATTCTTAACAAAAAAAAAACTAATTTCCAACAAGAGTCAAAAAATCAAAGAAAATATTTTTATTTTTTTTTCAAGTTTATTTTTCTTAAATTTTTTTTTTTTTCCTTTTGAATTTTCTTCAGTAAATATTTTATTATTACAATATTTCTAAGGTTAAGAAAAAAATCTTGAACCAATAAAAAAAAAAAAAATTGTAGGTATTTATATATATACAAAATTTTGATAAAAGCTAGAAAGAAAAGTCTATGTCCCACGATATAAACAAAAAATCTGTTATTATTATAATTTTTCTCCTGCTTTATGCCCTTTAGCGTTTTATTAAATAAATTTTGTATCTATTTTTTTTTTTTTTATTACGAAATATCTTTTCTTTTTTGTTGTTTTTTGTGATAGAATCGATTTTATATTTCGCTTTCGTGTACTTTTGAATTTCTTATGAAAAAAAAAGCAATTAATAAATGTTAATAACACATAAACAGATCTCTCTATAAATAAACGCCCTTAAGTCATTATTTAGTTGTTTAGATATACTTGCAGTACTACAAGTAAATGAAATAAAATAAAGTACAAAATAATGTAAACAAAATAAGAAAAAGATAAGAAAAGTAAAAATAAGAAAAAAAAAAATTGTCTTTATAAAATATAGCGTAAAAATATTTAAGATGAATATTTTCATCAAAAAAAATACTTAAGCTATTTATTTAATGAATGTCGGTCATTGAAGCGGTCAATTTATTTGATGTTATTATTTTTTTTTACATTACTTTTACACTCACTATAATATTTACATAACTATTAATAAAGTAAAATAATAATTTTAATCAATATTTTTAATTGTAATTTTAGTTCTTTATACAGTTACGAAATTTAAAGTGAGTTCAGAAGATTTCAATAGATGAATTTCAATCATTCTATTTTTCATAAAAGATAGTACATAGTTTCTAAAAATAATTTTTACTCTGCAAAATTGTGCTTATATTCATATTACATTATTTTATGATGATATCGAAGTATAATTTATTATGTTAATTTGCAAGATTAATGCGGCATAATATTATACATTATGTAATTAAATTCAGTCCGGGACTAAATTAGAATAAAGCACAAAATTTTAAATTTGATCAATAATTTACCTCAGATTTCTCTAATTTCATTTTATCTATACACTTTCAAACCAATAATTAACTTAAAATTCAATTATAAAATAATTTTATATTATTCTTTAAATTAATTTTATTCATATTTTGTTATTTGTTTTGTGGTTTTAAGGCTTGAATATAATCTTTAATTATATAGTTTTTCAAAAATTAAATTAAAACAAAAATGTAATATCTTAATCATTCATATATGGCATAGTATATAATAATATAATAGACAATAAAATTATTGTTATTTATTCAAAACATTAATGATGAAAATTTAATCTAAATTTTTACTAAACATACTCTTTAAATTTATATTTCAAAATTGTATATGTCTTTTGATGAGGGAACATTTATATACAAAGAATATTTTTTTTTTGTGATGGATTCTTTATTTTCAGGTTTCACGCAAACAGAAATAAAACATATTTGATACAAGACCAGCTGTAGCTAAATCTCTTGTGGTCAAAATATTGGTCAATGTAATTTAGCACAAACTGATGCATAGTGTAGTGAGGTTAAAGGATATAAATATGTACTGTTGTGATAGCTTGATAAATTTTATATGTTGTGTATTGAAAAACTTTTAGTATATATATATGCACATATTTGAAAAATGCATTGCAGAAGAATTTTTTGCATAAAGTTTCGTTTAAAAACAAAAAATAAAAAATTGTGTTTAGTAGGAAAATTTATATTTCAGGTAAATATTTTTCTTACATATTATTTTTTATCATATTTCATTTAATTGTTGTTGTTAATATCCTGTAGTATAGTGTTATACTTATAGTATTAAGTATTTTAATTTTTTTTTTAGCATTAACTTTATTTTAATTATGTTTTACATGTCTGATGTCATCGATCAATTCCATAACGTTTTATGATATTTTCCGTATAAAAAAAAATGAAAGAACTTGACAGCTCAATATCGTTTCAGCGTTTGTAGTTATAGATTCAATTTTTTTTAATCATTTTTCAATAAATGAATTCTTTTTCGGCTTTTTATAATAATTTTTAAAAGGTATTATAAAATAAATACTTATTGAAATAGAAGTGCATTTCTCTTTTCTTATTAAAATCTTCAACTATAGGATGTTTTGCGAACGAACATTGGTCAACTATATAAGATTCAACTATAATATTCAACTATGAAATAATTTTTTTTATAAAAATTCACGCGAACATGATAAATATTAATCGTTTAGGTACCTATATATATAAAAATTAGAAGTTGTTAATTAATTGCATCATTGCATGATTCCGAATACTTATCAAGTTATTTATCAACTACAATAATTTTTAATATTCCTTGTAGATATTTAAGTATATTTAATTAACGTTTTTAAGTGAAAAAAAAAAATAAAAATTATATATAAAGTATGCCAACCCTGTATTAAATATACCTACTTAAAAAATAGAAAAAATATAAATATTTACTGAAATTTCTTATTAAAGTAGTTATAAGTAAAGTAAACGTTAAACATTTTTTTTGTATACTCCTTACTTATTTTACAATATTATATATTTTATCTATTTATGTAAGTAATTTATCAACAAAACTTTCAATTACTAAAATACCTTTGATACAATAATATTTTTTATTTCACACCATTTTAAAAAAAAAAAAATTATAATTGGCTTTTAAGCGAATAACTTTTGATACAATCTTTTTATTAATAATCAAGTCCCATAATTGGAATAACTGACATATAATCGTTCATGCCATTATGTAACAAAAATAATAATTATATTTTAAGTATAATGTTGAGGCTGCTGGCGAAGATGAAGAAGATAACAACTTACATGGTGTGAAATGATGGAAAAAATTAATAGACTTATCTTACATTGTTGGATTTCACAAAAGATTATGTATAGGAGTTTGAGTTTGATAATACTGCATATATTTTTTTTAAAGAACTTTAGGCAAAATCAAACAAAAATTAATGTTTTTGATAACATTATTTTTAATTTGAGCTTAATTAATGATATTCTCTAATTTTATATAAAATATTATTAATAAATTAAGTACATATACGTAAATACTATCCTCAACTGTGTGAATTAAAAATTCAAGAAAAACATAAATAATTAATCCATAATATATACGACAATTTATATAATTTGGAACACTATAAAATATATTTTGATTAATGAAATCATTTAAAATTAATACATTAAAACTAATATGGAATTATAAATATTATTATTAAATTTCAACCGGTTTAATAATTGATTTTTTTTTTTAATTTTATAATGTCAGTTCTGATATTATAATAAATATATTTTTAAAATTTTTTGTGTATATAATTTATAATTCAAATTTAAATTTAAATCATTTTTCTATGTGTGTACCTATATAAATAAAACAACTTTGTAAATCATGCAGCTTTCAACATTATTAAAAATACCTGGACTATATTATTTACATGTAAATTCTAATAACATTAACTGAAAACAAGATAATTTGATTAAAATAAAAAAAAAAAATACTGAAATATTATATTTTAATTTTATTATATAATAATCATAACGTTGTAAAGTTTTTAAATATGTTTTTAATTTAATATTTTTCACTATAGTTAATGTTTCTAACTTCTAGCTTCTGCACAAAGAATATTAAGTTATTTGTGTTCAAGTGATGTAGAAAATTTTACGAACAAAAAGATATTAATTATAGCGGGCCCAGACCTAGTTATAAGAAAAATCTCTTCGCCCAAGTGTAATTATTGGCTTACATAACTTTTAGGTACAATATCGTCTCCAGAACAATGGTGTGGTGTATGTAAAATTCTTCACGAGTTCACTGTAATTTTGAAATCCTGTAATCTTTGATTAATTCTGTTGAAATTTATATTTAAGATTTTGTTTCATTACTTTTTGATTAAAATAATTTATAAATGAGAGCCTTGTCTTTTTCAATTAAATTTCTTATGACCTCGACAAAAAAAAATAACGTTGGCGTAAATTTTTTATTATTGTTTTTTATTTTTATTTTTTTCAGAAACTTGATAATACTATTTGTTTTCTAAACAAATTTGCACCTTGGTATAATATTACAAAAAAAAAAAAAAAACTGCACATTTCCCTCAATTTTTACAATAAAATCAGTATATCTTCAATTTAACTTTATGTAAATAAAAAAATATATATATTTATTATATAGGCAAATTTTATTAAAACGTATTTTAAATTTGAATAAATCATTTTTTTTCAATGGAAATCCTTAATACAAAAAAATAAAAAATAAAAATTTAACATAAAAATTTATGATTTATTTTTTCCGCTTGATTTACTTGTAAAAATTTGGCACGCGAATTTAAAAAACGATAAATTTATAGTGAAATTCAATACCAAAGATTCAAAGATAAGGAAATCAATATATTTTAAAACAAAAAAAAAAAAAAAATTGCTTAAATAAATAAATAATAAATTCATGAGTTTTATGTAAAATTATAATGTTTCACATATTTTGTTCTTAGGCCTTGTTTTATTATTTTGTTATTTGGTGGCATAATTTTAATTTGTGTCATATTACTATCAAAAAGGAAATATTGGTACTATGTATGTACACAAAATCAGAATGTAATAGTAATATGTCATGTAATCCAAAAATTTTATATGCTTTCCTAAATTACGTTTCATCTCAAATTTTTTGAAGTGAAATTTCTTTTTTAAGGGGAGTTATGTACATCAAATCTACATTCAATAAACCCACAATAATTGATTATTCAAATATAATTTCATACTTTGTTTTGCTTTATTTATAATTATATTAAGATAAAATCTTAACGCACTTTTTGCTTATTAATCAATAATCTATGTAATGTTTACACAAGTGTCCAATAAGATTCTTTGTTTCATTATAAGAAATAATTAAAGATAACTTTAAGTACAGTTTGATGATGATTTCGTTTTGTTCATAAAATTCAGAAAATAAAAAGTTCAGTTATAATTAGTATCTAAACCATAAAGGTTGTAATAAAAAGAAAAGTTTAATAAATAAAATATTTCATAAAATTTAAATTCATGTTTTATTAAATAAGAAATATAATTGGGGGTACGCAAAAAATTATGAAACGATGCTGTGCGAAACGTGCGTACTGGTGCAGATGTAACACTGCAATGAAACTGGTTTCTTCTTTTTTTTTTGATATGTTGAAGTGTTAAATCAAATTAAAAATGTGTTTCTGATGAAGATGTTAAGCGCACATCGAAATAAAAAAAAAATATATATTTTCTCTGTCATTGGTCAAAAATTTTAATTAATCATACACAGGCATTTACAATATTGTACATATATTTCATTTTACATAAAACTTGATTTTAAATTGTTTTTTCTTATTTTTTAGTAATCTTAAGCCGTTTTTGAATACATATTTTCAAATTTTGTTTTTGAACATTTTTACAATTAAAATTATTGCTATTTTAGTGCACTGAGAGAAGAGATCTATTACCGTAATAGTAAAATGCAACAATAGAAATTTGATGGTTGCCGAAATCAACTTATGGTTGTGGCAACCTCACGTTAGCGTTTACTGTAATAATATATATTTTTACCAAAATCAATTTATTGGTTGTGGCAAACTCATGCTAACTATTACCGCAATAATATATATTTTTGTCACAATCAACTTACTGTTGCTTTTTTTTTTTTTTTTTTTTTAATTTTATTTTATTTTTATTTTTTTTTTGTTTTCGCTTTTTTTTTAATATTGTTTTTTTTTATTTATTTATGGGCACCCATCTAAGTTCTATCACTACGAGACGTCGCTTAACCTTCTGTGTTCAATGTGATGTAGAGTCTTCCACTGAGCTATGTCAGTAATATACAACAATGTATTAAATAGAAAATATAAATTCGGTATCTATTAAAACTACCACACACTTACCAATAAATGTTTGTATTAGCACACACAGTGTGAACACAATGTATGTGTTGACACACACAGTGTGTGCACACATCAAATACTTTATTTGAAACCGATCATACTTTTCCTGCAACTAACAGTAGTTTGTTCCAAGAATCTTAAAATAATACTCTTTTAAGGAAAAAGAAATTTTATTAAGAGAAAATAATTTCTTTTACCGCAATGTTATGGAATTAAATTCTTTTGACCCAAAAAATAGATAGTTTTTGTAAAAAAAATTTTGTTCCAGTAAATTAAAGTCATCATTTTAATTCTATTTCAGTCAAAGAATCTACAAAAAAAACAAAAAAATTAAGGAAATTATTTACCAAAACATAAATTCTGTTGCAGGAATAAACATAATTTTAAGACAAGGGAAACTCTTTTTTGGCAAAATATTTTTCATTCTCTGAAAAAAAACAATGTTGTTGAAACAGAATTATTGTTTCTGCAAAAAAAATATATTGGTCGAAAATGAATTCAAAAAAAAATTTCTGTCAGTGTGGATTTTTAATTAATTATATTAAGTTTTTCAATGCAATGAGCATTAACTGAAGATAAAACATTTTTTTTTGTGTTTGTTTTTTTTTTTTGTTTAGGATTAATTTATTACTTTATAAAAATGTACGAAACAATTTACTTGACTTACTTGCAATTTAACAATTTTTAAACAACAACTAAAAAATTATTATTTTTTTTTTTTTTTTTTGTTTAATTTTTATATGACACAATCAAAGTTTTATTTTGAAATTTTCATAAAAAATACTATATTTTTTAATTTTCCCTCCATAAAAAAATATATACTTTTATATACATACATACAATAAACTTTAAGTTTAGTTTAATGCTTTTTGTGTTGTTCAACATAAAATTTTACTATCTTTTACTCTTGACTGAATTTCAAAAATATAAATTACATTTTTCCTTATTATTTATTTGGACTATTGCCAAAAATAAAATTTTTGAATAAGTTTGCCTTTTGTGAAAAAAGGCATATAAATAGGTATTTTTTTTTGTGAGTTTGTGTTTTTCATTTAATGGAAAATTAAAGAAAAACTCTTAAAAATAACTAAATATTAATGTTGTGACGATGTATAGATAAAAGAAAATTTCGAAAATTGAAAGTGATAAATTGAATACCAGGCTGATATTATTTTATAAAAAAATTACGTTAAAACTAAATATTCGGATATGGGGCACCAAAGTTAAGCATGCCTCCAATCAAAAGTTTCAAAAGCTGATTTACATTTGTGAGATCCTGCAATAATTCCGCAATGAAAATATAATCATTTTGCGAAATAGTTCATATGCCCTCACTTTCGCTTAAAATTCATTTAACCACTTGCGAATATAAAGCGAAATGAAATATTAATAT
This sequence comes from Hybos culiciformis, assembly GCA_964007475.1. Classification (NCBI taxonomy): domain Eukaryota; kingdom Metazoa; phylum Arthropoda; class Insecta; order Diptera; family Hybotidae; genus Hybos; species Hybos culiciformis. Next base: position 13,681,800 of record OZ023273.1, read on the forward strand.
ATTATTTCGGTTTCTAATCTATTTTACTTCGTTTTAAACCGAAATTTGGCATAAACCTTATTTCGTACAACTTATTTCCGCATTCGTTCTTTCACGGTGCCATGTATGTTACATTATACAATAAATTATCTTTTGAGTGCATTTTTTCAAGTAACACTAGCGTCAAAAGCATTAAAATTATAATATCTATGAAGACTTCACAATTTATATTTCTTTTTGTGTTTTAAATAAATAATTAGATAGATGCACATGCGCATCTATAAATAAATTCGAAAAAGTGCAATAAAAAATGTACAATGGATCATACCATGATTGGCCTCTTCCAAATTACCATTTCTTTTAACTTCTTTTTCTGACAGTGGTATTTTTTTTTTTTCAAATAAATTAAAACAAAGTAATAAAAAAATTGTATACTTTAACAAAGAAATAAATTTAATTGAAAATTAATTGGCAAATTATTGAATTATAAGCTCTCAATGAAGCTAAAATTAGTACATACAAACAATAAATGATTTATCAATTAAATTAAAGTGTTATATTGAACAGGAATTTGTGTATCATTATCATTATCTGATGTTAACATTTTGATACACTGATAAAATCAATTTTAAAGTTGTAATGCTCGATATTGTTGTTTGTGCAATGAAACTTTACATTATTATTGATTCCATATGTTTTCTTTTATTTGACACGAGATACATTTAAATAATTTGCGAAATTGTAGAAAAGATCTTAAAATAGGTTTATAAAACTTTAAAAAGACGTTTTTATAAAAATTAAGGGAAATAGGTATTATGGCACTGGGTGAATGAAATACCATCATTGTTAAAGACTTGAAGTTAAAAAATCAATAAATCTCAAGTTAGGCCGAGAACTTATATAAAATATAAATGCTAAAAAATATAATTACAACAGATTCAATCAATATTTACATCTCTAAGATTTCAATTTCATTTTTGAATTTGCATCGTATTTGCTTTTATACAATATTTCCCTTTACTATGCAATCATAATAGTATATTTTTCAATAAAAACTTTAAATGAATCAAATATCAGGTATTTATATATATACAATACATGTTTATTTGTACATAGTATATACATTAATATATTGCAGAAAATAATATAAAAAGGATTATATTATGTAAATATTTAGTTATTATATTTATATACATATAAAAAATATATATATAGCGAAAAATCTGAAAGAGGTATTTTAAAAGCTTACAACCAATTTAATTTGATATCCCGGACTATAAAATATAACAGCAGAGAGAGGCAGAAAACTTAATTTATAGTACATGTTGAAATATTCAAATATCCATTTGTTTTCATTATTTAATAAAAATGTAATTTTTTTTTATTTTATTTTATATATTCTTTAGCGATTTTATTTCATTATTATTACTATTATTACTATTATTTTATATAAATTAAAAATAAATAAATTACCAATTAAGTCATTTTAATAAATAAAATATGTATATGTGAACATATAAGTGTATAATGTGCAGAAAAAATAGGCAATTGTTTAAAAATATTGAATTTTTTTTTACGTCTAGTATTTTGTTGTGGAAAAATTTATTATTTTTATGCAAGAATAATTTAATTAAATAAATTTTTTATTTATTTTCTGATTTTTATTAAAAAAGATTATGGAGGATGATGCTGAGAAAATATTTAAAATATATATGAATATTATTTTTGTATACGCTATGAACTACATGGACTAAGGAGTTATTTCATTTCGATCAGGTGCGGTAGTTGAGAGTTTTCTTTGTCTATCTACACGATATTTAAATAAATTTGTAATTATTAAATAATAAAGATTACATCATTATTTTTTTTTTTCACTTTTTTAATTTCATCTAACTAGGTTGGGGCAATGCAAATTAAGTGCGAAAATGATGACAAATAAAATTTTCTGAACATTTTCATATTATCGCCCTAGGACTGGGTTGAATTTTATTTGTCTTTAGGATAACTTAAAGTAAAAATCTCGTTAGACAACACGAAATCTACAAAATGTTTATTTCCTTCATAACTTTTTATATATAAAATCAGATTAATAAAGTAGATGTCACATACAGTTTTATTTCAAAGTTATGCTAAACTGCCAATATTTAAAAAATAAGCTGTGACGTGTGTTAATGAAACTCATCAATTTGAAATTAAATTAAGCGATAAAAACTTTGTCAATTTGTTGTGTGTATAGTATAAAAAAAAAATTGTATATATACAAAAAATAATAAATAAATAAAAATAAAAACATAACAACCAAAGATTAAATTTCAATTAAGAGTAAAAAAAAAGGAAATAATTTTTATAATTAAGTTACAACCCTTTCCATTTAAAATTAAACAAATTTATTGGTTTTTCTGCACATTTATGTCCTTTTTATAATTTATTTTTTATATGTAAAAAGAGCTTCGTAAAAAAAAAATAAGTATTAAATAAAATTTAAAAGCTGCATGGACTTTTATTTTTAATTTAAAATTATTATTTTAACAGAAAATCATTAATTAAACTTTGGGGGACAAAAAAAGCTTATAAAAATCACCGAACTGGATTTACAAATATAATAAATGAATTTAAAGAAAATATACTATATATAATTGACGGAGGTGTTGTTGTTATTGTTGTGGTATAGTGTTGATGTTGACTTAATTGATGTTTAATCAATTTTTCAATATCTTAATTTTGATCATATTCCAATAACAATTCAATTACTCGTACAATGTAGTTTTTGTAGAAACATTAATTCGAGACAATATGAACTTTAAGATAGATGCATAATTTCTATCAGAGTAATATGTTAAATTTTAGAGTATAATAAATCTTTAGAATAAAAAATACAAGTTACTCCTATTTTTCACCTTTTTTTTTCTCTCTATATAACTTATATTTTCTGCTTCCACCTCATTGTTAACGATGTAATGATTTATTAAGTTTTTAGTTCACAATATTCATTTTATTTAAATATTATTATTTTTTTTTTTAATATTCGATTATGCAATGAATAATATAATCTTATATCTTCAAAAAACATATTGTATTGTATTCAATATTAAAATAATCTAAAATTCTAGTAAAGAAAAATCCCTGTAGAAGATATTATATAGATTTCTTAAAAAATGTGTGGATCAGGAATAAAGATAAATTACAAAGTTTTTTTTTTGGCATTCAAAAGGTGTGAATAATGGGTTTTCAAATGAAATATTTATGTAATCATATTATGTACATTACGTACATAATATGAACATTGTATTTTATATTCATTTTGTTTAAAAAGTATTAAAAAAATTAAAAAAAAATTTAAAAACAATTATTTTGATCAGAGAGAAATGTATCAGCTTAAATTTTGGCTACTATGGTTATTGTTTTAAGAGGTGATTATATTCATTGATATAGAGAAATCATACAACCCGAGTAAAAATGTTAAAATATGGAATGTTCTTATTGGTACAAATAATTCAATGATAAATAAATGTATATAAAACAATCAAATAATGCAAATACATTTTTTAAAAACATTTAAATTTAGTTTAATTTTATAACGACATAATTTTTAATTCATAAAATATTAAATCCACTAAATTTTTATGTATTGTTTAGTAAATTATTTTCTTAATCTAATACATACACGTATTTAACAATTATAGGATCAATATCAATATAGGATCAAGATCAATATATTATCGTGGAATAACTATGCATATTATGCATAACTCGATTTTAATGTAATTTTTTATAACCTTATAAGAACTCATTCAGAGTTTCATTCTTATCCACCCTTCGATGGTTAATAGATAGCGCGTAAAATGTGTTCAGGGGCAAGAAGGAGACAAATAAGAGGCAAGACAAAATGCAGAGGCATGTTTTTTTTTTCTTAAATCTTCCAACTTATATAAATAAATTGAATTAATATTTAAAATGCAATGCAAAGCAAAAAAAAAATTCTTTAAATTATAAATTTCAATGAAAATATAAATATAAAAATAGAAGACAAATATTTTTTCCCGAGTTTCATCATTTGTCATGAAATGGAAAATGGAATAAGAAAAATGTATATCATTTCGAAGTTTTGATATAAAATACTTAAAAAATGAAAATTTATTCTGGACAATAAAGCTTTTTCAATATAGAGTTTTCACTTCTACACAATGTTTTCCAAAATCTTGTAACTTTAGTATCAGTTTTTGTCGGTTAATTATTATTTAAGATAGATATTATTTTGAATTTGATTAAACAGTCTGACAATAGCATTGAATTTTATTAACTTTAAAATTTGTATACTAAATTAATGCCAGACATCTCCTTCACTAATTTATCTTTTTAAATTATATCAATGACATTTTTGTAGATTCACTTACCTTACTAATTTGTCCTTTTGAATTGTTGATTAACATTTTGTTACAAATACATCAAATTAAAGAAGTGAAAAAATTAAACTGAGTTACGAAAGCAATTAAGTTATCAAAAAGTACAACATAAAATATATACGACTTATACATACGTCGAATGAAAAGTTATAAAAAAGAACAACTGATATAAAATAAATTTTCCGAAACTAAAATCTATGTGGGAGAACTTAAAACTGCGTACAAAAATTTGTTGAATTAACAACCTTAAATAAATGTTTGATATGTTAACTGAGTTTATTTTATTTTATTTTTTTTCTAACTTGGTATTTTTATTGTTGTGAGACAACAAAATATATATAATAATAAAAACAATATCAAATACATGTACTTATATATAACTTTTAATTTTTTTTAAATCAAAATATGTCAGACTTGAATCCCTAATGAAAAACAGGAATTCCAATTGTAATGTAGAGCGTTGTCAAGTTAAAAAATGGAACAAAATAATTGCTTTTTCCTTGAAATTATCTTTTTTATTTAAGATTCCAGGATTTTAATGTCTGACTACATGCTACATTTTTTTTTTGATTAATTAAAAAATTGTATGTCCAGTGTTATACCACTTGTCACTTTTAGATTTTAATAAGAAACCGTTTAATTATTTAAGAATGTAAAGAATATCTATGTTGTACGTTTATAGACAATTATTTCCTGTTTGTGTAATTTAAGTGAATTATTAATACTTGTAAGTAGATAAATATAAGTATAAGAATTAACAGTAAGTTAAAATTTTGTATATTATCGAATTGTTCATAAATTTGGCACAACTGCCCATTTCTTAATTTCTCAGATGCTTAATTCTTAACTCCTTTCAAACATTACGAATACAATGCCATATTTCTTAATATTTATTATTATTAAGTATATAGCCCATGCTAAAAACTTGCATTCAGACAAAATTATATAATGCTCCAAAGGTAGTTATTATAAATTTTTGATAGAAATTAATAAAAGTATTTATTGTCATAAAATTAGGTTGATAACGTTCTAGACCTATTATTGTATTGATTTATTGACCAAGTCTTCGACATTTCAATTTCCTTTTCGCAAACAATGACGTAGGGAAAATTTTGTAATAATAAGAAGATAAATCGAAATAATACAAAACTTTGTTAACATACAAAAATATTTAGGTATGCTGTAATGTATGGACTTTTCCATAAACATGTTATCAAATTAATCTCTTATACACAAAATGTTTATGATAATATGCTCAATCAAAAATATCAATGTTTCCAAATAAAAATATAGTTATGTTGTAACTAAACGTTTACCACAGAATATTTCAAACAAGCAAAAAATCTTTTAATGTTTTTTATGCGTAAAATAAGTCTTGCACATTCTTTATGTGATTAAATGAACTTAATTTATTTTTGTTAAAAAAGAAAATAAAATAAAGACAACCATAAAATATTGTCAACTAGGCTTGATGATGCAAAATTTAACTTTAAACATGGTTATTAAAGTTAAATAATTTATGTTAATGAAGGAAATTTACCAAAACCATAAAAGCATCACCATTTATTACAATTTCAAGAAATTTATATTTCTCTGTTGACACCTTTGTAATATTTACAAATTAAGAAGAACGCGAACATAATTAAGTTAATTTTTATTTTATTTTTTATTCAATATAAAAAAATTAGTATTAAGGCAAGAAAATATCGGTTAATGGAAGATAAATTAAAATTTTATATTTTAGGTGATCATCATATGATTTTTTTTTATTAATCTTGTATTATTTTATATATTAATTCAGTCATTAATTATTGTGACAAAATACGGAATCAAATGTTTAAATTTTATTTGAAACATTAAAATTTGCTGCTGTTCTGTATGACCGATGACATAGTATTGTAAATCATTTTTATTTATATTTACTTATAACTATTACAATAATTTTCTTGGATTAAACTGCTTACTTTTAAAGTTGATTGTATATCTATTTAATGTTATACAATAATATATAATATATAACATACAATAATAGTATATATAGGAAAGCATATTTATGATGCATATAATTAAATGTAATAAATACACAGAACTGTAAATGTAATAAAAACTTAACTTAATTGAAGGAAAATAATTCGAATCATCAGAATGCAATTAAGATTTTAATATCTTAATTTAAAAAATAAACATTAAACTAGAAAGTGGTTTCTGAAAAACAGTAATAAGAAAAATTTAATAATAAAAAAAAAATTAATAATTGATTTAAAAAAATACTAAATTGAAAATAAGAAACTTAATATAAAAGAAATATTAATTTTTTTTCTGCTTAAATTGTGATTCAAAATACAATTTTCCAAAAATAAATCTTTTTTCCGTATACATATATATAAAATATTTCATAATATACGTATAATCTGTCTTAAACATTATAATTTACAAGGCATTCAAATGCATAATTTAAAAAATTATTATTTTTAATAAAGTTTCATCTTAAGTGTTTTATTTTTTTTTTTTCTTAAACTTAAAACTTTTTACGGTTTTGAGTTAATTTTTAGACAAACTTTTGTTTGGGCATTCGGTTTTCATGCCTTGGTTGAACTTTATTAATATATATGGAATGTACATGTGTAATTTTCCTACATGATGACAGACAGAAAAAAAGAAAGATTATAATAAAATACCTAAATTTGTATTTATAAACCTCAAAATAAAATGATATAAAAAAAGAACTATAGTTATAATCATCTGTTATAAGTTTTTTTTGTAACAAAAATAAGTTTCAATAAAAAAAATACCTCGGAAAAAATAAAAGTTTTTACACTTGACCACAATTTATTCCTCTCTTTTATTATTATTATTATTGCTTTGTAGAATCCATAAATTTTTTTTTTTTTTAGTTTTTTAATGTAATGAATTTCAACAAGCTTTTGACTAAACAAAAATTTGGTCAACAACAGAATAAAATTTTTTTAATTCGTTATCATTCTAAATCCCATTTTATTACATCTAGACCAAATTTTATTTAAAAAAAAATTACAATGACAAGTTCTGTGATTAAAGTGACACAGATTTTTGTGACAGAATTTTCTAAAATTAATGAAATTATTATTATGATAAAATTAGTTTTAATTAAAATGGTAAGTAAATATGTGATTAATATACAATTATTAAATGTAAGGAAATTGATGTACGTAAACATAACTTTTAGGTATTGACAAAAACATAACTTTTAGGTATTGATGAAGAGTTTGTTTAATAATATATATGCAACTTAAGCAGGTATGCATCCGCGACGTATGTGTGCAATAAAATGTCAACACGTCGTTTTGATATCATTCATCATTAGAAAAAATAAATATAGATGTACTCGAAAATATTTTTATGTTTAAAATGTAATTTGTGAATATAATCTGAATTAAAAATAATTATAAAATCCGATTACCTAAGTGGTTTTGATTTGGAACCCAAGAAATATTTTACAAAAAAATGTTAAAAAAAATGTAAACGCATTTTGTAAAAACATAAAATATAAAAAATAAAATAAACGAAATTTTCCAGAAAAGTTCCAGTCAATGAGTGAGCGGAAATTTTTTTATTTTTTTTTATTTTCGTTTATATATGGGAAACAATAAATTTATTATTTCCATATCCGAGAAAATTTTTCGTTTTATTTTATATGTTATTTATTTTATATTCGAAAATTTATATATCATGTGACCTAGAAATCATATGAAGGTAATTGAAGATTTCATGTGTGTATAATATGCTTTTATGATGCAATGTGTATATAATCTCTTTTAAAGCGCATTAATTTGTAAAAAAAGTTCTAGAATTTTTATTATTATTTTTTTATTTTTTTTATTTTTCAGGATTTAAACCGAAGGCTTTTAGTTTAAAAATTTATTGGAAAACCAAATTTATAACAACTTTTGGTTAATGAAAAATTATCACCTGAAGTTTTTTCTTTTTTTTTTTGTGAATTATGATTTTCTTTATTTTTTTATTTTTTTTTATTTTTTTTATGATTGTTTGTAATCCATTGTTGTTAACATAAACAACAACCATCGTGGTAAAATAAAAATGAAAAATTATATTATTTTGAATGCTCAAAAATTTGATGACTGATTAAACAAAAAGTTTTTTAAAATTTGGTATTTAAAAATGAAATGTATGTGATAGTTTTAAAAACAAAATTATTTTTTTAGTGTAGATGTACATAATTATATAAAGTTTAGACCAAATATTTTTTTATGTTTTTTTTGTTCTTTAGAATTAAGATAGCTTTTTGATATCTATATTTCATTTTACTTCGTTTAAATGCTTCGCATCAATATCATCAACTTCATTTTCAAAACTGTCTAAAGATGGGGCTAATGCCTTTGACAGACTGAACTGGAAAAACATGTTCAAGAGCACAAAAACATGTTTTGAAAATCAACCGAACAGACTACCTTAATGTGCTTCACAAAACAGATAAATATCCTTAAATATGTCAAGCATTTAAGAAAATAATAAAAAAAATTGTTAAATATGTATAATATGTATTAAACTTAATAATTAAATAAAAATTATTTTTCAAATTAAATCTTGTGTTTGAATCAAAATCTTCTTAACTTTATATAAATATAGCTTGTTAATTATATGGCACGAGTTTTGTAACGCCGAAGTTAATATTGATTTTACAATGAATACCGCTAATTAAAGATTAAGCCTTAAGTGTAAAAGAAAAATTAACAGTAACATAAAAAAGTAAAAAAAAAAAACCCAACATAAAAAGTTTTTCACTTGGCACGATTTTGATTTGTTTTCGTGATGCTGTAGGTGCAACATAGAATTTTATTTAAAAAAAAAAAAAATTTCATTGTGCGTAGGCTTCTGGATTTTATATTGAATTTCATTTTTATTATTATTATTTTTTTTTTTCTTCCAGGTCAGTTTGATTCCGTCTGTTTTCTGAAAAGAAAATAAAACATAAATGTTTTTTTTTTGTGTGCTATTTAGATTACATATTTTTTTTTTTTTTTATTCTTTAAAGCCAGAAATCACATAACTGTTAGGCCAAATGAGTTTTATGGTGATTAACTGTATAGAGTGTAAATGATATAAAGATGATGGTATTATAAATAAACTTTAAAAATATAAAAAAAAAAAATACGAAATATATATCCATCTGTACAACCTTTTTTTTGGTGTACACTAAAAATTTTTGTTCTTTTTTTATTTCCTTTGGATCAAGGAAATTTGAGTTTTAGTTCGCAGAGGTTAAGCAATTTCAACATCCTGAGTGAAAATAATGATGCAATTTTTTTTTTATATTTTTAATACAATATAAATATAAATTACTTCTAATATAATATTTAATTCATATAACAAAGCCTCAAGCTGGTTAAACTTAAATAAATGTTGAAATATTGAAATCTATTCATTCAATGTTAATTTTTAATGGAATAAAATATAAAATATTTTTATTGAAAATTAAATAAAATTCTCTGTAATAATTATATATTAAATTTATTTATTTTTTTTTTAAAACGCAAACCTCAATAAAAGTGTTTATAGGGAAACAACATGGAAAGAATTTTAAAGTTGTCATATAAATTTAATAATGTTGACACTAATTAACTTTAAAGAATTATTTTCATTTTTATTGTATATAATATATATTTTTTTTTTAACTGAAAAACAAATTTTTTATTATTGTTACTCAAAAGTATATATAAATTTCTTTTATAAATTTATGACTAAGCATTGTGAAGAAACGTCACTTAAAAAAAACTTCTTCAATTACAAAAGATAATGAAAATAATTTTTTTTTTGAACTTTGAGTTTTAGTTGAAAATTATAAAATGGAAATTAAAGAGGAAAATTTTTTTGTTTCGGTACCTATATCGAAAAGATCAAGGTGTATTTTATATTGTATCTTTCGGGCATGCTTCAAGCAAAGTAATTAATTTACGGAACAGAATTAAATTAATGAATTATTTTGATATCACATTTTGATAAAATTTAAATATTTCAATAAATCAAATTTCGAAACATTGTCATTTTCTCAAATTCTAATATTTTCTTTTTCTATCGCGTGTCTGACACTTACAAAAATAAAACCAGTTCTAACAAAATAATTTACTATTTTTAAGACTTTGAATTAAAGGAATTTCTAATAGACTCAAAATTATTATCTCAATCAACTGATTTTATATTTTTTAATTTTTCAACTCAGACAAGCTTAAAATGACAGAAAAGCGACAAGATTTTATATTAAATCTTTGTTATTCCACACTGGCTGAAATGGTACAAAATGTACAAACGTATCAAAAATTCGAAAATAATTATCAAGCCTTTGTCTAAAACAGATAAACAACATTTCTCCTTATAATCTGAATTTCCTTAAATTATTCAGAATACAGTTGTAATGAGATTTATAAATTTTTCGCCATAGTTTCTATAATTATTATGTACAATTTCAACCAATATGTTATCTTTTTGATAAAACAGTATTATGATTAATAAAGATTAATTATGAGAAAATATTGATAAGACAGTATATAAATTACAATGCAACTATAAATTTTGAATAATAAATTTTTATATTTTTATCTACATAAATTGCATTTAGTATGAACTTAGAAAGCGGTATGTTTTTGGGCTTTTTTATTAAATATAATAATAATAATTATGAATTTGAACTAAAATGCTATTAGTAATAAATTGAGAAACTAAAATTTAAATAATTTATCATTATTTTCGTTATCGTTATTTTATTACAGCGTTGGATAAGATCAAAAGATGCGACAAAATTTCTCATCTTGATAAACATTAACGTTAAAAAAAATAATATATTTATAGTTTATATATATAGTGTACATATATATTGCGCATAGTGTTTAATATACATAAATGTTGTATTTAATGTGTTTATATAGTTATTTCTAGGAAATTTGTTAATGTGTATATAGTTTTTCTTAAATTGGATATACATATAATAATATTTTATTGGTGAAAGCTAAATAACGGTAGATAATTTTTATTTTTCATGGAAAATTCAAATATCATAATTTATTTTGTTGTGAATTATTGTGAAATTTGTAAATTAAAGACATAATAATGAAATTAATAAAATAATTATTTTTTTATTCAAAGTTCAAACGACCATTTAATAAACAATTTTTCACCTAGCCTTAACCCTAATAGTGAAGTTTGAAGCTCGCAAAACTATGCCAAACCGGCAATATATCTAAAAAAAAGAATAAAATTATAATGTAAAAATCTGTAATAAAAAATTTACTAAAACTTGTGTAAATAAAAAACAAAATCACAAAATTATATCAATAAGTAGGTACCTATATAGTTTTTTTTACTCATGTCTTTAATTTATTAATTTATTTAATTAATTTTAATCGCAGTATTTAAATAATTTATTATAACTCTTAATGTTTATATTTTGATGAGAAAATCGCTATGATTAAGAAAATTAAAAACAAAACAACAATAATAATAATAATAGTTAACTAATTATCATTTTAAATATTTCTGTGATAAAACTGTTGAAAATCAACAGGTAGAAAGAACTTCTTGTTTTTTATTTTATTTTATATACAAATATATATATTTTTTTTCTGCCTTATCTTTTGACTGCATTTAAATGATGTGATTTAAATAATTTCTCTGAATCATCTCCAGCTGTTTTGGAATTAAAAATCAAATATTTTTTGTATTTTTAATAAAGAAATATTTATGAAATTTTTATTATAGTAAGTTTACAGAATTTATTTTATTTTTGTTTTTTTTTTTTGTAAATCTTATTTATTATTTTAAAAAAAAATGTCTGTACATAAATTAAATGCATTTTTGTTTTTTTTTTCGAACAAATTAAGCTTGTGAGAGATGAATTGATAAAAATTAAAATTTCTAATCTAAAATAAAATCTTAATATATTTTTTATTTTATTTTAGAATTCAATATTTATTATGACCACACAGATTAATTTTAAAGAGATCATCTTATGTCAAATGTTATTTATTTGAAATCTTGACATATAAATATTAGATCAATATATTTTTAATATTTTCTTTTTTTAAATTTTTGAAGATTTTAAATATTTCTAAAAATAGGTATTTTTCATTTAAACATTAAATCTTGAAAAAAATGAATACTAACGTTGCATCGCATAGAAAAATGTAATTTATTTATCCACGAATAGGTAAATTAAGTTTGAAGATAGTTTATTAGAGATGAACAGATTTGTAATATTTTATTGGTTCTATTTTCTGTTTTAAATATTATACGTGGAGGATTTTGATCGAAATTGTGTAGCATATGGTATGCTTTAAATTGTGTAGCATATAGTATCTCAAGTTGAAACTGTGTAGCATATAGTATCTTAAGTTGAAATTAGGAAATGGTCGAAAAATAGAATAGTTTTAAATATTTTATTAACCATCTAACGTACAGACCTAAAATTGAAACATATTATAATAGTCCCTTTTTCATTATTGATGGATAATGTTTATGATAATGATTTTATTATTAAAATTATAATAATAAAATACATATAATTAATTCATAGTTAAATCAATTTTTAATTTAATATTGAAAAAGTGCTTTAATTTAAAAAATGGTATTATGTATATTTAAAATTTAAGCACACCAGCATCAGCAATAAATTTAGTTAAACGAAAATTTATAAATTTAATGTAAGCATTCGTTTTTTTTTAAATAGACATAAGGCGAGAGATAAAATTACTTATTCTATGATCTTATAAGCAAAAATGAGTTATCGTTATTAGTTAACAGGTGTTGATTTCATACACATAATTTTTCCAGGAGAACAACTTATTCAGAACAGAATCTTAAGGAACACTTCAGCATATTGGTAGGAACAGTGTACCTATTTTGTTAAAATTTCAGATTTCAACTAAAACAATACGAATTCTAGTATAATGAAGCGATTAATGTGCTATTAAAAATAATATCAATGTGAGAATACCGGAAATTGAATAACATATAATCATGGGATTTTTTTTTTCAAACGTAGATATTTTATTCAATTAATAATTTACTTTTTTTTTCATATAATTTTATAAATGATTTATTGAATGGTGTTGAAAGCGCCTACAATGACACTTAACTGTTGGATGCTAAAGAAATATGATGCATCTGAACGCAACATGCGCTGTTACACAACATACATTTAATTAAAAAATATTGCACAATAAAAAAATTTGTCTTAATAAATCAATGTCTTTCAATTTTAGAGAAAGTTCATAAGATTCTTATAATTTTACAAAATTATTATATAAATTTAATAATGTAAAATATACTATCGTTGAAGATATTCCCTAGATTTTATCTCGAATTATATAAATTCTTTAACTATAGTATAAAAATTTCGTGTAATATAACTTTTACTTTGTAAACTGCATAAAAAAAAAACTTATTATCATATAAATCAATCAATACTATATTTTTTTTCTTTCAATAAATTTGTATTAAAAATTGTTTTAATATAACACTGTTTGAAATAATAATGATTAAGTAATAAATTTGATAACCGCATAAAAACAAGTGGTGGTGACCTATGGAATCAGGTATAATCGTTTTATGTAGAAAAGCATTATTATTATTTTTTATGATAAAAAAAACAAAACTATTGCCAAAATTTTCATTCTACATGGTTTTTTTTTTTTATTTTTTTATGATTTATTCTGGATAATAAAAAAAAGAAACAAATAGAAAACTCTTCTTCATGCAATCTAATATATATGTATGTATGTATATAATGAAATAATGATAAAACATAAATTTTTATTTCAAAATTAAAAAAAATAAAATAATAATAATAATTTCAACAGCGAAACACATTAAGATAATAAAATGGTCATTAAAATGATAAAACATATGAAATAAAATTTTGAATTTGTTTTTTTTTTTTTATATTATTTTCCTTCCACAAAGAAAAGAACGCAGATAGATTTGTTATGTTTTTCCATGAAAAATTTTATGTATTTGGTACATATTTTAATGAAAGTTTTTGATAATTGCTTTTTTTTTGCTTTTTACAAAGTAGAGTTCTGAAATGTAATACATTTAATAAGCTCATCTCACTACATACATTTCATGATTAAACTCGTTATTACTAACAACTATACAAAAATTAGTGGTAAGACTGTAATAAAATAATAACATACAATTTTATAGAAAAAGCTTCTACCGTTTTTTAAACTTTCAATGTTAAAGTTAAACTAGTACTATATATATAGAATTTAATATTAATACGCGGCCTTGCTTTTAACGCAAATTTTATTTAAGTGAATTTATTTCACCGCAGATAAGTTCTTTGAAAACATACAGAACTTTTGCTTCATTTCGGAACATAAATATCAGATAATTTAACATTAAATTAAGAATATCTAAGTTTTTTCAAACCAGTTACGTGGACTTTTCGGTTAATTTTATTTTTCATTTTATGAACACCTCTATCTTCAAAAATAAAAATCACAATAAAAAAAATATCTTTTCTTACCACTGTAAAAGAAGTTTTATTATTATATATATAATTTTATTTTATTTTTTTCATTTATTCCGAAAATTATTGGTATCCAAATTGGCCAAAAGATAAAAATGCATTTTATTTCATTTTTTATTTTATTTTATTATATATTATTTATTCTCATGCTTTTCTTACATATTATTATTTATCTTTTCATATATACACTATACATAAATGCCTCAATAAAATAAATTATTTTGATAACAAAAAGATCATAAAAATCGGTTGTTTTTCGATTTTGTTTTTCTTTTATAGTTCGAAGGGTGTGGGAGATAAATTTCTTTAAAATATGTGTAAAAAAAATATTTAAAAAATTTTTTTTTTTTTTTTTTACAAATAAACAGGAAATATCTCTTTATTTTAAAAATACCATAATAACAAAATTTATATTTATGTAGTATTTTTTTTTTATTCAAAATAATTGAAAGTATGTACGTTCGTCTAGTTTTCACTAAAGCTATACACTCCGAAAATTTTTTTTCAATAACTTGAATTATTTTTAATTTAATAGTTTTTAGATTTAAATTTATAATTTTTTATTGATAAAAATAATATTGTTAACTCGAAATACTATGGTAAAATCACCTGCAAAATATAAGCTATAATAAATATATTATAAATGTATGTTAAATAACAAGTTCAGTTCGTTATGGCGCAGTGAAATAAGGCCGCGGGAAATAAGGCCGCGATAGGTTTTTTGTTGCGGCCTTATTTCATTTTGAAAAATGAAATAAGGCCGCGAAAAAATCCTCGCGGTCTTATTTCATTTTGAAAAATGAAATAAGACCGCATAAAATTCCTCGCGGCCTTATTTCGTTTTGAAAAATGAAATAAGACCGCGACAAAAAAAAAAATTAATCGGAGGGCTAATTTCATTTTGAAAAATGAAATAAGGCCCCGAGGATTTTTTCGCGGCCTTATTTCATTTTGAAAAACGAAATAAGGCCGCGTAATCTTGTGAGGTGAGCACACAGGGCAGGGGGCAGCAGGGCGGCGGGCGGGCGGTTGGTCAGTGGGATTTGCGGCGCTAGCCGCAAATCCCACTGACCAACCGCCCGCCCGCCGCCCTGCTGCCCCCTGCCCTGTGTGCTCACCTCACAAGATTACGCGGCCTTATTTCGTTTATAAAAATGAAATTAGCCCTCCGAATAATTGCCGCGATAGGTTTTTTGTTGCGGCCTTATTTCATTTTGAAAAACGAAATAAGGCCGCGAAAAAATCTTCGCGGCCTTATTTCATTTTTAAAAATGAAATAAGACCGCAACAAAAAAACGTCGCGGCCTTATTTCCTGCGGCCTTATTTCCATCCCCCGTGCGTTATATACCGCATTTAATTAACAAAACCAGAATTCCAATCATGTTCTTTGTTTTGTTTAAAATTTTCAAACCTCAATTACACTTTTCTTTTAAGTTTTAGATATACCTTAAAACAAATATTGACAAAAAAAATGTTTGATTTTCTTTTTTTTCTATAATATTATATTCTATTTTATCCAAACTACAAATATATATACTATTCCAAATTTTAAATGGTAGCAATAATGTTTATGACATACATATACATATGCATATATGTCGTAAGTACACGCCGTATGCTTCGAAATTTTGTTTCATGCACATACATTTTTTTTTATATTATATTTAGCTTCTGAAAAAAAAAAAAAAAATTAAATAAAACTAATTTTTAGAATGATTTTCCATTAATTTTTATTTATGACTTTATAAGTTATTAATAACTCTGGTATATATATACTTTATAAAAAAAAAAAAGTTTTATTAGCGCTTTCCTAAGTGAACTTTCAGTTGGGTTTTTTTTTTAGTGGTGCAAGAAAAATATATATATATGTACTTAAATAGAACGTGCCGAATTGATAAAAATTTTGTTCTGAAATGAAAAAAAAAATAAAATTAATAAAAAAACAAAACTACATAAAAATTTATATAAAATTGAAGGTAGGTTGATGATAAGATTATATTGAGTTTATTAAAATAGAAAAAAAAAATTTATTAGAATGTTAGATTAAAATTTTTTCCGTAAGAGAACAACTTAATTTTTTTTTCCATTTTTCTATTCAATAGTTGAATTTTTTTTTTTTTTATATTTTCTTCTTTTTTAAATAATTTTCCGCATTTTCCCAGGAAACACTTTTACCGCATACATAATAATATTTACATATAGAGCAACCAGGTATTATAATGAACTCAAGTATTTTTTTTTTATATAAGTAGGAGGTATATGTATAATTGTATATATACACATTTTAAATATAATCAAATAAGCACTTTAATTCAATATCAGAAACTATTTTAAATGCAAATGAAAAATTTCTGGAAAATATAATATATATATATATGTATAAAGATATTTATTATTTATTTTTCTTATTTATTATGCATTAAATTATTATTTTATTTAAAAAAAAAAAAATAAAAATAGAAAGAAAGAAACACTATAGATAAATTCAAAAAATACCTAATTTATTATAGAAATACGAATTTAAAGAAAACTTAAACATTAATTTATTTTTAATTCAAATTTTCTTACTCCTGTTTTTTATTTATTACTTTTTATTTATGTAAATTCTAATTGTAAATTTTTTTGCATACTCTTAATTGCTGATGTCCCTATGGTATTAAAAAAAAGGTCTTATAAGTTTCATGCAAAAAAAATCCATATTATGTTTCAGGTTTATTAATCTGGCCACGAATGACTTTATGGGGTTTTGTGCCATTATTGATGTTTAAATGAAAATTTCAAACTTTCTAATACACTCATTAAAGATATTTTGAATATGTTTCATCAATTTCGACAACTTTATCATATATTTTAATGCTGCAAACAACTCTTACGAACTTAACATAATCATAATTTCGATGCAGTATAATGAGATGAGAAGTTTGTTCATACAATGTTACAATTTAGGGCTTTGAACTTGATTTGACATATAAAATGATGGCGTCAGTTGGACGTTGATTAGACTTTGATGGATGTAATTAAATGATACTATAATTAAAAGAGACAAAAAAAAATATATAAATTTCCATTTATTTTCATTGCAATAAAATTTTATTTATAAGAAATTGAAATTGCTTTCTTTTTTAATAAAAATGTTGTAGAAATAATAAATAAAAAATTTTATAAATATATATGTGAAGCTAAAGTTAAATTAAAAATTTTGCAAAAGAGAAGAGTTTTGAAATTATTTGAAATTTTTGCATAAGAAATAAAATTTATATTAATGTAAAATGTGTAAATAGAAAAATTGAAGTAAACATTTTTATTATAAACATTGATTTCTTTTATCGCCATCTGGTTTTTAGTGTTAAATTTCAACTTTTCATATTATTATATTTAAATTTTTTTTTTGGTTTCTGTTTTTCTTTTCTGTAATATTATTTTTGTGCTTCACATTCTACAACTGCACATCTGCATTGAAACGTGTTTGGATATAAGAAAATATTCAACTGTATACCTAGTTATGCTATATAATTATAAAATTAATATTTAAAAAAAAAAAATTAAATGAAATTCTTGATAGTGCGTAGAACAAATGCCAATTTTGTTCATTAAATTTATACTAGCACACATACAGGGTATTTCAGTTTATAGCTTTATTAACCAATTAGCCATGGATTATGTTGAAATAAATCTGATGTTTTATGTCGGTTTCATTACACACAGGTTTATGTATAATATATAGACTTTGTGTTTTAGTTTAATTCTGTGTAAAACAAATTTTAAATAATTTTTTTTCTTGATTATTAATTCGAACTTCTATCTCAAAAATATTGTTCAATTCTTCAATATATAATCAAATCAAAAAAATTATGTATATTCAATTATTCATAAATAAAATCAATCTTAAAAAATACGAATTTCGACTATTATAAAAATGGAAAAGATTCATAATTTACATATAATTGAACTCATACAATAAAGTACGATACACGTATGTAAACTTCAAATTTTTGGTTTTATTCTAAAAACTTCTCCTTAATCTGAAATTAATTTTCTTCAAATCTTCGTTGTTTCTTAAATTCATGAATTATATATTTGCTTCAATGAATAAGATTGTATATAAGGTTTCACTGTATTAAAAAAAAATTATTCAGTTAAACTAAACAAACGATTTTAAATTTCATTTTACTGTTACTTCAACTGATATTATAGTGTTTCCGATTCTCAGGCGGATTGTATTATTAAATTGTATTATATTATCGTACATATTATATTGAAGTGATCATAATAGTTCCAATAAAGCATAAAAGTCATATTGAAATACCTACTCAAAACAAAAATTAAAAAAAAATATTATGAAGAAAAAATTAACACTTTTTTATGAAGTTATGATCGAATTGGGAACCATTAAAATGGTAATCTGAGGAATTTTCATAGATATAAAAAAAAAATAATGAAGTAATTCTATACGATGAAAAAAAAACTACTACTGCACTTAAGAAATTAAAAGAGATTAAAATTTTCGGCTATTAAATTTATAATTTTATTACTATTTTGATTATAATTTTTTATTAGGAAAAAAAAGAATACATCAGTGATTATAAGTTTATTATTAGCAATATACCAATTATAATGTATATGCGGGTTTTCTTAGAATTGAATGATCATTGACACATTTTTATTTGTATTAATATTTCCAGATGGGTCTTGACTGTATATTTCTTGAAAAGAATATAGATATGAGTTGAAGATGAAAGAGTTTATATTTATAAATAGAACTGCGGTAAAGCACGCGTTTGAAAATAGTTTGTATTAATTTCGCTCAACAGATATTAGAAATAACTAGAAACAACTTTAATTATTATCTTTTATCAGATTTGATTGAATGAAAATTATATTTTTAAGAGAATTTTAAAATTTCAACAAAACTTAACTAAAATGTGGGAATCTAAGCAATAAAATTAATATTATTGACTTCTCACTTCATAACATTTTCAGACATTTTTTTTTTTAATTAAAATAAATATGGAAAATTTTTAAATGAAGAAAATCTATAGTACACATTATATTAAATTTTTTTTTCGTATTATTGATATCTAATGTTAACCAATATTACGGAGGTATAGATATGCATTTACAATATGCACTTATGTATTTTTCGAAATAGGTATCTTCTAGAACTTTTAAAATAAAAAAAAAATAAAAATAAAAACAACAAACGAAGATAATTTTTGAAAATTCTTAATAATCTTGTATTGAAATGATGTGAAAATAAATTCACAATATTTGCAAAGATAAGAATTTATCTTATTTTAAATATTTATTATATGAAATTAAACAATTTAATTTTAAAATTTGAAATGAAAGATTTATAAATTTTATAATAGTTAGAGCCCAAAAGGAATTAGATATTATACTTTTATTGAAATTTTAGAATTTTGTTAAAAATATATAGAAAAATTCTTTCGTATTTAATAATTGAGACAGTTCTGTTTGTTTATTTACCGATGGATATTCAACTAGTTCTTAAAATAGGCATAACCTATGTTAAAATAATAAGAATTCTAAATTTGGGACAATTTAGTTTGGAAAAAAAAATTTTTTTTGCTTCAATTTATTTCTCCATGACATTACTTGAATTTCGATCTATCTGATGGATAATATTTGTGATCATCAAAATCAACTCAGTTGTTTCGTTTCGATTCCTAAAATGTCTATTTTATACTTAGAACTTAAATCTTACACAAATATTATACAATCTTTATTTCGGTGATATATATAAGACGTTTTATATATAATAAGGATAATATTATTATTATGAAAGTCCCAATTTAAAAAAAAAATACATACCATACTTATTTTAATATCATATTGAGCCAATAAATTTTCTAAATCATGCAAAGATAAAAATAAAATGTTTTCTACACAATATGATTTAATGCTTATCAATTTGATTTTAGAAAACACCATAGGAGGTACAAAAGTACATGGATAAAAAGAAATCCGAAAATAAAATAAAAAAAAAGCACTAAACATTTTAACATGTTAGACTTGTTAACAAATTTCTGATTCAACAAAATGTGTACATATACAACGTAAACATGAACGTGAAATATTATTATGTTGATTTATGCTGTTATTTGTTAATGTATATATTTTAATCATGGATGTTAATACATAGAAATGCATTAAATAAAAATTTAGATTTATTATTAATTTTACTCATTGAAAGGTATAAGCGTAAATGACGCTAATTATGCGTACGGAATTCCCCCAATATTTTAAAAATTATATATTCGATTCAGTTTTACATTTTGACATCTTGTTACGGAAATATATTTATGCATTATTAAATGTTTGTGAAAAATAATGTATTTGATTCGATAAAATTTGGCTTAAAAGAGTTTCTGAATCACCAGATTTTAGATTAATTTAAAGTCCAACCAATATCAGCTCCCAGTTACTTATTGGAACGAAATGCATTTTATATATATAGAATTTCAGATTATCTCTCTGTTACCATTACAGCGATAGATTTTTATACAAATATTGGTGTTTCTGTGGCTCTATTTAGCTTAATCAGTTTTACGATAAAATTTCTAAATTTAAAAGTGAAAATGTAAATGTGATCTGCCGCCTTTTATATAAAAAGTTTCAAACATAAAAGTTTAAATTTTTATTGTATGGAGGAAAAAAATATCAAATTTCATCCCTGGTTTTTTTATTCTTTTTAAAAAATAAATTCTTCCTTTAAAAATAAAAAAAAAATATATCTTCTCATCTTGAAAAATTTGTGCCAGATACTTTTCTGTAACTAAACACATTACATTCACGTGTTGATTAGTTTAATTTGGCGCTCATTCGTTCTTTTTTTTTTTTTTAATTTTTTGAAGTGGTTAATTTTATGCTTTTTGATTTCTCTTTACAGTCCCAAACCTCAAAAAAAAAAAAAAAAAAGGAATTGAGAACCCAAAAATATATTTTATTTCCAAATTAGATGAATTTCATACAATTTTTGTTGTTTTTCAGTTTTTTTTTTTCTTTTTAATGTTTGTGTTTACAGAATTGGTGTGAAAGACGTTTTTTGTATGGATTTAGTTCCTTTTTTTTTTTTTTGTATTTTAGAAGGGTTATAGAAAATTTTATTTAAAATTTTAATTTATATTTAGTCTTCAGAAATGAAAAAAAAAATATGGTTTTCATTTTGTAATTTTTTTTTTTATTTAACAAAAAAAATAAAACATATTAAATTTAAGACCGCACAGACAAATATTTACTTTATTATAAATTAAAATTAGCTTATGTGAAATTATACATGTAATAACTTTAAATTATATGATTTCCATGCCTTTGCATATTAAATTATTATATGATATTTTTATGAATTATATTTAGGTCATCCAACTGAATGACGAATAAAATAATAATAAAGTATATATATTCGTCTTCTTAAGATTCGATATATATGAACAAATCAAGTCTTTCTCATGAAAATGTAAAGATCTGGCTAAATTGGTCATGAAAAATAAACGATTATAAGTATAAAAGAGTTATTCTCAATAATCCTTTATATGGAGTGTGATAAATGGAAAAATAAGAGAGATTTTTAAGCAAAAAGCGTGATAACTCTATTTGATTCACCTTAAGACGAAATCAAAATTAATAATTTTTTCCATACTTTAAAAAACTTTGAAAATTAAAACAAAACATAATAATGTTTCTAGTTATAAATAAAATTGTCAATACAAAAATAAAAGATATACACATATGTATTATTATAAATATAAATTTTTTTTATTATTAAGCGCAATGGGAATAATTAAAGTAAATTAAATAAATGTCAAAGCAAACACTTCTGTGAAATATTATTTTTGAAATAATTATTCCCATATTAAAAATTTTTTTTTTATATATATGTAGACATAGATACACATATATTTTATTTAGTTTATTTATTTTTCCCATTGAAATTATCTCTCAAAGGGAAAAACATTATTTTTTTCCCATTTTTTTTTTTTATTCTTTTTGAAATTCAATATAATAAAAATAATAAAAATTTCTTCTTCCTTCGAAAAATAAAAAAAAATAATGTAAACATAAAATTCCTCGCATAATAATGATTGACTTAAAGAGTTTTGTGTTGTTTTTTCAAGGTAAACTATTGAGTAATGAAAAATAAATAAATTGAAGGGCATCTCTTTGAAGAGTGGTGTTAACATAATTTGTTATCTTTTTTTTTGTTTTTAATGAAATTTCAAAATTTCTATTATACAGCTAAACATTTGTTATGTTTTGTTAATTTTTTTTTTCTTTCTTTCTTTTGTAAAAAATGATAAAATGTCTTTTAAAAATAGAAAACAGAAATATAAAAGGTTGTCTTTTATGTTTTTTTTAATATACATATATTTTTTTGATTGTAAACAAATTTAAAAAATTGTTTTTATTTTGAAATGAAACAGATGATATTTCCGGTTGAAGAAATAGCAGCAGCAGCAGCAGATAACTAAAGTGTAAGCAAAAAATAATAAATATATCTGATTTTAATTTAACAGTATGGCTAAACCGGTAGTAAATATAATTTCTATGTTGATTTCATGATTTTATAATAATTTTGAAAGCACATCCAAACCCATTAGAAATTTTTTTATGTTGTTTTTTTTATATCATGTTTATGTATATTTAAATATATTTATGTGGTGTATATATATGCTTTATATATGAATAATAATCAATTAAATGTATTTAGAAATTTTTAAATTTAAATATAATTTCGTTATTTATTTACATAAATTAATCTCTGAGTTAGATAATTCAATTTTACTTATAGTTGATGAATTTTAATTTTTGGCGCCATAAAATGTCAAACAGGTTAATAAAATTTTGGAAATAATACATGGTTAAGTATGAATATTAAATAAGTAAGTTTTGAAGAAAGAAAAAAAAAAGATAAATTCTTCATCCTCCTTCCTAGTATAATAGTCCACGTCCCTTTGATTTTGTTATTATGTCAAGTCAATGTGCGACAAAATTTTTATTATATTTTAATAATACAAATAGTTTGATGAGGGATATAAATAATTGATATAGAATAAAGCAAGCATTCGCATGAAATACCTATGTACATATGAATCTACATATAATATCGTTTGAACATCTTTACAAACATGTTCGGGTATTCCTCTTTTGTTGGAATCAAATCTAACGGATCTTGGTAAAATTTCAGTTTTTGAGTATCGTTAGTCCTCAATTCCAAATCGAATTTCTCGTGAGAGCGCCTTAACAGAATTTTCGGGATCGCTTGTAAAAGGATTTACCATCCAATTAAATTGTTCGAAATTAGTGCTCAATTTTTGTCGAAGCAATGTTATATCCTTTTTAGCCAAACCCAAATAATTTATTTGCTCTTGACCCAGAAACGGTTGGTCCTTTCACATTTTTGGATTGATTAGTTATTCTGGCTAAATTTAAAAAAACTTCGTATGTTTCTTTGGAATAGTAGCAAATTTTACGTACGATTGGGGAAGAGAGAAAGGGAATAAAGTTTCGTTCGATCCGTGGGAGTTTTTCATATAATAACTAATTATATAAGAATTTTAAGAAAACAAAACTTATGCTGATGAAGCTTCTACAATCTCGCACACCTAATATGGAAAGTGTGTAACTAAAAAAATTCTAAATAGAAAGATTTATGTAAGATAGAAAAAATTAAATCATAACAGTATCACAAATTATTTTTGTGCCTTATACTTTTATGTTTGTATCATATTGTTATCTTCGTTTTCCAGATCTAGATGATATCTGTTACAATAGAAGAATTTTTTTTTTGATTTTAATATCAAAATTATATATTTTTACATTGTACGTAGATATATGTAGTATTTAGATATATACAAACTGTCTTATAACAAAATCATTTTATTTTTAATATTCTTTTAAATGTTCTTTTAATGTTACAAAGTCTGAAGCTTTGTACCATTACACTTTAGTGCTGTATTCATATAGGTATCATTTTTAATCCAAACGACATTAAAATAATTAATGGAATTTGAGCATGATATTGTTGAAATATTATTTTGGATTTGGTCAAATAATCAAAAAGTGAAAAAAACTAAGATTCGAAGTTTTTTACATTATGAAATAAATAAATTATGTTTCGTTCCGTACAGGATAAACCCCTCAAAAACGTATGTACAATATTCAATTATTGTAGTAAATTATTTTTGGAGATATTTCTCCAAAATAGTAGAATTTAGATGATTTTAAAAATAATAATTCCTTCTCATTCTAAATGTTAGAAATTGCAGTAATTCTGATTTACTTTCGTTAGTTCAAGCCATAGTAGAGAAATATGTCAACTGCATTAAAACAAGTTATATTTATTTTGATTAACATAAGTCTTTTACTATTTCTTCAAAAATAACAATAAATACTAATTAAGAGAAATGGCATTTATATATTTTCAATTTTGTTAACTCATTCAAATAATCTACAATATAGATTTTCCTTAAGTTCATAGAACTTTATAATATAATAATTTTTATTGCTAAATCAATTATTTTCTTGAAATAGATAAATCTTCTGGAAAAGACAAGAGATGAATTTTAATAGCATAATTATATGTTTTGAAAACATAAAGTTTGCCTTTTCGTTTAACGTGATTACCTTTAAAATATATAAAGAACTTTGTAAATTTGTATTAAATTTAAAGTGAAATCTTGTTAACACCTTTTTAGCGTAAAGAGCAAAAAAAAAAAATTATACAATATTCATAAGACTGCAGGGTTATGCAAATTTTTCACTTCTCCTCATACATAAAATTTTTATTTTAAATAAACATAATGGTCAGTTTTAAATAAATTGAATTTTATTGTTTGTTATCTTTTACATTGTAAACTAAACTAATAATATTATGCAAACTGCTAATAAAGCAACATAAATTAGTTATTTAATATAATAAAAACTTAATTTTGAATAAAATTTTTGACAAAATATAATATGAAACTGATCTTATTTAAGTTAGTTATTTATATTCCAATGTGATCCATTTCGAATTTCATAAATATAGTGATTAAATAGATGTTTTGCAAATCATTCTGGTTTCGAGTATGCAGTAAATTATACACTTGAATACAAAATTATTGATTAATTTAATAATTAATTAATTAAATTAATAATAATACATTTACTAATTACCAATGATTATTGAGTTATAATCTAAATAAGTTACGCAAAATTTCAAGTCCAGTCTAAACAATCGTTAAAAGTTTTGCATATGAAAAGTAGTTTTACTAAGGTTTTTATTTTAAAAACCCATGTACTCACTTTTTAATGTCCTATAGAATATTTACTTAGCTGTGAAATTTAAAAATTAATATTTTAAATTCTATAATTATTTGACAAGCGATGTATTTACACATAAAATTTGTAAAACATAAATACGATAAAAAAGATTTTGTGGATCTTCAAGAGTTTTTGTAAAAATATTCAAAATATATAAATAATATACACCATTGCACAAATGCTTTCGTGTTAAAAAAATTTCCAATTTATGAAAACACTCTCTAGTAAGATTTGATTTCATTAATTTATTTATGTAATTTTGTAATTGTTGAATGAATAAAAAGTGCTGAAAAAAAGTTAAGAATATACAGATAATATAATGTCAGTAGATAATATGTTTGTACATAACAGTTTATAGTTTTTTCCGTCTTATATAGTTTTGGATATATAATTATGAATTTGCAATTTCAGGACTGCATCAAATAAAATTTAGAACCAACGTTTATTTTCGTTGGAGTAACAACTGCATGGCGCCTTTTTATTTACTAAATAAATTATTTAATATAATTTAAAATTTTTAATATTTAAAAATTATTATTTTTTAATTTAATATAAAAAACTAACATAGTTATATTCATGTAATATATTTTTTAATGTCTATATGTACACAGATTTATTGAAAGACTTTTTCTATATCAAAATCTTTTCATTTCAAAATAAATACAGTACTTTGCTTTTCCTTATTATTTAAATGTTGGAAAATTGTTGTTAAAATCAACAGAAAAGAAAGAAAAAAAAAAATATAAAAATAAAGGGGAGAAAAATTACTTTCGTAAAAATAATAAAATTAACACTGAATAAAATTAAATATAATAAATCAAGTGAATGAAAACAAGTGCTATAAAATTTTAATGCTCTATTGATCTTGTATGCAACGGAATGTTTTTTTTTTTTTTTCTCATTCTGTTTCAGATAAATTATTCGATATAATTGCATCAATCAATAGGCCAATTTATTATTTATGTAAAAGGCAAAAAAAAAAAAAAAATGAATAATTTATTTAAAAATTCAAAGGCAGCGCGCAATTTGTTTAGCATTTTGTTAACAAAACTGCTTCAACTGAACACTTAATATTTCATATAACAAAAAAAACAATTTTTTTTTTTTTTTTTATAATTATTACAATAACCGCAGGTAAAATATAATTTATGTGACAAATTCGGGACAAGCTGAATATTTACTTCAACACATTTTGATTACATTGAAAAAATGTTAATCAAAATTTATTTTTTGTATTTTACAGGTACACAGAAATTTTTTTTAGCCAAAGGGTATAATTTATTTTGGGTATTTGAAAATATGTTACTGACACTAAAGATTGTTCAACTTAATATTTGTTGTATCTTTGTGATTATTGGTTTTCTTGGTCATCAAATATATTTTTTTGAAATTCAATTTTATTGGGTTGTAACAGTTAATTGTCGAGGTATGTTAAAATCAATAACAGGAAATGACTAAGAGTAAATCTTAAAAATTAACAGAATTTTCAATAAAAGTCTATAAGAATAATTCCTTTTTTTTGCATTTTGACTGTGTTCATAAAATTTTTGTCTCGGCACGAAAATAATTTTCTGATTTTATTTTTATATTTTAAATAAACATCGTTTTGATCTAAAAAAATAATTTTTTTTTTGTAGTTAAGTTTATTGACGGGGAATTGTATGTAATAAAACTACATAGATACACAAAAATTTTTTATTTTAATAATTAATGTCATATAAAAGAAATTGTAAAATATTTTAAGAAAGTAATAAATACTCAAATTCTTAATAATTTTAATTAATTTCAAATACCTATAAAAACATTTCATACATTTTATTTATTAATATATAGAGATATAAGTTTCACTGTGCTAAACTTTACTACTAAAAAATCTGTAGTCTTCTATACTATGAGTAGAATTAGTAAAATTCAATATTTTAACAATAAATATTATAGAAAAAAGAAAAACAAATTGATAATACTTATTCTAATTTAATCTATTTGTGAATAATATACATTAATAAATGTGAATAACATACATTAAACAAAAAAATATAAAACAGTACCATAGTCCCGCATACTGCCTTTTTTACTTAATATTTCTTCATCGCCAATTTTAATTCAAATCCGTTTTCAACTCCAGTTGTAGTCCTTGGTGACAATCAAAACATTTATTTTGGGTTCCGCTACCATAACCAACCAACCAACCAACCAACCAACCAGGTTCCTGTTGTGGTTATACATAATTCTATACTAACATTTTTCACCAGAATCAAATAAATTAAAAAAAAAATACATTATATATCTTAATAAATTATTTTGATGCTTTTTCGGTTCAGATCTGGTAACTTCGCGTTCTCGCAAATTCGAAATTTCTGAAGTGAAACTGAACGGGATTGCGGTCGAATCGAATTAGTAGATTATTAGTTGTAAGCATTTTAGTGGAAAATGGACTGACGAACAGATGGACGAAAAGGAAACTAAAAATAGTTCGATTTTTTTTTTTGTTTTAATGCAAAATGGGTTAAAAATAATATTATTAAGATGAAATTTTTATTCAACCTCTTATAGCTAAGAAGATTAATTAAAAATTATTTTGCAGTTCCAAACAATGAACAACATTGGCAAATAATGTTTTAAACTATTTATGTAACGAAAAAAAAAAAGAAGAAAACAAGCATAATAATGAATTGATATTAAATTTTTCTTATTTACTATAAATGGAAAATATTACATAAACAACTTTATCTAAATTTCTTATTATGTTTTTGGTTTAACTTTATTGAAAAAAATTAGAATTTTGTTTCGTTACTACTAAGGACTGCTGGGCTTTTCTATTAAGTGAACATTTCTGTAGTTTTGATTTTGTATGGACTATATGTTATTGTTCTGATTTAATTTCAATTTACTAATAATTATAATTAAAAAAAAAAAAAAAAACATAAAACATTATGTACCTATGTTAAAAAGTAAAGAAAAGAAAATTTGAATTTTGACTTCATAAAGTATGTATATCCGCAAGAAAATTTTCTATATTGTAATTTCCAATTGTATTTTTTTAAAGCGGAATATCCAAATCAATGGAATTATTCCTTGCACATAATCATACTAAAATATTAGAAAACCAAAATTGTACAAAACAAGTTATAGAATTTTTTTTTTTTAATTTATCCAAAAACCACATAATAAAACAATGGTTAGAACCTTGTTGTTCGAATTTGCTGTTTGAACCTATTTTGTTGTTTTTTTTTTGTAATTTAGTGTTCAGATTTTGAAAAATCTTCCTACAAATTATTCATTATTTTAAAATTTAAGTAAAGTTATTAAAAACAAAATTAAATTTAAAAAAAAAATTAAAAATTAAAAAAATTCTTCTTTTAAAAAAGAAACCAATTATTGTAACCCTGAGTTCATTTTTGTAAAAAGTAAAAAAAAAAAAAAACAGAAATTAAAAAATAAAATAAAAAAAACTAGTTCATTTTTAATAAGTTGAAAAGAAAAAAGGAAGCAAAACAAACGGCTTGAGGCAAATAAAAGTTGAATAAAAAAAAACCTAAATAAAAATAAAATATGCATAGGAAGAGAACTGATTCTTTTTTCATATCATTTCTAAATGGTCGGTTGTTAACTTCAATTATAATTAATTTTTTTTTTTTTATACAATATTTAAGTGAGAGATTTGTAGTAATAAAGTTTCTAAGTAGTTAACGATGGTAATTTTCTATTAATAAGTTCTATTGAATAAAAATATGCTTTAACGTGATATTATTATATTAAAAAAAAAAATCTCAGCTGGATAAATTATATGGCAAGATAGGATGCATTTATTTCACATTATCGTCCAATTATAAAACAAGAATTAAATTTAATGAATATGCGAGAATTTGATTTCTTTGAATATTTATATAAAATTATAAAATTTAAATTATAAAAAAAGTTGAAAATTAGAAATCTGCCTGCTATAAAAACAATTAAATTCATATATAAGAATAAATAAGAATAAGCCAATTAAGTCTTTTGACATATCGGTTTTTTCAGATTATTAATTTATCAAAATAGTTGTTATACATGTTATTTCTTTATTTGGATCAGAAAATTATTTGTCGATAAATCTAAATCGATAAATTTCGAAATTAAATAAACTATTTTTTCTTTAAATACTCTATTTGTGACTATGAGTTAATGTCATGAATATTAATTTCAGTTAGAAAGCTTACAAAAAACTTCAAAATTTTTACATTATTATATTCTTCATAGCATATGATAAAAATGATATATAGTTTAATTTCTATGTTGAAAATAATAATAATGTCAGTGTGTTTTAAAGATAAAATGCATTTAAAAGTAACGTGATCCAAATGTTTTCCAATTAAAAATTTTCTACACAGTTTAATTTTTCATTTAGCTGTGCTTTTGAACTCTTTTTTAAATCGTATATAATCATTTCAGAAGGTGATCCAATTCATAGCCAAAAGGGAATTGGTATGATGAAAAATGCTATATGATGATATAAGAATCGTTATAATCAAAATTAGGAATACAGAGATTCGTCTTTTTTCTATTAATTTGAAAAATAACGTAAAATAAGGCTTGTTCATTTTTAAAACATTACATATATAAACATAAACAAAGTGTTTATGCGCTTTTTTTTAATTAATATCCGTAAAAAATATTGCTTAATTTAATTTCAATCAATTTAATCCAGTTTTGAATAAAATTAAATATTGGTTGATTGTTTGAAAAGAAATTGAGAAAAAAAAAAAATTACTTGTTTTCAGTAGTTTCACTGTGAGTTTTTGTTCAAAAAAATGTACAAATATTTACCATTTTCATTTTTCACTTGAAATTATGTTTAATTTTTTTTTTGTTTTTCTTGATATAAATTTACTCCAGGTTAATGCATTAAAATGATGTATTTCACATATCCACCCATTAAATTCATAGATTTATGATAACTTTTCACTATACACGGTTGCCGCTAGTCGAATAAAACAGAAAAATAAGAAAAAAAATTTTTATTAAAATGTTACACGAAAAAAAAAAGTGTTTACTCTTAAAGTGTTGGAAAAAGAGGAAAATACCATCTAAAATATATAATTTAAGTCAGTTAATCATGTTCTTATTTATTAATGCTAGCAGCATTTTTTTCGTTTTTCTTTTTTGCATAACAAAAATTTTATCTCAGCTTCCAGTCGCCAAGGTAAATTTGCAATTTAGATTAAAAAAATTGTAGTTTTGTTATGCACGAACTGAATAAAATTTTTCTTGAGTTTTTTTATATACATTGAATACATATACATTGAAAAAGCAAAAGAAGTAGCTATACATTAGAAACTACTTACTTCGTATTTCTGAACATAGAAAAATATTAATGTTAGGATTCCTGGAACCCCTGTATCTCACAAATTTCATGAGATTAAGAGAGTTGATGAAGATACAAGAATTTCTTTTCTGACCAATTAATTTTATGAAATGAGTTCTTCGATAATATTTCTAATTATTATATATTATTTGATGATGATAACAACAAATTTAATGCCCAAAATAGCACTTGACATCAATATTATTAAAAATATTTTTTGAAATAATATTATCAAATTTAACATAACACTTAAAATGGTCAATAGTATGTGCATATAAAAATGAACAAGTAAAAATTTATTTTCATTAAATTTTTTCACTTGCATAAATTTTAGTTTGAATTAAGGAGGTATATTTAAATTTATTTTACTCTAATAAATATTGTACAACACGAATAAAAAATATTTTCCATGATTGAAATGAACAAACTATTTATATCATAAGTCAATCCAATCAGGCTGTTTACAACACAAGGCGATGACAACAGAAGGTTTCATTTTTGTTTAAAATATTCTATATAGAAATCATAATATAATTTATATTTTGCTAAACTTCTATTATTGCTTTCAACGGATTGTCTTAATTATTTTGTTAAACATTGAAAAGTAAATTTTGCAAAATTTTAAATATTCTTCAGTTTCAAACAAATATTGCAAATTCCTGAAAAATTAACATGCATTAACAAATTTTAAAAGCGAAAACAAGAAAATGTTTGCAGTTATATTTGAAAGGAAAAGAAATTTTTTTTTTTAATCTTAAGAAAACTTTAATAATACATGCCCTAACAGAATAAATCACAATTTTATGATGAATAAAATTTTGTTGCGTTGAAATTCTCAATAGGAACAAAAATTGACGCACACACACAACTTACAGTCAAATTTTTAGAAGAAGTGAAATTTTGACGAATTTTGAATGATGAACAGAGATTAATGTGAAGAAGGTCGTTAAGTTACTACTGCTATCAGTTTAAAAAAAATTGTTATTTTGAGTTCAAGTGAAACACCTTGTAAACTTATTAGGAAATGATGAAAATCATTAAGTCTTAAAGCGTTTGAACTGATCTGAATCGTAAATTTTTTTTTATCTACTAAAAATATTCAGATTATATTAAATTTATGCTTGATTTATTTACGTGTAGAATAAATTTTATTCCAAATCTGTCATATCATCTTAAAGGTGTTATCTATCATAAAAACACCTCGGTATATTTTTTCATTAACATATATACTTTGTTCATAAATTATCAATATATTTTTATTAAAACAAAGCGTTCCGTAATAGTAATTATAATATTTATTCTTTAATACAAAAAAAAAAAAGATAAAATTGAAAATAATAATATACCGATAATGTCAAAAAAGATACGCGGTAATGAAATTGAACGTTTTGCAACAAGGTAAATATTTTGACCTCTCCAGAAGTTTTCTGCGATGTTTCCATAACGGTAACGTTGAACTAAATTTATGATTATTATAGATGTTCTTTTTATTATATTTAATATTGCAATATGGAATAAGCTGTGTTGGATGATGAAGTTTACTCGACTTTTTTTTTCTGTAATAACATAAATCATAAATATCATAAATTAAAAAAAAAATGTAATTGACAACTGACCTTATTGTAAATTTTTAAGGCCCACCACAAAGCTGGATTATGATAATGCTAATATATAAAGTGAATTAAAATTAATATGGAAATAACTTTTATTTACATGATTGCATAGTAGCATATACTCGTATATACTTATAAAAATAATAATTTATGTTTTTTTAACCAAATTTTTAATTCGCCCCCGTACATTTTTTTTTTTGTTTTGTAATTACTATGAGTTACAAGAATTTGATTAATTTCCTTTATGTATTTTGATTAAATGGTTATATGCACTTTTTTCTTTCAATAAACTTAATAGTCTTAAACGTCCAATTTTGAAAATGTTTATTTTATCTTAATGAATTAAAACACTTTAAATATATTTAGAGATGGAGAAGTCAGTGGCCAAATGATTTGATGAAATACATTCATAATCATATAGCAAGCAAGTGGGTCAAACAAATTTTAAAGCTTTAATAAACTAAAATGTAGACATTCTGATATTTTGTTAAAAGCTAAAATTAAATGAAATCATTCATTATGCTGATATTCAGTTATTAAAATTTAAATATCAAAACAAGCAATTTGTTCACAGCTGGAGATTTTTTCTTCTTCGTTTTTTTTTTTTCAATTTTATTATAAAAAAAATTTTATGAAGTTATTTAAATAAAATTAGTATTAATTTCAATTCGAATTTTTTTTTTATTTTTTATCGGAAATAACATAATCGCACTTCCAGTATTTAACTAATTTTGTAACTAATTTCATGTCAGGGCTTTTTAATCAAGGTCAATTCATTTGTCAAACGTTGATAGTGAAGAAAACAGATTAATTTCTTTAAAAAAGAAATATTTGATAATTTTTTTTTCGCAACATTTGAAAAATGAAATATTCATATTATTAGCTGTTGTAATATTATTTTTTGTAAATGGGATTTATAAAAGTATAGCCCTTCAAGTTAGAATGATTAATTTTATGAAATTATGTTAACGGAATTCAAGCGAAAACTTTGTGAATGTTAAATTCAAAATGTTCTCATATGGTAATTGCTCAAAAACATATGGCAATCCAATTTATAAAACTAGAACCAGAGAAAAAAAAATTAACAAAATGTAAACCTCATAAAGCAATTAATAATAGGTAGTTTAATACAAATTTAATCTCAAATCACCAAAAATATAAATTTCCATCAGCTTGAATATAAAAAATTAAACTGTGAAATTCACTCAAGATTTGTAAGCGTCAATACTGACAAATACTGATGAGTCTTAAGCTTGATACCAGAACTAAACAATTGTAAAAAATTTCAGTAATTTGAGGTTAAAGTATTTTCAAATAATTAAGAAACAATAGATTTCATGGTTCAAGTGTGAATATAAATAATTGCTTACAGGTTACATTATTATCTATTAATAAAATTAATTTGAATGTTATTTATTACTTATTGGTATATATTATACATAATGTATTATCTAACCAACCGAACATGTAATTTTTTGTTAAAGTTATTAAATTTATTAAAAATACTCATCAATAAAGATTTTTACTTCATCTTTAGAATGTTTTTGATGTTAAAAAATAAGAATATCAAAATATTTTTAAATCTAATTAAAATAACAAATAATATTTTTCTATTTAGCGTTCCCTATTCTGCCGATAAATTAAAATTATTATTTGTATATTTCTTATAATATGAAATCAAACTAAACTATTTTTCTCGACTCCAGACTAAAATGAACATTAAAGTTTGCAGTATGTATATAAAATACATACTTAAATAAAAATGTGTTGTTAAAATTCTAGAAAGACCGGAAGAATATAATAGGACACTATGTTTTTTTTAACAATATGGCATATAGCAATGATGATGCATTTTCACAAAATTATTTTGCTTAATTCTATGTACATGTATTTCGAAACTTAAGAAAGAAAATCCTTTTTCTTTTACTTAACAGAGATTTAATTCATCTGTTTTTAATGGATTATTTTAATTGTGCACTGGAATATGAAAAAGTCAAAACGTTTTACATTGCGTCCATTTCATATTTATATTTAAAGTGACGATATTTAGACATAGATAATAAGTTTGGCGCCATAAGGATGATAATTATATACTACACTAATTGAAAAAAAAGGCAGTATGCATAATATCGGATAACAAATAAATTTAACTGATGTTTCACTCTATAAGGGTAATATTTAACTTCGTTGACCGTGTAGTTCTGTTTACTAAAAATTTAAAAAATCTTAGGCTACATAGTAATTTTCATGTTTCCAGTAAAATAATTCAAATTTGTTGACCATAATTACTAATTAAGTAATTTTTTTTTTATTTAAGAAAATATTGGTAAGTTCACAATTTTGGTAATCTTGGTTGAAAATGTCAAATTTAAATGTTTTAATAATATGTAATTGAAAACAGACGCAAAAATTTGCTTATTTTTTATAAATGAAAGGCATTTAAAAATCTAAGATTTCAGGTCTTCAGTAACTTTGACAGTACAAATATCTATATTCTTATTTTATTGTGCTATATTTGGTGAACCAATTCTTCCAGTACAAGTATTTTATATCATTCTTAGAAAATTTCTGTCCATAGAATCCTTTTGCTATCTTTCTCGACCACAATTATGGACTGATTTTAGTAATTATGTTGCCCCTATTTTTTTATTTAGATTATGGATTAATTTGGTTTTCATTTTTAAAATATGAAATTAAGTTTCTAATGTTTACCTTTACAACAATAAATATATGGTTCATCAAAATAAGTAATATTTTAATTCGAATTTCGAGTTCAAGCGATTAATACTTAAAGTAAACTTATTCTATATATATAAAATTGATTAGGCACCCTAAAAAGAAAATTTATTAAAATCTAGATTAAATTAAATTAAAAAAAAATTTATTATTAACATTTTGTAAATTTATTTAATATGATTATAAGCTTATACACATAAAATCACAGTTAAATAATAATTCCGTAATTTGAAATCTCTATTACATAAAAAAAAAAAATAATCTCTTTAAATTGAAATTCCACAAAATTGTATAAAAAATAAAATCAAAAAAAAAAAAACTATGAACTGAAAACATAATAAAAATCAATTAATAATTCTTTCTTTTATCTGACATGAGACCTCACCTTTAACAGAGAATATAATTTTTTTTTTTTTGTAAATACAAAACACAATATCTCAATTACAATCAACAGAATTAAAATTAACCTTAACCCACGTGGAAATTTTAAACCACCTGAACTGGAAATACGAGAGTAATCTATTTCAATTTCAATTAATCTCAAAGATCTACAAAAGAAGATTATTAATAATCCTCTCGTCATTTCAATTTTGTGAACAAAATAAGAAAAAAAAAAAAAAATAAGGAACAAAAAAAAATAGAAATTAAATAATTTTCTTATTTTCTTTCATTTTTAAACCAATTTATTGGTATCTTAAGTTACAAAATATGTAAACGCATTAAAAAATAAATCTTTGTCCCGTTGCGCAATAATGTTTTCATATTAAACTCTATTCCTATTGATTAATGACCCAAAGGTATTTCATTAAAAAATTTTATACTTTTTAAACAAAAATACAAAAATTGGATGATTATTACATTAGCGCCTAAAAATATTTTTATTTTTTTATTTTTATTTAGAGTAGGTATGTATGTTTTCTCTTATTATTTTAATTTAAGCTTAGTACCCACTTACATATATGTATAAATACAATTTATACAAACTATAGGGTTAAAAAAAAATAATTATTTTTGTGATTTTTGTTGTTATAAAATAAATTCTAAAATTTTCAAAATGTTGTAAAACTTTTGTAAAATTTCTAGTTTTATAATGATGTAAAAATAAGGTGAAAACAAAGCCTTAACTAAAATTAAATTAAATTAAAATTTATATTGAAGTATCCAAATGAAATAGAAAATATAAAATGGACTCACCCAATGGGTTATGTGTAGTGCAAAGCAGTAGTATGAAAAAGACTTTAAGTACAATAATGAGTAAACTTTACCTTTCAATAATAT
The DNA here is from genome assembly GCA_964007475.1 of Hybos culiciformis. NCBI lineage: Eukaryota > Metazoa > Arthropoda > Insecta > Diptera > Hybotidae > Hybos > Hybos culiciformis. The sequence goes on from OZ023273.1 coordinate 13,718,998, forward strand.
TTACTTTCCTATATGTATATATTAAATTATTATTATCGAAAACTGGCTAATCCGGGTTTTTTATTCAACTTTAAAATTTATTAAAATATATTTATGTTCCTGTTTACAGAGTGATCTGAAAGTTTCTATGGATTAGGAATTATTAAAAATTTTTACAAAATTAAATATACTCTACATCATTATTAGTATTCTCAAATCAAAATTTATGCTGCATAACGTCATTCTGCAATCATTTTTTATTCTTTTTTTTTTTTTTTCAGATAGTATAAAAATAACAAATGTAAAAATGAAATTAAAAATGAAAACACTATCAGACATAATGTCATCTTAATTTTGATGGGTTAAATGAATTCATAAATATTTAATTTGTTTCCACAGATTTTAATCTGAAATAAATTGCTTCTTTATAAAAGAGGCAGCAGCAAAAAAAAAAAGAAAAAAACATTAGTTTTTTTTTTAATGTGTACAAGTTTGTTTGGTTTTTCATTTTTTATTTTATTTTTTATTTTTTTTGCTGGATATACATACAAAAAAAAAAAAGAAAAAAAAAACATAGTATCTTAAGAAAAATAAATTTATAAAGATTGAAAATTTTGTCTTCTTTGAAAAGAGAAGACTCATCGTCACACTTTTAAGTAAACTAATTTTCTTAAGAATTCCTTTCATATTCAGAGTAAATAAAAATAAATCGCAAAAAAAAATTAAAAAAAATAAAAAATCTTTTTAGCACAAGCACTTAAAAAGTAAGGAGAAATCTCAAAATATTTAACTAGAAATTCACATAATTTAAATACTTTAAAAGTTTTTTTTTTTACCTTAATTTTCTACTTAAAGAGTTAAATAGTTTTTAGTTTATTTTTTATTTTTTTTATTTTTGAGATTATGAAGTTAATTTACAAAGGAATTCATTAAAGGGAATCTAAAGTTATGATAAAAATTTTATTGTTTTTAAACTAAATATATACAGTACAGTAAAGTACCCGTTTATTTAACTACAGGTATACCTGCACAGAATTAAGTTTATCCAATTACATTGTTTTCCCATAAATAGTAAAATGCTCTTCAAAATTGCATAAAAAAAAAATTTCTCTGTAATAATTTCCTGTTTTAAGTGTAACGCCTTTGAAAGGGGAGTCATTGTATGTGGCTAATAAAACAACAAAACAACACAAACACTTAATTCAAGTGAGACCAATTGATAAAACTATCGAACCCACGACCGAACATGCCGTAGGTAAATGACAATACCACTACACCATGACAGTCGGAAATGGTTTCGTTGTTTATTTTTTCACTAGTTTCAAGTGCATCAATACTTGGCTTCATAATTGCCATCTCGAAACATTTATTTAACTTTTTTATTGGCTTTGATATTTTTTAGCTTACAGCAAGAGGATATTATTTGCTATTCATTATATCGCACCGTAATAAATAATTTAGTGTAATTTTGTTTAATTTAAAAAAAAAAAAATTAAAAAAAAAATAAAAATTATTAATTTATTTTTTATTTGTTCGAATACTTTTTAATGGTACATTTAAGCATTTTTTTTTTCTGTACACAATTTTGTAAATTTTATGCATTTATTTTATTACAATTCGTATCTTTTCATGCATCTGAAAGGAAATAAAAATTAAATTTTCTTTAATGCAGATAATTTTCAAGACTATTTAAAAAGCATTTTTTTTTTTTTTTTTTAAAAAAATTTTTATTTCATTTTTATTCTCAACGTCAGGAGAATCTCAGCCAAATTAATAATGAATTACAATTTTTATTTATTTATTTATTTTTAGTTTTTTTTTTTTTTTTAATATTAAAGTGATACAGATAATTGAGACGTTTCACGGAATAATGTAATTTGTATAAAATGCGGTTTTTTTATATTTATTTTTATTACGAATATTTGAAATTTATATATTAAAATTATTCCTGTTTCATAAAAATCTTTTATGCAATTTTATTTTTATTATCTGATTCGAGTAAATTATTTGAAATATTGCTTTTATGCAAGAAGAAAAAAAGTTTTTTTTTTTTAAGACATTAACATAAATTGTGTGACAGCAAATTGCATCATATTTAACACTAGGTCTCTTAATTAATGTATTCAAGTTAATAATAATCATATACAAACATTTAAATTTTTAAGTTAAATCTGTATAAATTATATATATATTCAATTGTTTTGTTTTTGTTTCTTTAATGTTTTGTTAGAATGAAATGTAAGTTAACAAAAAGTTACTTATGGGTTACTATCCTTTGGGTATAATTTGAAGTAAAACGTATATTGTGAGGATGTGAAAAATTTGTACAATTATTGGTAATATTGGTAGTATATTACAAAAAAAAAAAAAAAATTTATATTTATACTTTAATATAAACATAAACATGTTTTCGGAAAACTTAGAGCATTATTATTTACATATATGTATGTAGTAAAATTTTATATTATGTGTGTATTTCTTGAAGCGTAATTTTTAGGGTTTTATAAAATTTAGTTTTCCGGTATATAAAAAATGTTCAAGACATATACATATAATTAAATTATTAAATTATTTAGAATAGATCCTTTGGGTTCAATCTGAAGAGAAATGTGTATTTTTATTAAATAAAAAAATTGTTACTATTTATTGGTAATTTAAGTATAGAATACTATATTAAAAAAATATTAAGGTTTAAACACAATTCGGGTTAGTGGATACAGCGACAGATCGCTTTGAATAAATACAATAACAGCTACGGCGATATCTTTTTTGTTGCTTAAGTTATGATACAAACAAAATTTATTTATTTTTCATCGAAACTCATTGTGTTTGTATACCATTAATCGACTCTAAATATGATTTTTATATAAATTTTGATTAGCTGAAATGCTATAAGTATTTAGATCCATTCTAATAGATTTCTGAACTGAATTAAGAAAAAAAAAATTATTCGAATTTAAATATGGCTAAAAAAAGTCAAAATCGGAAATTGAATTTACAATTTTAATGCACATAGGTAACAACGGAAGTGACTGACTAAATAAAAGCATAACAAAAAAAAAATGTTTAAAATAAATAAAAGAGAAAAATAATAAAATGTTTTTTTTTTGTCTTTGCCTAATTAAAAATTATTTTTATTTATATTCGAACTAATAATTATTTATCTGTTGTTTTGATTAATTTTTTTTTATTCAAATTATTTTATTATATGGATTTGATTTAAAAAATTACAATTTTAAATTTACGTTGAAAACTAGTATTGTGACCCTTGTCAAAATAAATAACCAAATTGTGTACTTTTAAAATATGTTGTTCTTTTTTTATTTTTTTTGTATGTTCAACAAAAAAAAATTTGTTTACAAAGCAATAATGAAATATAAATTTTTAATCAAAACCTATAAATTTACTGTTAAAAAAATTAACTCCTCTTTTTTTCAAAAACAATATTGTAATATTTTAAATTTACGCAGTATATAGTTTGATTAAGGGATAGTTTGTTCGAAAATTAAATAACAAGAGTATATGTTTCATTTGGCGTTAGGAGTAATTAATAAGCGGTCCGTATTTAGATTTCGGTTATTGAAAAATTTGATTCATTCTTGGCATAACTATAGCAATGCTTATAATTGATAAATAAGATCGTATATATTTTCAAATAATTAATGAAAATCATTATATATTTCAATTCATTTGGATTTGACTCTACACTACATATTCATTATATAGGAAGTATACATAATATATACAGTTGTGAAAATTATTAAATACTGCTGTTTTATTATTTATTACTGAATTAAATAAAAAAACAGCCGCAAAGTTTTAAAATTGGTATATTATTTATTTCAAAATTGACCCAATTTTTTTTTAGAGTGGAAAGTATCCAAATTATTTTTTGGCTAAAATATTAATAACTTTTAACACATTTTATTAGATTATATAAACATTAATTTGGAAAATTGTTCATTATGTTTAAAATATAATTTTCCAAAAAAAAAAAAACGTAAAAAAAACAAAAAAACAACTTAAATTTTTGTTAACATTATTTTAAGTGCTATTATCCCATACTCCAAAAAACAAAAAAAAAGTACCTACAAAAATATTTTCTACTGTAAATTAGTTCGAAATTTATATAATTTATTTATAGAGTTTATTATTAATTAATTTATATTTGCATATTTACATTTTTTTTTTTTAACTTTCTATTAATTTTAATATTTTTATGTTGCGTTATTTAGGTATTAAATTGATAAAATATCTTGTAGTCACTAAATTGAATTATATAAATTTTTATAAAGACTTTAAATTAACAGAAGCTTGGTATGCATTTAAATAGAAAGTTTTTTTTATTTAATTGAAAAAGTGCTTTTAGACTACATAAACATGTTCAATGTTAATGTACAATGCATCGCATTTGTTTAGACTGATAGTCTTGAACAAGTCTTGCTTATCTCGGAGTTCCGGATTCCGGTATTCAGCATTCAATGCAATATTCAATATAATTAAACCACTTTTGATGCTAATTATGCTTGAATATGCTCCGAAAGTCACTCGCACATCCAGTTTTCATATAATAGAAGATACATTTTAATTGATAAATTTTAAAATAAATACTTATATATATAGTAGCAAAGTGTATTCAATTTAAAATAAAATAAAATAAAGTTATTTAAAAAGCAAAGTTTTGTGAATGTAATTTCATATAATCTGAGTCCAAGTTTTAAATACTTAACATTAGTAAAAAAAATTACAGATTCATTATTATCAATCAAACATTTTTAAATCATCAGTGAAAAACATACTTAAAATAAATACTTTGAAGATACTTAGTAATGTACGTGTACATTATTATCATTTCACAGAGTTCAACGTACTTACATGGCAGTTAATAATTTGATAACAAACAAATTTGTCAGCAAATTCAGTATAGATAGACAAAAAATGAGTATTACTCAATGACAAAAGTTTAGTGCAGAAAATATTTCAATTAACAATATCCCAGTTCTTTTACGTTGCTGCTGTGATATTATAATTAAACCATAATACACATATTAATCTTAATTCATAAATGACAAAATGAAATTTAAGATTGTTTTTTTATAAATTTGTGCATAAAAAATGATTTATTTCAGAACTAAATTCATGCAGATTTTTCTCCAATTTATTATATTCTTTTTAAAACATTTAGTTATTTATCATTGACTTTAATTTTATTTTCGTATTTGACCTTGCAATCATACATGTTTGATTCAATTTGTCTGCTATTTCAATAGATAATTATTTTAGGCAATGTATCTACTTAGATACATAAATGTGTGCCATATATGCAGAGCATTTTATTGAGATATTATGTCTGCAAAAATTGAGAATCGTTTACAAATATACAGTATATTGAAATTTATGTTAAAAAAACAAATTTTCATTAAATTTCTTAAAAATAAACAAAATTAGAGTTTATTAATTAAAATTTTATTTAAAAGCAAAAATATAATCTTAATTTGAACTTTTAACTTTTAAATCAAGAAAAGTTAAAATAAAATAGAACTATTTCAAAGAAAAAATATATATATTTTTTTTTTATTTCGCTATATACATACATAGCAGCGGTAACCTTTTCTTATAATCAAAATAAGGACATTAAAGAATAAAACCTTTTCTTATTATAATTACCCAAAATTGTAATTTGGAGAACCAAGATGAAACAATGTCATCTGAAAAATTGTAATTCATATTGATCTTTTATTTTAAAAAGGAAACAGTTTTGAGAATATAAAGTTCTCGGCTTTTGAAAATGAAAGACATTGAACGACTAATAAATGAGTATAACATACGTTAATGAAAACTCTCAACCCATAAAATACGGAAAGTATGGACAATTTTGTCTTGCAAAGATAAACACGCCGATGTAAAAAAACATAGTTTTGAGAAAAATGAGTTTTAAATTTATTATTACCTTTAAAAACTATGACAAAAGCTACATATCCTACTCTTCTATACTCGATTCCTCCGTGAATTCTACAACGATTTCGAAGTTGACTAGATCAAAATGAAGCAAATTTAAAGCATAATAAAATAAATCATACAGATCTAAAACCTACTAAATGCACATAGACAGGTTTACCTTTTCGGGGCAGAATTTTTGGGGGAAGGTACTACTGTCTGTTCAAATAAGATAAACCACACTTATTGAACTTATAAGTTCATGGAATAAATTCTTGGCTTGTAAAATATATCATTTCTATGTAGTTATGTATCTATGTACATAATACATATACACAATATACATGTATCTGTTTCTACTGACATTCAGTTTGCTTCGTTTCAAACCACTCCAATGCAGAATGCAGATTACTTTTAAAGAGAAAATGGACTGCAAAAGAATCAAAATCATCAAAATGGATTTTTTTTTTTTCAGTTTACAGATAAACTTTATATTTGCACTTTTATGTTCTTATAAAATCGCGCAAGTTCTATTCATTTTTTTCTTCTTACAACACTCTCTCTCAAAAAAAAAAAACAATATACCAAATTTTAAAAAAGAGAAAATGTTAAAAATTTGTTTACCTTATATCTTGTAGTGTGTACAAATAAAAAAAAAATTAATAAAAACTAAACAGAAAAGCAATAAAAAAAACTCAAACCTGAAATCTAAAGATTTTCTTATGATTAAAAAATTTAGTACCATCGCGATCTTTGTACTGTTGAGATATCGGTTCGTATAATTAAAGTTACAGCAAAACAAAAATAATAATAATAATAATAATAGAAAAATTTATTAATTAGTGATAAAGAAAATTTTATTTTATATCAAATAAAAAAAAAATTACATATTTGATTACAATTTACGCAAATATAGGAAAAAGAGAAGAAGTGAATTTAACAAAATAAAAACTTAAAAAAAAAAAAACAAAAAAAAAAATTATTTAGAGCAGAAGTACATTTTTTTTTTGCCGCTCGAAATCGAATAATATTTCGTTTACATAAGCCTGACATATTCGTTATTCCGCGGTCGCAAAAAAAACAACAAAAAAAAACAATTTATAAGTAAAAATAAAAATTATGAACGGTTTTAACAATAATACGGTTTTATTTCAATATTTATCTAAAAAATATCTGAAAATTATAAATGTACAACAAATTGTGTTTTAAGAATAATGAAATTAGAACAAATTTTGCGCATAGAATTTTGAGGATTAAATATTAATAAATAATGATATTCAAATTATAAGAAAAAATATGAGGATTAAATTTTGATACAAAAAATAAATTCATCTAAAAATAAAATGTAATTATTTTTATATAAAATATTTTTTTTTTTTAATTTTTTTTGATGTTTTAAGTTCTTTAGGTCTAATTTTCAAAAGTTTTATTTTCAGGATTTTTTGATGCATTGATTTGCACACATTAAATATAAGACTATGTTGCAGTCGAAGATTATATTTTATTAAATGATACTAAAAATTTAAAACTTGAAGAAAATTGTGTATCTGGAATAAAATGAAAAAACAATAATGCAAAACTTTCTCCATTATTTCTTATGTAATTTATATATTAGAAATTGTTTAACATAATAAACATTATTAATGTATCCAAAACTTTTCTAACGAATTTCTCACTAGTTACGCTGGAACGGGAACAGCATAGATTAATTTTTAATTTTTATTTTGCATAATAATTATGACTAGAGTCTAGATCAGTGGTTTTTAACCGGTGCTCCGCGGGCCCTTTGTGCTCCACAACCTTGTCCCAAGTGTTCACCGAAACGAAGTATGAAGTACATATGCTCATCATTTAATTTATTTGCTCTTCGTTTTTACATATATGATTTAACTATAGGTATATAAATTACATGAAATTCATGCAATTTTTTTTTATATAATTACATACATTTTTTTTTGATCCAGCTTAACCGAGAGAGACAATCAACTTTGAACACACATTTGTACGAAAAATTATCGTTATAGAAGATTTTTAATTTAGGATTTTAATTTTACACGAAAAACTTAATTATTTATTCAAGAAAATTTGTTAAAAAGTATCTAATCAATATAAAAAGGCTATGAAGAGGAAATGACGGTTGTCTATGTCTCATATAAGAACTAATATTTGTTATTATGATTTGAATTTTAATGAAAAAAATGATATATTTCTGAATATCTAATTAGAATTACTGGAATCAATATAAATTAGTTCTGTTGCTTCTGCGGAAACTTTCATGTAATTAAATGTGCTGCACGAATCCGAAAATGTTAGGAACCACTGGTCTCGATTTGTCGTGTCTGCTGATTCAAAGAATTTATATTGTATAAAAATAAATAATTTTTGTAAAAATGAAATTTTATTGTCAATTAATATAATAATAACTTTTATAATTCTATTAATGAGATTTTTGCCAGATGATGTAAATTTTTTCTTCATAATTTTTATTTTATTTATTTTTTTTTGCGTAAGGTGAAAATAAGACAAAACTTTATTAGTCACGAATAATCGATTAAACACTGACACCGAAAAAAATGTTCTAATTAAAAAAATTTTTTGTATAGACTTTTCGAAATATTTTCTGTTTTCCAAATTATTATATTATTTAATAATATTTAAAGTAAATTTATAAAAAATTTGAATGAATTAAAAAATAATTAAATAACTGCCTTAAGGTTTTTTATAGAATTATGTATTATGTAAATTATTGTTGTTGAATTATTGGCAGCCGTCATGGTTCAGTGTGATATTGCCGTAAGGCATGTTTGGTCGTAGATTCGATTACCACCTCGGACTGGAATTTATGTTGTTTTTTTCTATAATTAAAATTAGTTGAACGTTCAAACCTAAAATAAATTATTGTACAAAAGGTTTATTAAATTTTGTTACAAAACATCGTATTAACTCTGGATTAGATTTTGTGCGGCTAATTTTAAGAGAAATTATTCTAATTGCATACTGCAGAGTCTCAGACAATGCAAAAACTTTAACAAAACTTTTTTTTTTTTTTAAATATTCAAAAAAAAAATTAATGGAACATGAAAAATTAAAAAAAAAAGAAATATATACTTTTTTTTTAGTAAGTTATTCATTTTCTTTTCTTAATACATTTTTTTATTTGTGAATTTTTTTGAAGGAAATGGAATGAAAATTAGAGTTAAATATTATAACAAAAGATTTGACGGAGGAGAAATTGTTTTTTTTTTTTTTTTTGAAATGTTGTTTAAGATAAAAAGATGACGAAACTTATTTATATAAATTTCAACAAAACAAACTGAAACCTTTTCTTAAAAAAAATAAAAATAAAAATAAAAATAAAATAAATAATAATAACAATGAAAATGATTTAAAGACTTTAAAATTCCTTGAGTTTTCTTATATAATAGAAATTTCCTTTTTAAATAAAATGAAGGATTCAGTTTCATTATGTTAAACTTTCTGTCAACATTAAGATAATTTAAACCTACTTGAGATCTTTTTTCATATACATATAATATTCATTACGGATTTTAAGTTTTATGAAGGTTGAAAAAAAAGGGACTATTAAAAGAAAATTTTTTAAGGAAAAATATTTATAGTCTTACTGGATTAACTGGATTTTTTTTTTTTTTATCCTTTAAAAATACATTTCATATCATTATTTCATTACTTATTATTATATTTTTATATATATTAAGTATCGTGGATAATGATGTAATTTTAGTAAGTTTACAATTAATAATATTTTTAAACATATTAAGAGATTCTGTGTAAATATAGACGTCATATAATACTAATTTTAAATTATTTTGATTTCGAGTAAAAAATTTCTAAATTTAAGAATGAATATTGAAATTGTAATTTAAAAAAGAAAACCAATTATTGAAGAGGTGGAAATGATTTACACGAGCGTGAAAGAATTCAAATGATTTGTAGACTTTAATTTTGTTTATTTAATTTATGAATAGAAATTAATTTAACTTCAATGTAACAGAAAAAACAGATTATTACAAAATTTTAAGTGTGATAATTTAAAACTATCTATATATAGGAAAGCCTTATATCTATAAAATAAAAAGTTTAAATTATATTCACGATTACAATTTTAAAGCTGACCACAAAATTAGATTTTTAAGTATAAAAATTTCCATTCGATCTAAATTATATTTATTAGTTGTAGTTCAATTATATATTTATATAAATTATGAAATCCTCTAATTTGTATTATACTTTACTATGATGATGGTTAGTTCGAACGAAAAGTATGAAATAATTATTTTTAAATGTTTCGTGAAGACAACATTTAATTTGTGTTCTAATTGCCTAATTATTTTCATAAGAAGATTTAAAATTCTGGGAAAGTTATACAAGAAAATTTTTTTTTTTTTAAATTAAAAAAAAAAAAAAAATTCCTGGGAAACAATATATAAGTACATACATAAATTCAAAATATTAGTATGTACTCTTCTACAATTTACTTTTTCTATCTTGGTAAAAATAAAAATTAGACAGAAAATACAGGAAAAATTTTCTTTTCTTTTTACGCCAGAAATACCAAAACCAATTTACTTTTGTTGTCGATTAATTATTGTTTAATCTTCTTATGGTATTGAAATTATTATTTTTTACGTATGTATATTATATTACATAGGTACATATATATTTGTGTATATTATTACTATATTGTAAAAATAAATTTAAAATCAGGTTGTTTATATTTTTTATTTTCAAAAATTTAATTCCTATTTCTTTATTTTGATTTCTTTTAAAATTCTTTGTTTTCGTTCCGAGAATAATTCATTAAATTTTTGATTTATTAAAATTGGCATTACATAAATTTACATTACGTTAAGAAGATGTACAAATGTAGAGTAGTATTATGATCTTTGTATGTATTTCTATATTGATTTAAAGATCATAAAAACATCTGTTCGTTACTTCATGACACGTAACTAATACTACTACCAAAACATCAAATTACTACCAATTACCATTGTTACCAAGCTGGCAAAAAACATAATATTATTCTTGACTTTTGTTAATTCTTTTTTGATTAATAATAAAGACTTAAAGCATTTTTCACATTACAAGAACCCAGTATAGTAATCTAAAATATTTTTTTCTCTCTACTAATTTTATACGAGATTCATATATGCGAAAATAGTTTTCACAGCGCTCCCCTGCCTAATTCGTACACGCTTATTATTAATTTCATTTTTAATCTAGACGAAAATTATAAATTCAAATGGCATTTTTTTATCTCATAAAATTTACACAGTAATACTAATTCCTTAATCCTTTTGCTTTCTGTCAATGACAAAATTGTTTTTGACTTTACAAAAAAGAAAAAAAAAATTTAAAACAAAATTTATGTTCTTGAAAATAATGAAATTTATTTAGGCACAAAATAGATAAAACAGAGATACCTAACCCTTATCTTCAACACAAAAAAAAAAAAAAAAGGTTTTAATTTGGCATCAGGAACACAATTCATAATTTATTAAATTTTCATAAAACATTTTAATTGTAAAATTTTAAATGAAAATAAAAGTTTGTTATGGTTTTTATTAAATTTCAGAATACACAAAACACTTAAGTTATTCCTATAATTTTGGTATATTCAGTGTAACTATACATAGTGTGCTTGTAAGATTTTTTCTACCTTCTGTCATTACAAAAAAAAACTATATATACATAAACTTCCTGAATGTAGGGGTTGTTTTTGGAATAAATAATTAAAATTTACTCGCCATGAAAAAAATAAAATAAAATTAAAGACATGTTATTTATAACAAATAATATTTTAAATTATTTTAACATTAACTGAAAATAAATCCTTTAAAAAAATGTCAGAACTATCCTGTTGGTTTTGGAAACATTTTAGTGAAAACACAATCTAATTTTATGTTGAAGAAGCTTAAATTAAATCTTCACATTGAGATACATATATACCTATGCTAAATTCTAGGTAGACTAGGTAGTTACTTTCTACCTTTTATTATATATATATATAGAACAACATAAAATGAATTTATTTTAATATATTGTAATTTAACTGATGTCATAAAAATGTATTGCCTTAAATTAAATCCATTGATTTAACTTATTATGTATAATTGAATCTAGACTGTAACCTCTCTTATTCCCATTTTTATCTCCAATTATACAAATAATTTTCGAATATCATGATATAAAATTTCGTTATAAAATATAGAATCAAAACAGAAATTTCTTTATTGGGAACATGTATAATACATTTATACATCATACATACTATGCAGAATACACATTTTTATCTACATTATAATATTTATTTATTATTTTTATTTTTTAAAAAATTTGTAAACAAAATTTGGTCTCTGGAAACAAATTTATAATGGTTTATTGTTGCACTGAAGGATTTTATCCTTCGCTATTGTTATAATAGCATGAATATATAACAATCTTACCTACTTGAAAAATTTTTACTCCTAAATCCTGAGATTAAAGCATATAATGAAAAAAAAAATATTGACGTAGGATACAGACAGTTTTCCTCTTCTAAACAAAATGAATAAGTTTTTCTTTATTTTTATTTTTTTTATTTTTTTATTTTTATATACTTATTTTATTAATTTCTTTGGCATAACTTCTTGACTTGAGCACATTTTGACCTTATTTCTTTTGATTGTGATGAGACTAATTGAAGAAACCACCAGAAGAGAATTTTATCATTTGACTTTATGTTAAATTAAAATAAAAAAAAATATATTATGTATATTTATAATAAATTTTTTTTTTAATGGGGATTGTTGGAAAAACAAATAAATTAAAAAAATTTTAGGTATGTGCTTATCTTTTTTAACACCAAAAAAATCAATTTATGAATTTTTGATAAAGTTTTTTTTTAATAATTTTTGTTGAATTATAATTTTTGGAAAATGTGCTACGCAACGAAGTGAATAATTTATCGTTTTGATCAAAAAATCATCTTACGACCAATTAAATCGAATGCTCAAAATTTACAATACATCTTCAATTCCCGGTATGAATAATTTTATGTACGAGTATAATTACATTGAGGCAATTAAACATTCTTTATTATAAATCGTTAATGCTTAAAAAATCGCGCAATAATTTTAATGTTTACGTAAAAAATTACAAAGTAAGAATTTCGTGTACATATATTTTTGCGCATCCGTTGCTTGCAAATGAAAAAGTCCATCAAAAACACAGAAAAAAAAAATCGTTATAATATTTAATGCGAAAAAAATAAATATTTTTTTAAACAAAATCAATATCTCTTATCAATTTTAAAGCGAAAATTATTATTAACAACCAACGAATATTATAAAAATGAAATAATAATAATAATAATAAAAATAAAAATAATAATAATAATTATAATAATAATAATAATAAAAATAATAATAATAATAATAATATTTTTCAATCAAAAACTTGAATAAGAAAAAAAAATTCGATCCCATTTAATGATTAACAAGGGTTTAAAATTATGTTTTTATACACATATACATAAATTTATTTTTTCATTTATAATTTCAACTTATTTTTATTTTTTTTTATTTTTGCTTTTTCATAATTTATTTGTTCAATAAAATTGAATATCCTTTTTTTTCATATTCAAAAGTGCTATGGTTTCCATTTTTCCTTTGAATGAAGAAAAAAAAAAAAAGAATAAAACCAAAGTTGAAGCAATTAACTTAAGAAAATTTTTGTAAATTTCTCCCAACCCCATAACAATTTTTCTTTTCTTTATTATATAAATTTTCCAAGAAAATTTTATGCTAATACGGCAATAAAATCTATTTTTGTGTGTTCATTTCTATTCATTTTATTTACATAGCCTGCCGTAGCAGGAAAATTGATATATTATGCTAATATTCCGATTATAATTGATGACTACTGCATTATAATTACAAAAAGATTATGAATTTTATAGAATTTTAAATATAAAAATAAAATTCTACATACTTACGTATATATACTTATGTATATAATAAATTATAAATAGTAGATAAGTATAGGTAAATATTTAATTTAAATATATAAATATCATATAGAGTATGTATTCGATATTCATATATTATCTGTGTACCTACTTAAGTACATATTTTCAAAATAAAATTTTAAACTTAAGTTAAAAGAAGTATAGGAATTATATTTGTACAACTGATTGAAGATTCAATTAAACCACTTTGAAGTAAACGTAACAGAGTCTTAATTAGCAGAAAAGAATCGTGGAATCGTACCCAGTGAATTATTTTGGTGTTAATTTGAATTTTTTTATGGCTGTGCTAAAAATAGCGTATTTTAATTTTATTTAAATAAAACAAAAACTGAAAAGAGATTGCACAAAATACATAATTTTTTTTTGGAAGGAATAACTTTATGGAATAAAATATTTCTTTTAAACAATATTCAATGACAGTATTGTTTTGACGTCATCTCGACACTATCAAACTATTATATGCAGATGATTTAATTTTAAATAAACAAATATTTTTTTATTTACCTATATAATTCAAATTATTAATTATTATTAATTTATTTTTATTTAACAATTCATAAAGTTTAATGACTGTTTTTCGTATAATGAGGAAAAGGAAAACAAAAAAAAAATCAATTATGAAAAATTGCTAAATAATTTTAAGAGGTTTTTTCCCTTTAGCCTACCGTATACCTTTTTGATCTAATTTCCGTTTTATATTATAGTTTTTTTTTTCCTAAAGTGCCTTTTTCCCAGCTAAAGTCCTTTTTTTTTTTCTAAATATCCTTTTAATTCTAGTCATTAAAAAAGGAAAAAAAATAAAGTGTACGAAAAAAAAAAGGAATTCTATTCAACAAAATTAGGTATCCAAGCATTAATCACCCACTAAAAAGACGAAAAACCTACATATTTATGATTACAGACAAAATTATATGGTGGGGAGAATGTTGTTTCTGATATTAAATAAAAAATTATGAGTCTGTGAATTTTGAAGGAATATTGTATGTTATGATTATTAGAGACAAAGCCAAGATAAGATATAACTGAAGTAAATTATTTCTAGTTATTAAGTTCGGTATTATATATATTTCAAAGTTAATTTTAAATAAAACTATGATCAAGTTGACGAATTTTAAAATATTGAAGAGTTACATTTAAAGTCTTACGCTGTTAAAGTATTTATCTGTGCAATTGTGTACTCATACTCTTTGTTTCCATTTCATAAATTAATTCATTAGCCATATTATTTCATGTATCCTTGAAACTTTTATTAACATTTCTCAATCAGACAGAAAATACTGTAAAAAATATTCACAAGAGAGACGATCACAATAAACCTAACTAAAATTTTATTTTATTTATTTATTCAACATATCCATATTACTCAACAAAATAATTAGGAAAAAAATATATGCAAAAATAAATTCTTTATACATTTGGCAAAACGAAATTGGAAAATTTTGGGGATTTTTTTTAAATTTTGGTTTCAATTTTGTGACACTTTTTCGCCCTAAATCTGAGAGGAACTTTTAATCAAATAGATGCCACTGCCAAATTTTTCCTGGACTATTTGAACTCGGTGACACTTATAATTATTTTTGGATCACTTGTAAAACACACCACCAAATAAAAAAATTTCACAAAAAAAATTACGTCTTCACAATTCATGATCCAAATGAAGACTGAAGCTCTGCTGATGAATCAACCCTTATTTATAAGGAAAACCCTTATTTATAGGGAAAAAAATGTTGTCTCTTTTTTTTTCTATTCTTCTGAAATACGGGTTGATTTGTCAGCAGCACTTCAGTCTTCATTTGGATGGTGAAGTGTGAAGACTGAATCGCTGCTGATGAATCAACCTTTATTTATAGGAAAAAAAAAAGTTAAATTTTCAACAATTTCAAGATAATATTCAACACCAATTTTTATATAAGTTACTATTTTAAGCTTGCTAATATTTTTATTTTTTTACATTTTGAAATTCTTTAATTCAAAAATAGGCACAACATTTATTTTCATTTCGTGACGATTACTGATTCTTGATTTATTATATTAGCTATTATTGAACCATGCATTTAAAAATTTAATAAAACATTTTAAATTACTTGAATCATAATCGGTTTTGATATTTGAAATAAGAATAATGATTAATACTTGTGCTTGTAGAAATAAAAAAAAAAATTTTTTTTTTTATTTCGTTTTACTTTATCGAGTTTGATTTAGCTCAATCATCATTTGATTATAAACATTGGTCCTTAAATAAAAGTTTCAATACTGTTACTTTTATTTAAATTAGTCGAGAGTTGCTAAACAATAAAAATAAATTGAGATGATAATGGAAATTTTATTCATGGAAAAGGATTAAGTCCTTATTTTGACATATATTTGTACTTAAAACATACACAATACATACTCTCAAAAATATAATTTGTTGAAATTTGTCCATTATATTGCACACATGATGAATTATTTATAAAAGAAAATGCTTATGTGAAAATAACAACAAGAAAAAAAAAAAAAAAAAAAAACAGGAGAAAATTTAACCTTCTGTGTTTTTACATGAGGATTTAAAAATAATTTTTTAAAATTTATCTTCAAAATATCTTCAGAACGTGTCCTTGTTTAAAAATTTTTGAGATAAAATAATTATTCATTCTACAAAAAATATGAAATTTTTCAAAAGTTTATGAAGGTATTATTTTACAATCATTTGGAATAAAAATATTTACAGGCTTTCAAGTTGTACAAAAATAAAATTAAGGTATATGTTGAACATTAAGTATTGAAAACAGAAACCATTTAACTATTTTTCAGTTATTGCTTCTTTTTAGGCAAAAATTGGTCAAACAGAGGAAAATATATTTGTTTTTTCTTCAAAAAAAAAGCATGTGAATAAAACTCAGAATAATAAAAGATAAAGTAAAATACATAATATCACCTGCGTTTTAATTGTTTTTTAATTAGCAAAAAAATCACAGTGGCAGAATTGCGGACTGAGCAACATAATTTCTCATAGTAAATATTCAATTTTTGAAAATAGCATTAATGCTCATGAACATTTATCAGAAAAATTTATGAATTATCATTAATTTCACACTCCTACTGCCATTGGTAGCATAAAATTAGTGAGAAAATTTTCTTTTTCTTAAATGTTATTGATTACACATAGAGAAGAAGTGGATATTACTGCCGTCTATTTTTAGTTTTATTATAGTAACCAAATCACAATAGGTGTAACTCCTTTTTTTTAATTTAATATATTTATAATAGGTGGGACTCCTTTTATACTTGAACAAGTATGCATTTGGTGTTGAAGACAGTCTAAACGGGGCAAAAAGTGCGGCACTTAGGAAGAAATAATTTACACTCTTCTTAAACCGGCGCAAGTCTTATATCAAATGACCGCCAACCCCCAGAAACAACTTTGCTGGCAGAGCAATAAATAAGAACCTCAATTAATTGATGCAATTAAAATTTTATTTTATTTCTCATCCATGATCAGTTTTCAAATACTTAGTTCAAAACATAATTAGAAAAAATTATCAATTTATTTGTGGTAATATTTGAAAATTAATTTAACAGTGAATGTTAATTAAAAAATAACGAATATTTGTGCCTACATAGGTGAAAATTAATGTAAATGTTGTGAGAGGAAAAAAAAAAATCAGAAACCAATCACATCTGGATTAAAGTATAGCAAAAAAAAAAAAACAAAATAATAAAATAATAAAATGAAATAAAAATAAATATCACATAAAAAAAACAAATAAAATAAATTAAAAATGTTTAAAAAACCAAGCAAAATTTTATAAATTATTTCATGGATTAACTGGTATTATTAATAAAAAATAATAATAAATTAACATAAAAATATTCGCTATTTTATGCGTATATATTTGTTTTTTTAAAGCAACAAAATTAATAATAACAACATCATAGTTTGTCAACATTTTTGTTTTTTTTTTATTTTTTGCTCATTTTGTAAATAATCATTTTGTTAATCGCATCCAAAATAAGGCAAAGTAATGTGTACATACTACATAGAAATGAAAATAATGTTCAACAAATGATCTTATAGTGCAGCGGCTTTAGCTGCATTTAGCTCGGAGTTCAACCAATTCATAATTTTTAGGCTTAGTTTTATTTTTCTTTAAATTAGTTATTAAAAAATTTTTATAGATATTTGTACCGAACAACAACAACAATATAATATTCTGTGAATGCTTCAAGTCATGTTTATGTAACCGAAAATAATATTTCCTAAGAAAAATATTAAATATACACAGAAAAAAATTTGCTCGTACTAATAACTAAATAATTCGTTAAAATCAACGAAAAATTCGTTATTTTGGCTACAACGAATATTTCGTTGAAAAAAGCTCGTAGTTCGTTAAAAAAGTTCGTTATACCGCAAAACCAAAAACCTTTCAAATTCTTCAGCAAAAACACCGCAAATACGAAAGAAAAAATTTACTAGGCTAAATTTTTTTTTTTATTTATTTAATTTTTTATTTATTTCTTTTTTATTTTTTTATTTTTTTTTTATTTTTTTTATTTATTTTTTTTTATTTTTTTTTTTATTTTTTTTTATTTATTTTTATTTTTATTTTTTTTTTTATTTTATTATTTTTTTTATTTTATTTTTTTTTTTAATTTATTAATTTTTTTTATTTATTTTTTAAATTTTTTTATTTAATTTTTTTTTAATAATTTTTTTTATGCCCGCTTGTGGCTTCG
The DNA here is from genome assembly GCA_964007475.1 of Hybos culiciformis. NCBI lineage: Eukaryota > Metazoa > Arthropoda > Insecta > Diptera > Hybotidae > Hybos > Hybos culiciformis. The sequence goes on from OZ023273.1 coordinate 13,737,659, forward strand.
AACCACTGTCCTAAACATTGCAATCCATCAACTCTGCCACTGAGCTATGAACTAATTTTACGGCAATGTGTAAAATGAAAAATATAAGTTCTGTATGGATTGAAATTTTTGTTTCCCGTATTTAACGATAACGAACTTTTTTAACGAGTACTAAAAATGAAAAAAATGTTCGTAATAAGAAAATAAACGAAATTTACGTTACAAAAACGTAAGTATTCATTATTTTTCGTTGTCTTAACGAGAATGTCATTAACGAACTTTTTTGGCGTAATGAGTACGAGCAAATTTTTTTTCTGTATACTTATCTATTAAAATTGTAATTGACTTTGTTTAGTATTTAAAAATTTTAAATTTCAAATCATTCTCCATTTGCTATGATCACTAACAATATTATTTTAATTTTCAATCAAAATAATAACTACTTGTCTCATTCTTATAAAAGTAATTTCAATTTAAAGTAATTTTATTCAAAATTTGAAAAATCAGGTATAATGCAGCAAACAAGTTGCAATTTATTTGATTTTTTGAAATGAATTAATATTTTGAAAAAAAATTAGATTAAAAAAGACTAAAGATGACAAAAAATGAACTGAATTAACATAAACAGTTTTTTATTTATTTATTGCTTCAATTTTACTACTTACATACATATATTTGGGAAAAACAATTATGGAATTTTATCAAAAAAAAAAAACTACATATATGTTTACTTCATTAAAATTACGAAAGATGAATCTGTGGACGATGTGTGTTGATGAATAATTAACCTTAAAACAACAGCTAAAACATGAGAAACAAAAAACAAGGTTAGTTTAAGTTTTTTTCTTTCATATATATTAATGTATAAATAATACTTTTAAATATTTTGGTAAAATTAATAAAAAAATAATAGTTTTAACTAAAAAAACCAGTTTTAGTTAAATGATTTATAATGATTTCATACTTTTTGGAGAAAAATTAAATAAAAATTAAGATTTTTATCTATTTAAACATTTGTAATAAATGTATTTCTGTCGTTAGTAGCAAAAAAAAAACAAAATAAATTAATTATTAATTTTTAAACCAACATAGTTATATTGGAATGTTAACAAGAAAATAATGTATACATATATCTCATGTTAATTTATTTGATAAATATTCGCATATTTTGTGAAATATCAAAATGATAAATATCAATTTTAAGCGGATCAAGAGAACTGTGAAAAATTGTCAAAATAAAACGCTTAATAGATAATATTGTAACATCAACATTCGGTTCATTATCTTAAGAACATATACATATAGAAAGATATCCATATCCACTCATACACAACAACTGAATGTTCAATAATTGTGTTTTAATTTGTTTTGGCAGTGAGAAAGAAAATATTTGCCTATATATTTAATTCAAATTAATTTATGAATTAGAATTTGACTTGAAAACCATTTTTATGTTCAGTTTTCACTTGTTTCAGAGAACATTATTGACCTGCCCGGATTAAATCAGAAATAGTGATGTTATAAAAAAAATTCAGTATTATTAGGAAATAAAAAACAAACTTAAAATTTTAAGTTTTATTATTCGGCTTATTCAACTTTCAACATAAAACATTACTGAGGAATGCCCCCTATTATAAAATAGTAAAGTCTAAAACTATGTATGTTCTATGGTAATACATATTTTCAAATATAAAATCAAAATATTTTAATATAATATTAGAATATTTTTCGATATTTATACAGTGTAAAGAATACTACACTAAATATTTGAATTCAAAATATGTGCTTTCATTCCGTTTAAAAAGAAATTATTTTTTAATATCTAAATGTCACATGAGTTTCATTTTTTTCTTCTTTGATTTTATTAATGGACTAATAAATTTGAATTGACAAATTTATGTGTAAAATAGTTTTTAATATTAAGTAACAATGATTAATTGAAAATCAAATTTATGTTTGTGTATAAATTTTGTTGTATTTTGTATATATATAAAATGTAGTTTATAAAATATTCTTTTTATATATTGCAGCATACTACACATACATTGTTTATGCTATTTTATGTTTGGAGACAAATAGATAATAATTTTAAAAAAGTTTTCTATTAAAAGATATTTCTAAACATATTTACAACACTTTTTTGAGGTCAACTTATGTCGTTGTTGAAAAACAAAAAGAAAAAAATCGAAAAATCATTAAATGATAATTTTGAGGGTCACAAAAAATTTATTAAAGTAAATTCATGTGTCAATTTCTTTTTTAAATATCATCAAATAATTGAATGATTTGAGTTATATGAAATTTTTTTCTTTTTTTACTACCCATATTCACTTAAAATATCAGAAAATCATTCAAATTTTAACCTTAAAATAATATTACTTTTAACAAGATTCTTCTGACGTATTTTCAATATTCGAATTTATTTTGTTTTATGTAAATTTTAAAAATATAAACTATTTTTCCCGTAAAATTTACATAATATATTTTATTCAAGCGAATTTTTCCCGTAAAATTTACATAATACATTTTTATTAGAGCGAATTCAGGAAATTTACAGATTAAGGTTAGAAATTGAAGAAAAACCAGTGTAATGTTTTTTTTTTTCATATAATTTTTTTTTTTTCATATAATATGATTAAATAATTTTGATAATTCGTGGTCATAGAGTATTCAAAATTCTTATCCCTGATCTTGAATTACCAATAAGTGCCACGGTAAGCAACTCAATGCTTTTATTTTTCGGTATACCGACCCAAAAAGAAGACGAAATCATCAAATGAGAAAAAATTTGATATCAAAATCATTATTTATATGAAATTACAATGAAAATAATTCATCAGAAACTATATAAAGAAATATATAAACTGTATATAAACTAGCAATGATCACGAAATATTGGCCTGTTATTTATTCAGATGGAAGTGTGAAGCATTGTTGATAAAAGAGATGAAAATATTTTGTAAAATTTAAATTAAAATAACCAAAAAACTTTATGAAACAAAATTTTGTTTTATTTTATTTGAGTTTTTAATCTAGACTAGATTCACAATGAAAATCTTGTAAATTTAGACATGAAACCTATCTTGAGTATAAACAAAGACAATCTCAGAATATATTGCAGTTCTATCTTAGTTACTTAAAATTACTTTATGAATATAAAGAAAGTGAACTCACCTTATTTTCACAAATTAGTAACACTCCATCAAGACTGTTATATTTTGACAGAATTATTTTTTATTATTTGTACCTATTGATTTTTATTTTAAATTTCTATATTTTTATTTTCTAACGTTTCTTCTATCTTGTAACCATTTAATTATTAATGTGCCATTCATAAACGTCACTGATGATTTGATTTGGGATGAATCTCATGGCCCAGATTTCTTTTAAAATATAATATTAAATTTACAATTGAATGAAAAATAAATCTTTGTGGATCTCAATAATTTTGATTAAAAAATTTGATTCGTGTCAATAAAAAGTCCAAATGAAAAATTAATGTTATTCTATTTTTGAAAATTGTCTCATTAAATCAAAAATAAATTACATATTAAAAGCTATTGTGTTGTAGTAGTATACCAAAAAAAAAAAAAAAAAGGCAATATTAACTTTTGTTTGTGAAAAAAATTTCCATGGGAAGGATATTCATTTCTATTTGTCCTTAAGCAATATAATTATAATTTGATGTGTGTGGTTTGCGAAACAGACAAAATATTTTGATACTTTTCTAATGCTTATTTGTTACAAGAATCTTTTAATTTATAACATATTCGAGTATTGTTCAATTGAAGACAACATATACTGTACTACAGTAAAACTAGTTTTGTTAGTCTTAAACTTAAACTATAAAGTTGAAATAAAAAACAAAAACACAAGTACTTGGATCAAGTGAATAAAAAATTCAGACTAATTCGAGCATGGAGTAGGAATTGAACCAATACTTTCCAGAACCCATGACAATAACAGTTCACAGATTTTGTTTTATGTTCCGAAATCTGCTTTAAAATTTTTATTAAAATTTTCCGAAAAATGTAAAAAAAAATTTTTATATAATAACTGTTGAACAACATTTTTGCTACTTTAATTAATTAATTTTTAATAATATTATGAAAATAAATAAAATGCCCTTTATAACAATGTAGAATAATGTTATGACAGAGAAATATATTTCCCATTGATATGTTTACGTACTAATTTTTTGTATTCAAATTGGTATTTTTTTTGTTGTGATGAATATCAATGCCACTCATTTTATTAGTATTTTTATTTTATTTTGCGAAAATATCAAAAAGAAATTTTCTGGAGGAAAAATCAATATTTTTATATAAAAAGAATAATTTTTTCATTAAAAATCTATTTTTATTTATTGCTTTATTCTTTTTTTTTTTTTGCCAATATAGTTTGTGCGGTGTTATATTTATTGACTAAATGTTCTATTTTTGTTCAGAAGTTTAAAGACCTGGAAAAAAGATTGCTCAAAAAAATTCAAAATAAAAAAGAACGAAGAAAATGATTTTATTTTTAATATTTTACTTAACGAAATGCATTACGGATATATTAGTTCTAATGACTGTCTAAATTTTTTTTTTTAAATTAAATGATTGATGGATAATGTTTAAATTAAATTGTTATTAAAAATATTGTATATATGCACTTTGGCAGTTAATACATGCTCGCTATTCTAGTGAGTTTTTAACTATAAAGGCAGCATTTAAATCAATTTCCCGCAGGATCTCCAAACGAACGAAAACAGACGATCAGCCAGGAAATATAGAAATAAACTTATGCCTAATTTTTAGTACAAAAGTTGAGTCTGTTTCAAGGACTAGACCGCCGATCAAAAATGAAAATAATTCAATAAAATATTTATTATTTGAGTTTAATATGTTACTAATGTTATTAAGTTAACATACCATAAATTCGAATACTTATTTTCATTGAAGAAACTATGAAACTAAGTCAAATAAATTTTGTGTCCTAATTAAAAGTTTTTATTTTTGTTATTTTAAGTTAAAAACCGTTTAGTGATGTTTCAATATTTAGGAAAAAATAAAGTTAGAAATAATCGAATTTTTTTGTAAATGTTTCAAAAGCGTAACAAAACTCGTGATACTTATACACTGAAATGACATATTTTCAACAAAGAGCAACAACTTTTTTAGATATTCATCAGACTTTAATTAATTTCCATGACTTACGAAAATTATTGTACTTATTCAGGTAAAAAAGATTGGATAAAGTTAGAAAAAAAAAAAAGAACATTGTTTTTTCTTTTTCGTTTTTATTAAAAAATAAATAAATGGCAAAACATTTTAAAGAAAAAGCTCATCTTAATTTGCATTTTAAATGTAAATTCCCTAACTTTATAATATTATATTTTTTTTATACTATAATATTATACGAAACATATTTTTAGCTTTCAAATCTAAAATTTGCATAACAATTTATTCAATTTTTTGTAGTACGAAAAAGCTATACGAAGGATAAGAGATGGGGAGGTGAAATAACATTTTTTTTTTTTATTTTAAATACTTATTCTAGCTCTAGTTTGAAATTTCATTTAATTTGAGTTTGTTTTAAATAACGAAACACTAAATACAAAGTTTTTGTTATTTTCAAAGTTAGAAGTTTGCAAGTTCATTAATAATATAAACATGCTCAGCTAATAATTATGATATGATTATGTTATGATTATCAAATAAATGGATAAAATGAGAAACTTTGAGACATATTTAAAAAAAAGTATTATTTAAAATTAATTTTTAGGAATTATTACAGTTTTATGTAAATTATATCTGACGAACACGAATACCAGATATCAATTATTACTCGTTGATATTATGTCTAATATATTTATTAGGTAATCAATTTTTTTTTTATGTCAATAAATATAATAATTACTCAATAAATAAGTTTAAAAAAAAACCTAATTGAAGAACAACATTTATATTATTCAGGCCTAAAATTTGAAAAACTTTAAACTTGAAAAATTTGAAAAAAAAAACAAGTAAGTATAAATAAAAAGTCATAATTTAATCCTTATAATGAAGTAAAATTGTAAAAAAGAAAATTTCTTGTATAAATTGTGTGGAAAAGGATTTCAAGATTGTTGGAAATTTTTTTAATGAAATTCAAAACGGTTTTTTTTGTTTTTGTTGAAATTCTTTGAATAAAAATGAACACTGAAATGAAAAATAAATTAATTGCTTTTGAAGAGAATTCAGAAAATTCAATATTACTTACTTCAGTTTTTTATTTTTTTTATTTCTTCTTCTCTCTGTCTTCGTCTCAGAAATTGCTTTAAATATTTATGAATATGAAATTATATTAGAATTAATAAATTATTTATTGAGTTTAAATTGAGCAATTTTTGTTAAATTTGCGAAAGCAAAAAATAAAAAAAAAATAAAATAAAAGCTATTAGGGAAAAATAATAATTATTTCTCTAATATTTCTTCTTTTTTTTTTCTTATTGTAGATATAAAAGTATTAAAAAGTAATTACGAATTCATAATTTATTTTTAGTTAAATTATATTGAAAACATAATGTTTTTCGTTTTTTTTTTTTGGCAATTTTGTATATGGGCGTATATAAAATATGTATATGTAAAATATAAACATCGAAAAAGCATGGCTTAATTTGAATATTAAAGAAAAATGAGAAATATATACTTTTATTAAAAGGTCGTATAATCCCCATTAAGAATATTCTTAATATTTTAGGTAAATTACTTCAAATTAATTTTGTATCAGCTGATGTTTTTTTTTATATTCTTCAAATCTACCTATATTTTATAGTACAATTTAATGTTAAAATTATATTTCGAGGATATTGATAACACTATACACTATAATAGTATATACTGTATAGAACAAATTTAGATACTTATTGAGAAACATGAAGTCCTTTTTCAAGTTTTCAAAATATATTTTTAAAATTTTTAAAAAAGCGAAAAATATTTACGCAGTTTTAAATCTATGCAATTATCTCAAAAGTTGACTTATAAGACTTACGCCCTTCTTGCTTAGTAAGGCAGAGGTACACATAATATAAAGTTTTTCTGATAACTGAATTAATCAACATTAATAATATATTTATTACTTAATATATTTATTACTGTTATTTTAAATATTGAGTTTATTGTATTAATTTTTACTTAACCAATTTAATGTATTATAATTACAATATTTTAATATAAAATGAAGTATTTTTATTATTTACTACTATTTTATTCTTATATATAAATATCTTATTTTCTATTTTATTTGTATTTGTTCAAGTATCCCATTATCAAAATTTCCTAGAAATAAAATAATGCAAATTATTATTTAAGTTATTTATATAAATAAAGAAATCATTTTAAGTACAATCAAAAGACTAAATCTTATTTAGATTATACAAAATTTTTAATTACCATCTTTAGGTTTGATCTACCACAATAAATTTATGATTAAATCTGATTTTTAAGTACAACTAATACATTTATAAGTACAATTCTTGGTTATACATATTCTTAAAGCTTTTATCCATCATAATGTTCTATGTATATTTTTTTGTAACATCTACTTACTTGTATTTTCCGATATCGTACTGATGACTTTATTTTCCTTGATTGTATCCATCCATATATAATATTCATATATATTATAAATGAATAACCCTTATATCTTTTAAATAAATATAAAATTTCGCCATACATGGAAAAATTTCTACTCAGTTTAACAATATTGATTTTACAAATTCGATATATGTAAATGACTTGTTAACAATTTGAATTTATCTTAATCTTTTCCTTTAAGTTTACCATAAACGTCATTTTTAAATCTTCATTTTTTTTTTGTTTTTTTTTTTTTTAAATTCATTTCTCTGATTATAAATAAAGGATCAGGATATTCAAAATGAAAAAAAAAAAAATTTGAGAGGAAATGTTTTGTATTCTTCTTGTGAAATTTGAATGAATTTTCAAAATTTAATAAATTTTCTTGAATTAATTTTTTTTTGATAAATTTTATTAAATATTTATGTACATACTCGTATATTTGATTTTTTCTTTATGTGAAAAGATGTATGTTTTTTCAAGCATGATAAAACATAAAAAAAGGTTTATTTAGAATTTAGATTATTTCATTGAAACGAAGTAGTTCAAATTTTTGTAAATATAGATACGCATTTCTATAATGCGATAGGGTTATGTTATACCAAAAATATCAGAAAATTAAAATTTTGGAAAAATATGATTTTTTGGCCAATTCTTAAAAAGATCCTTGAATTTTTGGTTCCAAAATATTCAGCTTAAATTCTTTTCTTGAAAAATTATTCTAAAACAAATTCATTAAAAAAAATGTCATTCAAGGGTTCAAATTATGCAAGTTTTATTGAATTCATTATCGAAAATATTTAATTTTTTCTGCTTAATTGAATTATATATTTTAACAAGCGAACCAAATGCATTTTTCATAACTTCTAAATATTAAATATACTTTTTTTTTCAATTCTCAAGATTTTGTTTACTTCAAAGGTTACTGAAAAATACTTGAATTAAATTTATTTAATAAAGAAAAATATTTTCAAATTTTCCCTGGACACAAAAAAAATGAAATAATATTTTTCTATAAATCCTATAAACATCAAAAAAAGGACTAAAAAAAAAAAAAAATAGGATAATAATCTTGAAAACTGAAAATTTTGTTGTTTTCAAACTTACTTAACCTAAGTACATTTTTTATGGTTCGTTTATTACAAAATTGATTTCTCTCAGTATATATTTATATGACTAATTTAACATTTTTATTTTATTAAAATGAGTTTTGCATTTTTATACATTTCTAATATCCCAATAGGAATTCAATATAAAAATGAAATATCGATAAATATTTTCCGTTTACCTTTTAAGGATTTTTTTTTTTTAAACATTTATTATAATCAAGATTTCATATGAATTTTGTATTGGGAATATATGGGGGAGAAAAAAATAATAATAATAATAATAAAAGAATAAAAAAAAAAAAATCTGTATCTTTTTGTCGTACAATAAAATCATATAACAAAACATTTTTTTTCTCTGATATCAAAATCGAAAACTGGAGCATTAAAATTGATTTTTTTTCCCATACACATAACTTGTTATGATTTTATGAACTGAAAAGATTTCCACCGCATTTTATTCAGTTTTTTTTTTTTTTTGCTTATTATGTACGAGTTGTACAACACGAGTTGTATATATATCTTTTGTTGTTGAACTTTTGTGATTATTATTATTTTAAAAAATAAACAACTCAAAAATTTATTAATTTTTTTTTTTTTTAATTCAATAAATTTACAGTGACTGTGACAAACTTATTTCCCTGGATTTTCGACAATAAATAAAACGAAAAAAAAAAAAAAAAAAACAAAAAAACCTGAAATGTTAATTCTTAATTATTATTTCCTATTGAAATAGCTTTTAATCCTCGAATATTTTTTTGACGTTAAAAAAAAAGGAAAAAGATTTTTTGATATGTTCGTTATGTCAGAATCATATTGTTGTGGACTGATTAATTTTTATGTTTATGTGAACAATATGGTGTCCTTTCAATTTTTTTTTATTCTTTGATTTATAATTTTTGTGTATTTTAGATTCAAATTTTTGCAGGTACATATTATATGTGTTACTATCAAATTTTGTATAATAAAATTAAAATACTGCATTCAAGCAGAATAATAATAAATAAATTATTGGTATTAGATAAATTTTCAAGGTTATTGAACTTTACTTATACATATTTGTGTCTTTCGATACTGTCACATATTACAAAATCAGAGTTGGCATCCATCGTCCAGGTTGGCAAGAACCCAAGTTTTTTCCGTACCGGAAGAAATACATGTTCTGAACAAAATGGACAAAACTGGACAAAATTAAAAAAAAAACACAACATAAGTATTCGAAAAAATAACTTAATTAAATAAAAATTTTTGATTTTGCGATAAGATACTAATATCTGTCTTATAACTTTAGCTATGAATCGAAAAAAAAACAAAATGTTTGAGTTATTATTATTTGTAATAAGCACATCTTATAAATTTCAATGTTGTCCATTTGGTCGATTTTGTTCATTTTTTTCCAGTGCCCCGGAAAAAGTAAAAAAAGTGGAAGAAATGCCAACCCTGTACAAAATATACTATTAATTTCTAAGCAGCAGATACTAATTTTATTAATTGTTTCATATGGTATCAGATTTTCATATAATAATAGATTACAAAAATTAGATTTCCTCATATAAATAAAAGCAAAAAAAAAAAGAAAAATAAAATTATAAATCACTTTGCAAAAACAAATTCTAAATGTGATTGAATGTCTTTTATGTAAATTCCTCGCATTTGTTTATTTTTTTTTCATGTACAACACATTGAAAAATACATCATATACAATAAATATTATTATACCATATATATATTTATATATATATATAGAGATTGAAAATGCGATATAAAAATTCGATTTGATATATTTACCCACAAATAGAAATCGGAACACAAAAAAAAAAAAAAAAAAATAGGGAAATAAAACTATTTTTTTTTATTATTGCTTTCATATAATATAATAAATTATGACAATTGTTTATATTTTTGCGCAAATTCCCTTTGTTTTTCACAAAAAACAAAAGAAAAGCGAATAAAAAAAAGAAACACATAATTGCTTGTACATAAGTTTTCGAGCTTTTTTTATATTATATTTGACATGGTAAAAAAGAAATCAATAATAATTTGATTGATATTTTAATAAATATCTTTTAATTTTAATTTGTATGTTATATGTATATGTTTCAACAGAGAATATAAATAATTATAGAAAAATCAAAAAAAAAAAAATCTAAGCAATAATAAAGTAATTTATAATATTTGAATTTAAGTGCTTTAAGTTAGATTTATTTTTATTTTCTTTAAATTTAAAGGAAATATTCCTTTCAAGTTTATTATATTTATATAATAGTTTAATTATAATAACTATTTCATTTGAATATTATATACATTAAATAACATTAAACGATAACCCATAAATAGTAGTTATGATAATATTTACTCGAAAAACCTATGATATTTTACTATGTTTAAAGAAAATTCATTGCATGATTTCAGCAGCTTAAATTATTTAAAATTTAAAATAAAGAATAAAAAAAATGTTTTCAACAATTTTACAAAACCTTAAATACAGACAATAATTTATTCGGTTTATACTTCTTCTTATGTAAAATAAAAATAATTTTTAACCTATACTCAAAATTCAATAAATTTTCTTAAACTAATAATGTTTTGCTATAAAAATAAAAATAAAAAAATTATTGAGATATTAATAATAAAAAAAAAAAAAACTACCTACATAAAATTCAGCGGAATAAAAAATCACATAAAAAGTCATTTCGAGCAATAATATTACTAGGAAAAAGGAAAACTTTAAACACACATTACTCATAAAGTTAAAAAAGCTTTCGTTATAACAATAAAAACCGTAGGGGGCTTCCATGAATTTTATAAATTTTCAATTTTTCTGTGCTAGTTTTAACAAAAGAGTTGTTAGATTGAGAACGGATGTATTCCCTTTCCTTTGACAACGTTTTTTTTTTATGAAATAAATATAAAAAAAAAAAAAATCATATATACGAAGAAATAGTTGTTGAAAAATAATAAAAAATAAATTTTCAACAAAATAAAAATCAGCAAAAACCTTTTTATTTTTTTTCCAAACATACACATATTGTTTTCATAAATTCGAAATGTTTTAAAAACCTTAATATGAAAACTGAAAACTAAATATGTATTTAAATCTTTCTATTTAATATCGTTTTTTAGCACTTCGAATTTTCGCACTTTAACAGCCTACGGCAGAGGCTTTTTTCACCCAGACCTTATGCAATAAATCTGGGTATTACAGCCTGTGTGTTGAAAATTGCTCAAAAGGTGTCCTGCGTACTGGTACAGTTTTTAAGAGAAAAAGTAAAATAGTAAATCTTTAATAAAAATAATTTTATTGTAAAATTTGAAGACAAATTGTTATATTAAATATTATACCTACTTGGATTTCATATCATTCAAAATAAATTAAAGTCAAAATTATTTTGTAAGTAAATTAAAGAAGAAACCTGTGAAACTTAATTATTATATTCTTGAAATTGTATTGATTATTGATTGTTGAGCTATTTTGTCTAGCATTTTGAAGTCCATCATTTAACGTTTACATAAGTCCTGTGTGTTGTGACTTATTGAATATCATGTATTATACTTAATTCTTGAAAAATTTTGTTTACTTAAAAAAACTAAGCTGGTTGTAAATTTAATTTGGTACTAAAATATAACTTATTGTAATTTGAATAGTATACCTACTTGAATGAGTTTTTTTTTTTTTAGCTTGCATGAAAAATAAATTATGGAAAGGTTTTTTTTTTTTTATTTTTTTTTGGGAAAACATACATAATAAAAAAAAAATGAAATGGAATAAAAATCAGAGGAAAATTATTATAGGAAATAAAAAAAAAAAAAATGAAAGTAATACTTAAATTATATTTTTATTTGCTTATAATTTTCCTGAACTTTCAAAATATTTTTTTTTTATTTGAAATGATTTTTTTGTCATTTTATGTAGGATTCGTTTTTTTAACAATTTACCAACTATTTTTTGAAATTTTTTGAAAATAAAATGAAAAACTGCATGAATATAAAATTTTAATTTTTTTTTAATGTTGAAAAGCAATAAAATTCAAGTACATAAATTCCACATTTTTATAAAAAAATCTTAATTGCTTATCACAAATCACATCCAATTAAGAATCTTTTTTACTGTAATACATAAGTATTTTTTTAATTTCTGACCGCTTCAGCATAATTGAAGTGAAATTTTATTCAATATGAGTCTGTAGTAGTATAAAGCAAGAGATATTCTAAAGCAGTAGTTCTTAATGTCGAACTAGCACTCTGTTTTTACTTTATTTCGCAGGATTTGATATATGTAATAATAAAGTTGACCAAGTTGAATAAATTTAAATGGAAAATTTATTAAGTTGATTAATTCATCTTCGATGCTATACCGGAGAGAACGAACTTATATAATAAGTGGTTTTATTTATCACCTATATTAAAAAGCATGTTTATATTTTCTCCTTAATAAAATCACCATGTCTGTTCATTGATTTTGTGTCAATTACTAGCGACTAGCCCGGGTTACTAAAAATTAAACAATAATAACATTTTTTGTTTCAAATTATTCGAAAACTATTGAAAACTATTGCGTTATCTTTTGGCTATAATCTCAACATAATCAATGGAATGAACATACAATTTAGGGGCAAAGTGATAATGCCAGGGCAGTTTTGAAAATGTGATAATAAAGCATTAAGAACAATGCTCCTTATCTTTTGGGAAAAATAATAAAACGATGGTTCTTATGAAATTATTTAAAATTGGTAGAGTAAAAATTTGGACTTAAACTTTATGAATCGATAGCAAATATAATTATTTATAATTGATTAATTTTTAATTTAAATTTTATTACATATGTTTATTATATTCATTTCGTTCAATTCGGTCGAAAAAAAATTTAAATCAGAAAGTAAACATACAATAAAATTTAAATTCAAAACTATTCAATTAAAAATAATTTTATTTTTTATTGATTGACAAAAAAATATGTTGACCCTTTCGTTAAAAAAGTAGAAAAGACGAAGTAGAAAGACGAAGGAGATACTACAGTAAGTATTTTTATTTTTAACAAAAATTATAATTTAAGTTCCCTGCTCTATCAAATTGCCCATCAATCATTTTTATGACCAACAGTGTGATAAAATAAATTTGTTTACTATTTTGCTCGATTTAATTATTATTCAGAGTATCTGGGCATTTTTACTTTGCCCATAAAACACAAATAAAAAAGATAACAGCTGTCCAAGTCCTTGCAAAAACGTTTAAAACATACTTTTTCAAAATTTGAAATGAGTATAAACACATCTGTTCTCATCGTTGTGTGACACAAAATCACAATCACAATCATTATTTTATTGAAAGACATTTTTAAAAGCAATAATGATGACATTTTAATTATTCTTCAAAATACGTATAATGTTTTCGTTTGAAAGATAAATATTTTTGACTTTCATTGCAAGATGAGAATTAAATAAAGTATTTCCAATTTCGAAATATAGTATTTAATACATGATTATTATTTTTCAAGTATTATGTTATAATTTCCGTACAAAAAGGTCTCTTAGAGATGTGTTAAATATTAAAAAAAAATATTTTTTTTTTTTGCTCGGAAAACGAAACAAAAACTTGTATATATGTAAAGACATTTGATTTTCATGAGACCATATTCAAAATTCGTTTATAGATGATTCATCAGAAATCATAAAACCTATGCTGAAACATTTTTTTTTTTGTTAATATCACATAATTACTATGTATCTTTTTTTTTTGCTTTATTTTAGGATATGATGTTATTATGGCTCAATTCCTTCCCAACTTTAATAATTGTTACTTTTATTCACAAGAGATTTCACCATTTTTGTGACAATTTTTATTTTAGTTTGTTTTCCATTTATTTCAATTTTTCAAATTTTCTGTATCATTTATTGAATTTTCTCGATATCAAGTCAAAAAAAGAACAATAATAATATCCCAATCATATATATACTTTTCTATATATACATACAACATTTTCTTTTTCTGTATGTATTATATTATGGATGTATATAATTTTTTAAGATTACAACAAAAAAGAAAAAAAAAGCAAACAAAAAAAAAACTTTTATTAAATTTTCCTCACCAAACTTTTTATTTCACTTTGGTAATATTCTTTCCATTATCGTTATTGGTTAATTTTAACTAGTGAAATTCAATTATACCCATTCTTTTATTATGGTTATTCATTTATTTACAAAATTAATGCTAAAAGAATTGATTAATAAAAAAAAAAAATGTATATAGGAATGATTTTATATCTTGTCACTTTCGTGCTTTAAATTAATTTTGTTTGATTTTTGGACAAAATATTTTTAAAATGTGACATGTAGTAAAATGATTAAACCGAAACCAAACAGAAAAATACTTACCTAAACTGTCAAGTTTCTAATATGTATAGATTGTAGATTGAACAAAAATTTCGGTATCAGCTGTAAAATAAGGCAGAAATATTATAACTAAAACTGTGTCAGTTTTTGAAAGAGCGTGTTTCAAAATCTTGCTTTCATTATTAAATATAACTTGTTCAAAAATCTTTGGCAAATGAATAATAAAATTTTTTTTATAAAGGAATGAGTTAATGAAATGTTTTGTCGAACAGTGTTATAATCATATTATGAACAGATATATTATACAGTCATCCACTAGTTGGATTTGACCTACATAATCAGCAAGCGATAATACAATACCTACAAAAATTACAACTGCAGCAGCTATATTATATGTTACTTAAACTAACTTTTGTCTTTATTACATTTTTTTTTTTTTAAATTACATCAAAGTTTAAATAAAATCATCGTATAGAAAATTTCATTATCTATTTTACTCATGATTTCAATTCTAAAATTAAAAATTTTAATCAAAGTGTTTGAATAATATTGTTGAAAGTTTTTTGGCTATATTATTCTTTTCTAGTTGCACAATTCTTTTGCTACGCCTCGTAGGATATAAAATAAATGTAAAAAATTAGATAAGTATAGATATAGAATATTGTAAAAACATTAGTGAAAAAAAAAATAAATAAAGTAAAAACAAAAGACTTAATATTCTATCCAGAATATCTAATCAATAATTGTTTTAGGTTTTTCTTTTGCCAAAATCCTTGATAAAAGCCAACAAAATATGTATAAACATTATGTGTGTTTGTACATGTACATATTGCATAAACATATACCGTATATATATATATTTAACAAAAAAAACTTTATTATCGAAAGTAATTTGATTTTGTTCAAACGTATATATTTAAAAGACCTGAGATCTTATAAATACAAAACATTTTATACAGAAACGAAAGGGTTTTTTTTTTCTCTAAAATAGATAAACAAAAAAAATTCATAGCTAAAAAGTTTCAGTGCTATTAATTTTTCTAATCATTCATGAATTTACAGAGAAAATTATATATTTTTTTAATAAAGGTTTGTTATTTTCCTTAACCTTAGAATCAGATTGTTATTCGCGGTATAAAAAATGTATACATAACCTTTATCAATGACTCCACGACAATTGCAACATTTTGATTAAAATTGACACTAAACATAACTTTATTAGAGCTGTTTTCGTCATTCATGTACATAAGCTTTATGTACATAAGCTTACGAGAAAGTCTGCTAAAGTTAAAAAAAAATTTAATGCGACTCAATCGTTAATAGATGAAATAAAGTCATATTTATAATTGCAATAAAAACCAATAGTTTACTAATTGATGATGGAATGATGAAAAAATCAATACATATATTGACTATCTTATTCTATCCGAGATTCTATATTGAAAAAAAAAATTAATGTACAAAATTGAAACATAATTTTTATTATACATGAACCTAATAAAGGTAATTATGATGTGAGATAGATAAGTACATATTTGAGTTTTGCATTACTAAAAAATCGAAAAAGAAAAAAAAAAATTATAATAATAATTTTCTTAATGGACACATGTTAAAGCAAAACTTTTGGATATGAATTTTATATATCAAAAATTATATATAATTTTTTAATTGCTTAATTGCCTTTTTTTGTTTCAGTGAATAAATGTTTATGCTTTTCTTGCTTTGTTCCAACAGAGTACAACACTTAATTATAAGCAAAAAAAAAAAATGAATGAATGAATAAATGAATAAAAGACATAATAACAAAAACTTTGAAAACTAATCATCAAATTCCTCCCTTAAAACCTGTCCTTAGAGCAAAAAAATATAACATTTGTCTAACAACCCTTCTAATGGAGTGTACATGATTATTAAAGGATGTTACACAAAAATTTTACTGTAACATTTTTAAGATATACAGAAAATAAAAATAATAATAATAATAATAATAACAAAACAAACTACATATATACATATATCTAAGTATGTATATTTCATATATCATATACTAAATTTAACATTTTGTGTTATAGATGTTTTTTAATGTTAAATATTCAATTTTACAGAATATAATACCAGAGGGTTCGATGTTTTTATTTAATTTTTTTTTTATTTTTGTCTCCATCCATATATGTATGATCTGGAAATTTTTGTTTCATATTTCATCGGATGCTAGTTAAGTGGATGAAAAAGTATTGTTATACAATAGGTATATTAGAGAGAGAGAGAGAGAATTGTAATTTATCAACTATATATTATATCAAAAAATATTGCCATCTTTTTAATTCTTTTCTATGTTCTGAATCAAAAGAAATTAATCATTGTACATGTGACATATCTATTAAATATTTTATTTTGTTTATTTATTCCTTAGTTGATACAGATACGGATATTGATTTTAAAATTTAAAAGTGTACAGAAAATAATGAATATTATGGAAATTTTAAGTCAAGAGCCTCATTTATGATTATCAAACTAAAATCGGTATCAGGGATAGTTTTCATTTTCAAAGGTTTCATTTTTAAAGGTGTGTTTGTGTAAGATATTGTAATTAGCTGTTACTATCTTACGTAGATATATAAATTTTATTACTATCTCTTTTTCGTTCCTGGCAGTTTGACCTTACCAATTTCTATTATTACAATAAAACATTATTTTTTAAATAATAATATGAACATAAAGCTATTATTTGGGTATTTATGTTTAAAACCTAAGGGCTGTTTAGGGGAAAATTAATTTTCTATGCATATATATTATGAGAAACAAGTTTTTTTAATTACTCATCATATTTAAATACGCACTATAAAAAACAACAATGCATAAGTAAATAGGTTTTTGGTTTCATTTTATTAGATAATAATATATTTATGATTAGTTGAAAATTAAATTATTTTTTTAAAACTCAATAATTTCAATTTTCGCTTTAATAATTTCAATTACCTTCATATAAAATAATTTGATTAATTTCATAACATTACAAATCTAAAAGTCTGATATGCGAATATTTTTATGTTTGAGGCATTTTAACAACAAAATCTACTTATATCGCTATATTACACTAACTAATTTTGTTAAATTAATTTATATTGTATTTAAAATTTTAAGAATATTAAAAATTTATAATTGGAACAAAAGGTTAACATTTTATCGAATAATTATTTAACTTGTTTTTATTGCTATATTTTTACTAATTTTTTTCAATTTGTTTTAATTTTTACAATTTTTATAAAAATGTTTTATTTTTATATTTTAAACTTTACAAGTAGATGTAGGAAACAAGTTTACTCGGACTTAAATTTTTTACTTTTAAAGGTAGGTAATTTGTTACACTTAAAGAACTGCTATGAAAAACATGAACAAAGATATTCTGCTATTTTAATAAAAAAACCACAAAAAGTTCTAACATCAGGAAAACCTTTTATTGTTTTCCTTTTTAATTATAACATTATGGTTTGAATCACGAATATTTTCAATTCATGAATAAATGCATTCATTGGAATGTCAGATGTTTATTAAAAAAAAATATCTGATGAAAAATTTAATTCAAAAATAAATTCATCTTCATAGTAAAAATTTCGAAGAATAAATCAATATGAAAATTGGCTCTCTTTCAAAGCTTATCAGACAAAAATTTATTTTGAATATAAAACAAATTTTAAGAATTTACTGTATACCTACCTGCAATCTTATTAGAACCATCAAGGTTTAAAATTTCTGACTTCAACATCCTCAATCTATAGAGGGATGTGCTCAAAAAGGCAATTATACTGTAAATGTAATCTTGAATATTATTTGTAGAAGTCGTGAGAGGATTGATTGTAAAAGAAATTTTGAATTAACTATATATACATCAAATCTTATTAAGAAACATCAAGGCTTAAAATTTCTAACTTCAACTACCTCAATTCAAAAAGCAATTATGCTCTAAATATAATTATGAATATTATTTGTAGAAGTCGAAAGAAGATGATTGAATGTAAAACAAATTTCAATAATTAACTATATACCTCAAATGTTATTACAAGCATCAAGGTTTAAAATAACTGACTTCAACAACGTCAATCTCTATAGAGAGATATGTTCAAAAAGTCAATTATACTGTAAATTTAATCTTGAATATTATTTGTAGAGGTCGTAAGAGGATTTAGTAATAAAATAATAAACAAAATAGTTCTTTATTATTTTGTATCAATGTTTCACTTTTTCACTTCTTCACAAATTAAGACATTAATTTTTATTTTTTCTGAGTTCAAAAACTTTGTAATAAAATGTAGCTTATTTCTCCAGTGGATTTTATTATTTTCAAGAGAAATTATTTTATTACTGGTTTTTCTATATAACAAAGAATTAGTTTATTGTATTTACTATAGAATAAACTTTTATCCCTATAAAAAAAAAAAAAATTGTTTTATATATATATTTTTTTTTTCTTGTTTTGCATCAATTTCGCAAAGTAAAAGTTTTCAGGAAAATATGGTTTTCCTTTTTTAATTGTGTTTGATGTGAGATGTATATTATTTTGTTTTTTTTTATAGAAAAATTCTTCATCAACATTTTATTATGCTCTCAGGTATATAAAAAAATTATATTTTCTTATTATTATTATTATTATTATTTTTTTATTTTCATTTATTTCATTTACTGCGGAAAAATTATTAATAATAATATTATTTTAATTTGATTTGAGATTTTTTTTTTTGAAGTCATATTCATCTGGAGCAAAATAAAAGTTGAATAAATTTTACCATCATATAAAATGTACAAAATAAACACACATATGATTTTTATTTACATTTTATTTTTACCTTTTAGAAGGAAAAATATAAAAAGTTAGTTATTCTAAGTTGTTTTTTTGAAAATTGAAATATACAATGGTGAAAAGTTAAATAAAATTGCTTTTTTTTTTGCACGCTTCACCTGTTTTATTTGATTGGCAGACCAAAATACTTGCAAATAGTCTATAATATAGAAATGCGGAAGAATAAGTTTAATACAAAAGCTAAATGTACAAATCTGAATTAAGTGAAAAAATTATTTGGAAATTTTTATGAATCATATAAATAACTTCTATACGTTTTGATAGAAAGTAAGCTTTTCCAGAGATAAAACCAATAATAACACTAATGATTGTATTATCATTTTCGGATTTTTTAATAGTAATTTTACTTCGCGAAAACGAAAACTTCAATTTAATTTCAGAATAAATTGAAATATCTTCATAACTTTGGTTATAATTATCTTAAAGCTAAATTCGTGGAATTACGATGGTGAAATCGATATGATTGTGTCTTTGGAAAACACATTTTCAAACTTTCGAATTAGTTATACTTTTAACATTTTTTGTCTTTATTTAAAAAAAAAACATTATCGATGATATTCCTAATTTTCAAATAATTCAAATTATCTCATTTTTTTTTTTTATCCCCTTAATCTGAATAATGTCCTTTCTAACGAGAAATGTCATCTGGAATTATTTTTTCAAATTCATAATTCACCTCAACTTATTTCTTTTTTAATTAAAAAAATTACATTTTCTGAATTGTTAATTATATTAAAAAAAAAAAAAATAGAAACTTTTCCCTAGAATTAAGGCTCCCAAAGCACCGCATATAATTTCCAACTTTTCTTCTTTTTTTTGTAATATACATACTTTGAGTTTAATAGAACAAAATTTTTATAAATATTCATTTACAAAAAAAAAAAGACGAAAAAAAAAAATACAAAGAATAAAAGTTTCTTCTTGAAATTATTTGTAAAAAGATTTTCAACATAATCCCATCAGGAAAATTTTACATCTTTTCCTACAACTCTTTTTAAAGTTTTTACTTTTTCTTTATTTTTACATCTTCTGTTATTTTATTTTAGTTTTTTTACACTATAGTGTCTCATTAAAATTCTCTAGAAGAATTTCCACCCTATTCTTTATCTTAAAAGTTTACCAAAGTCAAAAATAGAATAAAATACCAAAAAAAAGCTGGATTTCTTTTTGTGTCTAGGAATCAAGTTTTATATAATATCGCTCCAAGCAAAATAATTGATTTAAATAATTATATCTTCATTTATTTTCAAATATTCAATTCGAATAAAAAATGTAATTTTAATAAAATTATAGCGAATAATCTTGTAGCAAAAAAAAAAAAAACTATTAAACTGTAGGAAACTATTTTAAAAAACTTGCTGATCGCTAAGTTCAAGTTATAGAAATAATTAAATATGTTGGGTAGAAAACCTCTTTTCTAATGTCAAATGAATGAATGGATAATTTTTGTTATAAACTAAAGCATTATAATTGAAATAAGCAGCAATTTTTATAAATCTCTAACTTTATTGATGTGGATTTTTAGATTTCCATTAAAAAACTTTTATCTTTTTTGTACTGCTTAAACGCAATGATAAGTTTCTTCTTAAATTTTCAAAATTTTATACCTACTTTCTAAAATAAATACTTTTAGATAGGTGAAATATTTGTTTTGTCGTTCCTATGGTACTGCTAATAAATTTCAATGTTTTTTTAATAAACTTAAGTAATAAGAAAATATACGAAAATGTGAATAAACAAATTTTATGTTCAAATTCAAATGCAATATTATTTTTTTTATACATTTCCTACATTGTTTATAGATCATAAATATTTCTATATTTAAATACATTTTTGATTGAGAAATTCCCATTAACCATACTGAAATCCAATACGAAAACCAAATTACTTATTAAGCAAATGAAATGTGAAAAAATTTCTGCTCTACAAAAACAAACTAAAATTTCAGTAAAGTAAGTTAATAAAATGAAATTTGATATATGTTTACTGTATAAATAGATATTACAAAATTTTGAATATATTTATTTTTATATCTTAATTAAATTTACCTTTATATTTTATTAATTATGAGAAAAAAAAATTGGTAAAAATGTAAAACAGAATGAAATCATATGTTATTTAATATTGTTCATTTTACCAATCACATAATGTGGTAACATAATTTTGTTAATAAAAATTTATTAACCATAAACATAATATAGCAAATATTGTGATTTCTTTAAATAAAAAAATTCAGTAAAATTATAAATTTCCAATATGTAATTCTCGTTCGTGTTCTTGAAAAATAACATATAGACAATAAATGCAAATGATGTTGTTGCCAACATATTTTATATTGCATTCCAATAATAACTTTGAATAAAAGTTACAAAACCATTTATTCGAAATAGTTGATTTTATTGTTTCGGAAATAAAATAAAAACGCTTATATATTACTAATTTATTGTGTATTGAAAATTTAGTCCAATCTATACCCAATGGTAATTGAATGAAACTAAATATAGGTATAATAATATTGATTTCTTTTCTTTCTATATCTAATATATTTATAAGTTTAAGTGTTAAGTTAAACAAACATAACTGCAATTTAAATAAAACTATATATAATACTATCAAGAAGTTAAATTCTCTATTAGAATTTATTAAAACAAAAAAAAATTTAACCTCATTTATTTTTTTATTTAATTTATTGTATTTTTTATATTATAAACTTAATTGTTTGAATCAAGATTACAATGTTTTTTTTTTTCAACATATTGACATTCATTTGCTGAACCTTTTATACAAAATGACTTGAATTTATAAAAACTAAAATACATACATAAATGTATAATATTTTATTCGAATCCAATCTTTATTTTTTGCACTTTCATCGAAATGAATTGAAAAGTAAAATGTGGAAAAAAGATTTTCTTCCTTTTTTGTTACTAAAAATAA
Organism: Hybos culiciformis; assembly: GCA_964007475.1. Taxonomy (NCBI): domain Eukaryota; kingdom Metazoa; phylum Arthropoda; class Insecta; order Diptera; family Hybotidae; genus Hybos; species Hybos culiciformis. The sequence continues at coordinate 13,760,466 of OZ023273.1, forward strand.
AAGTTAAGATAAAAAGTTATAAACTTTTTTAAAATTAATAAAAAACATAAAAAATTTTACATACCTATATATATGTATTATATACACCTGTATTAAGTATTTTCTTTTATAGTAAGTTTTAAATTTAAATCCCCATATGATTTTTTTGTTGCGTTTTTCCATTTTTGTGAGCTTTATTCACTAATTTTTCTTTTTCAACCTGTTTGAGAAAATCTATTTAAATTTTTACCTTTTTTTTAGGCTAAGTCATAATAAAAAACCTAAAGAAATTATTCTTTTCTTTTTTTTTTGTATTTAATAAAATGTTATGAAATCCGTCAAATAAAAACAAGAAATAGATAATTTTTAAAGTTTTAAAATACGTATATGAACATAAATATAAAAAGTTTATTTTCAAAACGTCAAGATTCCGTGCACGGGTTAGATTCACCGATTGAGATTAAATTCATTTTTATAAGATTTGAGCAAGAAAATATTTTAAGTCGTAAAGTATTTGTACGAGATACTATTCTACATCTTTTGTGTATTCATCTCACTCATATGAATATTATTTTTTTTTTTTTATATTTTTTTATTATAATTTGTTTTTATCTAAGATTTTGTAAAAATATCATAATCCAGGTAAAATGATTTTAATTCAAAACCAGAAAGCTAAAACATCGCAGGAGGTATCTAAATAAATGGAATGACTTGATTTAGACTGATAGAATTTTATGCGACATGTGAATCACGTTTTACTGCATTAAGCTGGTATAATAATCCAATATGTAGAAAAATCAATGACAGTGACATTAACTATATAATATAGAATTCGTGGGTTGAGAAATAAAAAAAAATACGAGTTATTGAAGTTATTGAACAAGTTATTTACCTTCGCTACTATAATCTAATCGTATAGTATAATGTATATGACTCAATGTCCTATTCTATTAATTAGTTCCCGTCTCGTCTAAAATCTGAAACTTTGTTTGTTGTTTAATATTTTTACAGTTTTTTTAATTTCTGATTTAATTTCTTATTTAATTTTTGAGAATTAATATTAGAAATTTGTACAGATAGATACTTAAAACATTATTTCAAACTCAATGTTAGTGAAGTTAAGATTAGTTGAATATAATTATTTTGGTTTTGAGAAGATTATTTTTTCTTTATTTATTGTATTGATCCTCCTAATGATATAATTTAATTCAAAATAAAATTATTTACAGGTATTTTATTGTCAAAATATAATTTGGCGAATCTCTATTAACAATTTACAAAAATGAAAAAAAAAAAAAAAAGAAAAGATATTGTAATTTTTCTATCATTCTATTTTAAAAAGAATTTATATTTTTTATGAATATAAAATAGAGCAAAAATAAAAAATAAAAGGTATACATAAGTATAAAATAAATATACATAATATGTACATATTATAAATATATGTGTACATATGTAATATATAAATAAGGAAACCATTTTATAACACCTTTTATACCGTTATAAAAATACAATTTTTTTTTTAAGGATATTTATGTCCTCGGTTATCATGCATATGAATTTATTTTCAAGAAACATAAAGACGCAATAATGTGATGGGTTGTAGAGAAAAAAAGGTCTTATTATCCTTCAAGGAATTTCATATGTTTTTTTTTATATATGAGAAAAATACGCTTTAATATTTAAAAAATAAATAAAACCAAAAAAAAAAAATTTGTTTTTTTGAACATCTGTGTTGATGTAGGCAGGTAAATGTCGTTAGTTTCCTTTTTTCATAATAATGTTAAAATCGTCGCATAAGAGTTAAAAAACATTTCAGTTAGAAAAAAAAATCTGTTCATCAATATTATTTATGTTGACCTAAGAAAAAAGATTTTCTATTTTAATAATGAAAATTTTTAGAATTCAATGCTAATGGATTATTATTCATTAATAATTTGTACGAGTTTAATGTTTTGGAAAATCTGTAATTTTGGGAGATAGTCTTAATTCTATAACTAATTTTATTCTTTTTTCTTTTATGTAAATTTTCATCCCTTTTACATAATTAAGCTAATTATTTTAACCTTTTAGATGTAATAGTGGTTTTAAGTAAATTTTCGTCAAGAAGTTGTTGCTTGAAGTACCTTATCAAGATTACTATAAAGGCATAAGACATTTTAGCGATAAATAAAATCTAATTGAAAAACAAATATTTTGCATCTCATAGTTAAGAAATCATGTAAATAAGAAGCAACCGTTGTATCAATGAAGTGATTAGCATTAAAACATTTAGCATAGTCCACGTACTAATTCATTTTTTGATGACATTTATATACGAAAAAAAAAAATTGTTAATTAGAATATCATTCTAACGTTATAGAATTTTTTTTTTGGTTTTTTTAAAATAAAATGTATATTCTATTTTAAGCAAAAACATTGCGTGTAAGTATTAAATTAACAAAGTGAATATAGTCTAATTATTTCTTTATACGGCGGTACATATATGCAAATTTTCGTTATTTTTATTTTTTAAATAATTTTTTTTTATATAGTAATATTAATTGAAACAATTTTTTTTTTAACTCAATTTATGCAAAGAAAAATTTATTTATTTAAAGAAGCAATAAATTTAACTGTACCGGAAAAGTGTAAAAAATTGTATATTTTTTTTTTAAATTAAAAAATAAAATTATTTAAATATTGATTTATTAAATTAAAAATCGATTGAATTGAGGAAGATGGCAAATGGTTGACCTATATTAATTAAAAAGTATGAGAATATAGTTTAGAAAGGTTTTGATTCAAGTTCAAATTTTGTTTCAATTCATATTTTAATTAAGTTCCTTTCAGTGCAGTGTTGAATTTAAGTTTTCATGATTATTTGTTAACATGAAAAACTTTGAATTTAGTTTTTATGGAAATCTAGGAAAAAAGTGGAAGTCAAGTGTACATAAATTAATTTTTAAAATTTTTATACCTTTCTTTTTTTTTACTTTAATGTTAACGAAAATTGAAAAAAAAAAATATTTAATCCTTAAATACTGAATCAATTTTGATTAATTTTAATATCTTCAAAAAATTTTCGATTAAATTTGAATAATAGTTTTTTTTTTTTGATTGAAAATGAAACCAAAAATATTTTTCCATATTCTTTTGATCAAAAGTTTCTTCTTTTTTTTTAATTTTAGTCATATAACTTTGAATTTGGTCGATAAAGGATTCTTTTGATATCATGTATAGTATGTATGTACCTACACTCTAAATTGTCAATCCATAAAACGTTATATAAATTTTAGGAATTTGATATGTGTATTTTATATTTTCTTTGCGTCTTCTTTTCATTTTTTATATTTTATTTACCCCCGCATATAATAATTCAGAAAAAATCAAAATTTACTTTTCAACTCTATTTTTTGTTATTGCCATATAAAAGGTTTTATGTGTATAACTGTATAGTAAAAAAAATAAAATAAAAAAAAATAAATATTGAAAAGATATGATGTTTCAAAAGAAAATTTACTTTTTTTTATGAAAATTCTCCATGGAACCGTTGCCGCAACACTTTGGCATGTGGCGATACCTCATCAGGGAATTACTTAACACCTGGTGGTTTTCTTTTTCTTCTGAAGCTTTATTCATATACAAGAAGAAAAAAAAAAAACCTCAAAGAGTTTTTTTTTTTTCACAATTTTGATTTAAATTTTTCTCTTCCTTTTATGAAATATTATATCATTTTTCATTTTTTTTTCTTTTCAAATATCTTTTTAGTTGAAAAAAAATCTATTTTTTTATTTTTTTTATTTTCCCATGGAGAAAGAAAAAGAAATTCACACCTGTTATATATTTTAAAAGTGAATGGAATTTTTGGTCGAAAAAACTTGATAAATTTTGGAAATTTATCTTAGATTTGAACCTTTTCAAAATTTTGGATTCTAAAAAAAAAACATAAAATGTCAGTAAAATAAAATATATGATAAATTTAATGTCAATAATAAGTCAAATACTTCTTTGTGAAGGAAGTTCTTAAGAATGTAAAAATCTTTCGTTCAGTAGAACGAAATATTCCAATATTGAAATATAGAGAATAATAAAAAACTTTTAAACATAATTTTAGTTTTATTAAAAAAAACGAACTTGGACTTTTTTTTGCAGAAAAAATAAAATTCCTCAAAATTACAATTTTTTGTTCAGCATCGATTTAATTTTTCTTTCGAACACACTTTTTCATTTCAATTGTATGGCAAATGATTAAAAAAGAAGTGTTATATTTTATTACTCTGCAAAGTTGCGAAATTTTTGTTAAAATTTTCATTTCTTTCTTTTTTTTTTTATATGAATAATAATGTAAATCATGACAGAAAATGTAATAAGAAATGAAAATAAATTCAAATTTAAACTTAATAAAAGTTCTCATATATTATTCTTAAAGCTTGCCATATGTATTCTTTAAAAGAATATATATATATAGATAGATATTAATAATATTATGTACTATACATTTGAAAACCATAGTATAAAAAAAAATATTTAACTGCACTGAATTGGGCCGTGGGATTAAGAAGAAAATTTGTTAATTTTTGAGATTTTTAATGAAATTTATTTTTGCGAAAAAAGAGAAACAAATTTACAAATATTTGTAATCTTAATCTTTAAATTTTGTTTCGATTTATTTTTGTAATTTTTTTGGGTGTTTTTTTAAGTCAAAAAGCTTGAATTCCATTTTTCAATTCTATCTTCATTTATAAATGCTGCGAAAAGAAATATAATAATTATCCCTTCGATTTTCAGATGTTCCACTTTTTTTTTATTAATTCCCTTTTCTGAGTTACATCTTAATTCAATCTAGATTGCTTTATATTCAGGAAAAAAAAATACAATATAAAATTCATTTTACATAATTTTTCAACACCTTGAGGCAATTTTAATTTTGAAAACTGCGTTGATGTAATTTCTCAAATCCGTTATCGATTTAATGTGATAAATTTAACAATAATTTGTAAAAAAAGAAAAAAAAAAGAAAAGAATTGAATTCGAAAGAATTAAACCAATGACGCTTTGGTTGAAATGAAAAATTATTTAATTTCATTCAATTTACTTTACCTCTGGTCTAGAGAATATTATGTAGTATCTAATTAAGGTGAAAAATTTTGAATTTTTCTATGGTATAATATTGATTTTCCTCTTTTTTTTTCTCCTTTTTTATTGTTATTTTATAAGGAAGCTTCATGTTAGTTTAACATTTTGCGGATCAATTTCCTAGAGAAATGAGACTTCAAAACCAAAATGTAAACAAATAAATATAAACGAAAATCCCTTATTTCCTTTTAAATTCTGTATAAAATATCACAGTGGAAAATCAACATCACGAATCCTTCTCGCATGACTTGATTTGTGATTTTATTTTATTTTTTTACTTCAAAAAAACAATTTTTTTTTTCAACCCTTATATACATAAATAAGTTTTATATATTACGTATATTTAACGTACAACTTCTTCATATCTGTATTACTTTCTAGGTAAATCTTCTGTATGCATATACCAAAACTTATATATACTTACATTTTATAATAATTTTTAATTTAAAACGACGACAGGTTCTTCTTTTATCTTCAGTAAGTCTGTAAGAAAAACTTTAATGGTACGAACTTTAGACATTGTGCTGCACTGTTTCAATCGAAAATTATATTAAACATTTTATTTTGTTGACATAAATTTTGACACTTTAGAAATGACAATAATTATGATCTATGCATGTAAAAAAAATTAAATAAAAAGTATTACAAAATATTTATCAAAAAAAAAAAACAAATTATATAGGTATATATTTCAATTTCGTTATTTATTAAAATATTAAAATTAAAACTTCACAAAATTTTATTTATTTTTTCAAAATTATATCACTTTGTCAGAATTAATTTGATATCATTTTTTTTATTTGTTGTTGTTGTTGTTGTTGTAACATATTTCGGTTGTAAATCTGATTGCTATCATCATCAGGTGTGAACATGTTATTATTATAAATTTTTATGTTAAAAAGTAGAGTTCTTTATATTATAACGTAACGTAATATGGTTATGTGTTGCTGCCTTATTTTTTGTTTTTTTTTGTTGTTGTTGTTTTATTTTCTTCTTATATTTATTTTTTGTTTTCAGTTTTTTTTTAAGAGGTGGGCGAAGTAAAAAAATCATTCGCGCCTTTTAAAAATAATCAAAAGATTAATGGGTGCTCTTTCGTTTTGAAGGCAAAAAAAAAGTAAAAAAAAAATAAAATTGTATCTTTTTAGAATTCAAAACACAAATTTCAGTAAAAATACAATAAATTGGCAGTATTTTAAATTGGAAACCTTATAATAATATCAAATCGATTATGTTTTTTTTTTATTTTATTTTATTTTATTTTATTTTTAGTCTTATATTTTTATGCTAAAGCTTTATTCTTTTTCGTTTCTCAAAATTTATATATAAGAAAAAAAAAAATTTTTTTTTTTATTAAAAAAAAAAAGTAGCATAATAAATTTTGTGCTCTAAGCAGTGATTAAGTATTCAAAAGATATATTCAATATTTCAATTTCCAGCTTAAAATGATATCAGATTAAAATTAAAAAGCAATTTCGCTTAAAAAGGAAAAGTCGTTAACTTTTTTTCTTTATATTTATTTTATTTTTTGTTTTTTTTTTACTTTTTTGTATTTGCTTCAATCGAAACATGATAATGTTTATGGTTAAAAATTACTAGATTACGATAATAAAAATAATTTTTGGAAATAAAATGCATAATCAGGTAATTTTCGATCAAATTTTTTTATTGTTATTATTTTTATTTACACCTAATATTGCGGATCAAAAATTTTGGGCAGTTAAATCTAAAAATTATGAAATTGATTAATTTTAAATATATATATAAAATGGGTGTAAAATATACATTTAATTTAATTTTTTATATCCGAGATTAAATAATAAAAGAAAAAATTAAAATGTAAACAAAATAAAATATTCATAATTAGGTTGGTTTATTTCTTTTTTTATTATTCAATTAAATTATGTTTGAATATGTTTGTTTTTTTTTTTCAAATAATTATAGACATTAATATTTATCTAATTTATAAAAAGATATGTGTATTATACACTGAAAACAAATAATAAACTGAATGGAAGTCAGAAATAAAATTTAGCAGAAAGATTGCGTAATTTTCTGACAGCCTCTGTGCTTAAATTCTTAAATTTATTTTAAGTTGTCAAAAAATGTGCTGCAAAAGGATAATAGCAGAAGTTGCTACACCAAAATTATAGTATAAAATTTTTTTATAGTATAACAATTTTTTTCACTAGCGACAAAACTTAATGTTTATAATGTTTATATACAAAACGAGTTTCTTTATTTTTTATGTCAAATATTATCATAAATATCCGATTTTTAAGTTTTTATTTTTTTGTATAAAACATTTAGTACAAGTAGAGCAAGGTTAGCAAGGCAAAAAGTTCATGCGTTCCTATTAGCAAGAGATATAAAAAAATAGATTAAACTCAAGCTATATATCTCTATTAAGTCATATTCTGTACATTTAAAATTGTCATGATTTTAAGTCATGCTACATCGTTCAGTTTTTTATGCCTACAAGTTATAATTTTCTTTCGATCAAATAATAATTTAGATCTGGAAAGTAAATTATAAAGTTCATTATAATTATTTTTTTGCCTGATAGTGATAATTTTTACCACAAATATTATGTAATTTATAATTTTTTTTTTTAAATCAAAAAGTTTACCTATAGATAGATATCAATGTCACTAAAGATTGTTTATTTGATTTTTCACCAGAAATTTTGTCATCAATTCAATAAAGCCTAAAATTATAAAATACTTTATGCGGTTACACAATTATTTTTTTTTTTTTGCTATCAATAAATAAATCAATTTTACAAAATTAGTAAACTGAAAATGAATTTTAATAAAATAAATAACATTTTATGTGTTGAAAACATTTAATTTACAAACCATAATATTTATTAGAATAAAACAAAAAAAAAAAATTAATAAAATATCCAAAAAAAAAAAAATAACTTAAATTTATTACACTCAATAATAATAAATTTAATTCACATATATTTTGGTTTTTATAAACATGTTATTAGCTTTTCCATTACCAAATAAAGTAAAACTATGCGCATATTATCTTAATAACACCTTGCTGAACATTAAAAAGCTTATTTTATGAGTTCAATACATAAAATACATTTTTTACCTTCGAATATTTTAAAATTTGGTTTATTTATTTTATTTTTTTATTGAATTTAAATAAAGGTAGAAAAATTAGATTAAAATAAATTTAAATTTTGAGTTTTAAAAAAATTTATAATTTATATTTTCTATTCAGACGAAATGAGATTTTTTTTGTTTCTGAACAATATAAAAATTGATTATAAACAATATGAATTCATTTTTAAAGAAAACTTTATTTTACGAATTTATGTTTTTCCTACTCTTTTGTACTATAAGTCTGTCGCACAAAAATGTATATATTAATAAAGTATCTCATGTTAATCGATAACGGCTCCGTTTCGTGATTAGATTTTCTTGGGAAGCCGTCGCTAACCTAAAAATGTTTCTATGTTGAATTCAATTTCAGACGAAATACTATTTAAGGCATTCAGAAAGTTGTCTACATTGCTTGTAATTAACTTTGATTATATACATTTTCTGATTAATAATGGAAAAGAAAAAAAATTGTTTTTATTAACGCTACAGTGAATCTATTTTAATATTTATATTAATGTAATCAATTTAATATTCTTTTTTTTTTTGTTGAACCCGATATTCAATACTGATATCCTTATAATTTTTTTTTTTGAACATATTCAGCTAATTAACCTAAAATATAATAAATTCATTCGAATATTTAGGTATATAACATTAATCTAATTAACGTCTTTATTTTGTTCATAACATATAATTTACATATAGGTACATGTATTGAATTTAATAAATTTATAATAATAAAAAATAACTACATACATATATTATTTTTTATTACACCTAATATTAGCATATAAAGTATAATATTTATTCATTTGTAGTTGATATAGTAAGAATAAAAATATCTACTTGATAGACACTTCAATTTCATTAATGTACTTATTAATTATCTTATTAATAACATAATTTTCGAATACAAATATAAAATAAAATTGACCAGTAGACTATATAGACTTAGAAGTTTTGTAAGTTCATTGAATTATTAATAAAAAATGGCATATTTTATGCATAACATAATATATACTCCAACTCCGCGCATTATTAATTTTAGATTATATTATATGGTGAGAATACGTGCAATAAAACTTTAATTTCTTTTTTTAGCTTAGTATGTTTACCAGAGATTAGTAAATGCTTATAATATAACTATACTTACTGCAACTGTGTAATAATGGAATGTTAGAACTTTTATGAATCGTTTAAGTTTGTATATGTATTATTTTTAATTGATTTAAGAGCAGAGACTTGAACCGGAACTGAACCGAAAACCGAAAACCGGAAAAAACCGAAATTTCATTCCAAACCGTAACCGTAACCGAACCGATATTTAGTAAAAACGAAAAACCGTAACTGAAACCGGAACGTAATTTATTTCGGTTTATTTTTCGTTCTTTTAGTTTTTTTACAAAAGCAAAAATTGTGCTTGCATTTAGACATTTTATTACATCCATAAGAAAAATGTTAAACGTATTTTTGCAATATTTTAGAATTTGAAAATTACGCATATAGTGTTGTAGTGATGAGCTTAACTAAATTTAGATTAAGTCCCAGATAAATATATTTCAAGTCCTTTTTGTTCTTTATTTTATAAGTAATATTTGTAAATATGTGTCTGAATTCATTTAAAATAGAAAGTTGTTGTGCCGCTATGATTTTGTTTTTCTTTGGGGTTTCTATATGTGAAAGGTATACAAAACGGATTTTTTCCTAAAATTAGTAAACTTTGCATGGGCAATTTTGAAGGTACAAATTACTATTTCACAATCCTCCTTTTACAGATTTGTAAATATTTCAAAATAATGTAATGTGTGTATTTTGTACACTTAACTTACGAAAATCCAAAGAAGTACACGAAAATCTTAAGATGACATGAAGGCAATTTATTTTATGTCGCTTAAGATTAAGTTAACCTACTGCATTTTTGTCAGTTTTTAGAAAAGATTAAAAAAATAATACTGTAACCGTAACCGAAACCGTAACCAGAACGAAAAAAAAAAATATTAAACCGAAACGTAACCGGAACACAAAAAAATTTAAGGAACGAAACCAAAACCGAACCGAAATAAATATCGGTTCAACTCTCTGTTTAAGAGTAAACTAAATTTCAAAAAATGTTATAAAAGAAATAAATTTTGAAAAAAAATAGTTATTTTAATTTATTCTTTTACCTTTATATATAACTAGTCTACACCCCTTATATATTATACAATGAATTAATAGTTTTTAAAATAAAATATGACAATTTATGAATAAACTGTCAATAATAGATCCTTATAATGAATGTTTAACTTTTAAATTCATTCTGGACGGGATATATATCCGTCGCAAAAATTTCAAAAAATATATAATGATATCGTACTATTATAATATGTATAGGTGAAAATTTGATAAGAGAAAAAACATTATTGTCCTGAACAACATTAGCAAAAAAAGGACATTATTTTTTTATAATTTGCTTACATGCTAGTTTTTATGAAAAAAAAATGTGACACTATAAAATTCTTTCATTTAGTTGCTCTTTTGTTACATTTGACTGAACTATTTTAAAAAATAATTGTCTTACTAATAACTTCATTTTTTTAATATACAACTAATTTAGTACGCTAATCCTTCAATAATTTTCGAGTTTATTCGTAGTTTCAAATAAATAACAATAACAACTTAATTTTTCCATTACTGAATTGCTCTTGGGATGATTTGTATAAATTTTACAAGGTTAGTTTCAATTCCGAATAGTTTTATTAATTTAGTATTAAAAGACTGCAATTGGCCTAAATATGAACATATATTTTCATTTAATGAAAATTTGTTGCTATATGTACATGTTTGTCATTTTTTGACACTTTATTCTATTTTTTTTTTTGTGCTTTAATTTGATTTTTTTTTGTGTCGTGCTTTAGATTATGATTTCTTGACCGGTCAGGTTATTCCATAAATCATTTTCAGTCTAATAAATTATACAAATAGTCAAGTCCGTATTTACATTGAAAGCTACGGGAGGGAAAACAAAGCAAAACACAAAAAAAAAATAAAAAAATAGAAACTGCCAATGAATATTATTTTTAGTTTTTATTATTTTTTTTTTCTTCAATGATTCTTTATTTTCATATGGCATAGAAAAAAATTCCCATTAATGTTAATAGTGTTTTAGAAAAGAAGAAAAATGTTTAAATATTACATTTATTATTTATTATTCCTTTTTTTTTTATTATACATATGTACAAAATTCGATATATCATATGTGTAGAAAATGAATTAAATTATATTTTAGTTTAGCTTCCATAATCATAACAATTATTATTTATGAGATTTGTAATGTGTCTGTTAATTAATAAAGATTTGAAGAAAAATCTAATTAGAAAATTTCTATTACAGACTACAGACATTTTAGTTGAATTTAATTTATATATAACAACACACGTTTGAGTAATTCTATGGTCATGAATTTATTATTTATATAATTATGATAGGTATATATAAATTATGCATATATTTTATATTAAAGCATACACACTCTTGGGTTCCCATAAATAAATTGATATATTCAAGTTTGGAGTATAAATACAATATGAGTACAGCTATAACTAAAATATCGAAATTTTTAAAATGCTTTTTGAATCCACTATAATTTATAAGTAGATTACATAAAATATATAACTCTTTTGAATATTTATGTATGTTACAAAAATGTTGTAGATTCGCAACTATATGTTTTTGGTAAATCGAAATATATAAAATGAACTCATAAAAATTTTATTTTAAATTCATAATTATCACTTTTTACCTAAAAACTATGATAACCATAATATTTAATATATACATGAATATTTTCTCGATAATTAAAAATTATTGTTATCTCTTTAGTTTTGTGAAAATTTCTATACACATTTATGCCCATATAGCTTAACCTATTTATTCTTAAAAGTTCACATCTCTAATAAAAAAAAATGTCTAGAAAAAAGAAAATAAAAACTAATCTTCATTTTCTCTTTTTCTTTTTTCAGATTGCCAAAAATGAATTTTTAATATAATTACTATATAGCACATATATATACAACAAAGTAAAATTTATTCCATGAACATTCAATAAAAATTATAATCGAATCATAAATGGATTACAAATAACCAGTTTTATGAAGAAAAATACCAATTGATTCATAATTGCAAAATCATGAGTGAATTTTTTATTAGGATATAAAGGATTTCACAATCAGACATAGCACGAATATACGAAGATGTAACTATAGAATAAAAGAAGGTGATTTTTTTTATTAGATGAACATTTTGTAATATCAAAATAATCTACAGTATTTTTTATCAATATCCAATGTCTATGAAGAAAAAAATTTTTATTACATCGAATATTTATTGAAGGGGAAAACATAATCATCAGTATAGTTCATTGTCATTCGAACATAATCTATATTTTGGTTTGAAACATGAATGAGATTAATACAAAATAAAATTTGTAATTTTGGGCGATATAATTTTAAATTTTTATTTATTTTTTTTATCTACACATATTAACATTATATTTACATAGAATTTCATCGGTAGACCAAACTGGAGCAAAAGAAAAAAAAAGGAAGGAAATCTAAAATGTTTAATAAATGTTTTAAAATTACGAGACCTTTTACTTATATTGCAAGACTTGGCAATTAATTTACATTATGATAATATTGCAAAAGAAACTATAAAGTTGAATACATAAAAATGTGTGCTGTCAACAAGAATAATTCTTTAATATACTAACGAAAACTTTATTTTTAATTTTTAATTAAGTGAATCTTCTAGTATTATTTCAATTAGAAGTTATGCACTAAAATTATGTACGTATATCACAAAAAAAAAAAAAAAACTATGAAAAACTTATGAAGTTATAATTTACAAATTTCTCCTATGTTCCATAACTTACTTTGCAAAGATTCATAATGTTTTAATGTTTTAAGAATATTAATTAGAAATACAAACTATTTTTAAGAAAAAAATAAAAAACTATATTTATGTTAAAAAATTTTCTAATGAAGTTATACTCTTCGAAATGATTTTAAACTATGTATGTACGAGTATTTGATTTAATTTACAACTATCAGCGCTACTTTCTACGAAATAAAAAAATAGGAAATACCAACAGTAACAAATGTACTAAAATCCATAATTGCTCTTCATTGTTCGTTATAGGTACATTGTTCTATTTACCTACAAATTAAAAAATATAATATTAAATTTTATTGAATTTTTTTTTTTTACATTAACTGGAAACTGTGTATCCTTCACCTGCATTTCCACACTATAAAATTTCTGTAAAAAACTAATATAGAAAAATATTAAATGAAAAAAAATAAACAAAAATGTAAAAAAATGTTTATAAATGGAATATTCGTAATTTTGTAAGGATGAAATTGCTGTTATGACATAGATATGATTGGAATTTGTTACATCTAAAAAACTGAAAAATGAAATATGAAATTATATAAATTTGTATCTGTCAAAAGCATATTTTAAAATGTCAAAAATATTGAAGGAAATGAAAAATGTAAACAAGATAAATGTCAAAAAGCTTGATGTAATTTGCAATATGTACATTTATGTATATGGGGTGAAAAATATTAAATGTATGTTATTATATAATATATTCATATAATGTACATATAATAGTAGATTATTGTATATGTAAACTAAATTTGTTATTAATTAAGAGTTCTGTATACACAAAAATACATTGACACGAGTCAATACTTATATCAAGAGACCGAAGGTCGAGTGATATAAATTGACAAGTGTCAATGTATTTTTGTGTAAATACAGAACGAGTTGTATAACAAATTTTGTTTACATATTCAATATACTGTTTTAATGCGTAGGGGAGAGGTAGTTGCAAAGAGAGAATATTTTTTCTTCTCATTTTTTCTCATTTTTTTTTTTGTATTTGGCTGTATTGAAATCAGTGGTGGGATTCAGCCGGTTCGCACCGGTTCGCGCGAACCGTTTCCTAAAATATTTAAGATTCGCACGAACCGTTTCCTAAAATTTGTTGGTTCGCGAAAATCCTCTGAAAAAGTTTTGAAATAACTATTCACTATTTTAACAGTTCCTCCGTGGAAATTTCTCAACTACTCAAAGAATATACAATTTAAATTTACATTGAAATTTGTACTACAAATAAAATTTCAATTATATAAAAACATGATGTTTGTCTTTCGGTCTGTGTGTTATCTAAAAATTTAAAAACTACTTTCACACAATGAGTATCTCGACAGGTGATGCGCGTACAATTTACAATAAAACAATTTTTTTCTTGCTTTTTTATTAGTTTATTATAAAAGAAATACTGGAAAATTTGACAAGCGTTTTACTTATTTATCTGAAAAATCTCCTTTTTCTTTAACTATGTTGTGTGAATACTGTGAGTAAAGAACGGAATATGAGTAAAAATATGCTTTTACAAAGTAATAAACCTGTAACAAGCAAGCCTGTTGTGAAATTACAACATTCGGAAACATCAATCTAAAAATTTATGAGTTTTTATGAAGGAGAAAGTATATATGTTCTGGAAAGGTCTTTAGAATCTAATTAAAAAAATTAAAACAACTTTTTAGAGGATTCGGAAACACAAAAAAAATTGTATTATTTTTTTTTTTACGGGATGCGAACCGGTTGTTAAATGTTTTAAATCCCACCACTGATTGAAATATTGTGAGAGATATTATGTTTGTTTAGGTATTACGTAATAATCAATACGAAACATCTAAATGATTTCATTATTTACGCTGATGCATCTAAATTTTTTCATTATATACGCTGATGCATCTAAATTTTTTCATTATTTACGCCGTGCATCTAAATGATTGCATGTGTATTGACGCATATAATACTCCATTTAGTGATCTAAATTCTATAGCACTAAATACAACATAACAATCCCCAACGCATTAAATATTTTTATAATACTGACCGAATGATGATAAAATTTAAATATCTTTTATCTACTCTTATCTACCAACAAGAACAACTATATATTATAAGCCAATTATTATGATATAAAAACAAATATTAATTTCTAATTCTTATATAGATTTTGTGTTATTTATTACAATTTAATTAATTTTATTAATTTTGACTACAACAATAGATTTTTGCATCTTACCAGAACGAAATAAAGCTCTTCATATATTGCTAAGCTTTTAAGTAATGTTAATTCCTTAAAATTAATTTCATATATAATCATAATAATTATATTATGCAGCAATTTCAACTTAACAAAATTATATATATATACTATATGAAAATCCCATATTGTATAATAATTCATATATAATAATAATGTTGATAAGCTTGTTCTTGATTTCATATTATAAGATTTGTTTAGCTAAATTTAGCTTCCTAAAATTTGAGGTTTTTATATCTAATTTAAATAAATATTTTCTATAAATATGAAATAAAATATGTATTATATCTAAATATATACTCCTTTTTTTCAATATACAATATTTTATCTAAAAATAAACAAAAATTCTAAAATAAATTCGTTAGTGGCTTTTATTATAACAAAAAAAATATTATTAAATGGTGATATAAAATAAGGAAAAAAAAAAAAACACCAAAAAGAAATGGTATTATAATTTGGAAATTTATTTATTTTCGTAATATAAAGTTTTATTTTATTTAACTTTTTTTTTATTTATTTATGTTTTCTTACAAAATAATAAAAATAAAACAACTATATATACGAATTACTGTCTCTACGATGATAATATTACAGATATATGTATACATAATATTTTTTATTTGGTGGAATTATTTAATGCAGAATGTTTTTTTATTTTTTTTTTGTGCAAGTATAAGATAGGAAAAACCACAAAAATTTTTTTGTATAAGAAAAAAATAACATAATGATAATAATAATAATGATAATAATAATAATAATAATAATCGTAACAATAAAAATACAAAATAAAAGTAACACGAACAAATTTCATTTCGAGGAAATAAAGAATTTTTTTTGTTTTTTTCATATATTTAAGATATATATATATATATATATGTATATTTTATTATTATTATTGCAATGAAAAAAGAGTAACATTGAGTTAAATGAATAACAACATTGTGATGTTATGCTGATGTAGCATAAAGATGCTTGAATATTTCCATGTGTAATATAAATATTTATATATTCTAAGAAAAGTGGCAAAATGGATCTTAAACTTAATTAAATTTTATTTTTATTTCAATAAATATTAAAATTAATTCGAAAAGGATTATTTTTTTTGGTCTATAAAATTAAAAATATTTAATGGTATTTTTACAATCAATTAATTTGTAACTTTATTATTTTATTGCATCAACTTTGTACTGACAAAATAATATTAAGAACAATCTATGCATTATTCTTGAACAACATTGTAGAACATTGTAGAATTATGTAAGACTACATGGTATACAATATTGGAAGCTTCCACTATTGTTGTAGAATTCTTAAATAACATTGTAGAATTGTGTAAGATTAAATAGTATATTACAATATTGGAAACTTTTAACATTTTAGTACAGCATAGAATTTGATATAAAAGATCAGTAGCTGGTTAAAGGAATCTAGTTTTCGAATAGTAAATAAGAAAATAGTTATCCTCAGTATTAGAAGTATTTATGAAAAAATTTATTTAATTTTTTTTTTTTTGAGAATATAAAAAAAAATATTTCTTTTTTTTCAGTGTTGTTTACATAAAACGGAAATTTTAATAACATTTATTTATATACACAGCGATATAACTTGAGTTTTATCATCCTGATTAATTCAGGAAAGAAAACCCTATCATCAAAACGCGTGTCAAGTATGCAAAAAAGTAAGAAGTTGAAATCAAACAAAAGAGAAGAAAAAAAAAAAAGGGGCGCTAAAAAATTCTTCAGAGGAAGAAATAAAATCCACTTTTTTATTTTATTTTTTTTTTTTTCATAAATATATACTTACATACTTATATGTATGTATATACTATGCATACATAAATATTATTTTTTTCTCTTTTTTATTATAATCATAATAGAAAAAGGCGATGATATTTTTATTGTATTGTTATGTCGTGTTATGATTTCAATAAAAAAAGTGAAGTCAAAACTGTCATCTTAAATAAACAGAAAAAAAATAAAGAAATAAAAAAAATTATGAAGATATTTTTATTTTTTTTGTTAAAAATAATCACATCCATTTTGATTAGTGTCAAAAGTGCTTGCCTTTATCAAAAGCAAAAAAAAAAAAAAAAAAATTATTAATTAATTAATTCATGTTTATTTTCATAATTTTGATTTTCAAATTATCGTCATGAACTAATCTTGAGAACAAAAAAACAGAGAATAGAAAAGGAAGTAAACTTGAAAATTATGTGAATGAAGTTTATTATTGCCATTTGAGAATAGAAAATATGGCAAGGAAATGTGGCATAACAATGTTATAATAATATTCATTCAATTAGAAGAAGTACGTTGAGTGACAAAACAAGCTTCAAACATGAGTTGATAGCATAAAGGAAGTATAAATAGAGGAATTAGTCCCATACAAAAAATGCTAATAAAAATAGTGAAACAAAATATCCATATCACAACCCTATGAACTTTTTGAATTTTTTAGACTTCCACTCTCACAAAAGTTTTTAAAACTTTAAAAATTGTATAGAACTGTTGTTATTTTTGAAGTTTTAATAGCATTTGTGAGAGTGGAATTCTCAAAAAATACAAAAGAAAAGTTCATGGGGTTGTGATATGGATTTTTTTTTTCAATATTTTTATTAGAGTATGATTTAAATCATTTGACCAATCCGTTATGCAAAGCTTTCCCTTTCCATTACAAAATTCCATACAAAATTTGCATGAACTTTTTTCTTAAATAATTTCCCCTAAATTTTGTATGGAATTTCGTAATGGAAAGGGAAAGCTTTGCATAACGGATTGGTCAAGTGATTTGAATCGTACTCTAGTATTTTTTGTATGGGACTAATTCCTTTATTTATCCTTCCTTTATGGTTGATAGCTAAATTAGAATAATAAACTCAATTTACTATAAAACCGCTTGTACTATGTAAATTTTAACTTCACATATTTCTACGACACTCTATACGTTATATTTTTACTATATTATAAAGAAATAAAAATCTAATTACTTAGGAAAGTTTCCGAATTAAAATAATTCCGGAAATTTTTTTTTATACTATTGATCTTTATCCATATACCAATTTTCATCGAAATCCATTTGTAGCCCCCAGCCCGAACAAATGTTCTTCATTTAAACTTTGATTAAAAATAAATACCTAGTCAGTTAAGAGCTTCTAACTCCCCAATTGTTTTGATATAATTATATAAACATTTTAATGTTGGACAGACGAACAGACGGACGTATATTTAATGAAAACATATAGGCGGCTGTTCGGGTTTGAAAATTTATTACGGTTTGTTACGGCGGGGGTGGGGGGGTGGTGTTTATAAAAATGTTATGTAACCAAATTTCCTCCTTTTTATAAAAAAAATTACACTAAATATAATATTAATGCACGCAAAAAAAAACTTAAGTTATAATGAATTTTGTTTTGTTTATTCGAATAAAAAAATTGTTCAAAAAGTAATTTAAAAAGTGTTTAACTTTTGTTACGTTATTCTTCTCGGGGGGGGTCTTCGGAATTTGTTACGATCTGTTACAATGGGGGGGGGGGGGGGGTTAAAAAACGGAAAAAAAAGCGTTACGTAATATGTGAACAGTCCCTAGTCCGATTTTTAATTTTTGTTGTTGGTCAAAACTAACCCTAGATGATCATATTAAAAAGGGAATTCGTTATTTTAAATTGCATTCCCATAAATTCCTATTTCATTTGTCAGCAAAAAAAATGAATTCTATCTAAATTAAAGAATTAAATATGTTTGCAAAATTCATATCCAGCTATGAAAATGAAACAAAAAAAAAATTAAATTTTCCTTCAAAAACAAATGTTTCTGCCACAGATAGAAAAAAAAAACCAAAATTCTTCTTTTTTTTTTTTAAATCAAAAACATATTTTTTGTAAAAATAAAATGGAAAAAAAATTGTTTTCGTATTTACAATATTATTATGACTTGTAC
This sequence comes from Hybos culiciformis, assembly GCA_964007475.1. NCBI lineage: Eukaryota > Metazoa > Arthropoda > Insecta > Diptera > Hybotidae > Hybos > Hybos culiciformis. Next base: position 13,779,782 of record OZ023273.1, read on the forward strand.
TAGGAAATCGATACAAGTAAAGCTTCTTCGTTAAAGCTAAAAAAAAAAGTTTTTAAAACTCATTGAAATTAATAATAAACAACAATAAAAAACAAAATAAAAAATTCGAGTGTCATATAAAAAGTAAACTGTAATATCCTTTTTATTTTAAGTGGATTACTTCCATAACGATAGAGGAAGCAAAAAAAAAAAAAATAGGAAAAGAATTTTAACAAACTCACAAAAAAAAATGTATTTTTTTTCTTTTTCACATAACCTTGTAAGAAAACATAATAAGGATGTATTCCGGAAACATATGAAGCATTGGAAAAAAAATATATGTATTATACAGTATTATAGTTTTCTTATAATGGTAACATTTTTCAAAAACAATTTTTTTTCTTCTTTTATTTAGCAATTTTATTCAAAAGAAATAAATGGTTCAAATCAAAGAATTTATGAAAGCTTTTAATGTGCGCTTAGGTTATGTGTTATTCATGTACACATAAATTTCAATTGAAAATTCTTTAATTCATATAAAATGAAACACACGAATTGTTGATAATCATTATATGAAAGTGTAATGAATAGTCTATTCCTAGATAATACACTAGTATTTCATTTTTCAGTCTATAAAATGATTTTATTATTTGAATTTAAAACAATATTTTGAAATAATTTTAATGAAAATATTTGACATCTAATACTTGTTGTACAATTTGAAATATAAAAAGATTCATACGTAATTAAAGTAGAAAATGAAAAATTTATATGGCCACGGACTTTCAGACTCACTTATAAAAGGACCATTACGCCAGCGGGCTTTTTGACTTTCGTAAAAGGACATAACAGGAAAACATAAGACTCTAAATATAAGGACACGCAAAAAGGCCTCGTAGTCATAGGTTAAGTTAAATTTTTAGAATAACTTTTTAGGTGTCCCACAAACAAAATTTTCTGCTTTATGACCTTTTTAAGTGAGTTAGAGAAATCCCGTGGTCGTTAGATATCGAGCCTGATGACACTTTTAAATAACATTTTTAAATAACACTTTTAAATAATATAAATAAAAATACAAATTTTTTTTCTAATTTTCTTAAAAATTAAGAAATATTTTTATTTTTTTTAATTCATTACTTTATTATATTTTTCTGCACCAGAAAATTTATTTTCTTTTTTTTTTTTTTTACCCAACAAATTGAAAAATTTATTAAATAATTAATACAGAAATTCTTTTATAAATTTCATAATATAAATACACACTATACTCATACTATACACATACCTATGAATGAATGCAAAAAATGAAAAATAAAAAAATAAAATATATAGAATTTAATTTCAGTAGAAGTATATATACAGAAGAATTAAGAAAAAAAGAAAAAGTAAATAGAATTGCAAAATAAACAAAAGAAAATCATCTTTATTTAAGCGTACTAACAATAATAATAAAATCCTTTAAGAATATCCTTTCGAAAAAAAAAACACAGCAATAATAAAATAACAACCGAAAAAAAAAAAATTTCTCTTTTTTTTTTTCAAGTGGATTAAGTATAAAAATAGAATAAAAAACAAACTGAAGAAAGAAAAAAAACTACAATGCCACAATAAAAAAAAAGAACAATTTTTCCTTCTTTTTTTTTTTTCTTTTCGGTTTATGTTATTTTCTTGAATTAAAACTCAAAACACGAAAAATAAAATTATACTAAAATAAAATAAAAAAAAAAACATATAATTTTTTTTTTCTACAGAAACTTTTCTTTTTTTTTTTTTTGCTTTTGAATATGTTTTTAAGTTTTGCCTAAGAAAACAATTTTTTTTATATATATGAAATAAATTTTCCCATTGTTAATGTGTGCATATAAATAAATTAGTAAGAAATAAAATAAAAATAAATAAGGAAAAACAAAACTATAATAATAAAGAAAAAAAAAAAACCAGAAAACTGTCTTTTACAGAAATATTGTTCATAAAAAAAATAAGTAAAATGAAGCAAGTTACGGCTAGAGTCTTTATTTTTATTTTGGCAGCGGGCCAAAAAAAAGAAAACAAAATAGAGGGAAACTCAAACATTTTGTATAATAGTACTGAGTGGTTAGAAGAAATTTACTATGAGTAAACATTGCAATAAAGTAGTTAGTTAGTAGTAATATTCGTAATAAATAAAAAGGTATATTTCGAAACTACCAACAATTCCGTATATTTTATTATTATTATTAGTTTTTCTTGCAATAGTATTATCTGAAAAAAAAAAAAAAAATTACAGGGTATTGAAGTAAACAAACAAATTGTAGAAAAAATTCAAAATTTCTTCAACTGTTTTTTTATTTCTGGGTTTTTGATTAAAATCGGTTTCAACAGAGCTGGTAATTTGTTTCGCCTTCTTGAGCCTAATATCTACAATATATTTTATAATATGATTTGGGGTTTAAGTTATTGCGACACAGAAAGCAAAATTTAGTTTATATGACTATGGTCCGACAGCCACTGATGTTTCGCAAACGAACGAAGGGTTCGAAGAAAATTTCAAAATTTGTTTAATTTTGAAACTTCTAAAAAATTACACATCAAAAATTGGCATTATATTTGGCATTATTGTTTAATTTTATTTTAGTGGATTATTACTTTTAATTCAAGGTTATTATTATATCCTTTTCCAACTTTCCCTAAATTTAAATACTAAAAATTTTGTAATTAATAGATAAAACATCTTTTTGTTAAAATATTTATCAATTATCGCAGTAGTATATGATACAAGTATAATAAGTAAAATCGATGGAAAACTAAATTTTTATTCATTCAAAGAATACATTTTGTTAGAATTGGCTTTATACAAAGAGAAATTAAGCCTATAGATATATACATTATTTATAATAATGCTTTTTTTTTGCCTAGAAAATTTACATACCTTATTAAAATTTTAAGTTCTCCTCCTAACCAAAAATTAAAACACATATTGTGCTCATCTGCTTTATATAATATTAAATATAAACTTATGAATTTTCTTTTATTTTTTATTTCTCTTTGCAGATAAAATTTATTTAACAGTTTATTAAAGGATATACAAAGAGAATACATTATCCTGCCCAAGGATAAAAATACACACACACAAATTCATCTTGTTATGAAAAATGAAGAAAAAATCAACCACCAAAATGTTGAGACACAGAAAATTTTTAGACTTTAAAAATTTATAATAAAAAATGAAAATCTTTTTAGAAATTGTGTTAAAATAATAAAAAAAAAAATTTAGTTATATAAATATTAATTTAAAATAAAATAAGAAAATATAGTAAAAAAAAAAAAAAAATTTGCTTATGAAAATGAAAATTAAAAGAATTATTAAATTTCTTAGTATAAATTGTTATAGAAATCACATAAAATTTTTTAGTAATTTAAAAACTTTCTATTTATGGTGGCTATTTGGAACATGCTTAATTTTAACAAATTATTCTAATTTAATTATGGTTAGTGCATCTTATTCTGAGACTGATGAATTAATTAATGAATTGGACAAGCCAAGTAAGTTTTAGTTTTTTTTTTTTGTTATTTTATTAATTAATAAATTTTTTTTTATATATAAAATATATGAAACATAATAACCATATTTTTTCTTATTTATGATTATATATGCTTAGATATAACCGTATAACCAGAGTACACAACACAGACTGTATATATATAAATCTCAACAAACATATTAAACTTTTACTTACAACGAGAACTTTTTTTTTTTTATCTTTTGAGAATATAAACAAATAAATCATAATTTAACAAAGTCTTATACAATATATATATATTTTCAATTATAAATTCTCTTATGAATTTTTAATAATGTTAATAAATTTTAAGAACATTAATAACGATTCATTTACATCATTGTATACATAAAATACGTACATCGTACATATTGAAAAAAAAAAAAAAAATTGAAAAATGGAAAGTGTGTGAATTAAATATTATTTTAAGACTTATGCAAATCAATAAATTAAGTAGTTTAGAAATTTTTTTTTTTTTTTTTGTAAGAAAGAATAATATTTGTCAGATCAATAGATTATGTTTGAAAATTGTTTATATTAGATTGTTTACTAATTAAAAATTTATTATAATTAATTTCCTGTTTATTTCAAATAATATAAGTTAAGACATCTAGCAGATATGAAATTAGGTTTTTAGTATTTATCAACATTTGATTACTGTTTGATATAATACAAGCGTTAAAGTTAAGAAAATAATATATTACCTAAATACTTATTTTTATTGGATTAAAATAATGAAAAATAGAACTGATACAATAACATATATCTAAACACACAAAATTCCTACTTCAAAAAACATGTTTTATTATTAACTAGCAGTATATTACAACTAAATGGGACTACATATGTCATTCGGTTCATAGATCTGTTAAGGCCATAATTATTTCTAAACTTTCGTAGTGGTAAGAGGATGTATCTATGACTATATTTTATTGTTTTTGAAACCACACTGTTGATATTGTGCAGTTCGTGCATATTACTCCAATTTTAATTTGCTAAGAACTACAAAAGATAACAAAAAAAAAAAAAAATAATAATATTGTTGGAAATACATTTCGAGATTATAGTAATGGTTTTCCCATTTCCTTTGAAATGTTTTCTTATTGTACATAAATAAAAATTTGGACCAAAAACCGTATTACCTAGATTAAAAAAATATCCTTTACATATATATATATATACAATTTTTTTTTTTTATATAATACATAAAGATTAATTTTATTTCAGCTTTAGCTATATAGATTATACTGTTTTAATTGTGTAATTAATTTTGGTAATAAAACCTTCGTTTCAAAAAAAAAAAAAACAGAAAAAAAAAATAACAAAATGAAAACAAAAACAAAAAATTAAGTAATTTTATATTCATCTCAGCTGTTATTTTTTGTTGTTTGATTAAATGAAATTAGATTTAACAATATTTTAATGATGAATTTTATATTAAAAAGGAAAATTAAAATACAATTAGTTTGATTATTAATTAAATTTTTTTTTTCTTGTTCGGATACATTTTCAGAATTTTAATGAGTCGCAAAATTTATATATTTTTTGTACGCTGTAATTTTTTTTTATTTTATAAATTTTGTTTTTTTTTTTCCTGCAACAGAATTTATAACTAAGAACAGATAAAACATAAATTTATTGGATACCTACCCTTAACTATGGCAAAAAAAAAAAAACAAATTATGTTTTCGAATGAATTTCCCAATAGATTGTATGTATTCATAGTGGTGTATGTAAATTTTTAGATTATTATTATACTTTTTCTTTGAAATGGGGAATTTGAGACAAAGTTATGGTATTGAAGATTATGTTTTTTATTTATTTAATTTATAATAAAATAAAACAATCTGACTTTTATTTCTGATCTCTGTTGCTATATAGTAATTCGTTTAATAATATATACAGTATTCTTCTTTTGTTCAAAAAAATTATAGTTTCATATAATTTAATTATATTTTTTATACTGTTTTATATAGTGTAAAATAAAAATTAAATTAAATATTTAATTTTGGTTCTGATTAATACTTATTACGTCAATTTTATGACCAAAGTATTTTTTTGACATTTAGGGCTATAATTTAAACTATGATACAGTTTTAACTACTCCAGAAATTTACAAATAAGCATACAATTAAACCATAAGTTAAACAACTCCAGTTGACGTCAAATGCGACAGAAATAGGTATTTAAAATTTTCATAATATATATTATGTAATTAATCGGTAGTTTTCAGTTTTTTTATCTTTTAAAAAATCTATATGTCAAATATATCGTTTCAGTTCTATTCTAAATTTAATATTTTTCTCAAACTCAAATATAAATATTATGTAATTTTCTATCTGAGAATTTGGGATGAATAAAAATAATAAAAAACCTGACTAACTTTTTTCTTTTTAAATAATTTTATTCTCCTCGCATTCTTATACACAGTTCTTGTCAAAATTGACATTATCTATAATTCTGAGTTCATAAAAGTTACATCACCTTGAATTTATCTACATTAATTGTGTATATAGTTGATTTTATGTGGGGTGCAATTTATTTTATTTACAAAAATAATTATAGACTAGGGATAGAAATTTAAATTTTTTTCCTTCTTTAGGTTTACGTTAAAAGATGAAAGGGAAATTTAGAAAAAAAAAAAATATGTTTATAACATTTTTTTTTTATTTTTTGAAAACTTGAATACATTAAATTTTTGTGTATTGAATTTTGGGTACTGAATTTTTATGTCGAAAAAAATTATTATTTTCGGTTTTTACATTAACAAAGTTTTAATTATTCAAAAACACAAAAATAAAGTTTAATCCAAATTCCAAGAAAAGTAAAAAAAAAATGAAAAAAAAAAACAACTTTTAAAACTTTTCTCATCAATAAATTGTTATAAATTTATTTTATTCTTTATAAATTGTGTTTTTTTTTTTACAATAAAAAAGTTCCTTTTTATTGAGAACCCTTTTTATAAAATAAATTTTTCTTTCCTTAATAAAAATAAAAAAAAAAATAAAAAATTGAAAAACCAAGCATATTTTGATCCTTCTAATATCAAACTATTGTCTAAATGAAGTCAGTAAATGAATAGTTTTGTTATAATTCAATTAATACTGCAGAACAAAGAACGAAGCAATTTTAATCTTTTTGCGGCAATTACTTGGAGTACATCTCACTCCAGTATAAAAAATTATATTCAAAGAAGCCTAAGAGTATGCTAAATTCGAAATAAAAAATCACTTTTTGATTGAATTTATAAATTCTCTTTATAATGTTTTTTAATTTAATTTTTGGTGGCCTTATATTTTGAATGATTAATCGATATTAAAATAGATAGACCGAAATTATCTTTTTTTAAGAACAACTATACACTAGAAACATTATAGAGTCTAATGAAACTAATGGAAATTTTTTACTTTTATATTAAATTGATATAAAAAAGTGAATGTGCAGTTCTATTTATTTGAACTTTAAAATTAATAATTTAATTAGATGTATATACCTTTTTGAAAATATGTAAATCATATGTCTGTCTTGTAACTTAATGTATTTTAAATTAACATAATACATATTCTACCTTTATAATGGAATTACTTACTCTCAAGTATTATAGAGATTATTTAATGAAACCCAAATACAAAAGATTGAATTGATTTTAATGGCATTGACACTACATAAAAAAAAAATCATAAAAATAATGTGATTTTTTCAGAAAAAAAAATTCTTGGATATCTAATGTGATCACGTTTTTTCCCTTTACCTAAATTAAAGTAAAAAAAAAAAGTTTTTTGTTAGGTATTGCTAAAAAAAAAAACGAATCAAACAAAAATCGATAAATAGATTATCTCGTATAGGTGAGTAATATTGAGAATCTAAAATAAAAGTCAATTTTTTCATTCCTAGTTTTATTGATGCAAATATTGAGCTGGAGTTACTAAGAAATTCTTCTACTTTATTTCACAAATACTAAAATAATTTTATAATTTATATGATGCGAACTTTAAAAATTGGACAAATTTTAATTGTAGATATTTGATAAATTATTGCGTAGATGACCAGGTTTTCAAAATTCTTTAATTTATATCTTTTTACATGTCTTTGATTGCTTATGAATTATGACGATATTATGACAATAATGAAGCGCACTACATTAATGCTCAATCGAAACTAGATAAAATATTAATATCTAAGTCGCAACAAACAAAAAATTGTTGTGATGATGGGACCTTCATTTTTAGTATTAATTCATCAGTTTACTTAGAGTTTGATTGAAATGATTGTAAATACACTAGAAATTCACACTAAATATTAATGTCCCTACGTTTCTGTGTTCGTCAGACTGTCTCGTGATTTCATTTATTTTTAAAATATTATTTGAATTTGTTAAAAACAAGTAACACCGAAACGTCTCATTCAGAAATAAAGTTTTTTTTTTAGAATTTTTTTTTATTCACAATAAAAAGCTTTATGAACGCATTGAATTTTCTGAAAGTATGTATACATTTTATCGTATCGCAAAATCAAAACATTGAAAAAATAATTAAAAAAAACAAATCACAATTTTTTTTTTATTTACTTCCTTCTCAATTGGTATGTAATAGCATTTCTATGTCTACAATTTTCTAAAGATTCATTAAATAGCGAATTGGGAATTTTATTAAACCATTTGCTTAATATTTTGACAAATTTCTTCTAAAACAATATTATTTTTCTTACGTGACTAAAGAATTTTTTATTTTTATTTTTTTTGAATATCATCGACCTTACTTTATTTACCAAAAGCTTGTACTTAAGTATTATTTATATACAATTTATGTAAATTGGAAAAATCATACACTGGAAAAAAAATTGTTATAGCTGTCGCAGTTATATTATATCTCTTGCTGTATTATATTGAACTAATGAATGACTTTAACGAGATTAGCTATTTGTGATGGCAAGGAAAAAATAGCTTTGACTTTTTGGTACATCTGTTAGCAATATTCGACATAAAATTGTCTAAAAATAATTTTATTTATATAAAAAAATTATTTTCTTGAATTCATTTGATATAAATTTGTAAGCATTTAATATAGAAACTGGATTAGAAGAAAATAACCCAATTTTAGTTATTATCTTTTTGCTATATATTTTATTTTCTATCGAGTTTTTTTTTTAGTGTAGTATTGGTAAGTTGATGAATCGAGTGCACATTTTTTTATTCTTATTACGCACCGAACTATTATATGATTTTGTTTTATATAATATGTATATGTCTGTCTGATTTTGAAATAAATAAATAAATTATTTTTTTAAAAATTATTTTCTTTGCTGTTAAAAATTATTATTTCATCTTAATATTTCAATTGAATGCAACATAAAATTGTCATAAAATTCAAAAAATAGGAAATATTCGAACACTAATTTATCTGCTCACACTATCTTGAAACAATGAATCAATCATCAATACAAGATTACCTGTAAAATTAACAGCATAATATTATTTGATATTAGGTCTTATTTTAAGATTTTCCACAAAAATCAAAGCTTCAATTTAAAATCTTACATTTCGTGTTATCTGAATTGTATAAGTTTCAATAAGAAATGTTCCAATAAAAATAAAACCTAATGTCGCTGCTTAGTTTATATGTACAAATTATATATTCTTATATATCCAAATTTCCTACACTACTTCATTAATTTGATTTATTTTTGTGTTTTTTGTATCTTAAAAATAATATTGAAAAACAAAATAAAAAAATATGCTAAAATTTTTTTGAAAAATAAACTGAAACAAAAAAAAAATTTACAAATAAACAAACTTTATTTTCAACCGCAAAGTAATTTCTAAATATATAATAAACTTTCAAAATAAACAAAAAAGAAGTAATTTTTTTTTTGTTTTAGCTTTTCAACTGACCAGCATAATGATTTGAATTGTTTGTCCCCATTAAATGAATTACAGTAAAAGAAATAAACTTTTTTTTTTTAACTATGGTATAATAATAGTGACGCAGAAAAAAAATATTTTTGTTTTTCTATATTAAATAAAAAATTCGTATAATAAACAAAACCTCTTAAAATAATATAAAAAAAGAAAAAAATTAGAAACTTTTCAGATTAAACAATTAGTGAATCGTAAATGAAAAACACAAAAAAAAGAAATTCTTTTGAAACAATTTTATTTCCCGAAAAGAAAAACCTGGACTTAAATTTATTATAATATAATTCTCTATTATTGTTGCGATTTCATATATGGAGAATAAAGAAGAAAATTTTCTTATATGCAGTCAAATTTTAGTCATATATAATACCGGCAAAAAGTTAATTTTTGATTGCAATAAAAATTGTGGAAAATAATTTTTTTTATGCAACTTCAAATTTTCTAAATTTGGTAATTTTGACCATCTTACATCAAATATATTTAAAATCATAGGAAGGGAGAAGTGATTTTCTAGAGAGATAAAAACATAAAATGAAAAATTCAACTCTTCAATGATCCTAAGTAGATCGTCCCTGATTTGCAATTTTCGCACTTATTAATTGAAAAAAAAGGAAAAAATTTCAATTATATGTCTTTATAGCAATTTTTAATTTGATCTCCTATACGACTTCAATAATATTCGTTTTAATCAATTTTTAATAAATAAAATACTTTAACGAAAAAAAATATGCTAAATTATAAAATAATAATGCGATGATAATTGTATACTTGAAATGTCCTCTTTCAGCATTCATTTATAACGACATCGTAAGCGTAAAAATTTCAAATTAAAAATTATCTTTAAAGCTGAAATAGCACTTTTTCTTTTTCTTGTTTTTCGAAGGATAACAACATTAAAAATCAATAATTTATGTAGTATTTTGAAAAAAAAAAACATTTTTTTTTTTCAAATACTTCAGATTTTATTCTTATTCATGTTGCAGTCATATGACTTGTCACTTCCTACATATAACACTATATTATAAGCAAAAAAAATACATATATATATAATAATAAAAATTCTTGAAATTTTCTTTCTCTCTCTATGGTTCTAATTTTGCTAAGTCATGGTGATTTTTTTGCCATTACACATTATTTTTTACTATAACTTGGTAATTATTTTATGGGTTTTTATGTGGTTAAAGGATATTATGTATATATGTACATATATGCTCGAAAAAAAAACAACATATATTTATGAATGAGAATAATATAACAAAAACGAAAAGAAAACTTTCTATGGTTAGTTGTGTTTTATTTTTTCGCCAAATTTTGTTCTTGCCAATAATAATTCTATTATACTGTATATATTAGATATAGATATTACACATGTAACGTACACTTGTTAAAAGAAAACTACATATTTATACCATATATATTATGTATTTGCGGATAATAAACCAACATATATATAAGAAAGAATTACGTCGTTTATATATAGAATAAAAAAAAAAAACCATATCCACAAAATACACAAAACTGATGACCTTTTATTAGTTATAAAAACTTGATTTTCTGTAGTAAATTGCGATCTATTTTCTTTCCTGCATCTCATGTCCAACATAAAATTTATTCTTTAAAAGAAAAAAAAAATCCTTAAAGTTTTATGATATTTTTCAAGTTTCAGGAAAGTTAAATAATTATATTCGATTACTATCATAGTAAGAAAAAGCTGCTGAACAGGCATGAAAATGGAATACAAGTTTTTATTTTCTAATAGTCATTATCCAAACAGCATCCTTTTCAGCTCATCGTTATGGAACAAGTGCAATAAATCTTGTCCATCCTGTAATTTTATATAAATTTCAAAATATAGCTTTTGTTCTCCTCTTTTTTAATTCAGTTTATATAATTGTGATGCAGGTGAGTTAAGGCGGCGACAAATGACCGTACTTAAAATCTATTACTATGATGATACGACATTTGGGACAAATTATAAAACAAGGTTTAAATGAAAGAAAATATATAAAATAATCATTGAAGAAATAAACCAAAAAAAAATAAATTTGTATTTATTCATCCGTGAAGAAACAATTTTTTTTTTTTGTTTTTCTTTTTATATTTTGTTATAACAAATATTTAGCTTTGCAAAAATAAGTTAATGCACAGATGTGTGTTGAAAATTTCATGAATTTCACAGTTCATTAATGTTTTTATTTAATTTTTTTTTTCTCTTTATGACAAAAAAATATCCTATTTAAGGTTTAAATTAAATAATAAATGAAACATTAACATAAAATAAAAAAAAAATTTTAATTCATCTACTTATAAAAATACAAATTTTTATTCTATAAAGAAGTTAATATTTTCCAACAGTTTGCTTTTGAAAATTATGTTAAAATATTTATCTCTGACTGTGTTTAAATTAAGATTGAAGGAAAATAAACAGACATTTACATATATTATATACATACACAAATTATTACACTTTTTGAGAGACAAAATTGAAGACTTTAGAAAAAGTCAGAAACATAATCTACATAAATATGTAAAAAAAATAAATAAAAAGTGTATAGAAAAAAAACTATACGAACTGATCTGACATAAATAGAACATTGCAGAATGAAAAGTTAATACAAAACTATCTTATGAAAATTCTGATTTCAAAAAGTATTCAAAATTTGATATTACTATAAAATAACATTAAAAATTGTGTCAAAAAGTCATAATGTTTTTAAATTTTTAATCTTTTAAAATATAAACGCATGTAGAATTTCATAAAAAAAAACGAATTATAACTCCCAAATGTAATATTTTATGAAAACAAGAAAAAAAACTCTTATGGTGCCTTGAAATTTCTAATTTAATGAAGTTTAATGTTAACACATAAAATTCTGGGTACACATATTTTATAACAATATGAAGAAATTCAGATGTCTTAATTACGATTTCGTGAAACGAAACGTGACTAAAACAAAAGTGCATTATTTTTCTCTTTTATGTAATTTTTTTTTATTTTTGTTTCTGTCTTCAGTCATACATATATAAATATATATATATATATATACGGAAAACCTTCCACATAATATTAAGTCACGTTTTATTTTAAAGAATTCAAACATACTATATATTAAACATAGAATGTGTACCTTTAGCTTCCTTTTCCATGCATGAAAAGGATTCTTCTACACAGCGTTTTTTTTTGTCTTCCTTTTTTTAATTTTCGTATTCTATTCATGTACCAATATTATCATTATGTCATAGATCATTAATATTATGCAAAAAAAAAAATGTATTATGCATAATGTACTTTATCTAATTAAATTGACTAAAGTTGATAAAATTATGAAAGCGTTGTAAGTAACTTAGATAAAAAAGAAAAAAATAGCACAAAAATGTAAAACAGTCATTTCCTATAATTATGAAATGAAAATTAGAACCATGCCTTTTTAATTTCAAAATGAGAATTTGTAAACTTCAAAGTGGAATAGTAAACTTTTCAATGTCGTTAAGAGTTGAATTATAGTGTACAAGTCTAAGTATCATATTTTCACGAATTTAAAACTTCTTCAATTTTACTGTGACATGGTGCCATAACAATAGGTGAACTATGTCTTACCATTACTTTACGAACACAGGTCTCCATCGACGCTTTTACATTTTATTGTTCTCATATTAAAATTTACTATTCCACTTTGAAATTCACTATTTTGATTATGAAATAGCTTAAAAACCAAACGATTTTATTGGATCGGACATTTTTTCCCTTAATCGCTAAATTTGTATAAATCAAAAATTATTCCTGTGAAATCACTTTGAAAGCAAAGGATATATAATAGAACTTACATACTAAAATGTAATAATATACTATATGATTTCGAAATTATGACTAAGCTACGTACGAAATACAAAAATATACATACAGATAAGCTTAAGTATATTTATTTAAACATTTTTAGGTTTTTATTTCATTTAAAATTATTTTTCAAGTGGAAAATTTTCAAATTTTTCCATTGAGTTCAAGGGTATAAGTATATTACAATTTTGTTTTTTTGAACCAAAATTGAAAATTTACCTGCTTTGTCTTTTTATTCAAGCGAAAAAAAATTTTGTTTATTTATTTTTTGTTTTTATTTTCTTGAAGTTAGGAAAATGTTATTACCTATATTATTTACAGAAAGGTTAAAAATGTGACAATGTTAAAATACTTATATACAATATATATTATGTATTCCTTAGTTTGTTCCAAAAATATATTTTAAAAATCATAATAGAAAATCTTATAATATCTTTTCTAAGTGCAATTAAGACCTTTGATCCCAACAAATTCCTTCTACATACATGTACTTATTTTCTAGGATAAAATATATATGTATAATAATGTACCTAGTATAAATTTTAATATGGCACATAATTTGCAATGTACTTATTTCTCATATACGCATACCATATATACGTTTTGTAAAAGTTTGTTTCATTCATATTATTCAAATTTATTATATATATATATATAAATACGTATGTATGTATTATAAGAATATGTATAAAACGTACTTAATGAATGAAATATATATTCCTGCTCTTACAAAATAATAACCTTTGTTTTATTCATATCTTTACTTCTTTTATTAAATTAAATTCTTTTAAAGAGATTTATTATTATAATATGTAGGTATGTAATTATATTTATACTTATATTATATGTTTTTATAAATTAATATTAAATAGAACATATTCTATGTATATATGTACATGTATTTATGCATTGCCTTTTTCCAGATAAACTTCAGAATTTTTTTTTTGTATTTTTTTAATGCAAATAATATTCAATAGTATACTTTAATGTCACTTCTGGCTATGAATGTTTTTTTATCCTTCTTTTTTTTTGGTACATGAAATAAAAATATAATGCATATACATAGCTGTACGCTACAAATATTATATTTAGCAAAAAAGAAAGTCAAACAATCAAAAAGGACATGATGAAAACGTAATCAGACATTTTTAGCCTTGAGGCTTTTAACAATTGTTCTCATTTTCTCAAGAAGTTAGGTTATGCTCTTAATATACATTAAGTCGGAATTAATTTATAACAAAAACATGTTTGTTTTTCATGCATATAATACATAAATTTATTATAATTATTTATATGTTTATTGTTATTATTATATTATACCTACTACTGTAGTAATAAATTATTTTTTATATGAGCTTTATTTTGAATTAATTAAATTACGCTTTGGAGAATTATTGAAAAAACTAAAATCACCAGTTAAAAAATAAAGAAGATTTTTAGATAAAATTTCTATACTTATTCTTAATCTGCTTTGATTGAGTTAAATAAATACATTTAATAATTAAATTTAATAATGAAAACATTTACTAAACAAATATATTTTCATTAATAGAAACTGAACTGTCTAATCGATTTCAATTCCTGAATATCAAAATATACGCAAACTCGTTAATTTTAAGGATCCGTCCTGGGTTTCATTGAGTATTTATATATTTATTGCATATTAGTAAAGGTATTATTATATGGCATTGAAGAAACCTTAAAATTGAAGAATCTTAGATCGAAATATTAGAAACAGGTTCCTTATACTTCATTTATTGTTTTATTTACGTAATTAGCGAAATTTTTAAAATATGATTGTGAGAAAAATATTATTTTTTTTTAATTTCAATTTAATAAAAGATAATCTTGAACTAAAATATAAATTAAATACGAATATTATCTTAACTTAAAAAAATAGGATTCAAAAAGTATATCCTTAAAATTATTTGAAATAATCATTTAGAATAAGAAAGCACTAAGAAATATAATAGGTACATGTGTTTTTCAAAAAGAATTTTATAACACTCTAAGGTTGTTTTCAAATGTCATGTTGAGTTTTTTTTATTTTTTTTATTTTTGTATTTCCTTTCCTACAGATTTTTCCTGAATAACACTATTTTAATTTAATATGATACTTTGACGAATTTTGTATTGAGTGTAGTTTCAAAGAGTTAAATTTAGATTTTTTTCTTTGTAATTTTAATTGGAAAATATTTTTTAATTAAAAAAATTCTTTTTCAATTCAATTTTCACTTGTAGAATTATTCCTCTGTTTTGTGATGAATGAGTCTTGAATGTTTTTAAATTTAATTCAGAAAATATGAAGTTGATATAAAGGAAGTTAATTTTTTTAGTCAAAAAATGAAAAAAAAAATTATTATTAACAAATAATTGTATATAATTTTAAGATTAGTAACTTTACAAAATAATATTTCTATCTTTTGAAAATTAAAATTCTCATTAAAATTTCTATGAAAATATCCTGACTCTAAAGGAATTATGATACATTTTCTTATTTATTTGAATAAATTAATTAATGAATATTAACTCTTTGAAAGAATTACAAGAATTTTGTTTTTTTTTTATTTTGAGTGCAATATTAAGATAAACTATAAGATTATTCTTAAATTTTAATTCTAAAAATAAATATAATTGCATAATATTTCATTCTTTTTTGTTAAAAAGTTAATAATTTGACAAAATATGTGGACAGAAGAATATCAAATTTTTCCATAACCATAATTATATTAACTTTAGTGTTTATTAAAAAATTTTACTGCATTAACACACGACCTGTGTTTTCTTTACACAATACATTTTTGACCTATTATTGTCCGTATATATACGTGTATCTGGGATATTTAACATTTTATGTATGAAATACCAAATTTTTTGTTTTACAAAAAATTTCAAAATATTTATAATCAAATAAAAATAGTTGACAAAACCAAAAAATAGAAAATAAATATTATATATGGTAAATTTATGTGGGTCTACGACAATCTTTGTGCACATTAAGATATGTCAATTAAGTAATAAACAAAGTTAACAAAGTTAATATAATATAATATAATATGCAACATATAATTAGTTTTAATATATAGGAAGCATATATTGAATTTTTTAATGTCAGTTTGGAATTTCAATATTATTGACCAAAATTGTTTCCTTAATTAACGAAAATAGTGTGTAGTAAGCAAAAATAGTGTAGTAGGCAAAAATAGACAGAGTCAGACAAAATGTTATTTTTTATATTCATTTTATATCTATTAAAAAAATATTTATTCTTTCCAGAAGTTATTTGTAAATATTAAGAATTTTTATTGTTATTTTTTTTTAAATTTTTCGTAAAAAATATGGAAAAATATTTTTAAAAAAACTAATAATAACAAGAAGACTTATAAAAAGTTTTAATTTTTTAATCAATTTCTCAAAGTAAACGGTATTATAGAAAATTATAATTATCAATGAAAGTAAACTTTTTGTGTATTTTTTTTTTTGTTTTTGCTTCAGAAACCCGTCATATAACTGAAATTCCATATTTAAGACAATATGCTAAAGTTTCTTATAATCCTTATAATATAATAAAGTTTTCAAAAAAAATCATTAGAAAAAATTAAAAGTGAAAAAAGTTTTAGCAAAAAATCAAGTTGTATAGCGAAATTGTTAAACAAACTTCGTTAAAATTAGTCTAAGCCAAGATTTCAAAAGATTGTTAATAATTCCAGACATATAGCTCATTAACTTTATGTAGATTTATATAATAACTATTTTAAAAGTTCCTATAATTAATATATTTCTATAATTTAAATCTGTATTAAATGAATATTAATCTTGTCACTTATAAATTAATACTGCAAAATTCGAATACAATTACGAACATTTTTTCTATCATTCATTCAATATTATGTATTAGTGATATACTGAAAACATTTAAAAGAACAGATTTTTTGAAGTTTAATAAAATAATTGAATAAAATATTCGCCATGAAGGTTTCAATATTTAATATTTATACATTAAAAAAAAACATATTACGTATGTATATAACTTGCGAAACATTTATAAACTAAGCAATAAGCATACACATTGTATATAATACACATGTATGTGTATCATCATCAACCCTAAAACAAATTTTGTTTAACATTTGATAACATTTAGTAACCGAAATCAAATAAATTATAATCATACTCGGAGTCATAACAACCTTTTTTTTTTTTTCTCTTTTTTTATTTTGAATTATATTTACTTTTTTCATTATTTTATATTACGTAAAAAGTTAGAACAAAAAGCCAACCACCTGTACGGAAGGTAAAATAAAATATATTTTCTGTATAATACATAATATACATAATAATATATTTTATGTTTATAAGTTTTTGTATAGGTAAAAATAAAAATAAAATAATAAAAAAAAAAAAACAAAAAAATAAAATATTAAATTTCCCAAAAAATAAGATACCGAAAGGATTTATTAAGAGGAAAAAGATATTAAAGGTGTTGAGAATTTATATGTTTCGGAAATTCTTTTAATTATAAAATTTAATTATTTGACCCATAACATTATTTGGTTGATTTATTTTGTTATATAAATAACGCAACACTTAATTTTGATCCTCTACAAAATGGTGACATAAATTGAAGAAAAAAAAATGGAATTAAAAAAATTAACCCAAAATTTATTTCCGCATTAAAGGCCTTACTTTGTTTATTTTTTGATGCGGACACTATATACCGCCGTACTAACGCTATCTTTTGACTAAATTACGAATTAATTCTGTTTGATATTTTATTACTGAAAAATTCAAATGAAAATGAATATAAAACTAAACTAAAATTAAAAATATTTAATTTTATAATGGCCATCAGTTTTCAAAACACCACATCTTTTGTGTTTGCTCTTTTAGGTGATAAACCAAAAATATTTTCAATTCATTATAAAAATCACTATATACATAATATACATAGTTATAAACGTATCTCTACTTCAGGATTTAAAAAAAAAAATAAAAATTAAAAAACAAAAACAAAATACAGACCGATTGACCACAAATAAATCTTTTATGTGGTTACTATAAAGATTTACAGAAAATTTCATCAAGATAAAAACCTTAAGTAATTTAAATTTATATTATTCATTTTCTACTCGAATTTGATAAAATTGTACGTTATTATAAAAACAAGAAAAACAAAAACCCATATCAATAAATATTTTAGAAAGTGTAAGTATAGTACTTAAACATTTTAATATTATAGCAAGAAAGCATTAACTTTGTATACAAAACGGAAAAAAATCAAAAATTTTATATATCAAATGGTATGTAAGTTTATTACTTTTATGTTACTTAAAAATAAAAACAAGTCAATGGATTTCTTAAAAAAAAAATTGAAAAAAAGTTAAAATAAAATCAATCAATCATTGAAAATTTAAATCGAACATACATATGTATGTATGTAATGTTAAATATTCAAGGATAAAATTTAAACAAGAATGCGTCCAAATCAAAATGGCCTCGTAATAATGTCGCAGGTAAGCCGCGAATCATTAAATATAATAACCATAACTCAATATTTATAAAAAATATAAATTGAATAGTTGTACCTATACAAATTTTTGTATAATTTTTGTATATTTTTGCAAGATCGAAGACACAAATAAGACTTTAAGTTTTTTTGGAAATTTTTAATTTATTTTTTTTATTTTATTTTATTATAATTAAAGGCCGCAAACGAAAAAAAAAAATTTAAACTGTTTCCCCAAAATAAATAAACATAATTTAAAAAACCCTTTACAATGTCTGCTCTTTTCATCATCGTTCGTTAACAAAGATTGCAGATATAAAATATACTTTAGTAATTATTTTAAAACAAATGAAAATCCTTTTAAAGCTAAAATTTGTGGTCATTTTAAAAATTATAAGTAGAACAGATAAAATAAAAAAAATTAAAAAATATATTTTAATACTGTATAAACAAGAAAATGTTGCTTAAATAAATTATGCACACATTTCGTTGACCCTATTTTCTTTATATTTTAATATTTTTTTTTGTTTTATATACAAAGATATACATAATATAATAAAATATAACCAGAGCAGTATATGGGTATAATAAAGAGATCCCAAAACTTATATTTTATTTCTTGTCATAAATTTTAATTTTTAGTATGTACATTATGTTGGGTATATGTTTTGATATTTTTGGTGTCCTAATTTAGAAATTGAATGCTTACCGAACAAATTAATAATTAACAATATTAACATCCTACTCACAAATTGTGAATATTAAGAATTTTATGTTACAAAAACAATGTAAAACAAAAAACCATAAATAGTCACTTTGGATTATCACCAGAAAATGATTTTACATATTTCTACATATTCTGGTATAGTATTGTTTAACAGTATATTAAATGACTTAATATGCGAGCCCTACGACAGAGATTTAAATTTGTTTTTGATACGGATGACAAAAAATAATTTAATTGTAATTCTAAAGTTCTAACTTGATTAAGAAAAAAATTTCAAAGTGTAAATAATTATAACTTAGAAAAAGAGTTAAATAAATTCAAAAGTAAAATATAAATGTGTAACTAATAGTACAAACTTGAAACTTGAAATATTGCTCAATAAATCATACAAATTATAGGAAAAAGATAAAACATTAAACAATAACATTCAACATTCATTACAAGTTGTTATTATGTCTTACAATTTGAAAATTGTAAAAGTACTTAAAAATAACATAAACATAAAACATTATGAAATATAGAAAACCAGAAAATTTTGACTTATTTGTATTTACAATTTTTTTTTTCTTTTAATATTTTATAATTCGAATTCATGTTTTTAATTTTAAGGAATAGAAAAAAAAAACAGACTTCTGTTAAACAAGATCCTAAATAATTGTATTTTATTAATTCAATTGAGCTGACACTTCGGCTCAGCACAATATACCTTTAAATATTACATAAATAATAACATAATTTTATATTAATATGTTATATTTAAAGTTTTAAAGTTCTACAGAAATATCCCTGAATACATAGACCATGAATAAGGAAATAAAAGTGATACTTAAATTACGTCCAAATAATCCTAAATATTTATTAATTCAATTTGATAAATAAAAGTTCTGATTTTGTTTTTCATTGAACACAAAATTGAGAATTGGCCAATAAACCTAGGCAAAAAATTTAATAAACCGGTAAATAGTAAAATTATTAACTTCCAACACAATAAATAAGTAATTTATTTTGTCAAATCATGAAACCCTTTTTCATGCAGTCATTTTAGAGCACCAGCGCTTTACTTTTATATTATTAACCATTTGAGGAATATACAAAACATAACCTTAGGCCGATAGTCACATCCTTTGAATAATTTATTTCAAATAATTTTTGCCTGGTCGGTATTAAGTGTATTTATACAATTTAAAAATTTGTACGTAACTTTAATATTATTGGTACTAAAATGTTGAACTGATAATGAAAATTGAAATTTTATGGCAGCAATGGGAGGTCCATTTTTATATTTTCTTATATACTTATTTAATGATAAAGAGTAAGAAGAAAAATGTAATTTTAGTATTGATTTTTTTTATTTTTTTTTTTTATTTTTTATTTTTTAAATGGAAAGAAACAGAAAACGATAATATAAAAAAAATAAAAATAAATTGTTAAAGAAGCAGTTTGAGAATTGTGTATTATTGTATAGAGAACTATAAGAAAGTATTATTGACAAAATATATATTTTTAAACTTGTTAAAATTATATTTTGAATGATATTGGTTGGAATAGAAAAATATTTTTTTTTTTTTTTGGATTTATCATTCTAAATACTCAAAGTAATGCAATTTTATGGTTAGAATACAAATCAAATAAATTTCACTTCATTAAAAATAACATACTTAGAAAGAATTATATTTTCGCTTTTTAGGTATTTATAAATATTTATGTTTAACTATAGCGAATGATTTTATCGTTATTAAATTATAGATTTTTATTTAGTAAAACTTACATTTTACAGTGTTAGAAAAATTTTCCAATAAAATCGATTCTTTAATATTCATAAATTTTTTTTACGCAAATTAAAGATGGGTTTAACAATAACGTTTTCAGTGGGTGATAAATTATCAAGTATGTATCAAGTATATTTTCATGCACCCTTTGCTGCGGTTATTAAAGAATAAACTTGAATTCTTCTGAGTTAATAATAAAAGAGTTATAAATTTAATTTAATTAAAATTAACTTAATATTTTTTTTAATTACTGAGTTGAATACATAAGTACATAAGAATAATTGGAATAAAATTACATTTAAAAAAGTTATCTTTATTTTAACTTATTTTAAATTAAATTTATTTTCTGAACAATCATAAATTGTTGTTGTTTGCCTTCTTAACCCTTAAAAAAATAATAAAACGTTAATGTAAATGCCACAAATTTTATTTATTTCTTTCAAATGTCACACTGTCACACTGTCATTAATATCTTTAAAAATAATGGAATAAACAAAAAAACGTATACTACAGTACCATTATAACAAGTTTTCTTTTGAATACAATTTTTCTTTAATTAGAAAAAAAAACTTAAAAAAATAAAATATAATGAATTTTTATTAAAACAGAGAAATATATATATATATACATAAACAAAATTAAATTAATTCAAAAATATAAAAAAAAATAAAATAAAATAATAATATCAAGTTATTCAACCTTGACTTGATAAAAAGAAAAATACTGAACTGAAAAAAATAAAATAAATGTATATAAACAAATTTTATAAAAATAAAAAAAAAATTAACTCCCTTTTTTTTTTATTCTTCTGATTAATTCTTAAATTTCCTTTAAGCTCCAATTTTTTATTTGAAAAATAAGGCAAAAACTTAAGATATTTTTCTTCGCTCATAAAGACTTTTTTTCTCTCTTTATGTACAATTTTTTTTATATTTTATTTTTTCTAATTTAACCCTCTTAAATAATTCAAAACCTCTTGATAATTTAATAGCATTTTTATTTATAATTTATTAATTCAATTTTATTTTCTTGCAACTTAAAAAAATTGTTCTTCTGAATTTTGTAAAATTTAAAATTGCATCAAGAAATGCAATAAGAACGAAATGCAAAAGAAAAATTTAATGGAAAAACTAGAAGTTTGGGTAAAAGCCTTTCTCCATTCTGACTAGATAAATTTATACACTTAAAAGAAAACCGAATTTATTCCTATTATATACTGTTTTATATATAAGGATAGAGAACACAAGCTTTCGTACAAAATACATTAAAAGTTCTCACTGTGAAAAATTGTTTTTGGTTTTTCATTGATTGTAGGGTTAATACAATCCCGACTGAAGTGATTTTTTATATGTTAGAGATTATAGAACTTGCTCCAGGGTGGAAAAGCAGGATTTTTTCAATATTAAGTTTTTTGGGTCAAATTGACTTTTGAAAAACTTGAACATATTTGCCGAGATTGTGAAGTAAAGGAAAGAGATAAAATAAGCTGAAATATCACTCTCCTGGGCTCATGATGTAGAATTTAGAATTTCTTGAATATTCTAAACATTTTTTAATGAATTTCATTTAATTTTGAATTTTTTTTTTATAAATTGCAATTTCTGTACATAAGCAAAATTCAAATATAGTTTTGTGAAATTCCGCTAGAGGTGTTTTTCATATAATTTTTTGTCTCATTTTCACGGTCGTTTATTTTTTTGTATAAAATAAAACAAACAAAAAACTGCAAAAATAGAAAACAAAAAACATTGAAATGAAAGAAAAAAAAAAGGAAAACTGAAAATTAACATTTTAGTATTATAGTAGTGGCGAATAAAGATCTTAAAATCTTGTTGTAATTGTTATAAAGAATAGAAAGCTGTAACCTTGTAAATATAAAGTCTTTTCTACGCTGGCTAATAATACTATAGTTTGTTCAGAATTTTTTAGATAATTTTTAATTCTAAATTTTTTTTTTTTAACCAATTGTAAGTTGTGTCAAATTTTAACTATATACAAAAAAAAATAACAATATTTTAATTCGTATTTTCGCATCAAATAAAAAGAATTAAAAAAAAAAAAAAAAATCTTAAAAAAAAACAAGAAACAAGAAACCAACAAATAAAAAACTTTTACAATTAAAAAAAGGTTTAAATTTATATTGCGCTGAAAATGACCTTTTTTTGGTTAATTCTATCTTTTTTTTTTTATTTCTATTTTTTTTTTTCCTTAAATTTTTTTCAAATAATTTCTTTTTGGTCACATTTAACACAAATTATATAAAAAAAAAAAAAATAAGAAAGAAAGAAAGAAAAAGCCGACCACATTTATTTAAAATAAATTAAACTCATTGCGGTCTAAGTAACGTAAATTAATTTTTATTTCACGCTGAACCAAAAAAAATAAAAATAAAAACCAAAAATGAAAAAAAAAAATTAAAATAAGAAAAACAAAACAAAAAAATCAGTTTGTATTACTGTAACTTTTTAATTGAAAGAAAAAGGGTCGTTTCAAAAATTACAAGGGTATATTTTAATTCAATAATTAAATTAAAAAACAGAAAAAAAAAAAGTTTGTTTCTTTTATTTTATTTTTATTTTATTTTTTTTTTACTCTTTTTGTTAATTTTATTTTCATTTTTGTTTTTTTTTTTATAGATTAAGATTTAAAAAATTTATTTACTGCGGCGGATATTATGTATGTAGTTACCTCTCTAGTAGCTAGAAGAGTGAAAAGCTTTGATTTATAATTTAGAAAAAAAAAAAGAAAGAAAGAAAGAAAAAAATTAATTGAAGCTAACACGAATTTAGTAACTTCGTGATTTTTTTTTTAATTTAAATGGAAAATAAAATCTTTTAGGGATTTTTAGATTAAAAGATTTAACATCCATTCTTATATATATAATATTTATTTAAATATTAAATAAGAAAAATTTCTATTGAAATATTTTTTTTAATTTTTTATCAATTTTGAGATAAGTTCTTCAAATTAAATTCATGGCTGAATTCATTGAAAATTTATTTAAAATATTATTTACTGTTTAAGAATGTTTAATGACTTCTTAACCGTATATAATTGCTAAACTTTTTAATGATGTGTCGCAAATTTTGACGCAGAATACCGCAGATATTCATTACTAATATTTCTTTTAGACTTTTTAGATCTTGAAATTATTCATTATTCCAAATGCTTAGTATAATGAGGATTATTATACATTAATTAACAATTAAGACCTTTCATTACTTTCGAACCTCTACACCGATCAAGCTGAAAATTAAAAAAAATCCCCATTTAGGCTTTCCGTATGATGCTAACGCTCATGAGATATTTTGATATTTTTAAAATTAAACTAAAAAATGTATGAACATTTTTGACCGATTTTAGATAGTGATAGTGTTAAAAGAAGAAAAATTCAAAAAACATCAAATCGAGAAATAATACGCACAATATTATGTGTATTAAAGAACTTGAAACTTAATCAATTGAAATCTGCAATTCATTTTTTTTATTTTACATTAGAAATAATTGTATAAAATTTTTATATACCTTAATTGTGTACCTAACACCACACTGTTTTAAATATTTTTCCAGAAAATTTCAACTTATAAAAAAGAGTATCGTTCAAAATTTATATTTAATATTCTTCTGGCAATATAAGTTAAGTATACAAGAATAAAATAGCAGTTAAAGTGTATTCATTTTTCAAAAACTATGTAAACAAATTATCAAAATTTATAAATATTGATATAAAGAAAATTTGTATTAAATTTTTTTATATTTTTCTCTTTTTAAATGATTTTGGACTGAAAAATGATCATGAATTTTTATTTAAATTAAATTTAGGCATAGGATAGAGAAGAAATTTAATGAAAATAAAGTCAAAGAATAAAAAAAAAAAAAAGAAAAAAAAAAGCAATAATAATATAAAAGAGTGTAAATTTTAATTATATTATACCATATTTTAATAAAGTGTATATCCTTTAAAACCTTATTTTGTATAATCGAAAAATCTTTGTCTTATAGATTTTGTAATTAAAATACTCTTTAATATCAAGAAATCCTCTTATATAATATAATATGTTTCATGAAAAAGGGTTAATTATTTTTTCTTTTGAGATGGGATTTACTTAGCGATTTGTATTATTTGATAACGTTATATATATTTTATAATAAAATTTAAATAACAATAATAATAATAATGATAATTTAAATAAATATTAAATTTCTTAAAACATTAATTTTATGGCATAAATTAATTTATATAACACTCAGAAATTCAAGGAAATGATGTACCAAATTGAATAAAATTATAATTTTATTCTATATATGTAAAGAATTAATGAATATAAGAAACTTTATATAGGTAATATATATTGTTACTTCTTTCTAAGTATATAATATATAATGACTGATAAAGATTTTTCAAAAGCATGACCTTTAATTTAAAATAAAGGACTACTTACCTACATAAACATACATAAAACCATTATTATATGTAGAACGAATACATATATTTTTTTCTATATAACCATATTAAATATATTGTAGAAATTTTGAATTTTCTTAAACATTGTGTAATTTTGTGAAATAAATTAAGAATGTTTGTTGTGAGGCTTTAAAGGACGAAATTAGACATGGCAAAATAAATTATGATAACAATGCATAGTTACAAAAGTCATTCTACAATTGTTTACCAAAAATTGCTAAATTAATTAATTTTAACGATATTTGGATGCATTATAAAATAATTAGTTCTTATATTATACATGTTTTAGCTATCTCAGACTATATTGCAATTTTTTTGTATATATTAGGTACTTATTATTTAATACCATTACCATAGCCATAACATTAATACCATAACAAACATTTATTTCTAAAAAAATATTTATGCTTTGTGTACACATTAATGTCACATTTTGATTAAATTATAATCATCAAAGAGATAGAAAAATGAAATATAATTTTTTTTTTTAATAATTTCCGATATAAAAAAATCTTAAAATTTAAGTGAGAAAATGATCTCAATATTTTACGTGCAATAAATTTTTTCTCCTCATAATATTATATATGAAATATTAATGTGAAAAAATGAGCTAACATTGCAATTTTTAATGAGTTTTTATACTTTTCCGATTGACAGGTATAAAATATTTTTCATTTTTTATACTCGTAGTATTATTTTAGTGAACACATTTATATTATGTGTATCAATTTTACTTTTTATTTTAATACATGAGCGTTATTTTATTTTTTTGCCAGGATATTGCAATCAAGCTATTGTGTTTTGATATTTTATTACTTGGCTGTGACAAATTAGAAGGTTACAAAATATTATTATGTTCATATTATATTTATGTCTTTATTGTATTTCAAAAAATATAAAATATTTTATTTATAATATTTTTCATATATTATGCTATGTTTTATCCCATGACATATGTGATGGGATTCGTGAGTGTGTGGAATAAAAAAAATAATATAATATTACTGATTAGAATTCAGTGAAAATATAAAAAACCTATGAGTGAATTCAATTGAATTTTTTTCAAAATTATAGATTTTCTAGATTTACGATAGAGATGTAGTACCAGTAAGAAAAATTTATATATAAATTAATTGGATGTCCTGTCATGGGAAACCTTATTTTATATTAGTTTTTTTTTTGGAATATGTCCTGATTTTCGCAGGTTAGTAACGATCAGATTTGAAGGCGGAGAATTTATTTTTAATCTATAATATTCGCGGTTTTTCGCTGGTAACAACGCCACATAGTTGTTCGAAACTTGAACCAAAACCTAAGCGCGGTGCTTTTAGAAGTTCGAAGACATTTACTCAAATAGTTTTCTTTAAAAACATATGTATATATCTCGATAAAAAATTTCATATATTAAGATTGCAAATAACAAGTATAGTGTATTTTGTTTAATTACAGAATGTTGTAGAGATTAAAAAATAATAATCGAGTGAAAGTATGTAGCTGCATTATTTCACAGCTTTATATTTCTTAAATAAGTTCAGATATTATATACAATATAAGGTTGGAATATAGTGGAGGCAATTAAGTTGTTGGCTATTACATGAGCACGTATTACTTTTTTTTTTTACAAAATACATTAAATCCTTAACTACAACACCATTTATGTACTCCACAGTGGATACATAAATGGATATCCGATTACAAAATATTTTACAACTGTTAATCTTTTATTTGTTTGGAATGATCGTTTTGTAAACGACAAATTTTTTTTTACAATCTTAGAGATAGACGAATTAATAGTCGAGAATGAAAAGTTTAAGTTTTTACTACGGATTTGAATTAAAAAGTAATATAACCTCCTTCGACACAGAAATCTTAAAAGATGCTAGATCCAGAACAAGACGTCGATATAGCGACTTTTGTGGGAGCTACCTGACAAAGTTGCTTATAAATTTTTGTCGTAAACATATTATTTAAGAAACGTATTATATTCTTTTGACATGTTTCGTTAAGTATTGAATATTATTAAATCCAATACGTGAGTTTTTGCTGCCGCACTAAGAATAAAGCTATATACTTAGTACGATTATTTTACAATGAAATGGAAATATATTTTTTTTTTTATGTGTACCCAGCTGTAAAAAAGGTACCTCATTTATACCTATCGAATTTATAACAAAATCATACTGATTAGTTTTAATGAAATGAGCTTTATATAATAAGAAAAAAATTTGAAAAGACCTAATCTCATTACATGGAAAATTATTTTCCGAAAAGAAAAATTAAATCCTGCTTGTGTTGCTTTTTTTTTCCAAAAGAAACATGCACTTATAAAAGGAAATGAATTATTATTTTATATGCAACTCTGGCTGTAGCTCAAAAAACATTCTTAGCTTTTTCTTGGTAATACAAAGCTAATTAAGGCAATAGAAATTATTGTTATAGGCCAATTTTTTTTAGAGGTATGTTTTTATGTTATATGCATTATTAAATTATTATCAAATTAAATTTTTGCCATAAAATGAATTGAAGTATATTTATGTGCATAATATAATGAATTTGTATAAAATAAACATAATTTCATAATTATTTTCAATAAAAGGAAAATTTAACATGTTAAAATTGAACAAAATTTCATTCAGGCAGGAAACTATTATATAAGCAAAATTTACGCTAAGGGTGATTGTCAGACGCGCATTGTTAAATACAAATCAACAGCTTGTTAATTTCTAGGTTATTCTTATATCGTAATGTTATCTACCCTAAGATGCTAATTTACTGTGTGAAAGAAAACTGATTTTATATGGCAAAGTATAATACAATTCTTTATCTCTTAATTTTCTTTAATAATATCATTAAAAATAAAATTTTTACGATATTCTTCTATATATATGAACATTTTATTATATTTATATATTATATCTATTTTTATTTTCTTAATCAAGATGTCCAACAAAGATTAATAAGGATTGATTGCGTTTATATCTAAAATATGAAAAAAAATAAAAAATAAACATATTTGTATCTGAAGTGTAATTTTTTATAACAATTAATTCATATTAAAATTTATATTCACGGTATTTACATTTTTATGTTTTAATTAAAATGCGCATGCAATATAATAATTTGATGAATAATAATATTTAAAAAAAAATCATAAGAGTTTTTTCTGTCGTTTATTTTCTTTCAACACTATTTTGCGCTTTTTTTTCATTTTCACACTCTTATGGACGCCTCAAGCCAAAGGAAAGACGGAAAATTAATAAATATGTATATTCGCAATTTTATATCTTCATACTTCATGCGTATATTTTACATACACATTATGCTGATTGTGATATGAGTATATTTGTGAATCTTTATTCAAATATCATTCCGAAATTAAAATTTCTGCATAATTATATTACAGGTATTTTCTTATTAAGACTATTAATTTTCTCAAAATAATATTCTGTTTATTAATTTTATGTATGTCCCCTTTCTTTTCAATTCAGTATAGTTACCTGTATTTTACCTACATATCTAATAATAATTTCTCTACATGAATGTATTTTTTAAATTTAAATGGGTAAAAAAAAATGCAACTTAAAATTGAGGTAAAAGTAAAAATAAACGCAAAACCAAACCAATTTAAATAATATAAAAAAAAAAACAGTGGAAAAACACTCCCTTAAAAGCATAAAAGCAATGTAAAATGAAAAATAAACCAAAAACGGATATTGTCAGTAAGATTGTAACTATTTTTGTTTTATTTTTTTTGTTTTGCCTTTAGTTTTTTATCTACATGTCTTGATCATAATAGTTTTTGATAAGCATAAGAAATAAAAACAAACAAACAATAAATTAACATTTCAAGGATTTTTTTTCTAACAAGAATTTTATTCGTTTTTCTTTAACGTAACTCTTACAACCTTAGGAAAAATATATACATATTTTTTTTTCCCTTTTTAAAATCAATAAAAATTAAATTGTTTGCACAAATATGAATAAATTTCTTTAGGGGCTTAAAAATAAAAATAATAAATAAAAAATAATATTAAAATTACATTTTATAAAATTTTTGTAGGATTTATTTTAAAAATATAAGAATGTCTTTAATAGTAAAATAAAATTTTCCCTAGAGTGCAATACTTTCAATATTTTAAATTTAAATAGTTTAATTAAATGTATTCTGCAGGAGTCGATTAGAACCTTCATATCTAATTCTGAGAATGTGAGTTCCAATTGCGGGAAATTCGAAGTTTATTGAATTACTTAAATTAATTTTCAACCTACATTTATTCAAAATATTTTTGGCAGGATTTTCTTTCTTTTTTATTAATACTACTTCCATCTAATTTAGTGGAAGAAAAAGAAGTTTGTTTTCAACCTTAAATGAATTTTTTATGTTGCTTGTAAAACGGAAAATGTCTATTAATGCAAATGTATATAATATAATAACAAAAAAAAAAGTTACCGCGAAAAGAAAATTCAAATTAAAAATCTAACCCACAAGAATAATATATACCAATATTTTGGTTTTTTTTTTTTTTTTAATTAATTCAGTTCAACAAAGTGTCCAACATATTGAATAAAACTATATTGTTTACTTTTTCTCATTATTATAAGAAAGATAATTTCAAGCAAACAGAAAAAAAAAATTTTATATAAATAAATTATTAGATTATCTTTGACAGGGTAAAAGCAAGCGACATTGAAATCTTGTACCGCTTTTTGCAAAAAGCACACAAGGGAACACTGTTGGGTTGTGAAACAAAAATATTCCTTTTTTTTTATCGTATTAAAAATAAAAAGCACCTAGGTTCTACTTCGTAAATATTGAGAAAAAAAAAGATCTAAAAAAATTAATAAATTATTTTATTGGTAAGAACAAAGAAAAAAATTGTAAAGGAAGGTTAAAAATAACTTTTGAACCATAATACAGGACTTATCATTCAGGAATAAATTCTAAAATTATTAAAAATGAAATATGCTGAGATAAATGAAATGGGCAGAAAGATGGACAAAAGAATGGTAACATCTGTTAATCTATGTTAAATAAATGACGAATGTTATCTAAACAGTGTCATTCTTATTTCATTATAACTAACTTTAAACTTAAACATTATTTTCCACAAAATTATAATTTGAAGTTTATATTATTATTATTATTATTTTTATTTAATTAAAAAAGAAATTTTTCTCAATTATTGTTACGCAATTTCATTCTAAAAACATAATGATTAAATATTTATTTATACCACATTCTGAAGAGTGTGAAGTATTTAGAAAATTTAAAATTTTAATGACATTCACTTCAAACTAATAAATTTTAATTAAATTATAGCCAAAATAAGGACCATTTATATATGAAAATCTTTTAACTTAAGTACTATATATATATACCAAAATAAAAGCATATGTTATTTATTTATGACTTCAACTTGACAGAAGTCCTTGAAATATATTTATTTTAAAATTCAAGCAGAAAATAATAAATTTAAGATTTATTTTCTAAGTACCATCAAATTTTGCAAGAAATATTTAACAAAAAAAAAATATACACATTTAGTAGTATGTATACATCACAGTTTTGGCAAGAACAAAATGAAAAATATTCTTGAAATAAAATAACTTTTTTTTATTTTTTTTTTCCTTAAGGGAATAAATAAAAAATTATCTAAATTATTAACAAGAAAAACTTCCGGTTTAATTTAAAGCTCATTTATAAATTAACAGAAAAGTTAAGATATTAACCGAAATAAAATTAAAGAGAAGGGGAATTTCTTTTTTATTATCTTTTCGCTTCGGGAGTGTTATGAAATAATGTTACAATGTTCCGAAAATCGCGAATATTATTAACTGATTATTAGCTTAACAATTTATACGGTAAGAGTATACATTATGTATAAATTAACTCCAAATACAGTCTCGGAGCTCATAACTAACAAATTTAATAATTTCATGTGAACAAATTTAATAATTTTAAGTTTTTTTTATTAGCTAAAATTGCAGCCGGTGAAAATACATAAAATATTCTCGGCAATATAATGTTAATTTTATATAATATAAAAGTTTTTTTTAGTCGCGTCTTAATTAATTATGTCTAAATTATTTTAATAATATTATATTATTCTAATTTTAACCTTAATTTACAAATGATCACGGATTACAAAGTAAAAAAAATAAATATATATACAAAAGTTAACTTTTTTCTTTAACTTTCCAAAAGAAATATTAATATACTTTTACAACTTTTACATTTTCTGTCTAGATATAATTTTTAAGTTTTTATTACTGTAGGAAAGTATTTTTTTTTTTTTTTAATGATAAGAATATCCTACCTAAAAATAAATTAACCAAAAGAAAAACTAATCCGTTTTGACTCAAATGTTCGTTTAACACGCATAAAATTAATCTCTTTATGATAAAATATTATTGTGTATACTTACAGAGTCTTTATGTACTATTTATATATAAACACGAAAATCAGAATTTACAAAACGGACTTTTATATTTAAATTCATTTTCGTGTAATGCAAAAAAAATAAAATAAAAATAATGTATGTAAATATAATATGTACAACATAAATATAATAATATGAAACATAAATTGTTCATGTTACCGTAAATTATTAATCTTTAAGTAAATTTGAGTCTAATATAATATTATGTAAAAGTATTATTTATTATTTATTCATAATGTCATAATAAAAAAAATTAAGGCAAAACATTTAAAAAAATACATAATTTTGGATTATAGACATTAAAATGAATCTTAAATATTTTAAATATCAAATCTAAATATTTGTACTCAAACAATTTTCGTTAAAAACAATCATTAAAAGTTGGTTGATAATCACAAACTCTGATTATCGAGTCGATTATGTAGTTTCGATATAAGTAAATCGAAAAATTTTCGAAAGTTTTAATTTGATGAATTTCAATATTGTTCAAAATTTTTTGATAAAATAAAAACTTTGAATTAGCTTGCCACAAATCGGCGCTAATTTTGAACTCGCTTTAATACTACTCCCTTCATACATAACTATTATATAAAATAATAAAATAACTAAAATAAGAATGAAGTCGTTAAAAAATCTAAGTAGCTTAAAAATTTAATATATTTTTATTCTTACAATTTAGAATTTACTATATCTAATTGTCAGAATTTTATTTAACTTACATAAATTATAAACTAATAAACATTAAAGAATATTATCTGTTTCAATAATAAATTTACCTTTTAACTATAAAGTAAAAATCTAAAAAAAAAAAAATTATATAAATAAGTATTTATTTTTTTTGTAATATAAAAAATTAGGGTAAGAAAAAGGTCAGGTTTCTTTAAATTATTTCCCAAGATATCGTTATTATATATACTTATATTTAAAAACCGTTGAATAAGCTTAACTATAAACAAATGTAAATAATTTTTAGCATAAAATTGTTTGTTTTGTTGTTTGGAAAAAAAAAATCCAATAATTTAACAGATTATTGAATTAATATACAATATATAATTTATAAATAATTTAATAATTTTAATCAGAATTTAACTGAAAGGCGACTTTCCATTATGAGAAAGATATTGAACTTAATAAGTATATACATAATAAATTAAAAATCAAGCGACTGTGGCAACTGCTATTTGGACAATCTTCTTCGATTATAATATTTAATGAAAAATTTTTCTGCCATTGTCCTCGTTTTATAATTTTAGTACACCCAATTGTGCTTTGAGAATTATAAAAAAAAACGTAAAAAATTACATTGTAATTTTTTTTGGTTGTCAGTAGGTACAATTTTATCAAAATTTAATCAAACTTTTTTAAGAGGCTCTTGAGCTAAATTAATACAAAGATAACAAACAAATAAATTTTCTTATTCCTATAATGCCTTTCTTTTTCTATGAAATTCGACAATTAAGATAAAATTGTGAATTTTAACTTCAGGCGTCATAATTAAAAACATAAAAATAAATTATACAAATGTGGGTCGACGACGAGAATTTATGATCTTAAGAAAGAAAAAAAATTTTTGTGGTGTTGTTTATGAGATCGTCTAATGACACAATTATAAAGTCTAGAAACTTTTCTGTGTACAAAAAAAAACTGAAACTATAATTTCTATATAAATTATTACTCCTTTATTTTTGTATATATCAAACTAATTAAAAAAATATTCCAACACAATATTGTTGTATATATAGTTGTACATAATATAGTAAATATCTATTTGCAAGGAATTAGTTTTAAAAATAATTTCAGAAAATCCATAAATACTAAAAGTGCGGTTAAATATTTTTGTTTTTAAATATATAAATAAGTATATTTTTTATTTGTAAAACAAAAAGATTTTTTTTCATACTATACATTATATACTACAGCAAAAATAAATAACGTTAAAACTGTGTAGTGTATATTCGAGTATAATATAATATAATACATATTTATTTATAGCATTTAGCAAATGGATTATACTTTTTATATATATCCTTAGTTTAATAAATTTCTTTTATGTTAATAATTTATAAAGAGTCAAATTTTCATTACTCGGTTTCTTTTACAAATAAATTCAGGCATTCAAAATAAGATGTCAGCTTGTGAATATGAGGTTTTCTATTTACATAGCAATTTTGTGTGGATGATAAATTTATAATACGTTAAATTCTATTCTATTTTGGTTACTCAAAATAAAAAAAAAAAAAATTAAAAGAATTTTAATTATTTTGGTTTGATAATAAAATTTTATATTATTTATATTCTTCTTAATAATCAAGTCAGAGATCTTTTTTATGCTTAAAAATTATTTCTTAAATTACACTTTCCTATGGGAATATTTTCAGTTTGACAACCTCCATTCTTCGATTCATAAACCACGGGTTTTTGAAATTTTATGACCCGTTTATCCTTAAAAAATTGTCTCCTAATATACTGTGCCTCCAAATATTGAATATGAGTTTTGAAAATTTATATGGTATTTTGAGTGTTTTTTAATTGGGTAATTGTGATTCGAGAGTTTCGCAACTAAAATAAAACAAAAGTAGAAAAAAACGTTAGTTTTCTCAAGTAACCAAAGGCTCAAAACTGGATTATTAATAATTTTTTTTTTGAAACGTGGATTTTTATTACAACAAAATTATGCTTTAAAAACTTTAAAAACTAAAAAGTAACCAAAGTGTATTTAATGTATAATTTTTAAATATTGGCAAAAAATCAGCACAGAAAAAAAGTAAGAATAAAAATAGAAATCATATATACCTATAACACACTTAGTTAAAACATTAACATTAATAGCTCTTTCTTCACACTAGAATGAAGTTACAAAATTTTGCAAAAAGTATATAAACTCTCTTGTTATGTATAAACTATTGCTAAGTATATATAGTAATTTCGACGGAAAAGCTTTTTTTTATCAAAGAAAATTTGTTATAAAATTAAATTTTTCATATTTCAGTTATTCGTACACATGTAGATACATCTATTAGTTATAAAATTCTTAGTTGTTCCTTATACACATGCATACATAAACACATTTAATTCAAAAGAAGGAGAGAAAATTTTTTAATTAAATGTAAATCAGAATGATTTTATCATTAAATTAATGAAGCACAGCAATGTAATTTGATACTATCACGGATCCATCAAATTTTATTACATATACATATACACAATGTAAATGATAAGTTTTCACATAAGCTTTTATGTCATTCATTCATCAAACAATAAATTTTAATAGAAATCTTAAAAATGGATATTTAATTTAAATTAAATGTACCTACATTATTTAAATAAGTTTTCTAATATGGAAATAAAAATGTTTTTTGCTATTAGACAGGTTGAACTTATATGAATTAATTTTTTTTTTTTAAATAAATTATATATTTTAATTGATAGGAAATAAGATCCGACCCAAAAGATATGGCTAAATCTTATGTTGTTTAAATTACTAAAATCATGTAATCTGTATACTTTTGTATGAGTGTAAGCGATAAGATCTTGAATAGTACTTTTCAGATTGAATAGTATCGAATTTGTATTCGAATATTTTCAAATTTTCAAACGCTATTATACAAATGTATAGTTAGTATTATACACTCTAAAGTACACATTTCTAATTAAAAGTACCTTTTTAAAATTTTCGATAATTTCCAATTATGTTTGAATTTAATATGATTAATAAGCATTTTTTTTATAAGTTTCTAAAAGTATATTTGGTACCAAATTAATCTTTTCATCTCATATGTAAATTTTATTGAGCTTTTCATAGAATTCATTTCAATATTTTTATCGTTATATTGGATCTCAACCTTTAATTTGTTTGTCTTTTTCACATTCTCCTTCCACAAATTTTTTTTTTGATATTATAAAATTGATACATAATAAAGGATATGTTACGATGACATGTGAACTATTAATAAAAAATAAAATATATAATATGAGAAAAAATTTTCACAAAAATTATTATTAAATGTGGTCAAAGCATTCGATGTAATAATAAATTATCAAAAAAAAAAACAAAAAAAGTAGAAAAAGAAAGAAATATATATATGTAGACAAAATTTAATGGGTGAGAACAAATTTTATATCCTGATCGTAATTTGACAAAAATTCTATATTATAAATATTAAAAGACAGACTTTAAAGTTAGAAGTTAATGAAAAAGTAAATTATAATTTAATTATATTTTTTAATAATAAATTATTCCTCTTCCTGTCATTGTGTTAATTGAAATTTGAAATTTCTCTAATCATTATTCTATATTGATTATTGTGGTTAATTTAGGCGGAAAATTGAGTCTATACCCATGCACGTACATATATGTTTTTTTTTGTTGGAATACAAAATTATTTCTTATTTCACTGTTGTGCAAATCAAGTGCTAGCTCAAAAATTATATTTGGAGGTTTAATTCCGACGCCAGCCGAGCACTGTCCAGTATATAATTTTTTTTATATTTCAATTATATTTTGAATTCCAACTTAATTTTAGTCAATTGTCATTCGAGATATTTTATACAAATGTGCAGTTTGATATCAATGTTGAATTATTTATTTATTAAACAAAAAGCACATTAACTTCAAGGCAAAAAAATAACTTACTTTAAATATTTTTTCGACTTCAGGAAATTAATATTAAATATTATACTAGTAGTCGCTTGCTATAGAATTTTTTATAAATTACATATTACAATATAACGAGTCTGAAATATTTTAGTTATGTATTTATTTTATTAAATAAATATAAAGTACTATGTTATGTTGAGCATAAATTCAACATAATGAAGTTCAATGGATTCTTGACAGAGATTTTCTCGAATATTTGAATCACTCATTCGAATAAATTCAATTAAATAAGAAAAACCAAAGAGTTTTTGCACTAAGGTTATTATATTTTTTTTTAAATCTTTAATCAAGAAACTTTCAAAGTTAATTAAATTTTTTTTTAAATCTCTTTATGACATTTATGTTTTTAATTTGTAGATTTTTCATTATTCTTCTGCAATCGGATGAAATTTTTTTTTTAAATGAATTTATAAATTTTTGACTATCTTTTATCATTATTATTTTTTTTTTGTGCAAATGCAAGTATTCGTAATTAACAATGTTGTAGCTTTGTTTTTGAAAAACAAAAAGAAAATTTTATTTTTTCCGAAATGGATAAAAAACTTGCATTCGAAAAAAAAAAGATTTATTTTTTTATTTTTAATCTAATCTATAAAATACAACCGCATAAAAATTTGGTTTAAAATTTCCTTTTACCACGTAGGGAGTAAAAAAATTATATTTACCAAGGCAAACACAAAAAAAAAAAAAACAAAAACAAAACCTGAAAATTTCTAATTTTCCATATCCAATTAATCATATATATATATATTTTTTTTAAGGTTCGCCCTTTATTTTTATTGTGGTTTCTTTTTTTTTTTTTTTTATTATTAAAATTAAGTTATTTCAAAATTTAATATCAAATATTGATTTTGTGTTCTTTATTTATATGTGAAAATTGTATTAATGTAATTAAGATAGATAATATTTATCCTTGATATCACATATTTATATGCACATATTCAATTAATATCATGGTATTATCTTGCTTTGAGTCATAATTAATGAAATTATGGTTAAAACAATTCAATATACAAGATTATAAGAAAACTTCAAATTGATTATAATTTTATCCTAAACTAATATTTATATAAAATTTTAGGATAAGAAAATTTTCTGTGTTCAATTTAAATACCTACATGATACATACATATATAGAATGTTTTTAATGAATACATTTTATATATGTATAATAATAACATTATATTTATGTGCCTTAATTTCATTAAACATTTTCAATAATTTTGATGAGTATATACGTTAATTGTTTTTTAAAAACTATCTAGAATTATATTATAAGAAATGTTTTTAATGATATCGTAAAAGATAATAAATTTTTAAGATTTTGACATTTCTTTCGTGAATAATATTATTATTTTGTTGGATTTTTATTTAAATATTCTATTAACTATCTATGTAATTAAAGCATCTACGCTGTCGCAGTGTCCTTCCCCTGATTATCCTTACTCAAATAAAAAAAATAAATAAAGATTACAGATCAGTAAAAGTTTTTTATTTTTAACTTTCGCAAACATTAATTTTTAAAGAATTATATTGAGATCCAAAAACTTTTATATTATTGATTATAATATGTAATTAAAGTGTAATGATAATCAAAATTTTTTCTTTGTTATTTTATGTTGAATTTAAACATTATAAGGTTTTGTTTCTTCACTGACAGAAATTTTTTTTTGAATTCATTTTCGACCAATATATTTTTTTTGCAGAAACAATAATTCTGTTTCAACAACATTGTTTTTTTTCAGAGAATGAAAAATATTTTGCCAAAAAAGAGTTTCCCTTGCCTTAAAATTATGTTTATTCCTGCAACAGAATTTATGTTTTGGTAAATAATTTCCTTAATTTTTTTGTTTTTTTTGTAGATTCTTTGACTGAAATAGAATTAAAATGATGACTTTAATTTACTGGAACAAATTTTTTTTTACAAAAACTATCTATTTTTTTGGTCAAAAGAATTTAATTCCATAACATTGCGGTAAAAGAAATTATTTTCTCTTAATAAAATTTCTTTTTCCTTAAAAGAGTATTATTTTAAGATTCTTGGAACAAACTACTGTTAGTTGCAGGAAAAGTATGATCGGTTTCAAATAAAGTATTTGATGTGTGCACACACTGTGTGTGTCAACACATACATTGTGTTCACACTGTGTGTGCTAATACAAACATTTTTTGGTAAGTGTGTGTAGTTTTAATAGATACCGAATTTATATTTTCTATTTAATACATTGTTGTATATTACTGACATAGCTCAGTGGAAGACTCTACATCACATTGAACACAAAAGGTTAAGCAACATCTCGTAGTGATAGAACTGAGATGGGTGCCCATAAACAAATAAAAAAAAAACAATATATAAAAAAAAAACGAAAAAAAAACAAAAACAAAACAAAAAAAAAAACAAAAAAAAAACAAAAAAAAAACAAAAAAAAAAAAGCAACAGTAAGTTGATTGTGGCAAAAATATATATTATTGCGGTAATAGTTAGCATGAGTTTGCCACAACCAATAAATTGATTTTGGTAAAAATATATATTATTACAGTAAACGCTAACGTGAGGTTGCCACAACCATAAGTTGATTTCGGCAACCATCAAATTTCTATTGTTGCATTTTACTATTACGGTAATAGATCTCTTCTCTCATTTTATTTGCTTTCTACAATTAAAAACAAATAAATTATTAAAATTCAATAAATTCGATAAATTTGTTGAGACATATAAAATAATTTAATTTAAAATCATAGTTAATAAAATGTAAGTATTATGTGTTTGTATAGTCAAATTAATGTATTATGTTTAATTAATTACTGTTTATAGTAATTCAGAACATATGACCCCAACAACCTTAGAAATTGTTCTAACGTGTATTTTATGTTTATTTAATTTGTTTTAAAGTTTAAGGCAAACACTTCCAATCAATCATTATCAATATTAGAATGGAAAGCATAAGATAGAGATGAAAACCAATCTCTTAAATTAGATTCAAAACACGTTCCTTAAAAAAAAAATTTTTTTTTTATTCATATATTAAAAATAAACAAAAGCAAAAATTTTTGTTCTTTTATAACTACTATATACAGCAATATAGTTATATATGTGTAGATAAAAGTTTTCCCAAAGATTTCAATATTATTCGTTTAGTATAATTTGTATATGTATATAAATATAATTGTAAGTTTACCTATGAAATTTGAAAATATTTAGAGAACATATTTTCATATCTCATTTGAAAATAACATAGATTGGTGTTAAATTTTGTCATAGAGAGCTTAATATTAATATTCTTATTTTTTTTTTATATTTATTCATGCAAATATACATATTTTTCTGATAAATTTTGCTTGTGATAATATTTCATTTGGTAAAATATATAACACAATATGGAAAATTTTTGGTTTCTAACATTGATTGTATTTGAAGCAATATCTAGTAAAATAATTGCATTGATTTTTCGTTTTGTTCTTCAGCTTTGCTCTGTCGCTTGATTTGTTTTATGAAATATTAATATTTTAGAAGAAAATGACTTTATAAATAAATATAGGTTGTTGTTTGTGTATAACTAAAAACTTAATTTTGTAAAATTTACCTTTGAATTCTAAAATAATATTATAAAAAGAATATATAATTGTAAGGAAAACACTTTAATGGACTGACTATATATTTTGAACAAATTGATGACACAACACAAATTACTGAAAAACACATTATAAATGACTTCACGGATATACAATATTCGGAACGTCAAGGCTTTTGTTATAAATTTGAAAAAGGGTTTTTTCCTTTTATTTCTCTTATTTATATAGATATATTTTGCATCATTTTCACGAAAATTAGTCTTAGCATAATAATCTATATATCGACACAAATACGAGCATATAACATTTACTTCTGATTATTCGACAATACTATTTTATTGGAAATATTCTACAATTCAAATTAATTCAAAATAAAGGAAAAAATTTGATGATTAGAAATGATAATTAATTTTTAGTAAGGATTCAAATTTGATAATTTTTAAAAATTAAAAAACAAAATTTTTTTTTATGTTGTGATTTTTTATTTTTTATTTTTTTCAAATATGGAAATATGAAAAGCAAATTAATTTTTCACAAAAAAAAATATAACGTGACATCAATAAGAGTCATCACTGACAAAAAAATCTCTTCTATAAATAATATAAATCCAAAAAAAAAAAAAATAACAAAATCTCATTTTCCAGTATAATATATGAGAATGAAAATGATTAATATTTTTCCATTATTGAATGCGAGTAAGTGTAATATGTTCAAATGCATTGTGGAAATAAAGCAAACAAAACAAGTTAAAAAGCTTGAGGCATATTCATAATCTCATTGAAATTTTCATTGGGTATATAATATGTACAGTATAATAATATATAATTTAAATTAAACAAAGAGCTGGTATTTCTTAGACAAGGAATAATCATACTTAATAGTTATGTATACTTTTGTGGCAATTTTCTTAAGCACACGTTGTAATGTAAGTAAAAAATTTTAGATTTTTTTTTTTCAATTTGTTTGTTAATGGTTTCAACAATGTTTATTCTAAAGTGTTAGACAAATTTTAATTCAGATTTGTAACCATTATTTTAATTTTTTTTTGTATCTTATCTGAATTCGACAAAACATTTTTGATCTATGATATTTTTATAATCATCTCTATGAAATTTTATATTATAATATCAAAAAAGTCAACTGCCTTAAAATATGCAATTTAATTTCATAATGAAAACGTAAAAGTTTCATTGGTAAATAAAGAAAAACTAGTGGGCACTTAAAGCTCTGGAAGAACTTTTTCACCATTTGAAGTGAATCACCAAAGTATTATGGAACTTCTTCAAAACTTTTATAATTTTTTTTTTTAATTTTTTTTTTTTTTTTTAACAGGACAAAGATATATGATGTTATGGTATCCAACCATAAATCTTGATAATGTTTTTTTTCTATATTCCTTTAAAAGCACTCTTCTTCATTTTTGTTTTTTTTTTTTGCCAGAACAGTAGAAAGTTTTCTTTGTCCCTTTTTCCCTAGAAAATAATGCAATTGCATGCAATGTCATCGACTTATGAAAAATCAAAAAAAGAAAAATTCATATAAATAGTTGTTATACGTTAAAAAAAATAAATATATATGTATGTATATTTATATGATAAATTTGGTGTGCATCATAAACAAGGATAATAACGAGAAAAAAAAAATTAAAATTTATGCTTTTGAAAAGAGAAAGAAAACTTCAAAAAAATATATATATACAAATACATAGATATATATATTTTTTTCTTGGTTTTTCAAGTCTATTTTGTTTTTTTTTTTTTTTTTTTAAATTAAAAAAATAAAATGTAAAGAAAACTAAGGACAAACAATAATTGAACATAAAGAATATTTACTTGAATTTTATATATACATATATACGTGTATATATAACTTATATATATAACTTAAAAAATAAAATAAAAATAGCATAAATTTATGCAATATATTTTCCTTAAAAATGGATAAATATTATAAAAGATTTCAAAAAATTTTAGTTATGATATTCAAGAAAAACAACTTTATTTATTTATATAACAAATTGTTGGTCTTTTTAAAAGAATTTTGCTTTTTATCTAAAATGTCTGAAGGCATAAAAATTCATAAAGATGAAGAATTCATATTTTATTCTCTACAAATAATTATTTAAGACAATTATAGGGCAAACTATTCTCAATAGTGACTCATAATTAATAGTGATTTTTAGTATCTATTTTCATGTCAAAAATATATAATATAGATGAAAATTAGAATGCGATTTAAAAAAAAAAAAACTAAATATATATCATTTACAAAGCATTATTAATAACAGAAATATTAAAATCAAAATATAATTTGAGTGAGAATATAAATATTTTAATTTTTTTTTTCTAGTTCCTTTAACAATTGTAGAAGGCGTTTTAGCGAGACAAGCAATGCTTCCATGTGATATAACCCCTATGGAACGAGACGATGCTGTTTATATGGTTCTATGGTTTCGTGAAGGTGATGGTGAACCATTATATAGGTAATAAAAGTTAATTTTCTTAAACTTATTAACCCAACGTATACTAAACAGACATGCAAATTATTCGAAATATTTCCAACTACTAGTTCCAAATACTATTTCTATTTCTTCTATACCCAAATATACGAACTAGTTCTTAATTCTTATAAATGATTATTTTAGACAAGAAAAAGGCAGTATCTGGATTAATTACAAAAAAAGAAAAATTTAAAAGTCGAAATAAATGAAAAACAATTTATATATCTAATTATATAGATGTGGAAAATACATAAATTTTGTACACAAGTATAATATTGCGTAGAATACCCTATAAGTTTTAATGTAAAAAAAAATTAACTTTAAATTTCTAATTTATTAAGAAAAAATTAAATGAAGTTATAATGAAGATTTTTATGGGAATATATTTTAATTAAACCACATATTAGTTGACATTGAAATAAATAATTATCTCAAAAAAATCGCATGTAGTTCATGATTGTTTAATTTTGTATTA
This sequence comes from Hybos culiciformis, assembly GCA_964007475.1. Lineage (NCBI taxonomy): Eukaryota > Metazoa > Arthropoda > Insecta > Diptera > Hybotidae > Hybos > Hybos culiciformis. Next base: position 13,823,161 of record OZ023273.1, read on the forward strand.
TTTTTTTTTTAGTTTCGATGTGCGTGGACGTCAATTTGGTCAAGCAAAATTATGGTCATCACCGACTGCATTTGGTGCTCGTGCCTATTTTAGTAGTCAATCACATCCAGCGCAATTAAAAATTGATAATGTTAAATTAAATGATGAGGGCTTATACAGATGTCGTGTTGATTTTCGTAATTCACCAACACGTAATGTTAAGGTCAATTTAACAGTAATAGGTGAGTTTGATGTATAGAATATTATATATAATACATAATTTTGATTAATGTAGGCAATCATAACAAACTTAAAAATATTCTGGGTATATACATAATATACCTTCATGAACGATTGCTATAAAATGTCTTACTAACGTAAATAACATAAAAAAAAAGAATTGACAAAATATTTAAAAAATGAAAACAGGATGAAATAAATTTTTTTTAAATTTTCAAAATTATTTGACTTTGACTTTTCGGCAATAATTATGTCGAATTTTTACAAATAAAGCATGAGTTTCCGTTCATGAAATTTTCTTTTTTCATAGTTATTACTAAATGACACATAGTACTGTACTGTATCCATTTGGTCAGTAGTTCTTCAATGATAAATTTTGCACAAACAATTTAGAAATATTTTAATTTTTTTGAATACCAAATAAACTTAATTACAAAATTTTAGTACCATAATTAATTAAATAAGTAATTTGTTTTACTTTTTGTCTATTTCGATGGAATTAAGTCATTATGATAAAGAGCGATAAAAAAAAACATTTTATTGTCATGTTGGAAAAATTACTTAAAAGAATAATTACCGCTTTTTTTTTATTAATACATAAAAATCACGAACCAAAAAATAGTATTAATGTTAATCAAAATTTATAACATAGATGGACTCAAATATTGTGAATAAGAACAATAGCACATCGGGTTCTTTAAGAATAAATATGATTTTCATATAAGTAATTTTCTTGATTAACTTGAAAATGTTAAAAAAAAAATTTAATATAATAATCAATTTTAAAAATAGATTTGACGAACGAATTAACTAAATTGAAATTATTGCCGAGTATAATTCTTCTCATGAGTTTCAAAAAAACTATATGTCTAGATAATAATTTTGCTTAATGCTAGAGATAGAGTCGACGTAATTCACGCGCGTATGCGCGCGTAAAAAAAATAAAAAAAACCTGTTTTTTTTACCTGTTATGCTCAACGCCGTTCACATGCGAAAAACAAAAGAGAAAAATGTCAACAATAAAATAAAAGAAAAATAAATTCAAAAAAAAATCTAATTCAATTTTAATTTCTTTTGATTAATTTTAATTTGATCTTCTTGTTAAAGAATTAATAAAAATAAAGTTATAAATTAAATAAAATACAATAATAATTACAATTTTATAATTTTTAATAAAAAAGCAAATTTTTATAAAAATTAAAAAAAATAAAATTAAATTCCTAATTCCCGAAATTCTGTTTGTAATATTTTTATAATGCTTTTTAATTTATTTATAACTTAATAAAACATAAAAAATTTTAATAAATTTGCAATAAATAATTATTTAATTTTTATTTTTGAATATAATTATATTTATGAACTTTTTTATTTTATTAAATAATTATTTGTTTGTAAAATTTTTTTTTTTCTAAATACAACAAAATAAACAACACAATTTTTTTTTCTAATTACAACAAAATAAACAACACAATTATAAACAAATGATTTCCACAATGTACGGCGTAAAATACTGGGAAAGTTAAAATATTTCAACTTTTACGCGCGTAAGCTACGTTTTACGTCGTTGCGTATAGCCGGTCTCATACATTTTCATACAATTTGATTTTTTACGTGCATACACGCGCGTGAATTACGTCGACTCTATCTCTAGCATAAATCGTAAAGTGAATTTTGTAAATTTTGAATTTATTCAAAGGAAATAAAATCATAATAAAACGAAAATTTTGACATTTTTCTTACTAATTTAATTTTACTAAAATAAAAACTGAACTGTGGGTTTTAAATAGAAACAAAAAGAAGAAACATGGAAACAAAAAAAAAAAAAAAAAACAGTCATTCATATAAAATTTAGAATTAGAATTTTTTCACATACATTTCTAACATTTTTAATTTACATAAATTTTACGATATTTTTTTTTTTTTTATAGAAATTTCTTCTTGTTCCTTTTTATTTTATTTTTTTTTAATGTATAAACGAAAAAAAACCACGCAATTCACTGATGTTAAAACATTTCATCATTTAAAAGCACATTCGTTAAATCATTTTTCAAATAAAATCTGTGAAACCATTGCCACCAGCTATCACGTACAAAAAATAATTTTTTTTGGCCAGATTGCTTGTACAGTGCAAGTCAAATCTTTAAAAAGAAAAAAAAACCTGCTACATGTGTATAATTGTAAGCATGATTGTTGGGTATAAAAAATGGTTGAAAAAATAAATGTTATGTAGAGGCTTAATACTGGGTTTAAGGGTTTTTCATCAAGACTTATATTCATAAAAAATGTATGTTCTAAGTTGAATAAAACAAGTTTCATTAATATTGTCAATTTAAATAACACTGCATATAATTTCTTCAACATAATTCAAGCAATGTTAAGGAACGTCTTGGAGGTGTAGCGATACTGCTAAGAGCAACTAAATCAACTAAACCAAAAATAATCTGCGACGTAAACGTGTTACTATATATGCATATTAAGTACTCTTATAACTCTTTTTTTTTTATTTCCCCTTAATGTTGAAAATAAATTCTTTTATTTTATCTTGCTTTTTTATTTGTTCAAATATTTTTTTTTTTATTGTGTCAATCAAACTTTTAATGAATGAAAATTTGATTGATAAAAAAAAAATTTTTATTTTTAAATTTCAGAAATTTGAAATTCAAATAACAAGTACAAGGAGAAAATATACTTTAGTTTCAATATACTTTAGTTTCAGTTATTACTAAAATTTATTTTATATCGTAATCTAAATTAAGGATCTGAATCAATTTTAATTTGATCATTAATTTTTGATTAAACAAAAAATAATTTGATTTGAAAATATATGTTAAAAATTTATGAAGCTTTAAAATATGCATAATTCAGTGCTTGAGTCTAACTATTAGGGAGATTCCAGTTTTTATGAGAATACGAAATCAGAACATTTATCTGTTTATAAACTTGGTAAATTTGTTTCAGATATGAAATACTTATTAGAATTTTTTTAAGATTTTCTTTTTTTTTTAAACAAATGGTAATGGCAAGTGGTAATATCTTAATATCTATATAAATAAATTTTCCTTCTATTTTTTTTTTTTTTTTCAGAGGGATAATAATAATAATAATAACAATAATATAACCATTTTAACTTTCAAAAAAAAAAAAAAAAAATACTTGCAAAAGTGAAGCTTTTTAAATTTAGGAATAATTCCGCATAACGAAAAGAAAATGACATTTTTTTTTTTTTGCCTTCGTACAAATTGTGCCGCACGAATGAAACATCTTGTGGTGTTTTTAAAAAAAAATTGTATTATATGTATATTATATATATGTAAATATTTCTTTGTTTTACTTAGAAAAATTAAATTTTTTCCTGTTTTTTTTTATATTTTTACAATGCTTTCTTATGAAGAAATTTATATTTGGTACTTTTAAGTACATAATTTTAACGTATTTTCGTAAATTAAGTATAAATTCACCGTAATAAATTGAGATAATGTATAGAAGATTTTGAAAGAAATTTTAGGAAATATAGTCGATGTGAATAAAATTTGACATTTGTTTCAATTAAGGTTCAAGTTTTTTTTTTGATATTTTAATTTTCATTCAGCTTTTTAGTATTATCCTGTGATCTAAATTAAATATGTCTATTTGGAGAAAGATTTTTATAGTAATTTTGGCTGGAATAAGTATTTATTCATTCATCAATAAATTAATTTTTATTTCTAATATATTCAGTTTCAGATGATCAGATGGTGTCCAATGATTTTTTTCAATTAATTAAAGTTTTTTATTTCAAAAATTTTTAAAATAGTTCCTTGTATTATGAATAATAGTAGATTATTGTATATGTAAACTAAATTTGTTATTAATTAAGAGTTCTGTATACACAAAAATACATTGACACGAGTCAATACTTATATCACGAGACCGAAGGTCGAGTGATATAAATTGACTCGTGTCAATGTATTTTTGTGTATACAGAACGAGTTATATAACAAATTTTGTTTACATATCCAATATACTGTTTTAATGCGTAGGGGAGAGGTAGTTGCAAAGAGAGAATATTTTTTCTTCTCATTTTTTCTCATTTTTTTTTTTTTTTGTATTTGGCTGTATTGAAATATTGTGAGAGATATTATGTTTGTTTAGGTATAAGTAATATTCAATACAAAACATCTAAATGATTTCATTATTTACGCTGATGCATCTAAATTTTTTCATTATATACGCTGATGCATCTAAATTTTTTCATTATTTATGCAGATGCATCTAAATGATTGCATGTGTATTGACGCATATAATACTCCATTTAGTGATCTAAATTCTATAGCACTAAATACAACATAACGATCCCCAACACATTAAAAATTTTAATTAATTTTTTATTTCTAATTTAAAGCTGCGTATTTATTTTTTGCGGTATTTTTTTTTTAATGAAAAATATAAACACATAATACTTGTATCAATTGATTTATTTAAAAAATAATAAAATTTAGCTAACAGCATTATCTTAAATAATATTAGTTCTTTTTTGCTTCCAGTAAGAAGATAATGATGAATTAGGTTTATTTATCTTTATACTTTGTGCATATGATAATAAATTCTGGTAATAAATTCTGTGATTTTTATTGAGTGAAAACGTAGAAATACCTTCCTTATTCATATTTTAATTTATAATTTGTATGTGCATAACATAATTATTATATATTATGATTTGTCCAAAAATTTTTATATTAATCTTAAAATATTTATAATGTATGTGTTATCTTATTTTATCTAGTTTGTAATCTTAAAGTAGCAGGTTTTGATACTGCAACAAATATATTTCATCTTATTTGATATCCATCATAAACTATAAAATATTTAGAATAAATGACGCAGCCTTCAATATAATTAAAAATTGATTAAAAATCTTATCTCTTTATTAAATTTCATTTATTTATTTCAGTACCACCAGAACGGCCTATTATCTTTGACGCACAACGCCATAATAAAGCTAAAACAGTAGAAGCTTACAATGAAGGCAGCGATGTTGTTTTAATATGTGAAGTTAACGGAGGTAATAAGTCAAAATAATTTTAAATGTTCAGTTTCGACTTTTTATTCATGAATTCAAGAGTAAAGGTACATTAAAGTCAAAATAAATGTGATTTTCTTTTATAATTTTTTTAGGAAGACCTCGGCCAAACGTTACATGGTATTTAGATAATGCTGTAATAGATGATTCTTTTGAACAGAGACCAGATGGTGTTACAGTTAACCATTTATCGTATCCAAATATTGGACGACAACATTTAGATTCACGTTTAGTTTGCATGGCGAGTAATACGAATTTAACACCACCAAATAGTAAAGTTGTAATATTAGATGTGAACTGTAAGTTTGAATGAAAAGAAATATACTCTAAATTAATTTTCATCAAATATTTTTTTTGTTAGAAATTTGATATGATTCGCTAATTAGAATTTACTCTCATTCCTGGAAAAATTGATTTCAAAGAATTTTGTTTACTTGCGTTAGATACCTATACATGATTTAATTCCTGTATTAATGATTTATTATGTCATGTCAATTATTTTTCAATAATACTGTTCTGTAGCAAATAATATAGACCTAAATATGTGTAATGTATCTGTTCAAAGGTATACATAATGTTGATTTAATTTCCTATAAATTGAAATCATTATGGAATACAATAACGATGTTTTGGTTGACAACTTTTGCTCAATGCATTTAGCTACATGTGTTGTAAAATAATTAAATTCAAATTTAAAAAAATTTTTTTTGTATATATCGTTAATGGTATATAGCAAGAATTTTTCTTCAAATTATAGTAGATAATGTAATAACTACAGAAGACAATAAATGTGAGCTCTTTTCGTTCATTCACTATTGAACAAGTAGTTATTGTCATTTAAGATAATACGGAAAGAAATTTAAATTTAGAATGATATGAACGTCAAGAACATCCTACAACTCTTTTTCACTAAAAGGCTAAATTTATATCGTTCTTTGGCAAAGGTCCATGTATCTATGTAAATATAGTTAAAATATTTTTTTGCTATTTAAGTTGACAAAATTTTTAACTGCTTTGGAATTTTTTGTCTAATTTGTCTTTTAATATTTTTATTCACCTTTTTTATTTCCTTAAACATTGTGTGGAACCTAATACTAATAAAATATTATATTGTTAATTTTTAATATAATTTTTTTTTTCGATAATTTTTCTTTCAGTAAAACCAATTGCCATTCATATTATAACAAAAGATAAATTTATTTCGGCTGATCGTACATATGATTTTGAATGCAAAAGTTCTGGTTCAAAGCCAGCGGCATTAATAACATGGTGGAAAGGAAACAAACAAATTAAAAGATTAGCAAAAAATGTAAAAAAAAAAAAAAAATTTAATTTTGGATAAAAAATACTTTATTTTCTTTACTTTCCTAATTTTTGACAGTTTTCTGAGTCTGACAATCAATCGTTGAGCATTTTGACATTTACACCAGCGAAAGATGATGATGGAAAATATTTAACATGCCGTGCTGAAAATCAATTCATACCAAATAGTGCTATTGAGGATAAATGGAGATTAATAGTACATTGTAAGTATAGAAAAAAATATTACATTTTGTATATAATAAATTTTCTTTTTTGCATTGTAAATTTATCACATCGTTTTTTTTTTGTTTTTTTTTTAAGTAACATCGTTAGTGGTTGGAACAAAAAACTTTTCAATATGTTCCTCTCAGTACTAATGTATCGCTATATTTTAACTTTATTCTGTTGCTAAGTTGAACCAAGTTGTTCAAATTATATATCATTTAATTTTTTAGCTGAAACATTCGGTTTCTTTGAACAATGAAAGACCGCGAACCTCTTATGCGTTCTTTTATCTTCGAATGCCGTCACTTAAGAAGCAAATAAAACTTTCTATATAAGTATAAAGTACTATATGCAAGTAGAAAGTATACTAAGCAAGTTAGAGTTCTACATGAAAGTAAAAACAAAATTTAAATAATAACATTCATGAAAAAAATTTTCTCATTTTTTTTTTAAATTTATTATTCAAAATTTTTTGCATATAAACTATATAATAAATGTACGTTATGAATTTTGTTGAGATTATGTATTTCAACAAGCATAAGCTGCTCTTCTGTTTCGACTAAATTAGGTATATTTTTGTTTAAATGATCTGTATAATAAAAACAAAATGCCAGGCAGAAAAAAAAAATTGTGGAAAATAAATTGCTTTCCTTTCATTTGGTATTATTATTATTATTTTTTTTTTAATATTTTTTACGAAGGATTTTTATTTCCTCTCTTAATTTCCTTTTTTTTTTCAAGTTAAGGGTGGTTTTTATAGCTGAACATTAAAGCTCAGGTCATCATAAAAATTTTTGTTATGAAAAAAAAAAAAAAACAAAAAAAATGCAAACAAATTTTTCCTCCAAAAATCCATTTTAATAAAATTAAAAACGCCAAAAATTCATCCCCTTTTATCACTGAAAAAAAAAATAAATAAAAATAAATAAATAAATAAAAAAAATAAATTAAAGTACTTGAATATAAAAAAAAATAAAAATAGAAATAATATGAATTAGAAAAGTTCACCGATTCAAAACAATTTTCATTTTAGGTTTTGTATCGTTTTAATATTTTCATTTGGAAATTTTTAATTGCTTTCCATTTATATATGTATATTATAAATTTATGCATATTATATCTCTACAGATATATGTTTAAAAAAATTTTTTTTTTTGTGAAAGAAAACGTCCTGTAAAATATTGTTAGGTTATCAAAAAATAGTTTATTCTTATTTAACTTTTTTAAAGATCTTAAAATTAATAATGTTTTATTTACTTCAAGGCATGGGAAGAAAATGTTGAGAAACTCATACCTAGTATATTAGAAGATATAAATTCATTTCGGAACAAAAAATAATGACATGCATTTTCTCAGCTAGATTTTATTATAAATAATGAGTTATAAACTTATTGGAAAATAAACAAAGCAAAGTTCGTCCTGTATAATTCTTCCCAAATAATTCTTTTAAAAAGGTATTAGCAATTCAAGATTCACCTGCATGAGTAATTTCAATGTTATCTAAATTATATTATATTCAAATTGGATTAAATTTTAATTAAAATAATGAATGACTCTCTTGTAGGGTTTCCATTTTTACCCCTTTGAGGGGTAGACTACCCCTTTTCGTCATGATTTACATAGATATACCCCTTTACGAAAATCGGTAAAGGGGTAGACAAAATACCCCTTTTCTTAAAATATTATAAGTGTGTCTTATATATGCGGACAGATTTCTGTTAATTTATGACACCAAATTCCAGAAGAAATGTAAAACTTACTACAACTTTACAACGAAATGCGAACTCTACTACAAATACTGTTACTGATTTGTCAATTCTAACTTTAATGTAGTGATTTTTTTTAGAAAAACTAAAAATTCCGAATTATTAAAAAATAATTCGAGACAACGACAAATATATTTGAATTATTAATATTAATGTTTATCTACTTTAAGCTTTGAAATTCGGCTTTTTTTGTCATTTTATGTTTAGAACTTTTGTGTTAATTATTATTTGCAATTTATTTTTAAAATACTAATAATAGAACTTTTGTAAAAGACTGTTTTATTTATCATATGTGAATATATTTTCAAGTAATTGTAAGTAATCGTGATGTGTAGAAATGTGAAAAAAAATAAATTCATATTTTTTAAATTTTTTTTTCTCAATATTCTATCTACCCCTTTTTTTGAAAAAAAAATCTGGCAACCCTACTCTCTTGTACTTAAACACCCAAAAGCAATGTCTAAATAATATATAATGGAACAATTCAATTTTCAAATGCAAAAAAAAAGCAGAATATGATCTTTTAATTAAAAAAAACTATATAAAAACTTCATGTGAATAGTTTAATATACTTTTATAGATGAAAACAATTGTATTTAAAAAAAAATAAAATAATATTTATAAAAAATAAAATAATTTATTTAAAAATTTTTTTTTTTAACATTGCAATTGCTTAGCAATTTTAATAAAATGAATAAATTTAACATATATTTTAATTATATATATATACATATATATATATATATATATATATATATATATATATATATATATATATATATATATATATAAAATATAAATTACAATTTTTATTTGGAAAAATGCTTTACAACAAATATTTGATAGATTTTTTTTTTTTTTAACTTTATTTGTTTATAATTTTAAGAAGAAAAAATTTATTTGTTTATTTTTTATTTTTTGTAAAAATGTAATAAAAACCATTAAAGTAATTGCTTTTGTTTTATATTAAAGCGTTATTAAATAGCTTTTATTAATAAGAACGAAATTTTCTTTATATAAAATTTATGGTCTTGCTTATTACTCAATAAAAACAGTAGAGAAAAAAATATGACCCTTAAAAAAAGTTATTTTGATTATTTTGAATTTTTGTTTTATGTACAATGTGCATAATAAAAGTCTCTATTTACTATTATAAAATATCAATTAAAATGTACATTTATTTTTGGGATAAAATTACAAGAAAACGTTTCAAAACTTTCAAAAATTAAACAGTCGCACTCGGCCTATCCAGCCTTAAGGCCGAGCACAGTTCCTTAATTAAGTATTTTAGCAATAACTGATAAGATTTCGATAAAATATCAAATAAGTATATTATGGCTAACTTTTTGTTTTTCTCTATATCTATAATAAAAACCATATGCAAACTATCAAAATTGTTTTTACAAATATTCGCAATAATATGTTCTAACTTTTTGTCCAGATTTTGAAAAATTATTCTATTAAATAAAAACAAAAATTTCAATTAATAGTTTTAAAAAAAAGAAATTGTTAATTAAATACAATTCGCCAACGGATAGACAAAATAATAATATTTATAACAGAAATACCATAATTTAAATGTTTCAATTATAAAAAAAAAAAAATTAGAGCAGAAATTAAAAAAAAAAATTTAATTTTGGAAAAAAAAAATTTTTCTTACTAAATAGAAAATAAGTCATATTAACCGATTTTCAACAAAAGCATAATAGTAGATTATTGTATATGTAAACTAAATTTGTTATTAATTAAGAGTTCTGTATACACAAAAATACATTGACACGAGTCAATACTTATATCACGAGACCGAAGGTCGAGTGATATAAATTGACAAGTGTCAATGTATTTTTGTGTAAATACAGAACGAGTTGTTTACATATCCAATATACTGTTTTAATGCGTAGGGGAGAGGTAGTTGCAAAGAGAGAATATTTTTTCTTCTCATTTTTTCTCATTTTTTTTTTTGTATTTGGCTGTATTGAAATATTGTGAGAGATATTATGTTTGTTTAGGTATTACGTAATATTCAAAACGAAACATCTAAATGATTTCATTATTTACGCTGATGCATCTAAATTTTTTCATTATATACGCTGATGCATCTAAATGATTTCATTATTCACGCAGATGCATCTAAATGATTGCATGTGTATTGACGCATATAATACTCCATTTAGTGATCTAAATTCTATAGCACTAAATACAACATAACGATCCCCAACGCATTAAAAATATTTATATTAAAAAAAAACAATGATAAGTATATAATAAAAATAAAACACTATGAATTTATGTTGAATTAATTACAATCGTCAAAAATTCAATGTAACCTCTTCTTCAACTTTAATCAGTAATAAGATAATTTGAAATTTCAACAACAATTTTTAAAAAGGTCTAGAAAGGCATTTCATTTACGTAAGTAAATCGCATATGTCCTTTTTAAAAGTGCTAACATAACTTATTAAAAACTTCTATTATTGTTGAAAATTGAATTGTAACATTGTTAATATTGTTGCTATGGAAATTTTTGAGTTGCAAGAATATTTTTTTTCTGGAAACGTATTCTAAATTTTATTTTTTTAATTTAAATCGAGATTTTCTGCCTGCTTTAAAGTTATTGGCAATATATAATTCTCAATTTCATAAGAATAAATTATTTTTTACAGCAGAATTCGAAGAAAATGAGCGTAAATAATTTTGAAAATTCACACATAACAAATTTTCTTCGAAACAACTTCGTTTTAATATAAAACTACAAACTACATCTTTTCAGTTAAAAATATTAATTTTCCGAGTGTGGAAAGTTCCAGAATGGTTTAATACTTCAGAAATTAGTAACATTCTGTATTGCTAGCTTGATATAACTAATCTGAATTACGTAATTTTTGTTTTATTAATAAAATACATTGAAAAATTCTTAGAAAATTCAAACATTTTTTTTCTATTGATTTTTTTATTTCAAAATTAATTTTATACATTAAACTGCTTTTACACATGCATTTTTACTTATATTTATACTTATAACTTTTTTTTTTTTAAGTCAAATCTTTAGTTATATTATTTACTTATGTCAATTAATAAAAATATATACCTAATCTAATAATGACTATGCAATTTAATTTATCGATTTGTTTTTACATACAGAATAAAGCCTTCAACAACTAGAAGTATTAAGTAAAAAACTAGAAAAAAAAAAATTAAAAATCTACTACTGTAGCCAAAAGAAAAAGTTTATGTGAATTTTTTTTTAATATCGTGAGGTGCAATCAAATCGAAATGCGCATTAAGAAAAAGTCAAGATGAAAGATATTTATATACGTATACGAAAATAAATTCAATTTTAAACTGAATTCTATAAATTTTTATCTCAAATACATTATATACATTATATAGTTATTGAAGAAAAAAAATAACTCTCACCTTTTCTTCTATATAAATAAAAATGCATACATTTATAATTTTTCACTAGGGGATGAAGATCTGTAAAAAGAATCATTAAACACAAGTTATCAAAAATTATTCATATGTAGGGTGTGGTATTCTTTTACAAAAATTAATTTCCCACATATTTTCGTTAGTAACCGATTGAGCAAAATTTTATTCAAATTCTATATAAATTGAGATCAGTAAATTTGGAATAGTTGATTTTAGTTTTAGTTCATTTTTACAGGTTTCATTTAGATTCATTCTAAATGAAATCTGAAAATCATTTTGGTAAAAATCTATGGAAAAATACATTTTTAAATTTTTTTTTTGAATTTTTAATCTATAAATATTCACCAATTTCAAATTTTAGAACCTTTTTATAAGTTTTTGTATCTTTTTTACATCGTACTTTGCCATTCTTTTTATTTTGAACTTTGTATAACTCTGAAGAAAAAAAATGTATTTACTTAAAAATGAATACCCTTTACTTTATTTGTTGGTCCGTTATTTAGCTTATACATATATTCATGTATTTTTTTCAAAAGTTCTTCACTAAAAGAAAGGCGGAAAAAGGTATAAAAATTTTTTTTTAAAAAAAGGAACATTTTTTGACGAAATTTGGGTGTTTTTTGGTAAATATTTTAAAGCATAATTTTTCAATTAAGTACATATCTATTTTTTTTTAATTTTCATTATATTAAAAAAATCACAAAATTTCACAAAATTTCTGAACAGCAACAACAAAGTATATTTATAACAGAGTTTTGTGTAAAATTACGTAAATTGCTATAACTATTCGATATCAATACAAATATTTGTAGCGCCTTTTTCCGCTTCAACGTCACATCCATATTTCGTCAAAATTCCCAAATGTGAGAGAACGAGCTTTGGAGATTCGTTTTCAGTTCGCACCTCGAGAATGTGGAATGCTCTCCCATTAAAATTGTTCCCGACAGCTGGCGCACGTTTGATTTACGGCTTGTGCCGCTTTAAGAAAAGTGTACATGATTACCTACTAACTATCCCACTTTTAAATCCCGTCTAAACTTCCTTTCCATTATCAAATCCATGCTTCTTTAAGCATAAAAGGTATCCCACCTAGTGATTTGGTAACTTTAATAAAAAAAAAATAAATCAGTTCTATCATCAACATTTAGAAAAAAAAGTAGGTTTATAAGTGAATAAAAATTTCAATTTTAAAACTTTATTAAAATGTTAACCAAAAATTTTTTAAAAATAATTTACTTTAAAACGATTCTAAATCAAACCAATTATAATAGATTAAATTAAAACCTTAAAAATCAGCTCCTTATAGCATAAATATTCCAAATTTACTGATCTCTATTCATAAAAAAAATAGAATTGAAATGAAATTTTTCCGAATCAGCAGCTATTTATAAATGTGTACCTAACGAAAATATGCGGAAAATTTATTTTTGTACTGTAATAACAGTGAAAGAATACAATATCCTATGTACATGAACATTTATACTATTTATAACGTAGGTATATACATATATATATATGATTGCTCAAATAACGTAGATTTTTCACATTGATTTTATTTTATTATAATTTTTTTTTTCAATTTTCATTTTGTGAAGATGCGATTTCGAAAAGATTTAGGTGCATAAAAATTGAATAAAAAAATAAAACTATAAAATTTGTTATATTATGATGGTTAAAACTTTCAATATCTTTTTTAACCACAATCTTAGCTTGTGTATTAGACAGAATCGAACGAATGATTATGTTTGTAAACACACCAACACGTCGAAGTAAAGTAAGCATTCGTTATACCGAAAAATGCTGTTGGAATTTAGCAAAACAATTTAAAAAATTTGTACATTATGTAGGTGTGTAAAATTATTTCGAAAGAATTGTCTCCTAATCGCTATATGAGTTTGTTAAAACATTAGTAAACAAATTTATTTATTTTTTATCATAGTTTGAATTTAAAATATGAAAATCGAATTGAATTTAAATATGAAAATGAAAATTGTGCATTTATTATTTATTTTATTTATTAAATTTATTTATGTAAAAACAACTTCACTTTTTCATACAAAAAAACATTTAAAAAAATATAATTAAAAAAAAAGCCTTCATCATGCTAATACTCAGAAAATAATATCAAAAACCTTTTTTTTTGGTCAGTTAGAGCTAAACATCCATTAAAATTAAGAAAAAGATAATAATTTTCATCTACATTATTATTTATATGTTGAGAAATTTTTGCTTTTTGGCTAGACGCCATATATACACTTTTTTTTTCCCCTGATTTATTTTCTGGTAAAAAATTCATAATCTCATTTTAAAATGCATCCAACAGTAAAAACAGATAAGAAATTTTTATTTAAAATAGATATAAATTAGATTTAAATTATGAACAAAAAATTGCTGGGAAAATCTTTTTAGTTTATGATTTTCATTTTTTATTGGCTCAGTTAATATTAATAAGTTTGCAGGTAAAATATATTGTTTATGTTCGAAGATGAGTTAAGCCTGTGTTTAAATAACATTAAACAATTTCAGATCAGTGGAACTGGTGGTGTAATTGCAAAAATCTTTACAACAGCACTAAAACCAAAAGCCCAAGTTTTTGTAATTTATTTGGGATTAAATAATTCCGAACTAACCTATATTAAAATATTTTACAAACCTATCAAAATATAAAATTCATATATCACACAAAGGACTCAGTCAGGCTCTCAGTAAATAATTTCTCTTGTGATTTATGAGGAGCAAAAACTTTATCCAACTAGTGTGGGAAATTCTTACGTACATGTCATTATCGATAAAATCAAACGTGAAAGTTATAACAGCTTAGCAATGGAATTGAGTAAACTTGATTTATAAAAAAAATATCTTATTCCATAAATTCAATAATTTTTTTTTCATTATTGAAGAAAAACTTATAATTTGCAATGCTGAAAAAAAATTTTCATCGCTGAAGGCCTCTAATAAAAAATTCTTATTGCAAATATAAGGAATCATCGGAACATTTTGATCAAGTTGTTAAATTTATTTTACTTCTAAATTTTATTTTCTTCATTTTTTTTCTAGCTATAAAAATATTATTATTCAAATAAAATTCACAATTTTAATAATTTGCAAAAAAAAAAAATAACTATTTCTAAAGTGACAATCCAATTTTAAATTTCCTTTCTTAGATCAGCCAATTGCTGTAATGAGAATGGGAACATCATTAAATCCTGATGATATTAAAGAAGGCGATGATGTTTACTTTGAGTGCCACATTCATTCAAATCCACGTCCTTACAAAATGTCATGGTATCACAATGTAAGTAAATAATAATAAAAAAAAACGTTTCAATTATATATATATGTTTCTTTTTATGTACATACTTACATATTTTTATTTTAAGAGTACTTTTCTAAAAAAAAAAAAAAACAAGGAAAAATACAGGAAAAATAGTAGACGAAATGTACTTAAAGCTTTTTTGTTGAGAAAAAAAAAAAAATTACCACAGATTTATTTTTATTTTGGATAGAAATCATTTTGTAAGTAAAAAATATTATTTTTTTTTTTTGTAGACTTTATTTAGCTTTATTTTAAGTAAAGTTAAGCTAATAAATATTTTTATTACTTAACAATAAAATATTGATGATGTACTTGTTAGTATACGTCAAGAATTTATTATAAAATTTTCCATTTCTTTACTTAATGTTTGGAGTGGATTGAAAGTATGCTAATTTATTTTTATTTATATAAAATTGAAATATAATATTGTGAGTGATTGTTACTATGTTTCCATGAAACAGATT
Organism: Hybos culiciformis; assembly: GCA_964007475.1. Lineage (NCBI taxonomy): Eukaryota > Metazoa > Arthropoda > Insecta > Diptera > Hybotidae > Hybos > Hybos culiciformis. The sequence goes on from OZ023273.1 coordinate 13,838,944, forward strand.
TGAGTTGGAATATTTCATATTAAAAACCCAATCGTGGAAACATAGCATGTATTGTACTAGGCATAAAATACTATTTAATGACATAAACTAATGAAGTTTCGCTTCCAAGTTATTCTAAAATATTTTTCATGCTAGTTTTTAGTCAATCCCATTTTTTATAAACTTTATGATGAATTTATAGTGTATAGAAAACAATATTTCAAGCAAGAAATTAGATCTTATTTTCAACGATTATTTACTAAAAGCTGAATATTACATATTTTCAGAATTTTTATCCGTACATATTTACAATTTACAAGTCGCGATAGGTGTATAAATATTTTTTAACATAATAAAGATTCGAAATTATCTAACACTAGAACATTACACATTTTAATTCTAAATTTAAAAAAATTTGCATGAATTTATTTTTCCATCCATCCTATTTTATTCCACAATACCTGTTACGAAGTTTGTGCTTGTTATTTTTTATGACCTATTCATTCTTTCATTTTTTTATGCAAGAAGAATTGTTACTTCAAAGTAGCAATTTGTTTTTATTTTTTCCTTCATTAATTTTAATTTTTTCACCCTTTTTAGATTTGGATTAAATTTTCTTATTTTTCTCTATTGTATAAAAATTCAGAAAAGTTATATATATTAAAAATAATTTCAAAAAAATTTGTAATATTTTTAAATAAAGACTAAATATTGGAGAGAGTGTACTTTAACATTATTATTCAAAATCAAAGACTTTTAAAAAGCAATAATAATAATAAAGGTTTCTCAAAGGTTATTGCTGTAAATATCACTTACTAATTCAATTTAGAAAGTTCAAAATATAATAATATGACATTTTCTGTTAAAATACACAACATATTAATCTTTTTAGGACTTAACAGAACTAGGATTATAATTTTATGAATAATAAAATAATACACATAATGACTTTGTTTATTGCAGGGAAATGAATTGCATCATAATGTTTCTGCTGGAATTATATTGTCAGATCAATCATTGGTTTTACAAAGTGTTGCACGATCATCTGCAGGCGATTACACTTGTTTAGCAGCGAACACTGAAGGAAAGGGTACGAGTAATCCTGTTACTTTAAAAGTTCGATGTAAGTATTCTCAACTTGATTTGTTTCGTGAAACAAATATCATTGCATTTATATAAATTTAGAGAAGTGGGTTCTGCGATACAATTTAAATTAACCAAAATAAATTTCTTCATTATTATAACATTATTTTATTTATTTTACTTTGAATTTCGTTATATATATTTACAAACAAAAATTATTTTGAAATTCATTATTGAAAAGCATAATTATTATTATATACAAATTTAAAATGTGTTTTGAAATACAAATATTTGTCATATAATTCTGAAATTTACACATCTCTAATTGTGTGTCATACAGCCAGAATCAATTTCCACTCAAATTAACTTTAATAATATAATAATGTTCCTATTTAAATTATGTATCAATTTTAAAGAAAATTGTACATACACACACATATTTACATAAAAATTATGAAAATTTTCTGTTTTCATAATTTTTTGTTTATGGAAAAAAATTTGCATTTGATTTAATACACACATTTAATATAACATTTTATGTACATGTTTGTGCAATATCTGAATGTTTGAAAAATTTATCTTATTTTGATTATAATGTACATATTGTTCATTATAATTTCATAAATTCTAATATTCAATTCAAACTACTTATATTTAATTTTTAATATTGTTTATGGAAAATATTTTTATACTATTTTATGGCAGAAGATCAATAGAGCTTAATTTTTTTTTTACATTATGTGGAAAACAAATTCATTTTACATAAAAATCATGAAGTGTAAAATTTTTATTAATTTTTTATTCCTATTGAACTTTGTTCACTATAATTTTAATAATAAGATAATAATAATAATAATAATAATAATAATAGAAAAATAAAACGACTAATATGCAGATTTATTTACCTATAATAAGAGAAATGACAAACTTATAAAAATATCTGATACATATAATAAATACATAATATTATCATCTACTTTGAGAGTACATATTCTTAAAACTAATTCTCATACTATAATACTTTAAATATTATAAATTTTTAATATTGTGAATTGTGTACATTATAATTTACACATAATATGGTATACACTTAATTGTAATGATTTTAATTAGAAATCACAATTCCAGATGCACCAATTTGCTCACTTGAACATGAAGAATTACTGGGAGCATTAAAACATGAAACATTATCGCTAAAATGTGAAGTTGATGCCTCACCACCAGCTGAAACATTTCATTGGACATTTAATTCATCTGGAGAACAAACTGAGTTGCCGTCTAAGCTTCACTCCAGTGAAGTAAGTATTTAAAGATCGTGAACGACAAAAAAAATCAAGATTTTAGGTTTAGATTTCATTATTGTTATTGCATATATATATATATGTCAAAAATCAAACAAGAGATAATGAAGTATTAATATTTTATCCTTCTTTTACACAAAAAATTATTAATTTTTTTTTTTTTTTTTGATAATTAAAAGTATTCTTTCAAATTCTCATTTCAGACAGGACTGTCACGTTTAAATTATACACCAACTTCAGATTTAGATTATGGTACAATTTCATGTTGGGGAAGAAATTCAATTGGTGTTCAAAAATCTCCATGCATTTTTCAAATTGTTGCAGCAGGTAAGAATTAATACTATTTTACAGAAATTTTTCAATATTTCAAAATATTATATTTCATTATTAGGACGCCCATTTCCATTACAAAATTGTACTGTTACTAATCAATCATCAGATTCACTACAAATTGAATGCATTGATGGATTTGATGGTGGATTACCTCAAGGATTCTTATTGGAATTGATTGAAACTCATTCATTACGTTTAATCAGAAATGTCACATTACTAGTGAGTACAAAAAAAAAAAAATAATTAACATCATTATACGATACGTGCATACATTATGAGTTTAAGTGATTGATAATAAGACTATAAGAGTTTTATATATATAGACATAATATGTTTACCTTGTTATTGATGAAGCGAAGTTTTTTAATGATGTTGAGATGTAATCAAGATTTCATTATTATTTATTTTAAAATTATATGACTTTTGTATTTTTATTATGTTCATTATCTTGACAGTATTTTATATAGTTAATTGAAAGAATTGTGCATATTTTCATTAAATATATTATAATTAAGAATATAGGAACAAAATTTATGCTACTATGATGATTAAAAATTATTAAATAAAAAAAAAGATAAAATTTATATCAAAGCGAGTAGAGAACAAAATGGAAAAAATATGTACATATTGCTCAGTATATTTACACAGCGTTTCATTGTATTAAAACTTCAAAAACATTGTTTTTTCAATAAACAAAGATAAAGGTGTCTTCGAGTTGGATCGTTACTTTCGTTCGACCTAATTTGCACTTTAATGCTTCTTAGTGCTCCTTAAATCACTTTTCCATTATCTAAATTTTGAACTAAAAACTAGGGAAAGTAATTTTGAGATATAATTTTAAAACTTAAAAAATCTTAATTTTGTTTCTACAAGTGCAATGAGCAATCTTTCATTTAATATATCTGTAATTAATAACATCTATCAAAGATAAATGAAAAATGAAATTTAGGAAAAATTTTGTACTATTATATGTCAAATTTTCTATGATGACATTTTCTTTAGTTTCCATTTTCTTTGTCTTTTATCGAGTGTTATAATTATTTTATTTATTCACTCAACTTTTGAATTAACCTCATTATTCATATAGTCACATTTCTTTTCAAAGACCTTAAGTATATATTTTGAATAAAAAAAAAGTGCTTGTTTATTTTTATTTAATCTTTCAAAAATTTTCTTACATGTTTTTTTTTATATTAAAGTTTGAAAAACTTAATAATAAAATTTTAAAGTTTTCCACAATTTCTGAGTACACAAGGAAAAAAAATATAGAATAAAATAAAAGAAAAAAATAAACATCTGACATAAAAACTAAATTTTGTACATAGCATTCAAAAACTTTTAACAATATTTTAGTATTAAAATGCATTTTAAATCATATTATAAAATTTTAATACCATGTATGACATCTTAAATTCACCAAGAAATTCTTCTTTAAACGGGAGACAAATTGAAAAATTCTCTTGGGTTACAAAACAACAAATTTATTATTATTTTTTTTTTTTTTTCAACTTGTCTTCTAAATTTTATGCATTTCATAATGTGTTTATTATGTTATATTTTATATACATGGATAGGATATTTATTTATGAAAATAAAAGTTCGAAAAATATAAGCTATCGTCTCAAAATTTTGGAAGTGTGTTTTCAAATTTTGAACACATTACCATTATATTTACATGACATACATATACATTCAAACATATCGTCGGTTTAAAAGCAGAAATCACTAAGTCACTTTTAAAACTTTTAAAACTCACTAAGTCAACTTAGGAATTTCTGATTGTATTATAATAGCACGATTGACTTAGTGCAATAAATGTCCGCCTAAAAACTTCAACAATATCAATTTACGACTTATAAGATTTTGCCCACATAAAGTTGGCATTATAATGACTTAATTTAGTACAAAAAATCAAAATCTTGGAAAATGTACTTAGTGAATTTTGCTTGTAAACCAACGATATATCTTATTTAGAATTTCGAAGTCCTCGTCCTCATTTTCCGACTTTTGAGTACTTCATATTTTAAAAGTCACTTTTCACATAAACTTTATCACTAAATTTTTAACAACTTTATCATAATTAATATAATAAAAATATTATTAAATCGTGAAGAAATAAATAATTGTAAAATTAGTATTCAATATTTCCACTTCTCTTGAAAAACGATTTTCAAAGAAATGTTATATACCTGAATAATAGAATAAGTAAAGTTTTAGAAGAGTATAGATCTCAAGTATATTTTGATATAAATAACTTGTTGTATATGTATAGGTTAGATATGTATAGGTTACATAGGTAAAGTTCAAAAAGAAAATATATAATTTTTCGTCCAAAGCTTCAAATATTCAAAATAACTTCTTAGTATCTTAACAAGGTTGAATAAACTACAAAATCTTAAATTCTTAGCAAAGATTTTTAAAAATTTTCATGTTAAAAAAATCAAATTCTTAGTTAGATTTTTTAACTTTGACCTAATCCTATTGAAAATTATTTCAACTTTTATTGAAAATAAATATGGTATGTGGAATAGAATTCTATAAGTAAAAAGCTTTATCAATTAGGAAACTATATTTATTAGAGTTCCGTTTTTTTTTCTACATATTAATTATGTTTTATGCTTTCATTATTCACAAGAAATCTATTTATAAAAATACTAAACTAAAATGTCAACCTTATTTGATGCATCTAATTTAAACACAAATGACAAAATTCATTTTCAACATTTAGAACATGTAAAAATAACAAAAATAGCTTCAAATATCATAAGAAATTTTTTTTTCTTTATAGAGGGGTCCAGTGAATTTTTATATTGATAATTTAGAGCCTGGAATGTCGTATCGAGTAATAATGTTTGCATTTAACGCTAAAGGACGTTCTGAACCATCAATAATAGATGACATTATGTTCAAGGGTGTTGCAAAATTTACAGGTAAATACTTTCAAAAAAAACTTTTTCCATTGAAATGAATTTTAGGTATTTAAAAAAAAAGTTTCAACAAAGTTGTTGTGATAAGATTACAATATTTTAAAGATTTATTGCAAAATTTATATATATTTATATAACTAGTAATATTTTTATAGAAGAGAACTTTTTAATACTAAAATGTAGTTGCTTCTTTCTAGAAATTTTAACTTTAGACGTTCTTCTGACATTTTTGTGATAAAATAAAAACCAATTTTAAAACGAAAGGTATTTTATTTGTTAAATCGGTTATTGAGTAGTGTCTTAAAGAGTTTGTCCGTAACATAGTTGTTCGCCAATAAGTTTAATTCAAACTTAAATAAATGTTATTTGAAATTAACATTTCGCAGGCTATAATAAATTTTGTGCCAATACATTCCGTGCAATTAACAATTTTTGCAATTATTTTGAGATATTTTTAATTAATTTGTGGCGAAATTGAGTAAGTTCGAACTTTGTAGCATTTTTCAGAAGCAGTATATAGTATATATACTTCTACTACCATGTTGATCTATCTATATACTAAAAGTAGTATATATAGATAGAGCAACATGGTCAAATTGAAAGCTTGTTTTTTAAGTTTTTAACATTTTATTTGATATCAGGTGTTTGAAGACGTATATTTAAGAAAATAATTCAGAATTATAAACTATGCTACAATATTAATTAAGAACTTTCACATTTACTAATTAAATTTGCAATTGCATCAGTTTGCTGCCCTTATTTATTATTGAAACTGTATATTAAGTATTTTATTATAGTTCTTTTTTTTTAATTTAAAATAATCTCTAAAAGCCCACCATATTGTGGATATAGGGGTGTTATCTTTAATATTATAAAATTATTCTCCAAGAAAAATAATCAAAAAAAAAATGTTTTTCTTTTATCTTTTATTTCCAGTTTGTGTTTGAAATTTCAATTTGGTCGATCTTATCTCTTAATGGAGAGTTCTTTATATTCTTTGCATTTTCTGCAATTTTAGAATAATGTCAAAAAATACCTCTTTCACTTTCATAGAAAAAAACCACAGAACGTTATTTTATAGCATCTGGTTTTTATGTAAACAAAGAATAAAAAAAAAAATCTTAATAACACAGAAAATATGAAAAAAAAATTAAATTTTTTTTTTTCGATTCTCTTTCCAAACATAAATGCCAAAACTTTATTTACATAATTCTTAAAATTTATATTATAATATTGGCGCATATATTTTTTTTTGTCCTTCATCAAAGTATTTTATTAAAATTCTTTCTTAAAATATTAAAATTGCTTCCTTGAGAGAGAAAAAAAAAATATTAAATTGTGTATATAAATAAAAAAATAATATACCCGGAAAGTACAAAATTTTACCTCAAAATGTTGATAAAATTTTGTTTTCAAAATATATACTTAAATGTATTTAAAAATAAAAAAAAAAACTAAAATAGTAGCAATGTTTGCTGGCAAAATTAAATGTTTGTTTTGCTTAAAATTTGTTCGTCCTTACTTTATTTCCATATAGTTCTTTTAACGAAACTTAAAATTTCTGTATAATTTCTTGTATAGATCATAGATAAGTATATTAATCCAGTGACTTAAGTGTTAGAAATTGTTACTGAAACAAAATTGGAAAACATCTTCAAATGTGTTCTTATTCCATATTTAAAAACAACACAACACTTAATTAAAATGAACAAATTGAGAAAATTAACACAAATTACAGTCTAAGGTTGAAATCGAACCTATGATCGAACATGCCGTAGAATAATCGCAACACCACTTGACGGTCGACAACGATTACAACGAAAAAAAAAGCCTGTAATTTAAGAAAATAAAAATTCTTGCAATTTTGAATAAATTTGTTTTCTGTAAATTACTTAAAATAAATATTTTTAATATTATTATTTTTATTTCATTAAAAATTTTTTGTTTTGTTCTTTGTAAATAATAATCTAGATTTTTTAGAAATAACTAGATTTATGTTAATTTTTCTCTCAATTGATTTCACTTCTTGAGCAATGGTTAAAAACACCTAGCATTACTATCAGATATATTGTTATTGATTTCAACAAACTCTATATTATTATTTTATTGCATTTAAAAACAAAATTTTTTAATGCAAAAAATAAAGCCAAGAAATTTCTCAACATATTTTATCGAAGGATTTTTATGTGCCAATTGTGTTTTTATTGGTCCCATTTTATAATAATATTATTTTTTATATATTCTTTATTAGCATATTCCTGTGTTTTTTGTTTTTTTTTTTTTTTGTATTTGGTAAAATGGTTTTATTTTCAAGACTACATATTTTTTTTTTTTTGTTTTACTACTTTGAATATTTTATTTGAATTTCATATTTCGGTAAAAATGTTTTTATTTTCTTATTTTATTTGTTATTCAATTAGATATTGTTCTGCATCTTGGTCTATTAAAAAGAAAAAAAATATCTTGTTCGCACTTATATGGTTTTCCGGAACTGTCAAATTCTTTCCAATTATCAAGTATACAAAATTCTCTTAGAAGTGGCACCTTTTTTTTCCGGAAATATTCTTAGGTGCGAACATAAAATTATTTAACGAAGCGATAATTGAATCAATTCGAATTTATTTATATTTAATTTTAATTGAATTTTTTTTAATGATATTGATTTCATTATTTTTTTATTTAATTCCCCATATTTGTATAGTAGAATATTAAATTTCTTAAAATCGACAATTAAATATACTGTAATGATAAAATCTTCATTTGATTTAGTATTAGATACTAATGATGTTTTGTCATTTTAAGGAAATCAAATAAATAAATTAAACCCAATTTGCTTTTTAAATCTTCTGCCGGTATGTTTGATTCTTTTGCTTAAGAACTTCATCAGAACTTTAAAAAAGCTTAGAGGTCTCTCAACTTATCTTGATTATGGTACGGTATGTAAGTTATTAGGTATCATAATTTCAGATAAAAAAAATACTTCTTCTAATAAAAATTATATTTCATTAGGTTAAAAAAATCATAAATTACCTTTGTAATTGAAAATGTTTACAAAGCTGAATAATACTTGAATGGTTCTAAAAATTTATATATGTAATATCTTCTATGTAAATGTACCTATATTATATTTTTTATTGTATTACAAAGAATAGTTTTTTTGTTTATTCTTCTTATAAACAGTTTGTATTTTGCATTTTAATTAATTTTTTATCATTTTAAATATTATTAAACTTTTTTTTTAAACATTATGCCTGAGAAACATAATTGACATTTTTCGAGTTTTTTTTTTCAAGATAAAACTTTCCATTAGTAAAATAGAGAAATAATATATTTCACTATTGTAAATTTCACTGCATTAAATAGTTAGATTAAAAAAAAAATATATTTAATTTACAGTGAAAAACAAAGCATATAATTCTTTTTTAATATGAATTATAATATATAAAAAGAAAAGGTAAATCTATGTTAAGATTGTACAGTAAGAACATATATCACGAGTATGATATGATATAAAACTTGTTTGCTGTTGAAAAATATTCATCTAAAAAAACTAGTTTGAAATAAAATTGATTAAAAGTTAAATAGACGCACAAAATTTTGAAAAATAATTTTAATAAGAACACGATTCTCGATTCGAACTCAATTAAAATTACAAAAATTAATGACTTAAGTACAGGATATTTAAAAAAAATATTCATAAAAATGTCTCCTTGAAAATATTGAATTATAACAGAAGCTAATGCGATGATTTAATAAATAATCCTATAGCAACCTCAATTTTTTTTAAGGTTATTTAAATAAACGATTTTTCACAAAAATTTTTTTTATTCCTAAAGAAACTTTAAATCAAATTACAATGCTGGTTATTTCCCACATTTTACCTAAATGTAACATATTTCAGTAATTTTCAATTATGCTTTATTATCATTCATATACATTTAAAAAAAATAAAATTCTATATATTTTCCTTATAAAATACTTGGAATTCTTCCAAGTGTATAAAAATATATTTCAATGTTAAAATGAATAATATATGACTTTTGGGAAAACATTTTAAAATGAATGTAATCACAAATGCAGAGCTTAAGATTTACTATTAAAATAGAGAATTCTATGATGACATAAGAAAAATAACGAATGAATGTTAAATGTTAAAAATGTACAATCAATTTTATACAGTATATATGTATACTATTTATTCCAAATCAGAAATTTTTATCTTCTTGAATAAATAATATCATATGTCATGGTTTTCTTTTTAATGTAAATTTTCACAGTTTTGAAATTTATATAGAAATTTTAATTTTGTTTTTTTTTTATTTTTTATAAAATATAATTTTTTATATAATTTTTTTCATCAAAAAACTGTCCAATTATAATAAAGGCATCATATAATAATCAGATTTTTGATAAAAAAAAAAAATTTCCTCCAATTTGTAGTACATAGTATCTTTTAGAATTATTTCTAGAACTGAACGCTATTGTAGAAAAGAGATTTTTGTTACGACAGATGAACTCACATTAATGATGTTTATATAATTAATAGTTAAACAATTCTTTTGGAAAATACATTGTCATTAAATTAGTTTTCAGATACATTTGATTAATCTTTTGCAGTGTTTTATTCAATTCAATCAAAAAATGTAAATTTTAAACATATTCATAGAAGTAAAACACAAAAACTTATTATCTTAGTCAACAGGAAAATTGAATAAAATAAAATTTTAATTAGATTTAACCGAACTATATAATGATAATTTGCCTTAAACTTTATATTTTGTTGTCAAAGTAATTGAAGCAAACAAATAGGAATAAATTCTAATAATGAGTGTTAAATATAATTTTGACACAATCAAAGTAAAGTACATATATATAAAAATATCTTCAAAAATTTTTAAATTCTTAAATTTTTTTGTACACATTTTATTTACGGATAAATAAATGGATATATTACCCAAAAAAAAAGAAAAAAAAAAGAAAAAATGTTTTATAGGCAAGGGCTTTTCCTCATAATTAATTTTTTTTTTTTTTTTGTTTAAAACTTTAAAAGAAATAAAAGTTTTATGGTTCGCCAATCATAAGATCAAAATACTGAAAAATTGTTAAAAATTGTTTTCTGTCGAATGGATGACTTATTTTTCTGTTTTTTTTTTTCTTCATATAAAAAGTATTTTCTTTAAAAGTTTCTGAGTATTTTTGTTTTTTTTTTAATTTTCTATTTCAACCAGAAAAACTGTTAAAAAGTAGATGTATTTATTTATATATGTACATAAAGAACATAAAAAAAATTCTTTTTTTCTCTCAACTATTTAAAGTATTAAAATGAAAATATTTTTATTTAAACACTGTATAGAGGGATAAGAATTGAAAGAATATGTATATATGTAATTAGCATTTAACTCGAGTCTTTCGCTTTTAATAATTTTTTTTTTTGTCAGTAATTACGAAATAATAATTTTTTTTAAACGTAGAATGCATTAAATATAATATTTAAATAAACATAAAGTATTAAGTCTTGAAAATGGCTTAAATTGAAATTTTCAGTATTGAAATATGTATAGTATTGAAATAGTAAAGGTATTCACCCGCTCAAGATAATAAAATTTAATTGAATTTCAATGTATTATAGTCACATATTCGTTCTCAACAAAAACAAACACTGAATTCTAAATTAAAATATTAATTTCATCCCCCGGTACTCTTATTTTTTTATTAAGCGTTTTCATGTCCTTGGTATATTTGGTCCTGGTTTTGGTCCTTGGTTTTGGTTCTTGGTATATTCTCCCCCATACAACGTGGGGATTTCCCTCTTTATGTTTCTGTACTGTGAAATTTATATTGATTTGTACAGTTCTTAATCAATTTCGCCTAGAACATAACGTGTTATACGGGGTCATTCGAGCGTGTTCCATAACGTTTTTTATAACGAGGAACTTGTCTACCGTGTTATAGGGGGGATTACTGTATAATAATAATAGTAATGAAACTACAGAAGGCTATAAAAATGCTGGAACTAAGAGAGCAATCTTTATTTGATTCAATATTATTATAAGTTTAAGGTTGATTCAATATATTGTAGTTTATGAATCATCCTTTTAGCAAAAAAAAAAAAATTGTCTCGGTTGTCAATACTTCAGTATTGTCTCTCGGTTGTCACAATTTAAGTTAAAAATATAAAGAATAAAAAAAATTAAAAATTAAAATAAATTGTGGAAAAATATTTTTCCTCTACTTTGTTTGGAGAGTTTTTTTTTATTTTTTTTTATAAATATGTATATAAAAAATAAAATCCAACGAAGGACATTCAAAAATAAAACAACAAGATGAAAAAAAAAAAAATCTGAACCTCATGTTTAATTCATTTTTTGTTTTTACAATAGCAATTCAGTTATACGTTGGTATTTTATTTTTTTTTTTTATTTTTAATTTTTTTTTTTTTTTTGCGAAATTGTACCATTTTTTCATTCAACTGTTCAAATTATACATTAGGTTATCCTACATTGTTGTCTTTTTTTCCTTCGTATTTATTCTATATATACATTATTATACATATTTATGTAGGTCTATACATTTTTTTTTAAATAATTGGAAAATTCATTGAATATAAATAGCCTTGTCATTTTCTGGTATTTTAAGTTTTTCTTTTTTGCAGATGACTTTTTGGTTTAAAACAAATTTCAGAGCTCTTCGTTTGTAAGTTGCTTTAAGGGAACTCTGCGAATATAAATTAAAGTTAGAAAGAATGAACGTTAAAAATTTTAGGGGCTGTCTATCGGGGAATGTATACTTCACTTTGAGTACATTTTTAATTAATATATTATACTAATCCAATAGCTGCTCTAATTAAAGAAAATATCCTGTTATTAAATTTGTACTTCTTGTTTTATTCATATATTTATTCATTGTGATGTTAATTCATAAGCCATCTAGCTAGTCATTTGACGATAGATGATATTGGTATATTTGAAATAAATATATAATAATATACAAATTAAATATCGTATTTATTTTATGGTGTTGTGATCTTAAATTTTAATATAAATTATAATTCAAACAGTTTTTATTTTTCTCGAAATTTCAGATAAATGCGAAAAATTGTATATACCTATACACAGTAGAAAGAAAATTAATCTTGCTTTTTTTTTTCGTTTTAATTTATGACACATTATGCAAATGTATTCTCTGAATAAATAGAAAAAAAAATTTATACACCCAGTTTTTAATTCATTATTGGCATTCACGATATTGGTGGGTTTTTGTTTTTGGTATAATGTATTATAGAAGAAAGTCAATTATTCATTGATGATTAATAAAATTAAAAAAAAAGAAGAAAAGATAAATAAAAATTTTCTATTTTATTAATTTTAAAGCTTTTATGATAATATGAATTAAGTAATTGATTCAGATAATTATACTGATTAGATCTGAGTTTCAAAAAAAAAAAATCTTTGGTCTATTCAAAATATGTGCACATTTATAAGTATATATATTAGCAGATAATTCACAAATTATTTAAATTTTTGATTATAATTAAAGAACACTATTTCAAAAACATTTTTCAAACTAAGTTTGTATATTTCCGAAATTTTTGTGTCTGCTTTTTTCAATTTCATAATATCAATAATTTATTATTCACGACCAAAGAGTTTTTTTATAGATACTTTTAAATTATTAAAATTTAGATAGTGGTGTAGCTATTTTAAAGCCATAATAATAATATGCTTAATGGAAGCACAAATATAACGTTTTCCTGCGATTAACTTTTTCCCTCCATTTTATCAATATGCGTTTTCTCTCTAAACAGCTGTATTTAATTGTCTTTTTTTTTTGATTTTCACGTATTATATTCTAAATCAGAATTTATAATTAGAAAATATATATTTATGCCACAAAATAAATGTTTACATAAATATACACATAATGTTTTATATTGACATTCAAGTGATGTTGAAATTTTGTTTTGAATGATATTTTCTTTTAATTCGTGTAAATAGTCTGAATCCAAAGCTATATCAAATCAGAGATTGAAACAGTTTTTTTTTTATTATTATTATTTCATTTAATATATGTATACATATATGTATATATTTTTTATTTTTGATGCGGTTTTCTACCGAATATAAAATTCAGTTTAAAAACATGGAAATTAAAAAAATAAAAAACAAATTGAAATTTTATGTGTAAATATTGTACTCGATGTGTGTTTTGTACAACCATTACATAAATATTTTCCGAAAATCAAAACAATGTTTATTGGAAATTAATTTATTTAGAATAAAATTAAATAAAATGTTATTTTGTTAAAATTAAATTGAGGTTTTTTATTTTTATTACAGGACCATCTAGTGGTTTGATGACTGTACCGCTTTCACCATTTTTAGCTGGTCTAACATTATTTGCTGCACTACTATTTGCAATAGCTTGCATAATATTGGCTGCTCTATATAGACGATATTCTAACAAGTAAAATTTTAATTAAATTTAATTTGTTTTTATATATATTTAGATTTTAGAATTTAAAAAAAAAAAAAAAAAAAAAAAAAACAACACACACACTTAATTCAAGTGAGACAAATTTGAAAAATGACACAAATTCCAGTCCGAGGTGGGAATCGAACCCACGACCGAACACGCCGTAGGATAATGGCAATACCACTACACCATGACGGCCTAGATTTATAGGAAATATATAGAATATATAGTTTTATAGAAAATGATTTCGAAATTTTGTTAAATTTTTTGAATTCATCAATGATAGATTTATTATCATATAATTTTTTTTTTAATTAAATTTAATAGATTAATCAATTATAAAGTTATATCTATCTTTTTATATCGTAGTGAATAAGATGATTAAATAATTTTTCTTCTTTTAAATGATAAATTTTGTAAGCTTTAAACCTTATTTCTATAAAATCTAATGATAAAGTGTATTAAAGGAATTCTGTATAAAATATTTCCGAATGCATTTCAAATAAAATATTTTTCAAAAATTTTGTTTTGAAAAAAAATCATGAAATCCTGTGTATAAAAGATAAACTATTTGAAATTTTCATATGGAAAAAAATATAATAGTACATATAATAATAATTAGACAGTTAAAACTATCGATAATATTTATGTTATATGCATATGTATCAATTATACTAAATATTTAAACAAAATTGATAATATATAATATGTAGAAATGAATATTAAGATTTAATATAAGCATAAGCAGCTTTAGTAGAATCTCTTCTAATTAGTGTTTTTACAAAAAAAAAAAATTATTTTACAAAACATAATATTTTTGATTGCATAATAAAAAACAAAACCGAAAATATCGTACTACTATTTTCCTTTAATACTATATATTTTTGTCTACTTATCCATTTATAAATAAAATATGTACACTCATACATGGATTTATGTAGATATTTTATGTGTATTCATAGCAGAGCTGTACCTACCAATTTTTCCATCATCATTTGCTTTCCAAATATTCTTTTCGACTTATTATTTCAATTCCCTCGTCATTATTGAATTCAAGTACGAAATTGTATTTTATTATTATAATTTTATTTTTTTATTTATGTGATTTTTCTTTCTGTGCATATTTCGTTTATGCAATAATATGAAAACTACTTGGCAAAAAAAAAAATTGTGGAAATTTTATTAGAATTATGTATAAAATACTCAACCAACAATACAAAAAAAAATTATATTTTATAAATTCTATCAAGAGAGGTAGAATTCTATGTTTCCAAACAAATTCTTACATCTTTTTCTCAAAAAAAAAAATATATATTATCTGTTTTTCATTTTTCTCTTCGTTTTACATACATATACATTTTTTAGCATAACTTATTTATTTCCTTTTGTTTATTATTATTATTACTCTGCTTTCCTCCTTAACAGAAATTCAGAAGCTAATTTAAAATCAACAAAACACACACAGCTGCCAATAATGCCATCCGATTGTCAATTAGATCCATTACATTCAAATCTACAGCAAAATCACCACCATCAGCATAATAATCATTTACATTCGAATCATACTAGAAATTCTAGTGGGACATCAATGACACCATTAGGTGGTGGGGACGTAAACAATCATCATCAACAGCATCATCATCATCATCATCTTCAAAGTCCACAAATAATGGGTGATCCACCCGAAGGTGATGACACAGATCCAGATGTTATACCAAATCAATATGGTAAGTTAAATTCAATTCAAATATAATGGATATACATTATTTTTGTATTTGTGTATACTATATTATATAATATGGTTTTTATTTCAATAACAATTGGTTTTATGTATCTTTAAAATAATTTCAAAAAAATTTTATTATATGGTGAAAGTTTTAGAAAATATTGAAATTTGTTTTCGATATCAGTCAAAAGTTTTGAATTATATATAAAAGTTAAGAGAGATATTAGAAAAGTTCAAATTATATCCAAACTATTAATATATTTATAATGTTTTATATTGCAATTGTCTAGAAGAGTTTTATTTGTTTACTTCAATTTGTGTTGTTCTATAATTACACTGACGGAATTTGTTGTTTTGGTATTTAGTTATTTTATTAAAATTCTCTTTTAAATTAACAATACAAAATTTATAAATGTAGATTGCTGTTTTGAGCTTCATCAAAAACTGCATTTGACTATATTTATGTAAGTTGTTACATAAATTTAAATACATTTTAAATGTAGAACGAACAGAAGAACGGACAACAGATTGACGGGCAGACAAACAGACTAACGATCAGATACACGTACGGAAATTGAAAGTATATTATGTATATTCTTGATAGGAAAACGGTGTAAAAATTAATGATCGCTTTAATTTAAGTTTAAATCGAAAAGCTAAATTGTTCAATTTGATCATCGAAGATTAATTTTTGATTTTTTGATTGAATTATTTTTTTTATATTTAAAAAAACATTTTGTAAAATACCTCCTGTAAGATAAAACGAAAAAAAAATTAATATTTAGTGATAATAAAAAGTACTGTGTTAGATATTGGAAAATTGACGTATATCCCATATGACCATATATAAACATCCTTGGTTGAACAAGGAATTTATTTATAATAAAATACAGTTCAGAGTTCAAAATGTGGTTACACATAGATAGATAATATTTTTTTTTTTTTTTATTTCTTCTTTGGGGTTATTAAGCTTAATAATGAATATAAGCATAATGTTAGCACAAATGTTTATGTAAGAAAATAGTTAGATTATCTGATTGATATTTTTAATGAAATCAAGTTAAGAAAAATATGAATTTTATTATGTTCTATATATAGATATAATATTAATGATATAAGGATTTAATATATACTATGTACAGATAATATTATGTAATTTTATTATATTTATTTGTTTTAGCAAGTCAATATAACTGAATTGCAAATCTCTCTGTTTGCAACAAAATAAAGATGAACATAATTTAAGTAATATTAATTCTAATGGTATTTTCCTTTTTATAATCTTTTTACCCTACTACTATGTGAATTAATATTATTTTTGACTATTGATTTTCAAATGTTCTGTGAGTTTTTATTAAATTATAAAAGTAAAATACGAATTTTTGAACTCAAATTCGAAAACATGGAAAATTCCATGGAAAAATATTCTTCATTAAAATTATTTAAAATTCAAATATTTAGATATGAACATATAAAATTATGTGTTTATTATTTCAGATATGAAGCATTTGTGAAGGAAAAAAATTAATCATAAGAAAAGCTTTTTATAC
This sequence comes from Hybos culiciformis, assembly GCA_964007475.1. Lineage (NCBI taxonomy): Eukaryota > Metazoa > Arthropoda > Insecta > Diptera > Hybotidae > Hybos > Hybos culiciformis. The sequence continues at coordinate 13,856,315 of OZ023273.1, forward strand.
TATACAACTATCGTTTCTCATTTTATGTTTTAATTGGAATTCAAGATCCCGTTTACTTGTGTTTGAATAATTATATCCGTAATTTTTTTTCTAGATAGATATATTCAATTATGGGTACACTTTTATCTTTTTATGTCTCAATTTATTGTTTATAGTATTTTTTGAAAAAAGAATCAAGGCAAAAATTCGACATTCGAAATAAGTAGTTTAAATTTCACAACCCTGGCAAATAAGTAGTACGTAGATACTTGTAATCGCAAAAAATTAAAAAAAAAATGTTATATTAATTAATTAATTTAGAATATGTATATAAAATAATACATTTATTAATCATTGTAACTATGTGTTTCATTGTGGAAAATTTTTTTGTTAACATCCAAAAATTATCTCTTAATTATTTAAAACTAAAATCTTCTAATTTCTCAAATTAAATGTGTCAACAAATTTTAGAATTTCTGAAACCATTAAGATTTAAGAAAAAAATTATTAACCTTAAGATTGAAATCTTCTTATAAGAAACTCATTAATATTAGCAGCTCTTATATTTTTCTACTGAAAATTGTTTTTGATTTCAACTTGTGTAAATTTATTTTTTCGGAGCTATATGAATTTTTTTTCAAAATTATTTTTTCGTATTATTTAATATATAACTAAACAGCATTTATTCAAAAATTTATTTCATTTTTTAATACTTAGTTATATATTAAGAATAATTCAATTGCATAGATGTAAATTCAAAACCGTGTATTAACATGTACAGCCATCTTTGGAAAACTCTATTGAAATGAGGCCGCCGTTAACCAGCAAAGTTAAAAATAAAATTATTTCAATTATTATAGTTTTCTGGAATTCTTAAAATACAACTTTTTTTTTTTTAAATCAAAGGTACTTAAAAGATATAGAATTTTCCATATCATAAAATTATAATGTAGTACGTCTATTTTAACTTGACTTGGAATTAATTTTAAAAATTTAAAAAAATCTAATATCTAATTTTATTCTCCTCGTGGTTGTGAACATTTTTAGAATAATCCTTTTCAACTTGTCTAAATGAATTCTATGTATATATATAATAATGCCAAAATAATAATAACAAAGCTTTAAGAGTCTGTTTTTTCTTCATTTTTTTTTTGTTGAAATAAGAGGATAAAGTTGATTTTTTTTATTTCTTAAAATAAAAAAAAAAAAAATAAAACAATTTTTTTTTTTGAAATACAAACAATTTTTATTTTTATAAAAAAATAATTTGATTGATGTGCTTTTCATTATAAATTTTTATCAGCAACATCATCCAAATTAGATTATAAGTAATATTGTATATAAATAATACTATCAATCAAGCATTAGTATTTTATATATATTTTTTATATATATTTTTTTTTTATTGATTTCTATATTAAATCCTTATTAGAATAAGAAGTTAATATTCTTTTATTTATTTTTTTTTTTTGTTCAATTTAAATTAAGTTAATATAAATATTTTTATTTTATTTTTATTTTTTTTATGATATATTTTCTTTATATTAATTTTTTTTTTTCAGAAAAACGTCCACCTAAAACAATTATTCAAGGACAAAGTCCTTTATATCGTAGTCCTTCAGCTCGTCTGATACAACGTGATAATGGTGATACGGAAAGAATAATTGGTGTTACGGCGTGTCCAGTAACAAATATATCAACATCACAAGATGGTGTTATATCTAGCTTAGGATCATTAGTTGGCACCGGTAATGAGGTGCTGCACTATACATTTAGGCCTAATAAACAAATTGTAAGTATATATATATATAAATAAAAATAATTATTAAATTATTAATTGTAATATTCGCGCGAGGGTTTTATTTCTGGCAAAAAATTTGCACTATTTATGAGTGCATAATCAATGTCAATCAAAGTGGAGATTTAATAAAGAATAACGTTGTAATTTATGTAATTCTGATATTACGTTTCTAATTCCGCAAATTTTTTTTTTGATCACAATCCACAATTCATTTTAATCCATTTTAATTTTCAATTAAAAAATAACTATCTTCAGTCAGTTAAAAAATAACTATTTTAAATTTCATATTGAAAAAACTTCAAAGCGGACGAAATAATATTCAAATTTGCTTTACATGCAAAAAAAAAATTTTTATTGAAAATTTTCAATGAGCCTATTTAATTATTGTACATAAAAATATAAATTTTTTATTTTTTTTTGTATATATTCAAAACTATATTCAATGTTCCAAATTGTTATTTTATAACACAATGATTATGTTTTTCCTTTGAATCCGCTTTAAATTTTTTTTTTTATATTTTACATATAAAAAACATATATCCATTAAAACCTTACTTCCTATTCCAGATATCGTAACAAAAACAAAAAAAAAACAAAATTTCGATTTTAGTTTTTTATAATGAAAAAATGGTTATTTTATTTGACAAGTTGATGAAAAGTTAATGATTATATTGGTTAAACAAAAATAATAAAATAGTCGATTTATATAAATTTATTCTTTTTTTAGAAATGTTCAGTATTTTCCGTTGTTTATTAAAAATATACTTTTATGATAGTAGAAACTTAATTATATTGAAATGGTTTTTCAAATTTTTTGGTATTTTAGTCAAAAATGTAGTAATTCTATTCTGAACGGATATTAAATTTGAATGATCGCGGGAAAATTTTTTTGCAAATTATTTATTTTGGCTTCCATAGATCAAAGCTATTGTAATATGTAATTAAAGTTTAAAAAAAATTCTGTGATTTTATGGAAATTGGTAATTTTTTTCCAACAATTTTAACTACTGATTGTAGTGATTAGAAATATGTTTATTTTGAGAATGCTTGTAACACATTTTATCTCTAAGATACATTTCGCATTAGAAAATTTTATTTACATATAGAATTTTTATAATAGTAAACATTCATCATATAGTAAATATCAAATAGGCGCGAAAACAAATTAACAGAAAATTTAGAAGCAAGTAACAAAATTGCCTTATATACTTATTATATAAATAAAATTGAATGAAACATGTTTAGCAAGATTTTTTTCTTTTAATTTTTATATATAATATGTAATTTTTTTTTTAATGAACAACATATCTTTTATCAATGTCCCACAATACAATAGGAACAAGAGAAATCTGTTTAAAAACAATTTAATCAAAGTCCTAGCATGAAATATGTGAAAACATAATAAAATTTCATTTGGAACGTTACTTATATTATTCAGCTGTGCAGACACATTAAGACATAAATCTTTGTCTGACAATAGAATTTCTAGAGTTCTTTTATTTTTCTTTCTTATAACATTTCCAAAAGGCAAAAGAAGAAAAAGAAAAAATATATATATATAATAATGTCTTCTTACACCTTGATTTCACTGTTAGAGTTTTCACTTCAAGATTTTTCTTCTTTTGTATATATCCTAGTTTATTTCATATTTTAGTTCTATACTCTGGTAAAAGAGTGAGTGTGTATGTACGTTAGTGAAAATTTATTGTGAAAATCTTTTTTTCTGTCATGTTCGTATATTTCTTAATTTTTTTTTTTTCATATTTTCTTTTTGAATAACAAGAAAAATATCTCTTGTGGTATTTGTCTTTCTTTTTTAAATTTTCTATTATTATTATTTTTTTTTCTCTCTTTTTTGATTATATGACTCAATTTTTCATAATAATTTTCACTTTATGAAAAAGAAAAAATTGTTTTGTTTTCTGAATTTTCCGGTGGCGACTTTTTTTTTTTTGTATAAAAGACTTAAAATTGCTTTCCCAAAAAAAAAAAAAAAATTGGAACATAAATTTCAATTTAAAATTTTATGTAAATTTTAAATCATAAAGTTTGGAAATTTGTCTAAAATAAATGTCAACAAGTTTAGCATTATACATATATAATCAATTTTTATTTCATATAGGCTGGTTTTTGAAATTTTTGTAAATATTTTTGGTTTTTGAGAAGATAATATTATTTTGTTTTTATTTATTTAACAAAAGTGTTTTTTTTGTTGTTTTCTTACTGACTTCTATGTGTCACAGTTGAGTAAATGTCAAAAGAAATTATATATAATATTAATAAAAATCTTAACTTTGGTGCGACATAAAAATGTTAAATTTATTTTATTATTTTTTTTTTTTTTTCATTATTTCTAGAGTTATGCAACATTAACAAAAAATAATAAAGGTATTACAACGTGTAGCCCTTCAATAAATTCCCAATTAAGTTTGCAATCTAACCATCAGCAACAGCAACAACAGCAACAGCAAATTTTATCATCACATTTGCCATCAACAATACAACCCCAACCAATGGAAGTTAGTTTATTAAGTCCAAATAATCAATCAGTAACGTCATCCCTTAGTGAATATAGATTTCGACCAGAAGTTGTAACAACATCGAATCGAATACAAGAAAGCTGTATATAAAATATTAATAGTAAGAAAGGCCTAAAAGTAAATTTAAATTTTCAGTTTCTTGTTTATATCAAAAATTCAACAGCATATACTTATATACATATATTTTTCTCACTCTTTCCTAACAAAAAAAAACTTATATATGTATAAATATTAAATCGAAGGCGCGAGCCTTATTATATTAAGGATAAAATAATAAAATTGATAATTGCCCTTAAATGTTTTAAACTTCTATAATATAAGTATAGATTTTACATTAAGAACAAAACCAAAAATCTTATTTTAAATTTTTTTCCGATTGAACTTCTATTTTTTTCTCAAATTGCAATCACTTTGTTTACATTTTGTATAAACAAGACTGAAATTTATATTCCTATATCCTATACATAATTATATCCTTTTTTTTTTAAGAAAAATATCATATTTTTAATTTATTTGTAATTTGATATAAATTAAAATTAAATGAATATTTTTTTTAATAAAATAATTTAAGGTTGTTCATAAAATAGAAAATTTTTTTTATATATAAAAAAAAAAAATTAAACGGAAAAACATAATTGAATTTAAAAAGAAAATATATCATAGAGAAAATATCATGTATTCCTTCCCCCACCCAAAAATGACTAAATAAACATATTTTATAAAATAAAAAAAAATAAAAGAGAAACTCAACATCATAAAAAAAATGTTAAAATTTTAACCTAATATTGTTTTATGTTTTTTTTTTTTTTCAAGAAAAATTCTAATAAAATTTATATAAACTTTTCATTAACGTTGTAGAACATTTTCAAGAACATTAACAACAAGACTATGTGTGAAAAAAATTAGAACTTACATTTTTGGCAATTTTTCACATTTGACATTTATGTTGGTTTTGCATTTAATTTTATTGCAATCATAATGTTATTTCGGAAGATAAAATCCCGAAATGAATAAATTTCCCAAATCGAGAATATCAGAGAGAAAAAATCCCGACGAAATATATCCTGAGAAAAAAAGTTAAAGATGTCATATTTTAGGTATACCGAGAGCTTGTCGCTGTCAGCATATATTCCGGAACTAACACAAAGATAGTTCAGATAATATCTTGACAGTTCAAAATGAAATCATAATTATGATATATTATGTACCTTTCATTTTCATTATAGAAACAACTTAAAACAAATTATCTTTTTAAAATTGATTTAAATTAGCTCGAAAATTAAAAAATATTCTAGAAGAAAATTGCCAAAAAAAAAATTTTCGATATTAAATGAAACAGAAAATATATCTAACGAATATTTTAGCGTTAATTTTCTTTTAACTTATACCTTTGTTTTATTTTTTATTTATTTATTTTTTTTTGAATAAAAAGCTATTAAAAAATTTCCATTTTATTATTACATTTTTTATTTCATGAAAAAATATAAAATATCAATTATACCCAAAATTGTAATAAAAATGAAAAACAAACAACATTTTTTCATTTAGGATAGAATAATTAAAAAAATGTTATATTAAAAATTATAAATATATATATATTATACTATACATATATATATTTAAAAATATCTGTTATAGAGCGTTGGCCAAGTATCAGGAATTTAGTTAAACTTATAAAATATTTCAATACCAATATAAGATATAATTTCATTTCAATTATAATTGATTACATTTGTATACAATTTTTTTCATTAATAAAATGTTTTTGCTTGTTTAAAATCAAATTCTATATTAAATCTTTTAACTTTTAAGTGTCCAATAGAGTTCTATATTATATTAGATACTATATTACATTATATTAGAATTTAAAATCAAGAAATTTTGTTCATCTCATCAATAAGTTTGGTTTTGACACTTATTCATTATTTAATATGTTTTACCAAGCCAAAGCTCTATACGGAAGCTGTAGTATTAAAAAGAAAATACGTTTGTATTTTTCAAACAAAAATGTGAATATGTAATTTTTAATGCTGAAAAAAAAAAAATTCTAGAATGAAACTAAAATATATATGATTATATATATCAATGTTGTACATATCTTTAATGCTAATTCAATTTTATCCTTAAAATTTTACAAAAGCTTCAGTTCTCTTAATTATTTTTGATTAGAATGTGCCTTTTTTTTGGCACATTCCAATTTACATAATTTATATATTAATATTATTTTATTAAGATTAGTTATAATAAATATACATACATATGATTATTATAATGAAAAAGAAACATATTTTTTTTGAAAACCTGGATTAAGTCATTTAATAAATTCTAGAATTTTTCAAAGAATTTCTATTAAGCGCAAGAAATGTTTAATGAAATATGCAATTTCATAAGTATCTAAATGAGTAAATTTATAAAAGTTGTCAGGAAATTTTCTTTTTAAGATCACGATTTTAATATTTTATTTAATCTTGCCAATATTATACAACATAAAAAAAATTCATACCAAGCAACAAAATTTTATAAAACAATTTTACTATCATTTTTGATATTATGGGTAGATATTTATTTAAAAGAACTATTTTATAGTCTTCCAGTTATTATAACCTAGAAATTTGATTCAATAAAGAAATAAAAAATTTAAATATACCCATTTAATAATCATGTTCAATAAATTTTTTAAATATTTTTTTTTTATGCAGGCTGCGATTTAATAACGTTTTCTACTCATCGAATTAATTTATATAATTTGTAAGAATTAAAAAAAAAAATTCGTTTACATAATATACCTAAATAAAATATTTTAAGAACATGATTATAATTACATGGTTATCATTCCTATTTTGTGTAACCGACCCTTTACCATTATAGCTTCCAATTTTACGTATATAAACATACGGGCTACCCTTTTTGATATTTTTATCTAGTCCGTTTCAGGACATTTATTGCTTTTTATATATTCTTTAAGAAATATACATAATGTATATTTTTTATATAAAAATTAATTAGTTTTTTTTTTTTTTAAAAGCTTATTTACTTTGAAAGAACTTTTATTGTTTTCAATAACTTCAAAATTTTCCCCAATAGACAAATTTTAAATTTGTCCAAAGCTTTCCATGTAATCTTTAAATATATATTTATGTAATTTAAGTGAATTTCTTGTAAAATTTTTGTTAGCTTAATGTGAACTGCCTTTATGAATAGTAGAGAAATGTAATAGTAATAATAATATTAATTATTTTATTATGTTGTTAAATTAATTTATTTTATTATTTCATAAATTTTAAATATAATATAGAGTGTATATAAAACAATTATTATTTTTATTATTTTTTTTTTGTTTAAAAATATAATATAATTTTATATTTTTGATTGTATAATGTATAATATTTATGTAAATTTTATGTTAATTATTACTAATAAAAGTTTAGAAATAGTTATATTTTTAAGAATAATTATGTTAAATACTTGAATTGTATGATGGAAAAAAAAAGTATTATATATAAAGAAAATTTGTTTTTATATATATATATATAAAGAAAAAGAATTTTAAAAACTTGTGTTTTATTTGTATACTTTTAATCTAAAATTAAAATTTAGCATCATAATTGGAGAGAAATTAGAAATAACAATGAACATTCAGGAATGGCTTAGAAGAAAAATGTTATTAATATTATATTCATCTTAGTTTTAGAGATAATATATTTTGTAGGCCATTTATTTTTTCTTCTACATCTCTTCACATGTATTTTTTAGTGAAATAAAATATATATGTATACATAAAAATTACGTTTTCATAGTTCAACATAATTTTTCCTCTGGTAGTATGGACATGTTGAATTTGATTCAAATCTGAGTGGTATATAGACGTTGTGTCTTACGTTATTGTTTGCGTCATAGAGAAAGAGTGACATTAGAAAACGGCGTGGGCCGTTTTAATTTATTTTTCTTTTAAACATTTGAAAGTTTGGAACGAGAAATGTTTGTTTTTACTCAAATTTGACTCAAAAATTAGTAGAAATAAGAATTTCAGTCAACGGATTATGAATTGAGCAGTTAAACATAATACACTGTACAGCAACGAAAAGTCTATAAAAGCTAATTTCTAAGCTAATCAAAAAAAGTGGACAGTATAACAATAGTATTTATATCATTAAATTTTTTGATGGAACTCTCATAATTGTAGTAAAATATATAGGTTAAAAATACAAGTACAAATATTTTAAAATTACAAACTAAAAAATGGTTTTCAAATAATACGTGTTAAATTATCAATTTTAAATTCAATGGAGTGGATATAAAATGAGTTTTTGTGTGCTTTGTGTCTGTCAAAAACGACCGAAGGCAAAGTGAAATCGGAAAGTTTATCAAAATGGAATTTATTCATCTATGATAAATAACTAATAAAAAAAAATTATTACCGACGAAATACAGAAAAAATATAAAAACAAGGATTTCTATTTGTGTTTTAATCTATATTTGGCAGACTTTTTGTTGTATATATGCATATAATTATCCCACATTCAATTTAAATCGTTACGCTCATTTATTTGTAAAAACTTTATATAAATTATTCATTTTATTTTAATGTTGCATTTTTTTTGTAAATGAACAACTGTTTTCTGTTATCATACTTTTAATTATTTTTTTTAATCGTTCTGTAGGTAAAATGTTTTATCAGTCCTGAATTTTTATGATAAAATATTAAGTTAGTAATAAGATGTAACAAAATTCTTTAAAATTCGAAACATTTGAAAGTAAAGCTTCAAGTTTTTAAAAAATTATATAAACCTCATGTAAAATTTATATTACTAGTTACTGCTCGACTTACTGGTGGAAATACTTTTCAATTGATTTTTAATTATTGTTGTAAAATTTTTGTGATATGGTTGAAAATTAGTCCATAAAGTTATTCAGAGAGGTGTACATAAAGGTTTGCACAGATTACATATCTTAGGTACATATGTTGAGATTTGCTAATCAGTTTTTCTATTCTTGAGAACTACATTGAGCAACAATGACATTAAATTGCATTCCGAAAAAATTCACACAAACAGTCAAGTATTAAAAATTATTCTATAATAAAATATGTTTGCAAAAAAAAATATATGTTTTAAAAATTAATTTTAAATCGACTACATTCTATATAGTTAATTTATAATTGTATTTGAATACTATCCATGAAAAACATATGTAACATTAGTAATGTGCATAAATGATTGTTATTTTTAATTATCACTACCTTTACGTTATTTATATCAAAATATGTTTATTCTTTATTGCTGGCCCTAAACAATAAATACATTAATTTTAGCGCAGTTGTTCACCACAAAGAATTTTTCATTTTACCTCAAAAAAAATTTTATACTTATTAAAACAATAATAAAATGAAAATCTAATATCAAATATAAAACTATTGTATCATCATTTAATATTAGTTTTGTACATAAAAAGTTAAAAATAATAATGTACACACATATAATGTATATTATATGTATATGTTAATATAACATAAACATAAAATGCATGATATTATAATTATTTATTCTTCTTCTGCAATTATTCTCTGTATAAGGTATTTTTACAGTATATGGTAAAAAACAAAAACATTGTATAATAATCTAATTTATTTTGTATTTCAATTAAATCTACTAAATTATATGAAATTTTAGAAATAATAACAAAATTTAATACACACAAAATATATGGAAATTAAATAATATAAATAATTTTATTAATGAATATAAAAAAATTAATTTGAGTTAAAATCAATCATTAACAAAAAGCTTAATATTAAATTTGACAAAATTATGGGATTTCGAATTGTTTTATGCCAAATTAATTTCTTTAATTTTAAAATAAATGTTTCGATATCAAAAACAAATTATATGTATATTAATAATAGGAAAAACGTTCAAAAAAATTAAATTGTTTGAGAAAAGAGAATGTTCAGAATGAAATTATCTAATACAGTCAGAGTGTATAATCGTCGTTAACGGAAATCCACATTCATAAAATGAATAAACAACATAAGTATCATAATTATATTATTCAAGCCGTTCATTCATTTCATTCATTAGGAAGGATTTAGGGTCATATAATGTTTCCAAAATTTGATTGAATATACACATTTTTGTAAACGCAATCTCGAAATAATAAAACTTGAATATTATTTAAATTTATTTTAACCTGAGTATTTTTCTGTATTTTTATAATAGAAATATAATTATGTAGATCGACTTTTTATTGGTAATTTATTAGTTCGAATATAAAATTATAATCTACTGTAATTTGTTATTAGATAAATTTTAAATGGAAACCATTAATTTAAAAAGTTGCAATATTTTTTTTTTTTTGTTTATTGGTAAAAAGTTTGTTGTTTACAAAATGTACAATTGCCTTAACCAAACATAGAAAAGAGATCTGCATTTAGATTTTTTTTTTTTTTTTAATGATAGAAAAAGTTCATTTTGTATATTTTATTGTTCCGGATGGAGTTAAAAGTTTTTATTTTGTACGCTCAATTTGAGAATTGAGGAAAGTTATAAAATTATTAAAATTTTATTTATAGATAAATGTTTTTTTAATAATTTATTTAGTTAGATGAATTATTTATAAATTTCAAATAATTTATTTTTGTATTAAGGAACATAAAAATCATATATATGTATATATTCAACTTAACCAACTTATTTAATGAATTTTCCAATTCGTACATAATATACGTACATATTTCTATTAAAACAGATTCATTTCGTCCTATTTAATTAAATTCTATATTCCAATGTTTTTAAAAGTTTACTTTGTTTTAATTTAATTTATTAAACAATATATTACCTACTATTTTCTGTTTAAAATAAATATATAAAATATTCAGCAAAAATAAAGGTAATCTAAATCTAATTAAAAAATTTCATACAAGAGTACTTTTCAGCAATTACATAAAAATTGTCAAATTGATATTGAGGTCATTATGTTGTTAGCGCTGTTGTTAAATCATCAAATTAACTCTCTAAAAAACAAAATCACAAAATTGTAAGTGTATGTTGTATGTACATTTCCAAAAATTTGCATAGAACAAAAATTTACTAATAAAAATTATCAAAAAATAAAAATTAATTCTAACTAGACTCCAATGTGACCTAAATAAATAATATATTTTGTTTACTTTTTATATATTTTTCAAAAATTAATATTATGACATTGGAATGTTGTCTAGACTTTTTTATTTTTAATTATTTGCTTTTATATATTTTCAAACAATATGATTTCAATCATAATTTTTTTTTTGACCAAAAATAGACTTTTTAACGAAAAAAAAAAAAAATTAATTTATAAATTTTCAACATGTTTAAAGACATTTTTCCGTAATAAGTAAGTATAGTAAGTATACATTTTATATTTATTACTTATGCATAAAAAAAATTATACTTTCAAAATCCTTCTCGAATGCTGCTGAATATTGATTTAAAATAAAGCTCTTTGTTGTGACAATTCAAGACTTTTTAAATCACTTCAAATTTATACGACATATTTGTCAAATTATGAAATATTGGACTAATATCACGATTCGACTGAAATTATTATCGTGAAATATTAGATGTATATTTATAAATTAGTTTATAATTTCTTCTTCTTTTTTTTTTTGTTTACTAAAAATTATATTAAATGAAGAAATTTCTTTTAATAAATTTATACAAGAAAAAATCCATAAAAAAAATATTTTCCATAATAACTTTATTATTAATATGATAAAATTTAATGTTAAAGAAACACAAGAGAAATTTTTATTTTTACATATAAATAAACAAAACGAACGACAAAGGAGGCAGCGGATTAGCGCAAGAAAATCACATTGAATTCAGAGTTAAAAACAATATTAAGTATATAATATTTCAGTTCAACAATATGTTTTCTTATATATATTCTTTTATTTTTGATATAATAATTAATTTTCCAAGGAAATTATTTACTCGTTCATAAGTAAGAATGAATCTTATATTTTAAGAATGAGTGTGATTTTCCAACACAGAAATTTGATTCAAGAATATTAGATTAGATGAAAACATAAAGCAATTATGGAAGTTTAATTATAGAAAAAGATTGTGAAAGAAAAAATTAAACAAAGCTTTATGCAAACTAAAAGAGAACTTTTTTTACCAAATATTTTTAAAGAAACCTTCATATACAACTACATAGAATCAAATATATAAAATTTGAGTATTATGCATAGATTATTGCAAAGTACGTTATTAAGATTTTTGAATAAAGAATATCATGATTCATATTTGAAAATTTTATGTTCAACAATGCTATATATAAAATTATCATTCCACAATATTATTTTTAACTTATTATAATATTAAAAAAATTTTCAATTTTCTCAATGAAAATAAATAATAAATGCATATAAATGCATTATGTAGTCAATATTCGGTATGTTCTTTATCATCAATTTCATTCAAAGTTATGATTAATATCTTTTACAACTTCTTCACTTTAAGTTTGCTGGAAATATATATATATATATATTTTTTTTTCTTGTATACAATAACACAGATTTGTATATATACCGGTGAAATATTATGGAAATCAAATTATAAAAGTTATTTTCTCGAGTAAATTTATGAAATTACTTTTATAAATATAATTTGAAAACACTTTTATTAGTTTTTACTTCATGATGCAATTTCAGGTTTTTTTTTTTGTTTCCTTGCTTTTCTTGTAATTACATTTCCATTTTTATTATAGAAATGGGAATAAGAAAGTGTGAATGAAAATATTTTTTTCATGTTGCGTGATGTTTTGATTCCCACACAACCGATTTCTGTACATACCTATTTACTGCATAAATATATAAGTCTATATTTATAGCAAGGAAATTATATTATTTTTTAGTTTTGAAAATTATAAAAACAATGAAGGTAACAATTATACATAATTTTAAATTATGTTTTTTCATTTTAATTTTTATTTTTTTTTTTTTTTTTAACAATAATAAAGAGTTTAATTGTTACAAAAATTGATGAATTTTAATTACTAATTTTATTTTTAAATGTTATGATTTTAAATTCAAGGAAAGCGTATATAGTACACTCATTATGATCAAAAATCTAGAGAATATAAATATTTTTAACAAAAACAGAGGAAGGAAAATTATTATAAAATTATAGAATAAAATTATAAAATTATAGAATCAATGTTTTTAATTTTCAAGTTATAAGACTTGACTTATACCTTTTCACAGATTAATAATGTTCCCAAAAATCCGTCAAAATAATTTGAGTTGCTATTAAGTAAATACAAAATATGAAATGAAAACGCCATATTATATGAAACAAGATTTTAGTAACTTAATCTGTAAAAATTTTAACAACTTGTAAAGTTACCCTCAGAACTGTACGTTACCTTAAATATAGTTTAATTTTTGGAAAATATTTCCCATAATTTATCTAAAATTAAATTTAATTAAAAAATAAAATAAAATACTGATTAGTGTGTATTTTATTTTATTTTTTAACAAAGCCATATATCGTCTGCTGAGAAATGAAACAATGTATAATGAAAAGTATAGTTTCGAGTAATTTGAGTTTAAAGATTTGAAAATTAAAAAAAACGTATGGAAAAATATCAAGTAACATAAAATTTTAATCTAAAAAACACATTTTAATCAACATTAAGAATATTACAAAGTAGTTGTACTTATAAAATCGAGTACGAGGAATCGAATGGTGCTAGTATCTAATAACGACGTAAAAATATCATACGTTGTTTCATTTCTGAGCCGACGATATATAGTGATAAGAAAGTGTAGTATATTAAATTAAAAATAAACAAATACATTTACTTAATATGTAAAAAACACATCTAACAATTTTATGTTGCAAAAGAATAATACTTTATGCAACACTTTTTTTTACTACACAAAAATTTAAAGTGTTGTTTTTTTTTTTGAAAATAATTTTCGTTCCATAATTTTTATGGTTTTATTATAAAAAAAAATGTACACACTATATATAGGTAGCTTTTTTTTTTTCTTTTCTATACTCTATTTTATATTTTTTAATATTAAAAAAAAAAGAAATTATTTTATGAAATACTGAAAATCTTTTTGACTCAAAATGTGGTAACAACATAAAAAAAAAAAAAAAATTAAAAAAATTTTATCTTTGTGGAGAACAATTGAATAAATTATGTGAAAAATTGAAAAACTTTTTTTTTATTTTTGAAATTAAATTTTTTTTTTCTGTAAAACACAAAATAAATTTGCAACACAGAAATATGATAACGGAGGGAAAAAAATTAAAAAAAAAAAAAATTGTGGGAATATTCAAATTATATAAATAATGTTGAAAATACATAATATACAATTGAAAATAAAAAGGAATACAAAAAAACAATTTTTTTTATGTTCAGTAGGAAAATGGTTATGAAAATGGAAGAATAAATGAAAAATTCATCATTTCGGTATAAAAATCAATAAAATCTATAATATGAAAATGAATTTCTGGTTATCAGGTTATCATATATTTGTTTTCAGGGAAAAAAAAATTTACCTGAATAAAACTGTAATATACTTTTTTCTTATACCAAAAATTATGCAGCAATATTTTTGTAGATCTGAAATATATCTTAAAATATTAATCAATTATTATTTGTTCTTTATATAATATGTAATTAACATAATTATATAATTGAAATTAGGATAGATACAATATGAAAGAATAAAAAAAACTATAAAACTGACATCAAAAAATTTTTCAAGCACTTAATTGATCGAATGAGATTTTTATGTAATTTATACCATTCTAAATAAGTTGAAATGTAAGTTGTAGGTACATGCATTTATTTATTCTAGAATTCAAATAAAAAAATGTTAAAAAAACTTGTAAATATTTAAAGATTTTTCTTTGCAATCAAAAGTTATACAACACTGTGATGATTAACTGTGTGTTATCCCACTCACTTAAAAAAAAAAAGATTCTTGAACTGGCTGTTGAATATTTTGAAAATATTATCAGAAAATAATTTATTATTGTGCAACAAAGCTTAAAAGGCAATGTATTAATTAAAAAAAAAAAATAAAAATTACAGTAAAAAAGATTATAAAGTGTAGATGTATATTTACTACACTCTTGACCCAGATTCATTTTGAATAGGGATTTGATATTTTTGTTCCATAAAGATGTCTATACCCAATTATATAGTATGTAAGCAGTAATATGTACATTTTTATTTTATAAATTTAAATTAAGGGGCGAAAACATAAATTCATGAATTATGCTATTCAAAAAGTTTTTTTTTTTTTTTTTTAAGATAAATTAGTTCCAGTACTATTAACACCTTTTGTATGAAAAAAAAATTTTTTTTTTTTAACTTCTAAAAAAAAACTTTCTTTTAAAGAAAAAAAATATAAATAGCTATCTAGTTTGAAAAAATTGAAATAATTTTCATTTAACAGACATTCATTAAATTTATGATAATAATAATAATTTTAATAAGCTTTTTCCTTCCTCGTATAAATTATGTGTATACAGCAACTTTACAAAAGTGTATATGATGCGTGTAACAACTTTTAAAAAAAAATCCTTATTGGGACATTGACGTTGTATTTTACTATAGCCAGAAATAATTTTGTATACTCGGGATAATTATAATTTCCAAGTGGTTATAAGATTTTTCGAATTTTCTTGTTTTAAAAAAGAATTTCCCATAAGGTATTCGAAGGGTTCAAATAAACATTATACAGAATAATTTAAGATATACTGTAACGATTGCTGCTGTTGTGTATTGATTGAAATTTCAAATTGTGGAGAAATATTTGAACTTTGATTTTAATGTGGAATTTTCGAGCATGAAATATGAAAATACAATTCAAAATTCAGAATCGTAAAGTCTCGTCCTTTAGCTGAAATGAAAAAAAGAGAATTCGAGAGATGGACAGATGCTTAGAAAGAAAATGATGAAAACATATAGTCCTTTTTTTCCTGTTTTAATGGAAAGTTGGTCAAAGTGCTAATTTTATTTAGAAGATATGCTAATTAGCCTGTTATTGTATTCCATCTTTATCAAGTTTTTAAAAATCAATAACTTTAATTTATTCATGCTAGTTAAGTTAGACTTTGCTTTAAAAAGCCATCTTATCGTATTAGGTAGATACGAATAAAAAGGTATTTCTACGGAACAAAATTTTTATTATTAAAAATCATTAATTTTTTTTCAATTAACCCTCAGTAGACCTAAATTGATTGCATTATTTACGCTTTATATAGGAAAAAATTTCAATATACATATATAAATTTTCTTTCTATATATTAGCTGAAAAACAATATATAGATACTTAAGTAAAAAAAGATATAGAAACATTCAAGCATAATTTGAAACATAAAATATCTTCCAAAAACCATAAAAGTTGTTTTTCTTGTTTTTCTTTATAAAAATAATATTTAGTGCTCTAGTATCTGGTAACCAGAATAAGAATGCGAATGGGTTTTTATAAATTTAGTAGTGTACATAAAATAAACCGCTTATAAAATTTAAAAAAAAGAAGAACCTTAATATAAATAAAGTTACCTATATATATGAGATATGAAATTGTGGGAACATATTTAGCAATAATTAAAACATCATATTCAATTACATATTTTAAAACATGTAATATGTACCTATACGAATATCAGTATATATAAGATTTAATAATTTGCATTCTAAATATTCTAAATTCTGTTAGGAGTATGACAATACTTCTTACATTTTCAAAATTTTTAGATGAAGCTACATTGAAGTGAATAATTTCTTAAAAAGAGGAGAAGATTACTTGTCATCAGTCACAATTATTTCGGTTCATAAATTTTATGTGAAGGAAAATTACTTGACCTCGGAAGAAAAAAAAAAAAAGAAATAACCATCTAAGAATTTTCTTTTCTTCATTTATTTTCTAAGAAAACAAGTGGATGGAAAATAAGTTTTTTTTTATACAGGCACAGCAGTGCTATATTTTCAGTGTGTATCTATTATCTGTTTTCGAAATAATAAAATAGATGAAGAGAACAAAAAAAAACATAATGAAAATATAAAGTACGTATACATACAACAACAACAACAGCCATCATTCTAATAAATGCAAACCCAAACGAAAATTGTTATAAATTATTGCCTTTTTTTAACATAGAATTTTCTAGAAAATTACAAATAGAGAGTTTGAGCTTCAAGTACCAATATAATGGATGGGGTGGTTAAACCAAAATAACTTCATTCTTGTATCAAAAATTTAACAGTTATTTATGGAAAAGTAACAAGATATTTATTAGGAATTCAAGAATTAACCATATATATATGAGTAGGAAAAATCGGATTAAAATTCAGTGACAGCGACATTTTGTATTACGGGCGCAAGAAGTATGAACCGAAAATAAAATAATAGCATGGCTGAAATTAAACGTTCATACTTTTTTACAAAATTTGTTTCCTGTTGAAAATTAACCACTTACTGTAAACATTTTCGATCAAATTTTCCTCGACGAGTATGTAAATTTTCCCGCTGGTGAATTGTGTATACATGTAAATAAAATAAGTAATACAGTGTATGAATTCAATTTTAAAACAATCGATGCAGATTATAAAATTTTTCAATTTACATAACTTAAATATAAAAAAAAAAAATCATCAATCAAAGGGAACATAAGTAGTTATAATAAGATTAAAACAAAACCAAAAAATTTAAATCACTGTTGAAATATTATTACATAATTTAAAAACATAATATTTTAAATCGAATAAATATCGGGGTTATGATTAATATATATAAAATATTCATCTTCTCTGTAGCTTTGAATGCAATCAATTGAAAATAACATAAAACCAAAAAAATAATTCCGTAAAAACTCGAGAAAAGATTCTGTACCAGAAAATTTTTAGGTATACATTTATACAATAGAGATAATATACAAACAACTTCTGTATTATGAAGTTTCATGATATTTACAGAAAAGAAAAATGTTGTCATTGAAATTGTTAAAAAAAATATTCTTTTTAAATTATCCTTAAAGCTTTTATATACATACTTACTTATTTTCCAAAAACATTAATAATTTTACTATATTTATCTGTCACACAGTAATTGACAAAAATATTTTATATTATATAATATGCTGCTATATTATATTAAGAGACTTTTTCTACATACAATAAAGAATGCAACTCCAATAATATATACCTTTCAAAAAATAATATTATACAATCTTGAATATTTTTTTAAGCATTTTTCCAACGTTTATATTAAATTTCTTTAAATTGAAAAATAAATTTCGTTCCTGGAAAAACATTATTATGAAAAATTTTACGTAATAAAAGAAAATTTATATTGAAAAAATAAAATATATTTTTTTATATACTGGCAATGTGTAATGAAAACAGCAAAGGAATATTGGACAATTTTTATTCTTGATTGTATTTCTCTTAAGTATATGGTGTATTTCCCTGTTAAGTTTAAATAAATTTATCACCTTTAGTGCGTTAAATTCATTTTAAATTTTTTTAAAAGAAGTAAATCCGATGTTTACAGGCAAATTTATTATATATTAACTATATACATATTAAACATGTTATATAAGTGTGTAAAAGATTATTAAATGATTTTGAGTATTTAAAGAAATATCTCTTATTATATACTTAATAAAATTACATAAGTACTGTTTTGAATCTGTGAAATATAACATATAACAGGTAATTTTTCCGCAAGCAGTGATGGAAAAGTTTCGAAATACTTAAAATTTTAATTGAATTTTTTTGGTAAATAGAAATATTGGAATTTTGACGATCAAATATTGTGAATAAATTGTTTTTTGTACAATACAAATTTTTGGATATTTGATTTTGATATTAAGGCTCTATAAGAATATTAAAAAATATAAAATTATTTAATAATATTTTCCCTTTTAATATAGCCTGCATTTCTTAGAAATTATATTTTAAGCATTTTCAAGCTAAACATTATGTTGTCTTAAGAATTTTCCTTATACACGTAGATTAAAAATTCTTAAATAACCTAACTCCCTATTCTTGCGCGTCATGAAAAGTTAAGTTTATACTATATGTATTATCTTTTATCAATGGATTATTGTAATTTTATAAAATCATTTAAGGAAAAAACAAAAACAAGCTTGAGCCTAATATATGATTTGTTGTTATTTACATATAATGTATATAAATAGGTATTTATATGAAAAAATTGTATGATGTTTATTTTAATGGTAAAACATTCTGGTATCATTTTTTCTTAAAATTTTTGTTATGTAAGATACACTACAAGCATATATAAATAAATGATTTTTTTGTGCTTCACAATTTTTTTTTTCTATTGTACTATGATGTCCTTTTTTATGGTACATTCATATATAGTTAGAAAATAGTTGGATCCACAATTGAAAGTGGTTTTTGTGGTTAACATAGAAATTCCATTCGTCCTTACTTAATTTAATATTATTTTTTATGCTATTGTTATTTATGACTATTTTCTTATTTATTTTATTTTTTTTTACTGTCTTTTGTTAATAAAAAATAGTGACATATTATTATCATTATTATATTTTAATGCTTTTAAGATAAAAAATAAAAGAAAAAAAAATAAAATAAAATAGGAAATTTATTTTGCTTTTGTTTGCCTGTGCTTATTCTTCTTATTGCTCAATTTTTCAACTTTTGAATATTTTGTTTTTTTTTTTTGTCTAGGTTATTGTTCGTTCCAACAAGGGTATAGTGTGAAATTTAGATAATTATAATAGGTATATACATTTATTGGAATTTTATTAGTGATATGTAAAACGAGCTTAACTTAAAGTTAGGGTTTTATGAAAATAAAAACTATTTCTTGTACTATCGACAATTGAACTTTTTTTGTGGGAAGCGCAGCAGCAGCTTTCTTCATTTCCCAACAGAAGAAAATAAAATAGCTTTTGTCAGTATGGTTTTGAAAACTAAAATGGTGTTAATTTAAATAAGGCTGCAATTAGTAGAAAATAGAATTAATTGAATAATTTCACCTTCTAAGTTTAAATGTTAGTATCATGAACATTTCCGCAAAATGAACTCGGAAGGAGAACAAAGTTTGGAGCTGTCGAACTTGAGCCCAATTTTTCTGGTAACATAAAAACTTCCGAAATACTCCGTTTGCTTTTCAAAATGTACAAAAATTATGCCATAAATCTGATAATTTTTTCTCAATAGGCTTTGTCTCTGAATTAGTTTTGAATTAATTTCATTCTTAGTTCAATTGTTTCCAGTGTGTTCTATTTTGTCTCTTTATCTTATGTGAAAATTTAAAGTATATATGAAATTATTCTACATATGCAGAAAACTTTTTTTTTTCTATAAAGATAATTGAAAAATATTTAATAAAATAAAAAAAAATAAGAATTAATTCAATTTGTTATAACAATGAAAGCCATAATTATTAAAACGTTTAATTTGTATAAATTTTTGCACAAGTATTAAAATTACCTATGAAATTTTCTAATAAAATTTATTTCCTTTTGAAAGTTTTTCCACCCTATTCCTTTTGAATAATAGCATATAAATTTCCTTTTTAGTTATGTACTAAAAATATATGTTAGTGAAGACTTAGGACAAATTCAATTTAACAGATCTGTTAACAAGTTAAAAGACATTTTTTAAAACACGGATTTTGTAAAAGTTCTGAATACCATTAAATACTTTCACGCTTTTCTGAGGGAAAACTAAAAAACATGTTCAGCTCGAAGAAGCACGCATAATATCTTCATTTCTCAAAAATGGTCTTTAGAGTTAAGGTCCTTTATTTATTGTATTTAGTATTACTACTGGTACTGGTACATATGTTTATTGATAATAAAATTAATATTTTAATTAAAACGGACCAGCAATTTATATAGAACCTAAGTATATTATAGTACCTAAGTATGTTATAGTACCTAAGCTAAGTACATACGTTATACTCCCTATAAATATATTAAAGCTTTCTATAACAAAAATTTTCTTGAGCATTAAAAAAAGTTCCGAAAAAACTAGACGACATACCTTAACTTTACATACAGAACTTTATTTTTATTCGGATAATAATTTAAAAAATTTAAAAATGTATTTTATATCATGCAATTACCTAAATCTAAATAAAATTTTTATTTCATTTTTAAGAGAATTATTTTAAAATGTAATTTCTTTCAACAAATATTTTTGTTGGGCTGTAATTAAAGACACTTGGGTTTAATTTATTTATTGGGCTAGTTTATTTGCAAGTATAATGGTTAGGAAAAAGTGATTTATTTAAATATACCATGAGATTTTTCAAACAAATTCAATTTCAATTATAGAAAATATTTAAAAACGAACCTAAATCAAATTAAATAACTATTTAAGCACTTTAACATAAAAATGTATACTATATCAAAAATTAAAATATGTAAGAATTTTTTATGTATACAAATAATTTAAAAACATAATTTTATGAATATAATTATGGTTTTTAAATAAAGTTGATTTTACTGACACTTAATTAAAATTCTCGTATCATAAAAATTTAAAGATTTTATACATATATGATGTTCTCAAAAAAACTATATATTTGTTCATCGTTTTATTGATATAAATGACTTTTTACTCAATATTTCTGTAATCGCTATATGGGTTTTTATTTTTCTAACTAAAACTGCATATGAAAAGAAAAATCAGAAAGTAAAACGAAAATCATTAAATGAAATAAGACAAAAAAATTAAAAATAGAAAATATTTAGTTCAAGGCAAGAAGCTATATTATACACTTAGAAGAGAACGATTGAAACAACCTTCGTATCCATAGATTTTCAAATAATTCGAAAATTTAATTTTATTATGATCATAAAATTTATAAAAGTACTAGAAAAATTCAAGAAATCTTTAGAGAATTTAAAATAATTCATTCCTATTCTATACTGGATTTTATAATATGTATATATATATATATATATATATATATAATATAAATAAATATATTTATGTATACATGCATAAAGTACATTTAAAAATAAATATAATAAATTTTATGACTTTTAATTTTAATTTTAGTAATCATCGTCTAAAATAATTTAAAAATTTTTCTCAAAATATTTTTATATTAAAAAACTGTTTCTGACACGATTGATATTTAGTGCCTTGACGTCAGGAGTTTTTCTTACGAGTGTTTTTTTTTCCATTCTTTTCATTTCACAAAAAAATTTCTACGTTCAGTTAAGTGGAAGGAAAGAAAAAACTTTTTCTTATTGCGGAAAAGAAAATTCTGTAATACGACTTTTTTTTTTTTTGATGAAAATGACACTCCGATGTAAGATTAAAAATAGATTTATTCTTATTAATGAATAATGATATCAATTGAAAAACTTTTAAAAATTGAATATAGAATTTAACTGAAGATGAAATTTTGGTTTTTCTTTTTTTAATTATACCCATTTTCTTTTGTATGAAATGAAAATCCAAAATTAGTAAAGGAAAAAAAAAATTGAAAATTCTCTTAACCGCAAAATCTTTCATATCCAACAGTAAAATTTAAAAACTTTAAAATGTTTTTTTTTTTTGGACAGTATTATATATATTATATATATATACGGCGATTTTTGTTATTACTTATTTTTTTTTTTTTACCATTATTACCATGAAAATAAAAATATAAGTAAGAAAATCATTTCAACAGAAGATTCTTTTTATTATGAGCAGCCTTAAAAGTAGAAAATAAAAAAGCATTCTTACTATTAAATGTTAAAATAAAAAAGCATTCTTACTATTAAATCATTATCTATGCAATAGCCAATAGCGAGACACTAAGCCAAAAAGCAACTTCAATAAAAAGCATCTAATAATGAAATAACAAATTTATATATTATAATTTCCGAGGACAATATAAATTTTTCAGGTTAGATTATTATCTTTCAAAAGAAAATTCTGCAATTAATTAAGAGCTCTGACTAAATCGTGTCAAAATTTAGATTAAATTAATGCTAAGAATATAAACTAAAAAAATATATATATATATTACCCATATTACCCTTCCTATTTCATTTCTAATTCATTATCGACTGCTATTATGTATTATAATCTATTGAGTAATGTCAGTAAATTGAAATGTTTATTTATTACATATAAAGTTAAGGGGGGAAGTCCATGTAAAATTTTGAAAAAATCGATTTTTTTTTTCGATAATCTGAAAATATGGTATATTGAGCGTGTACTGACGAAAGGGGGAAGAAAAATTTCGAATATTTGCTGAGTTATAGCTATTTGAATGGAGTAAGCCGGAGCTAAAACTGTACTGTACTAAAACTTTAAACGAGATTATCTCGAAACTGTATTTTTAAAAACTGCTCGTGTTGTAACTCAAAAGTTATCGACCGATTTGTTTGAAATTTGGTGAGGCCTTTCTCTACATTACTACCGGAAGGATGAACCTAAAACTTTTGATATTTCGCGTTGATTACTTACTTTTTAGGGGCTAAAAATGTCACAAAAATAGCCCTAAATTCTAACTTTTTTTTCAAATGCTTATTTTATAATGAATTTTATTATTTTTTTTGAATTTTTTAGGTTTATCCTTTCCGCGTTAATATTTTATAAAAAGAAAACACTTCAATTTTTTTGTTTCAGATCGATAGATTGAGAGTGATAAATGCAGCAGTTTAGGACCTCGCGCCGTAGGCAGCCGACAAAAAATGATCCTGAGCCGCCTTTTTGAAAAAAAAAAAAAAAAATTTTAAATAAACTTGTGTTTAAATTTCAAAACAATATAATTATTTTATCACCTTTAAAAATACGTTTAATAAATAACCGATTGTGAGGCTTCTACATGGACTTCCCCCCTTAAATAAAATACATAGAATGTCAACACAGTACGAAATTAAATTAAAATTGAAAAAAAGTACTTACATACCTGTAAAAGAAATGAATATGAACCATGAAAAAAAAATCTAAATGTTTTAAATTAAGCCAAGAGTTTTTAGAATTAAAAAAAATATTCCACACACTTTTTGTATGGGAATACTATGTTTACAAAAAAAAATTCCAGTCAAGTATAGTATACGGTAAATTTTCCTATATCAATCAGTTTTTCTTCTACAAAAAACTTATGGATAAAAACAGGTATTTTCCTTGTTACTTATATATATAACTAAATCATAAAAAAATATAATAAATTCGGTTGAAATTTCCAGATGAAGAACCAGGACATTATCCTTAAAAAAAAAAAAAATAAAATCACAAAAAAGTTAAAAATTATGAAAATCATT
The DNA here is from genome assembly GCA_964007475.1 of Hybos culiciformis. NCBI lineage: Eukaryota > Metazoa > Arthropoda > Insecta > Diptera > Hybotidae > Hybos > Hybos culiciformis. Next base: position 13,880,914 of record OZ023273.1, read on the forward strand.
AAAAATACGTTTCGTATTGTAAAAGATTAATTAGACTGTCATTAGCAATTAATTATTATAAAATTTTGATTTAAGTTGAAAAAAAAAACATGATTGCAGTGGGAATTCACGATTAATTTAGTCTAATTGTCGTTGTATTATTTTTTTTTTTTTAATTTTAATTTATACGTGTTGAGTCGCAAAAGTTATTATGCGTACAATTTTGATTTTGACTCTGAAGAATATTTTTAATAATTTAAAATTCCCCTATACTAATGATGACCATATTGGGGCAAACATATATTTTATATTAAAAAGTTATTCAAACGCATTATAAAAAGTTTAGACTAAAAATGTTTCTAAAATTTTAATAATCCTTAAAATTAAAATTAAAATTATCATGACTGTATTTTCATATTGAATACGATGTGTAGCAAATTAGGTACATTGAAAAATATAGTTATATTCGATATTGTAACAAAAAAAGAAAATTTATGAATAATCGGAAACTAGTACAGGTTATGAAATAAAATAAATTAGAAAATTGTCCATATTTTAAACAGCGAAGCCCAAATTAGAACTAATTTAGAGCATATAGAAAATACTAAGGTTTTTTTCATATCACACCAACCCAATTTTTATTTAAAAAACATTCACTGTAAAAAAATTATTTCTAAAGACATAATTAAGAAAACTAAATTGTGTGTTGTATGTTTTTTGAATAAAATTACGTTTTATTTTTCAGTTTTAATTCAATCCTAAAAAATTTCAAAAATGCTTCTTAAGCTGATATATTACGATTCACATCAACTGACAAATTTTTTTTAAAAGCTTTCCTTTTCCATTTAAAACAAAAGATTTTTCTGTCAGTTTTTTGTTTTACTTAATACAGAAATTTGTATGAGCCAGAAAGGGATAGAGATATAAAATTAAGGAGAAATGATTGAAGAAAAAAGCTTGATTTAAAAATTTATTCAAATTTGACCCTTTCATAAAAACTCAACGGTCAATTGATTTAAATCGTACTCTAATAATATTTTATATAAAAAGTGATTCCTTCGGGATTTTAAAAAATTAAAATAAAATTGTATAAAAGACCTTCCAGTCTAAAAGAGTAAGAAATATAAATTTTATATTTTTAACAGTGTATTTAAAAAGACTAGAAATAAAAAGGAAAAAAAAATTTTTTTTTTTTGTGAATCAAAGTGAGCATACGAAATAATGAAATGAGTATACGATTTTATATGCGAGTATACGATTTTTTTTTTTCATTGAAAATGATTACACATTTTTTATTCCTATGCATTTGAGTATAAAAAAAAAAAATTTTGCTCGCGAGCATAGGCTTGGGCATCAGTGTTTTAAATGCAGTATTTTTTATTCTTCGTAATTTAAATTTTACATGTCATTGAAAATAATAAATTCACTCAGCAATTTTCTAAGTTCCTCGTATAGTCTGTTCTATTCAAAATTTTGAAAAATGAACTAAAAAAAAAAAAGAAGAATTTATGAAATTAGAACCATGTAAACTCTAAGTAAATATATGGCCTTGCTAGAACAATAAAAAGGTTTACCTTGTCGTTACTATTGACACTTCTTCTCACTTTTCAATTTTATTTTATTTTATTCGAAAATTTGTCTTTTGGGAAATATAAAAACATTTCAAAAAAAAGAATAAAAAAAAAAAGAATAAAAAAAAAAAATAATAATATATTTTGATACCGGAAAATTTGAAATTTAAAAATAAAAAAATTGAATTTTTAATATCATTTTATATTATATATATGTATATTATGTATGTATATAAATGTATGTAGTATATTTTAATTTATTTATTTCCAGTCGATAAGTTTGTAAATAATTTAATATAATAAATATATATATTTATAGAGAAAATAAATATTTTTGTGAAAGTAAATTCTAAATATTTAAATTTTTACACAAAACTTAATGTTAAGATACATTTAACTAATATTAAAATATTTTCTTAAATTTTAATTGACAAATGTTTTGTTTTTTCTTTAAATATTAAATAATTTTAAAACAAAGCCACAAAATGAAATGCTTTAGAAATTTTAAGGACAAGAGAACAAAATTTGAAAAGGATTCATTCTGGTTTTTTTTTTCAAAGTGTACTTATTCTTTGATTTTTTATCTTCGCCTCCAGACGCACTCCTTTATTTAGAAAAAAAAACATTTGGGTTACTAATTTCCATAGAGATAGGCAGAAATTCAGTTTTTTGTGTCTACTGAAAAATTTCAAATAACCGACGTAAGGTCAAAACCACAATCAAAAACATTTTTCATAATTCTTTCTTAATCTATTTTACTGTTTTATATACTGAGGGAAAAAAATTTCTAGAATCGTGAAACACACTTTCATAATCATTAAAATTTCAGAAAAAAGAAGAATTTTCATAATTCAAGTCGAATTCACTTGATATGTTAAATACTTGCTTAAATTTTCCAATTTTTTCTCGTCTGTTTTTTATGGCTTTTTCCATGATTCAAGTAAATTTATTTTGATTGATTTAATGGGCTTATTTTCATTAATCAAGTAATTATTTCTTCATTTATGTAAATATTTCTTAATTTAAGTAAATATTTACTTGATGTGATTCTAACACAGTTTAAGATTTTTTTTCCTTGATTTGTGTATTTTTTTTTACCATGAAACATGAAAATTATAAGCATGATTCTTTGTGAATACATTTCTTATTTGATGATAATTTTTTCATATTCTATGGTTACAGTTTTCCATTATTTAAATAAATTATTTCTTGATTTTAAGACATTTTTTGAATCTTAAAAAAGATATTATAGTCAGTACATAATTTATATTTTCTATTTTACACACATTCTAAATTTCAATTGCTTAGCCTAGTGGTAGAGTTGAACGTTTGCAATGCAAAAGAACAAGGTTCGAATCCCGAAGAGGGCATGAGAAAAATCAAATAAAAATCAATTGAAATTTAATAAAATTAAATTTAATAAATATAAATAAATATAAATAAAATAAATAAAAAATTATAAAGAAAAAAATTAATAAATAAAAAAAATTAAAATAAAAAAAAAATTAAAAAAAATAAAAAAAAAAAATAAAAAAAAATAAAAGAAAATAAAAATAAAAATAAAAAAAAAATTAAAAAATATATGAAATAAATTTTTTTTTTTTTTTCGCATAATTGTCGTCCTCTTCAAGATTCGAACCTGGTCCTCAGCATTGCAAACCGACATCTCTACATATAGGCTAAGCTATTGAAACGAAAAATGTATTTTTTAAGGTCATGCGTTTCTTGATTCGTGTTTCTTTTACACGAATTATCAAAAAAGTCGCACATTACAATGTCTTATTATTTCTTCATTCACGCAAACAATATTTCTTTCATGACGTAAAGTTGATTGTTATGTGCATGAAAAAGTTCTAAAAATTATGCAAAAAAAATACACGATTCGAGAAAAAAGGCGAACGGGTCAAAAACAAGTCCTTTTTTTGCATGATTTATTCACATTTTATATGATATTAGCAATCTTTTCTCTCCGTGTATAATTTCTAAAATTAGTGAATTTGGAATTTTGTAAAAATTTTATGACCAAGCCAATATATTCAAATATGTTATTCGTATAGTATTAATATGCAAAGATTGCAATAATTTGATTACAATTAAATGTCATCAAATGATTTTTTTTTGCAAATGAAACCCATTACATGTTACCACAATAAAAATTGTTACTCAAATTTCAAAAATTATTCTTAGATTTAGATTTTAACGAAATTAAACGAAAATATACAATTTTATACAATTGAGAAAACTGTTATGAAATTTGGTTAAAATTTTATATGTACATATAGTTAAATAATAATGATTTCAGTTCAAATGTTTTTTAAAGTTATAGAAATTTGATAATTTTATAGAAAAATTGTTTAAACAAATAAAATTTTATTACTTTTGGTGTAACAAAAATAATACGTATATGCATTTATGTAAATCTTTTTAAACATTTATGTTGCATGATAGCCATATCTTTTCACATGTTACACATGCAAATGATGTTTTACGGTTTTTTTTAGATTAAGGATGATAATTAGAGAAAAAAATTGTATTTTGATAGAAATTTAATTATGCATTATGTGTAGTTACTCATATACATATATGAAATTTTTAAATCGAGGAATTAGCCCTTTAAACATAATTTAATTTGTATAAAATAAACCATTTCAGAAGTATCGAACTAAAATTGCTGAATTACTAAAAGGCAAATTAATCACGATTTCTTTTAAATAATATTCAAAATATCTATATATGAAAAATAAAGTTATGAAAACTAAGTAATAAAAAATAAAGCTGATAAGAGTATAGTCAATTAAATTCATTCGTTCAATATTTCTTCTGAAATTGAATAAATTCTTGTAAACGTAGATTTACATATGTACGTATATTACGATAACATAATTAAAATGTTTACAAAAGATCAAATAAAAAATTTTCATAACGTTTTTCCCCTCTGGAAATATATAGTTTTTCTCTATATTTAAATCAAATTTAATAAATGTGGTTATAAAAGATGATATGAATAAATTGTCAATTGAGTCTGCTTTCGGGCATATATGTATATATATATATATTATGTACTTATCTAAGAAATAAATTTAAAATATTCTATTTGTCTTGAGTTGAAATTAATTAAATTTTTAGAAATTTAATAAACAACCATAACACTTAAATAAAAAGAAATGAAATTTATTATTATTAAAACCATCGCTTTTTAGGGTTTTTCTCTATATTAATGTTTAAACAAGGTAAATTTCATTTCGTTATTAAATAAATATTAAAAGTCATAAAATTGAAATAAATTTAAACATATGGAATAAATATGTTTTATTTCATCAGAATTCTACATTGTGAGAAGAGCTAGAGAAATGTTTATAATATAATGTTATCAAGATTTTTCAGGCTCCATGTAACTCATAACGAATTATCTCATCAAAACGAAAATGCTGTTTTTTTTTGGATGAATTAGTTCCTTCATTGATGAATCAATTCACTTTTTATATTTTGACGAGTTAGTTCGTTTTTAATTTTTATTTAGATTCCGGTTTTTTTTTTGCTTTGATGAGTTAATTCGTGATGAGTTAGTTCATGGAGCCCACTTTTCACTTATTTTTATTTGTCAAAAAATATTCATTAAATCAACAAGAAACAGATAAGTTTGGAAATATGGATTAGTGATTATAGGTGTACAAAAATCTGCTTATACATATTTTAATTAAGTTCCCAAAAATACAATGAAAAGTCAAAAACTACACTGTACCATGGGAAGAAACAGGCCTTAAAAAAAATGTTACTAAAACGACTGAAAATTTTATATTATAAATCCCTAAAATACACAGTCAATATTCAAGTACCTATACACAGGGCCGGCCTTCTATGTTAAGAGTCCAGGGTGCAAATATTTTCTTGGGGGCCCCTAATTTTTTTTAATATAACAGAATAAAAGTATACTATTCAAATTAAAGTAATATTTATTATTTAAAAAAACGATAATATGTAGTTCAACAAAATAAAACACAATACAAACATAAAACACAATACAAATAAGGAACTTAAATATTTTTAATATGGGTCTTTTTTGTTGCCATATCATTAATTAACATAGAAAAATCAGAACTTTTTACAATGTTCTTTTCTATGCTTAAAATAGAAAGCATGTTAAGCCTTTCTGCGGACATTGTTGAACGCAGATAATTTTTTATTAATTTTAATTTACTAAACTTGCAACCGTCACAGGTAACTAATGTAAATAAAATTCGTAAAACTATTAATATGTTGGAAAAAATTTGTTATCTAATAAATAAAAATGAAAATTCTCTGTTCTCTGTCCTCTGTCCTCAATCACGCCTAAACCGCTGGACCGATTTGGCTGAAATTTGAAGTTAAGTATCATTGGGGCTCGAGATGGTTATAGGGTACTAGAAATTTCGATCCGAGGCCCCGGCAGGGAGCTATCTTAGAAGCGGGTTTTGAAATTTAGGTGTATTTCAATAAAATATAGTAGCGTTGGACCCGAAAACTCCATTTTAAAAACTGGATGTTGAGAGGCCCGCAACCGTTGTCCCAGGGCTCAATTGGGGGGGCTATAGTACAAAATTCGAAATTTTGAAATTTTGAAGTTAAGTAGCAGGACCTGAGATGGTTATAGGATACTGGAAATTTCGATCCGAAGCCCCGACGGGGGGGCTACCTTAGAAGCATATTTTGGAATTTAGGTGTATTCCGATAATATGTTGTAGCGTTGGACCCGAAAAGCCTATTTAAAAAACAGGATGCTGAAAGGCCCCCAACCGTCCCAGGGCTAAATTGGGGGGCTACACAACAAATTTCGAAATTTTAAAATTTTGAAAATAGCACCGACGGGGGGCTACCTTAGAAAGCGGTTTTGCAATTTAGGTATATTCCGATAAAATATTATAGCGTTGGCCTCGAATCGACTATTCAGAAGACTGGATGTGTTAAGGCACCGGGGAAGTGGCTATTCAACAAATTTTGAAATTCTGTTTTTTTTAGTACACAAAATGCAATTTAGGTATGTTCCGATAAAATATTATAGCGTTGGAGCCGAATCGACTATTTAGAAGACTGCATGTGTTAATGCACCGGGGAAGTGGCTATTTAACAAATTTTGAAATTCTGTTTTTTTTAGTGCACGAAATGCAATTTAGGTATGTTCCGATAAAATATTATAGCGTTGGAGCCGAATCGACTATTTAGAAGACTGCATGTGTTAATGCACCGGGGAAGTGGCTATTTAACAAATTTTGAAATTCTGTTTTTTTTAGTGCACGAAATCTGGATTAACGCGTTTTGATATTAATATAAGTTCGGGAGTACCGTGCGAAGCCGGGTATTTCGACTAGTTTAAAATATATTGCAGTATATTCTGTGCATTCTCTACATAAGGCTTACTCAAAATCATTGCTTTTAACAAAAACATTTAAAAATCTGGGTCCCTTTAAAATTGGGGGCCCGGGTGCCTTGCACCCGTCGCACCCCTCAGAAGGTCGGCCCTGCCTGTACACATACATAACTTTAAAAATCCTTGAAGAAATATAATACTAAATTCATGCATGAGCTTTTATAGTTTTAGAAATACATATATTAAACCTCACAAAAGTTTTAAATCAACTCGATATTCTTTTATTAGTATTTGACTTTGTTACTTTTCATTTTAATATTTTTTTTTTTTTAATTTTCTAAATTCTTTAAAATGGTTTTACTTTAATTTCGTATCATAATCCTATTTGATTTTTAACTTGTTTAAAATGTTTTGCGGTAAATAAAATTGTTACTTTATTACCAAAGATATAATATAAGTTAGTAAACTACGCGAAAAATTTGAATATAAAATAATTCCACGTTACATCAAAAAAATATATATATTTTTATATATTTTAGTATCAGGAAAATTACTTAAAACCAATTGAATAAAAAATTATGGGAAATATTATTTAATTAGATGTCAACATTTTCTTATTTTCGTTATTTATACCTGTAGATTTAAATTTTTTATGTTACTTTTTATACTTATTATTATGTAACGTAAAATCTCATTTATTAACAAATTTTAAAGAGATTTTTTTTTAAATCAATATTTAAAGTTTCATGAATTTTTTAATCTAAAAGTTCAATATAATGATAAAATTTAAAACTTTTTTGAGGATTAGATTAATTATTTAGAATTCTAGTTTCAAAACATGCTCAAAATTGAGTTCAAATTAGTTTTCTATGTTGAAATAATCCAAATAATCCAAATCGACTAAGGATCAGTTTATGTTCATTTAAAAAAAAAAAACAAAATAACAACATCCTTTTAATAAATTATAAAAATATATTATATATACATTTTTTATATAATATGTCACAAATATATTTTAATTGGACTAAAAATATATATATATATATATTTATAAAAAAGATAAATTTTTAGTTAACTAACTGAAAATTTATTAATTTATTATGTAGGAGTTATATATATAATGTATATATATATATAGAAATAGCAAATAAAGAATAAAACCTTGTTAAATAAATGTCGGAATGTCCTTTATACCATCAATTATTTTCTCACTTTACGTGCTATCCTGAAAGTTTGTGGGTAGAAATCATATGGTTAAGTTTTGGCATAAATTGTAATGAAGAAGTTTTCTTCAAAATAATAATTTATACATTAAAAAATTTCAAATAAAGTTTTCTATCATAATATAGGAAATACCTATATTTTATTTAAATGACGTAAATACATAATGTTGTTATTAAATTTTATTATTATTATTATTTCAAAAAAAAAAAAAAACAACATAATATTGGATCGTTGTTTGAAGAATTTTACAATGCACTAAGAAATTTTATTTAAAATTTGAAAAATAATGAATAAGGTTTTTATGAAGTTGTCTCGAACAAAGCGAATTATGTTCGATCTTTAAATTATTTAAGTTTAATATTTTTAAAGAAAATTGTAAAATACAAGTTGAGTGCAAAATTTAATATAGAAAATTTTATTGCTTTTGAATGCTCCTGCTCTATGCCTCAAAATTTGTTTTCCTTATATAATCGTGCTATATCGGTGGGCCAAAAATATAAAAGATAATTCCTAGAATACATAATATATTTATATAAATACATTTCTATTTTGTTATTACAATTTCATATATTATAATTATTAATAGCCACAAAAACAAAAATTCAAAATGCATGGGCGTAAGTCTCCGATCTTTGTTAATTAATTTAAAAAGCATTATCTTAAAAGTAACAATTTTTCCTAAATTTGTCTACCTTGAAACTTCTCTGGAAATATTAGACACAGTTGCTGCTTTTTATCGAAAAACTATTCAAATCGAGAAATTATTAGAAATAAAATTTAAATACAATTTCTATTACAAATTAATTTAATAATATTACTTTTCTCAAGAATTATTGCATTTAAGTGTTTCCGTAAATAAAATTTTATATATTTTTATGTTAAATTATTTAACCAAAATTTAACCAAAATGAAGTGTACGACACCTTGTTTAGAAATAAATTTATTCAGTTCAAAAAAAGTTTTTTTTTTATTTTTTTTTTATTTTTGTAACATGATGAAAAAATGTAAAAAAATAAAAAAATAAATAAAAAAAAAAATTTTAAATAAAATGGTATGTTTTAAAATGCTGCTCAAAAAAGTACAACAATATTTGAATTCATTATTCGGTAGATAATTTTAAAATGCAAAACCAAACCTTATAAAATATGATTTAGTTTTTCTTTTTCATAATGAAAAAAAAAAAAAAAAGGTAAAAAATAACTTGAAACTTTTCCTTTATTCATGATTTTGAATGACAGGTGTCAGTTATTAAGCATGCATAAATACAAAACATAATTTAATAAATAATTTAAAAAGTTAAGGTGCAAATGAAATTATAATTTAAATTCTTTCTTTTTTTTAATTTGATAATCATAAAAAAAATATTTTATATAAACCTGTCAATTTCCATATATTGCTTTTCTATTGTGTCATGTTCCGGAAATAAAGGAAATGCATATAGAGGTACTCTTATTTCGTACAGAAACAACTTATTAAACTTTAGATTGCAATTACAATTTTTTTTTTTATTTTCAAATAATATTTGTTTAGTTAAAATACTAATTTTTTAATTAATTTGTTAATAGGATTTTTAAAAACAAAAAATTAATATACATTTAAATAATTATGTATTTAAATTACATTGTGGTGGTTCTATGTAGCACTACTCTCTCGCTACAAAGTATTAACTGAATAAGTTTTAGGAATATAAAAATAGGCTGTAAGATTGTTAATATAGTTTAATCTTATCATAGTCATATTAAAGATATAATAAAGTTATAGTCATGAAGACGTAAACACTGTCTTTTATTACACCTATTGCTCAGTTCACAACGCCAGGCATTATAACATAGATTTATGCGCTCAGACTGTATAAGTGATGTAAAAGGATTTTAATCGACTTTTATGTGGAAAAATTAAATTGAAAACATAATGAACTAATAACTACTTTAAAAGGACCTACTTCAGAAAATATAATTGAAAACGCAAAATTTGTAAAAGAAATAAATTTTCAGTTCGAATTCACAAAAAAATTTCCAAAATATCACTTACAAAAGAAAAATTAATATTTTAAGTATTATATTATAATTTTACGACCAATTTTTAAAATATTCTCTAAAACACACTTAAAAAAAAAAAAGAGAGGAAAAAATCAGGATATGAAAATAAAGTCAAGTTGATTTCATTAATTTTCTTATTAAACAAAAAAAAAATTTAAAGTGAAGAATTTGCAATTTTTTATTTTTTTGTTTTAATTTCCTCGTTACGTTGTTATTATTATTATTATTATTATTTTTTTCTTTCTTCCTGTTTTCACAGTATCCTTTTCCTGAATTCCTAATATAATTATTTCTATGTACTTTACACATATAAGAAAATTTGTTTTTTTTTTTATAAAATTTAAAATATATTCAAAAAAAACAAAAAAAAAAACAAAACAAGAAATAAAAAAAAAATTAATGCAAAATCATCTACATCTTTGATGTACTTAACTTTATTAAAATTATTATTAAAAATAAAAAAAAATAAAAAAAAAGTTGGAATTTTCTTTTTCTTATTTTCATTCCAAATTGACATAATATATAGTATAAATAATATAAAATATAAATCCTTATGAATTCAGTTTATTCTTGTGAAAGGAAAAATATATACATCAGTGGCGTGCATCTTAAGGCGCAAAATGCGCACTGCACACCCACCAAAACTCAAAAAAAAACTTAAAAATAAGTTTATTCTTTTAAATTAAAAATTAATATTGATCTCTAAAAAAATTAGATACATATTTAATTTTTGTTATTTGTAACAAATCAATATTATTGTACATAATCCTACAAAAATTTGTAGGTACGTAATAAAAATCTGTGTAAAAAAACAAAAAGCTTTCTCTATTTAACATAATTCGAATAATTATAATAATAATAGCGCATTAGAATCATTGCGCTAAAGGCTGAACTAAAACTCTTATGTATCGTGCTGCCAAAATACATAAAAAAATGTTATATACTTTTTAAAAATATATAATAAGTTTTAAAAAAAGCAAGCGCTGGTTATCAAACAGCGAACAACAGTAGCAGAGTTAAAAGAAATGAATTAACATAAGAGAGTGCGTTAACATTTTTTGAGAGAAAAAGCTTTTTTTATTTACAAATGTAAATGTTACAAAAGTGAAGGCGAAGGCGCATTAGATTTGTTGCTCATTATGTTATTTTTTATTATTGTCATGTTACAAAATGCATGAAAAAATTGTGTATTCATAATTTCAAAAAATCCTATAAGGAAACGAAGCGCTGGTTATTAAACAGCCAAGAATAAAACAATGAGAAGAAAAAATGTATGCATGCATAATATATCGATGCTTCCGGAATAATTTTGTTTCAAGAGACAAAAATATTTTCATTAAAGAATAATACGTTTTTCAACTTATTTAATTTTTTTTTTCTTTTAAGAAATATAGTTTTTAGGGCGATTGCATATCTATCAGTGGTGGGATTCAGCCGGTTCGCACCGGTTCGCGCGAACCGTTTCTTAAAATATTTAAGATTCGCGCGAACCGTTTTCTAAAATTTGTAGGTTCACGAAAATCGAAAAGTTTTGAAATAACTATGTTATGTTTTAACAGTCCCTCCGTGGCAATTTCTCAACTACTCAAAGAATATACAATTTGAATTTACATTGAAATTTGTATTAAAAATAAAATTTGAATTACAAAAACATGATGTTTGTCTTTCGGTCTGTGTGTTATTTAAAAACTACTTTCACACGATGAGTATCTCGACAGGCGATGCGCGTAAAATTTATAGTAAAACAATTTTTTCTGGCTTTTTTATTAATTTATACTGGATAATTTGACAAGGGTTTTAATTATTTATCTGAAAAATCTCCTGTTTCTTTAACTATGTTATGTGAATACTGTGAACTAAATAAGAGAAAAAATATGTTTTACAAAGTAATAAACGTGTAACAAGCAAGCCTGTTTTGAAATTTCAACATTTGGAAACATCAATCTAAAAATTTATAAGTTTTTATGAAGGAGAAAGTATATATATGTCCTTTCCAGAATCTAATTAAAAAAAAAAAACTCTAATTAAAAAAATTAAAAAAACTTTTTAGAGGATTCGAAATCACAAAAAAAATTGTATTATTATTTTTTTTACGGAATGCGAATCGGTTGTTGAATGTTTTGAATTCTACCACTGATATCTATGTATAAATTTGTATTTAGATTTTGCACACCCACATAAAAGTATCACGGCACGCCACTGAACAATATATACATGTATAATATACATGTATATATTGTACATTTAGTATACATAAAATAAGGAAAAAAAAAAATTAATTTTCAAGTCTGTTGCACAATTTTATTTTAATTTTTTTTTTTTTTTAACAGATTATTAAAAGTTCTACGTTTCCTTCGTAAATGCCTAAATCCTAATTTTGTTAGTCGTTTTAAAGTTAGAAAAGTGTATTATGATTAGAAATTCGTATATACATAAGAAAAAGTTTACATTATCTTAAAATTGACTTTCAACTTAATTAAATTCTGAGTTTTGATTTTTTTTCTTTCTTCTTCTTTTTAATGTTTTATTTAATTATTTATGTGTGCTACATTGTACATCTACATATTCATAAATGTATTTAAAAATACATATAATATAATAATGTAACTTCCTTATTACTTTTTTTTTTTTTTTGTTAATTACATTATAAATTTTTAATATTTACTTTGCTTATATTTTATGGAATTAAAAATCATAAAATTTTGATGTTATATGCGAGCTAAATATTTAGAAGATTTAGAGATTAAAAAGAATTATAATCAGTACAATTCAGGAATTTCATTCAAAAATGTTTAATTAAGGATTTCGTCTGTGGAAAATGATGAAAAAATTTAAGAAAGAGTTTATTCAATGTACAAGTTCAAATGACTAGAATACAATTATCGCTATATATTATTAAGATAACTGAAACATAAACTTTATTTATTACAATAATTTTTAATTTAAATTCAGGTTGGTATTTAGTTTGAAAACAGCTTACTATTTATGAGAAGCGAAGAATTTAAAAATGCTGTTTCCGTGAAAGCAAGAGAATCAGTTTGGAACATTGAATTGTGGCTTTAAAATTAAAGGTGTGGAATCTTTTTATGCTCAACACTAGATTATTTTTTATTTTTGTTCAACAAGATATCTAGTACAGTTACTTAATAAAATGATTATAAAATTTAAAATAATTATCGAGATATTTGATCTTAAATGTTTGATAATTTCAAATAATTGTTGATATTTATAAGTCAATTTCGATATTTGATTTGATATTGATTAATAAAAATTTCAGTTAAAATAATAATAAGAATTGTGTAAATTAATATTTTATTTATTTATTTTTTTTTTGTTTTTATAAAATTGGTAAAGATTGTGAATTTTTTTATTTAATAAAGTGTCATTTCTATATCAAACATACAAAAACAAAAATAGGAAATAGACATGCCTGAGAAGGTAAACCCAGTTAAATATTTTTTATGTGGAGGATTCGGGGGTATTTGCACGGTCCTTACTGGTCACCCATTGGACACAATAAAAGTTCGCCTACAAACTATGCCAACACCAGGTCCAGGTGAAGAGCCTTTGTACAAAGGGACATTTGATTGTGCTTCACGAACAATTAAAAATGAAGGCTTTAAAGGTTTATATAAAGGAATGTCGGCACCTTTAGTTGCAGTTGCTCCTATATTTGCACTAAGTTTTTTCGGTTTTGGACTGGGGAAAAGATTACAACAATCTAACGAAGCTGCAAAATTAACTTATAAACAATTGTTTATAGCTGGTGGATTTTCTGGAATATGGACAACATTTTTGATGGCTCCAGGAGAACGAATTAAATGTTTATTGCAAATTCAACAAGGAACTGATGGTCCCAAAAAGTATGATGGTATGATTGATTGTGCTAAAAAATTGTATAAAGAAGGTGGCATTAAAAGTATATATAAGGGGTCTGTTGCAACCGCAGCTAGAGATGTTCCTGGTGGCGCTATGTATTTTTTAGCTTATGAATTTGTACAAAATACGTTTAAAGCACGTAGCCCGGGAGGAGAAGTTGGTTTCATGACTACATTATTTGCGGGCGGCTCAGCAGGCATGGCTTATTGGATTTTGGGTATGCCTCCAGACGTTATTAAAAGCCGTCTACAAACAGCTCCTGAAGGTTCAAACGCAGGCATGGTAGAAGTTTTCAAAGAATTGATGAAAAAAGAAGGTCCAGTTGCATTGTATAAAGGACTTACACCGGTCATGATTAGAGCATTCCCAGCTAATGCAGCTTGTTTCGTAGGTTTTGAAATGTTTTCTAAATTTCTAAATAAAGTTGCTCCTGGTTTCTAACTTATAATTTATAATGTTAACTTAAATAATTGATATAAAATTTCAAAAATAAATCGCGTCATTAAATTACTATGTACAGTTGAGAAATTAAATTTATATATGCATAAGATTTATATATGCATAAGATTAACAGATTAAGGAAATATAATTATAATGTGAGTTTAGTTTAAAAAAGGCCTGTGAACAAAATAGATAAATTTTTGAATATCAATAAATTCTTGTCATAAAAATGTTTTCGAAAACTGTCAGCACAGGATCTCAAAAAACTAAGGTTTTTGTAATTTAATTATTTTTTTGGAAGGAAAACAGATTAATTTATCAATGAGCCATTTCCACAACGAGACAGTCTTTTGGACGCAGAAAATCTTGTTTCACCATTTCAATTTCTAAAATAAAATGTGAAAAACGATATCGATACTACTTCATTAAAAGATTTTTTAATTACAAGTAATGTATAAAATATTTACTTATTCAACTCAAGACGAGCTAATGTTTAATTCACAAAATATTCAACATAATAATTTACAAGAAGTTTATATATACAATATATGTAATATACATAATAATGAAATATTAGATACTCTTCGTAGAAAAGAATCCGTTAAGATTACTAGATTACGAATAGGGCACTCAAAACTAACCCACGCACACCTCTTTGATCCACATAATCTCATACCGCCCTTATGTCGTTGCAACTTAAAAAATTTTACACCCATAACAATAAGACACATTTTTGAAGACTGTTTACTTTACACAAGGGAAAGGAATTATTTTAAAATCAATTTACAAAGCCTGTCACAGGACTCAGAAGACAATTATATTAATATCATAAATTTCCTAAAAGATATTAAAATTTTAGAACTTATATAAAAAATTTATCTACTAAATTTGAAAGATTTATGAGTTATCAAAAAGATTGAAAATGAATTATTTATTTATTTATTTTAATTTTTCATTTTTTTTTCTCTATTTTATTTGTTGGAAAAAGATTGTAACTATAGGAAAATTATTATGTTAAAATTATTATGAAAATTATTATATTATCAGGAAAAATACTATTTTATTCTTAATTTAACTATTAATGATACTACTTCATTAAAAGATTTTTTAATTACAAGTAATGTATATAATATCTACTTATTCAACTCAAGACGAGCTAATGTTTAATTCACAAAATATTCAACATAATAATTTACAAGAAGCTTATATATACAATATATGTAATATACATAATAATGTTTTATGAAAATTTATATTATATTATTAAAAAGAGGTCATATATTAAAAATAAACTCAACAATTGAAATAATGAATGCAGAATGTGTATATTATTGACAACCAACGCGTATTTTAGCATAATGCGATTCGAAAAAAAAAAAATCTGATTCTATTTTTCGATTTTTTGTTCTTGTGTCAACATTATTTATAATACGAAAGTATAAAATGTAACAAAACTAACGTGTTGTATATTATATTTTATATTTTTATTTTTCGGTTAAAACGTGATGCCACAAAAAATTGTTGAAACAAAAATTGTTTCCTCAAATTTCTTGATATCAGGACAAAATATCACGTAGTCGCGTCAACTTAACGCACACACAAATACACAAAATTAGTATATAAGATGCAATAGTATTGCATAAAATTGTTGATATGCGGTGCAATTAGCAGAAAATATATAAAATTTAATTTTTTTTTTTATTTTAACATTTTTATATTCAAAAATTTTGCACAATTTGCAAAAATTATGCAGGCAAATTGTACACAATTTTTATTTCTATCCATTAAACACATTATTTCAATGTTTTATGAAGAAGATAAAAAGCATATTCACATGATATTTAACTAAAACTATATTTTTATTTTTTCTAATTTTTTTTCTTTCTACACTCAGCTTTTGGTTTTTCTTTTCATATATGTACATACATTTAACATTTATATTTTATGATATTTCATTTTCTATTTTCATCTGAACAAATATAAAAAGTTTTTCTTTTTTTTTTTAAATGAATAGCAGTATATAGTACCACTTTGTTTCTTCTTCAAAATGAAAAAGGAAACAAATCCTTTTTATGACAATATGTTGCTAATAGATAATTTCAGGACTTACATATTATAAGTCTAAAGGGTTTATCACAAAAAAAAAAATAAAACAAAAAATAAATAAGTATAAAAATAAGAAAAATATAAAATGTTCCCATTAAGTTTCTATATAGTTTTTGTGATTTGATTTTGCTGCTTTTTTGCTTTTAATATATAATTTTAGTAAAATCGTTAAATTTAAAGACAAACAGTTTGTCTTTTAATATTTTTATTCTGTGGATGACAGTGTTTTGACAAATTTAAGTTTTAATGGTTCGGCAATTAGTATATTGATGAAATAGTCTTAGTCTATAATAATAGTAATTTCGAAAGGTTTTTATTTTTTTTTTACAATAATATGCTGTCCCCATTTTCGGTTTTGCATAAGAAACTAGTTTCATTTTATGTTTAAATTAGTTTCGTCCATAATATAGTTTCATTGCCCGAATGAAAAATTTGAAAAAAATTATCTAAAAAATTCGGTATTGTTGAGAAAAAATTAATAAAATATTTGTTCCGAATTATAATTTTTGCGATATTAATATAAAATAATTTCTATGATTTTCCATCCAGCTTGCGATCCCAGAAATTTTTTGAATATGAAATTTAACTTCAATCCAAATTGTTCAAATCCGCTTTTAATATCATCATTTAAACGAGGTATTAATTGGAGATATGATATAAATTGGATACTTTTCAAGAAATTAATATTAAATAGACTTCAGAAAATAATATAGAGTCAATAAAAAAACAAAAAGTTTTCATAGATGCCAGAAAAATGGTTTATCTTTTATTTGTACATAAACATTATAACTAAATTTTATTATATTATTGAATTAATTTTGTCTTGCAATTTTAACAACAAAAAATTGTAAAGAATCTTAGGAAAAACTAGAAAGAAAAAGAAAATTTTTATCAAAAACATTCATACATTACCAATATTTTACAACATAAAAAGATACATATTCCTTTTTTTAAACTGTCAGAAATCAACAATAAATTTATATTTTAAATTTTTTTTTGCATATCTATGTAGCAGTCACATATAAATGTATTATTGTTATTATTGTTACCTATGCCTGGTGATCAATAAAAATATTTTTTATTATATTATTCAGAAATTATTGGATGCTGCTTACATTCAAAAAAAAACATTTCTACAAACCATATCGAAATGTTTACATAATATTTTTTCAATAATTTCAATTGTTACAAGAATCTGTCAAACTATCTGATATTTATTATGATATTATGATGAATTTATTGGCTAAATAATTTTAACAGGAAATTTATCTATTTTTATTTTTATTTATTTATTTATTTTTATTTATTTATTTTTTTTTTTTCACAATTCAACTTTAACATTAATATACATTAGTTATATAGATTTTCTGATAAAATAAGCTTTCCTTTTGCAAAATTAATTTAAAGTTAAAACAATATTAAAATAGAAATATCAAAATTTAAATTTAAGAAAATTTATTTTAAATAAATTATAATTATTTCATTCACCAGAACAAGATGATTGCGTACTCAATAATTGTAGATTCTTTTTTAAAATTTCTGAAAAATTCTTAAAATGTTTAATAAAACAAAAAATTATAAATATAGAACAAATGAATTATTAAAATTAAATTTCTTTTAAAGTAAAAGAGCACCTACATTTAATAATTAATATTTCTTTCAATTATTAAATCCGGGACGATGTAATTTGTTATTATCTAATTATATATTATAACTTATATAAGTTACAGTTCTGTCTATGAAATAAAAATAATGTTATTTCTTCAATCCTGTAATTTTAATTGTTGTTTTGATTCGAAATTCTGAAATAGGTGCGAAGTTAAAGCTTGATGATTTTTCCAATAATTATAACAAGCCGTGACATCAATTTTACTATTATTGCTATTATATAACTATAATCTTAAAATTAATGGAAGGATTGAAATTTTTTAATCAAAACTCAGAAAAATATAAAAGTTTCTGATTGATTAGAAACGTCCAACTGAATTTAGCAATCGATTGTAATGACTTGAATATAAAAATTTTTGTTATAATGTTTTTACTATAGAGCCGAAAAAATTTGTGGAAATGGAATCAGAACTTTTTATTACATATAAAAAAATTTTCAATTTTAAAAAAAGTTGTCGAATTAAATTTTCAATTTTTTTTTTTTTTTCAACAAAAAAGAAAATTTCAGAAATCAAAGTATAATAATTTAAAAAAAAAATTCTCTTCTTAAAGTTCGTTTTAATTTATTTGTTTCAATTTCCTTAAAGATTATTATCATGAAAATGATATTTTAGTGCTTAATTGCTCAAAAAAGAATCAGTTAAGTTAAAAAACAAAAGAGGAGAAAAAAAAATTGGATAAAATATGACAAAAGTTTTTCCTTTTGTTTTAAAAATTTACTTTAAGATTTGTATCGAACTGATAAAAAATTTAATTTTTCCTTTTTTAAAAATAAAAATGTTTATATATAAATAATATAAATATGTATGCGAAGTAACCATACATCTGTATTTTATTTATATAAAAAAAAAATATGTAATAATAATAATAATAAAGTAAGTATAAAAAGAAAATTTAATTTATTATATTTACCTGTTATTAAATTTATATCAAATTCCATTAAATTCAAAATAAAAAACATTTGTTGCCTTTTTTTTTTTTGTTTTTGAAATAATAGAAATATTTCAGAGTTTTCAATTTGATTACTTTTTAATTGTGCGAATACTACAAGTTTGCACATTCAACTTCGATTCAACATCTTAAAATTTAGAATTTCCTTTATTATACATATACTGAAAAAAAAATCGGAGGAAAATCAGCTATAAAATATAGGAGAAAAATATGATAACCAAAACTGTGATATTTTCTGGCGATAGGTGGTGAAAAACTTGGATTTATTTCCAAAACTCTTCCAAAAAAATATAGCAAATGAATTGTGGCTAATGTTGCTATTTGAAAATTATAGTTCTTATTTATTTATTTTTTTTTTCGAAAAATAGATTACAAAAAAGATACTGTTTTACACAAAATTAATTTCTAAAATATTGCTCATACGAATAAATATATTTTCTGTGCTATGACAAATGTTCTTGCTTAAGTAATTCATTCGATTGATTTGACCTACAAGTGTTAATCTTTCGAATACATAATTTAGAACATTGATTTTTATTTATGAGAAATTTACATAAATTAACATTATATACAACAAATATTTTAACAAAAAATTTAAAAAAAAACTTTAATCAAAACAGTTTAACTTATAATATTACTTTATAAACATCAGCTTATATTGATAAAATAAAATTTAATGCAATACTAGTTACTTCTATGATATTTCTTACTTTGATATTCCAATAAATAAAGTAAAATGAATTCAATTTTATACACTTTTTCTATGTGAAGATTCAATATTGATATCTCTATTTCTTTTGAGATCATTTAAAATTATATACTCCATTAAAAAAAACAAAATATATAATATATAAATTTATATATAATACCTTTGACCACATACACAGTTAAAAAAAAATTAGTCTATACATATAATTTTGTTAGAAATTGTTTATATATATAAAAAGAAAAAGGATTTCTATATGTTTTTTTACATTTTACATTCGTATACCCATATTCTGTATACACTGTAGATGTAGTGTACAGACAATCAAAAACAATTTTTATAAGAAAGAAAACTATATTTTTATCCTTACAAGATATAAAAATACAATTTACGGTAAATAAAGTGAAATTGTTGCAAAAATTCATTTTTATTCTTTATTTTTTTAGATGAGCATAACTTTAATGTATATTACTTTTAGGATGGACAAAACTTTTTATTGAACACCATTATTTATTTTTTTTGTTTTTCCTCTTTTTTGTAAGTATAAATAAACTAAACTAAATAATAAAGAGGAAGTTAAGTTTTTCCTTTAAAATTATGGTTTCAAGCATTTTAAAGTTTTGTTAAGTAATATACATTTTCTTTATTTTGGGATCATGTAAGATTGAAAATTTATTAATTTAACTTTTACAAATTATGTTATTTATATATATTGTTTTTTTTTTGTGCCAATTAATTTTTTCTAGATTTTCTTCTGTAAAATTTTATCTATAGAAAGCTCATTGTGGTCATACATGTAATAAATTTTATTTTATATATTTTCTAAGGTAAAGTTGGTTATATAGTACATGTATTTTAAAAATAAGCCAAATGAGCTTTGCCAAATTTTTTCATTTGATTTTGATACACATTATAGTCAAAAAAAAAATTTTTATGTGCAATTTTGAATTTATATAATAATTAATTATTCACTTGTTCTAATATAATTAAGATTTAATTATCTGGAAATAAATAAAGTATTATATCTATATTTTTATAATATTGAAAATCTTGAATAATTATTAAGTGTGGACGAAGTACTTGTTTGATAAAAATCTTCATCCCACTCTAACAAAACTCTTTATATTATTCTCGTTTTATTTTTATTGAACAATTTTCAAGCTTGTTTAGTCTATTGAATAATAATTTTTTTTTTCTCTTTGGTTATAAATGAGTTACCATCCAAAATCATCATTATTCAATCCATTTTTCTTTATTCCAATTTCTGTTTTATTATTATTATTTTTTTTATTTTTTTTTTGTTTGTTAGTTTTTCCCTATATAAATTTTATATCCCAATAATAATAATAAAAATAGTGAAAAGAATAGTGTTGGCCCCATTATCATCATTCAGAGAAGATGGGAATTGTTTTTAAGTTTTCTTATAAAATAAATATTATATATTATACCGACTATTTTATTTAAAAACAAAAGAAATTTTCCATTCATGCATAACCAAGAAATTTTATAACCTCAATATTTCGGATAGAATGGTCTTAAGATAAGGATAGTATTATTTAGTATATACATAAGTATAAATGCGGTGTTGGCGAGTGTATACTTAATTTTTATTTTTATGTTAGCTTTTCAAAAAATGTACATAGAAAAGGTAAATACGTAGGTGTGTAGAGCTTCAAATTATTGCTTTACAAAATAATTTTCTGAGTTATAAAATTACATCAGCTTATCTTTATGGGTTTTATAATATAATTAAGTGCACTAAACTCTGTTGTATCGTATTATCTTAATAATACTACATGTACAATTATAAAAAAATTATTATTATATCTTTATACATAGGTATGTAATGTTGTATTATTCTAATTTTTTGATGGATATTAAATAAATAAATAAATTAAGATATAATTAATGTCAGTATAATTTCAAAGTTGTTAATTTGTTGAAAATGTCATAATTTTTGTAATTAAAATGATTGAAACAATTACTATACCAAACAACCTTTTAGTTCGATTTATTAATCTGCATATTCCAATTTCTTCTTCAACTTATTAAACTGCATGCTCCAATGGATCTAAAAAAAATGAATAATTAATATTTTTATGTTATTAATACAAAAAAAATAAGGAATTTGTAATTTGCCAAAAGATTAATGGTTTTAATCAATTCGACTTCGCGGAGATTACAATCTTAAGTTGAATATGTCGAAATTTCTAATATATTTTCTTCTTTATATACATACATATATACATACAATTTGTTGTATTTTGTTTCTTCTAGTGAATTACTTCTCTTCAAAATGTTATTATGACCTCTTTTAACATTTTCGCAGTTAGTGAGACATGGGGTTGCAAAAAATGTTATCATCTTCAATTCTACTCTAGTCAGTGTGTGTATATAATATTTTAAAATTTGCTGGCTGAACTCAATATTATTTCGAAATAAATTTCCATAACAAAATTTCAATCTATATCTATACAAGAAGACAAAAATATAATGTATCAGTTTTCTATTGTAATTTTATATTCAAAACGATGCTTATGTGAAATAGTTTTAGTGTGTTTTTTAGCTATCTTTGCAAATTTCATATATAAATAATAAAAGTTTGTATATATAGTGCCTCGTATAATAATGTTCTACGAGATTTTTGTTTATTTTTTATTTTTTTACCAGGATAAATAATATTGCTTTGCTTTAAAACAAAAAAAAAATTAATAAAAAAAATGTGCACAGTGTACTGTTCCGCTGATCGAATACTGAAACGACTACAATGGGTATTTCGCTTTTATGTGCGACTAATCCATTTTTATTTTGCAAATTGTTAAATTCATTAACTTGTCATCAATAATTTCATTCGTTGCGTTTAAAATCAGTTAACACATTTTATATAATTAACGATTGTTAACAGTAATTATATACAACATAAAATTAATTGATTAATCGTGTGTTATTATTTTTTAATTAAATTCCGGCATTACTTATATGTAGATTTCAGTATATAAATATTCATATATATAATTTATGTATATTTCATAAATATGATTTATGTTCCAAAAATATCAAAATTAAAATAACTCCATTATTTTTTTTATTTCTTTAAAACTAATCTTCAAAACACAATAGGGAAAAACTGAAAATAAAAAATGAAAAAAAAAAAAAAAAATTAATTTTGTTGAAATCTATTTTATATTTAAATATTAATAAAATTATTGTTTTAAATAAATTTTTTAATTCTCGAATTTCAGAATGTAAAGAATTCAAAACATTTTTCTATTTTCAAGATGAAAAATAAAAAAAGAATAAATAAAAAATAGAAAAACAAAATATAAGGTTAAAATTTTGTTTAGAACAAAAAAAAAAAAGGATTTTTCGAAGTCATAAATATTTTTTAAACAATATTTAAAAGAAAATATTTTATCCTTTAAAACAATTTTCTTTTGAATTCCGATGCTTTGTTTTGTTGAATACAAAAATATATATATTCTTATATATAAAAACCTTTTAAGCCCAAAAATATTTAGGGTTTTTATGGTTTTAAAAGGCTACAAAAATTTTTTTCTTCTATATATATAATTTTATTATATTGGTTTGTGGCAGCTTACATGACAAAAAATACTTCTTAAACTCTTTTATCATAATATTTATATCATAAATTATAAAAATAAAAAAAAAAAACATTTTGAGACTTAAAAAACTTTGATTGAAATTTTAAAAAATAATAAGCAAAATATTTACATTTATTTATTCCGAAATTCTTGTGTCCAATTTTTAAAACTGAGTTCTGTTCATCTTTTTTCAGCGCATCATTTATTTTGATACCTAAAACCATATAATACATAATACATATATACATTATATTCGTTTATACAAAAATTCGAAATTTATTGTTATTCATTAAAAATATTTTTTGTACGATTTTTAAACAATGAGTTTAAACATGTATTCAAATCAACATGAATTTCAATTCAAATGTTTTAAAATCATTTACAGTCTCCAAAATTCAAATAAATTATACAAATCAAATTAATTCAATTCAAAATTTAGTTCGTTCTTTAATACATACTTACAGGTAATTCTTGGTAAATACGAAATTTGTACAAAACTTATTAAGAAAATTATATTATTTATATGTAGGAGAGAGGCTTGCAGGTTGCCACTGCTTGCAGGTTGCGCCACTGATGTATTTTGACATTCTAGCAGTCTCAGAAACTAAACTCCAAGTGACATCGACGTCAAAAGAACAGTTGTCACTTTTAATCTACAGACGCAATAACACAGTGTTTACTGAGCAAAGTGTGAATTATTATTTTCAAAAACTTTAAAAATTAAAAATTGTGTTTTTGTCCTGTGCTCGTAAAGTATCTTTTTAATTAGCAAATCAATATAAATAATTGGGTTGTGTTGCTTTTTCATTCAATTAACATATTCCAAAAAGAATTAAAAATATATTATGAATTGGCAATTTTTTTAAATGGATTATACAAAATTGCGTCAGAATGCAGGTTGCCACCTTTATTGGCTTGCAGGTTGCTACCTTGATGAAAGCACTGATGACTGTATGATTTGTTTGACGAAAATGTCGGACACAACTCTATTATATGCCACAAATGCAGAATAGCCGTTCACGCGAAATGTGTTCCAGTGTTTAAACTTGACCGAATTCTGATTCCGATGAAGATTTGAAATGATTCCATACCATATTGCAATTTTATTTTTTATGTCAATTTTCAGTCATTTCTTTTTGTTTACAGCCACTGTGTGCAAGTGAAATTCAATAAATTTGAATTCATTTCTAACTGAGACATTTTTCGGTTTCAGTTTTTCAAGATTTTCAGCAATTTTCCAAAGGGTGGCAACCTGTAAGCCTAAATTTGAAGAGTTCGATTTTAGATACTTTTGAAAATTTGCTATAGAATTTTTATTTTTTGAGATTGTAGCTTTTTACTTCCTCTTTCCAACGCATATACTTTTTGTACAATATGATTATTTTGTGACGAGTTATGATAAAAAAAGCTATGGGATGGCAACCTGCAAGCCTCTCCCCTATGGGTGAAATTGCAAATACATTATGCTCTCCAAAACGCTCTAAAAGGCTTCACGTATAATTTGATAGAACTTATTATATAACGATGATGGAGTTTCACAAATGCACAACAATCATTCCGTAGAGGTAGATTTATCCGAAACTGAAACATTTTATCTAAAACAATTAAAATAAAATTGAAATATTAGATTAGATTTTATATAGAAAATCTTTGGGCTAATCAGAACTTTGAAAATAAATAAGTTAAGTGCATCAGTTTCGTCAATTAGTAGAGT